>CM024613.1:14351461-15567834 GCA_014182575.1 Eucalyptus decipiens | reverse complement strand
TAGATGGGTTAAGTCGTCACTTGTGTGTCATGTGGGGTCGATTAAGATAATAAGAGGGCAATAAAAGCTCCTCTATTGAGCTCAATCCTTAGGTTGATAGGTTTCACGATGAGTAGGTCTCAGACTAAGAATTGGGAACCTACCATGTAAGTTGTTTCTTGGATTTTGAAATTGCGAATTAAATTAATTCCTTAGGAATTGGCTTGAAATCGTGGCCATCTTACGATTGCTCGAGAAACTAGACCTAATATAAGTAATATATAACTAGAACGTTCTATAGGATGGTGGTTAAAGTAATTAGTAAATTTGCTCATCTTTCAAGGTTCAAAACCCGTTTCAAATATATATCTATCTTTTTGTTAAAATGGGAATAGAAGCAGTCAAAGTCGGATTCCCAATTTTTCGCTTAAACAGGGAATTGGACCCCTAAAGTGCCAAAACTTGGTACGGAAAACACTTAAGTGCTAAAAATTAGGAAATTAACACTTAAGTACCAAAATAAAAATAAAATGGATCAGTTAAATGCCAACGGTGAGAAAATCTAGCTAAAATGCTGATATGGCGATTTTCCAATAATGTAAGTACAAACGATGTCATTTTGTACGCTAACGTAACTAAACAAGTGCAAAAGCGATGTCCTTTTGTTGACATAGTTAGTTAATTAATATAAAGATTGTAGGTGGCGAGGGCTGCCTCCGCACCATCGCCAAGGGCCCTAGTCGGCGGTGACCCTTGGCCTAGTTAGGAGAAGGTCAGCAACCCTCACCTCAAATTTGGGCAAGGGCTCCTAGGCTCTCGCCCTTGTCGCCAAGGTCGCTAGCCCCTAGCTAAGACCCGGCAACCCCGGTCAACCCTTCCCCCACTGTCATCGGTGGAAAGGCGGTGGCGAGGGCTAGCCCTCACCTTCTGCCTCATTCTCCTACTTTTTATTAAAATATAAATATTTTAATTTAATTAATATTTATATTAAAATTTTAAAAAAGGACAAAATGTCATTGCTTTGGTTTTTCGTTGCTAACTCAACTCTCCAGCTTGCCATGTAGATGGGTTGTATTATTAAAAAATTTGTAACACAGGATTTCCAGCCATCTTCATTGGACTTGACACTCAAATGTCTCATTTTAAAAAAAAAGTTATACTTAAGTGTCACTTTCATAACTTTTGACACTTAAATGTTTTCCCGTGTCAAGTTTTGGCATTCCAAGTGTTAAAATATGTCTCGAGTTTGAGTCCAATGTAAAATTCCGAATATTCCGAATTGGATATGTTGCGGACGTTTGAAATTGAGCAAAGAAGATCCGAAGATCAATTTCACAAAGTTTGAATATGCTTCGGAGAATTTGGCGGCTGAAATAGGAAAGTTCAACTTTGACTTGGACTTGGATTTTGTTTAAAATATATAGAGATATGTTTTGGATAAAATCGGGTAAGATAGGAAGTATAATCCTATGAGAAGTTGGCAAAAGAATAAGGGTCTCACATATATATATAGACTTGTGGCTATGGATGGAAGAAGGTTGATCAAGAAGAATTGGTCTTGAAGCACCATCTCGTCGTCTAGTGCTTGGGAGGGATTTTTCTTAGTTGTTATTATCCATAAATTACATCCAAAAAGATTTAGTATTCAAGTCAATGTTGACACCTTAATTTTATTTAGGCTTTATTTTATTAATTAAGTTTTCGGATAATAAAAAAACCAAATAAAAACAAAAATAAGAAAAGCAAAAGCAAAAGCCCAGCCCAGCCCCTTCCTCCTTTTGTGCGGGCCCTTGGCCCACTCTCCTCCTTCTTCACCCCCCCAGCCCAGCCCCTTTCTCTCTTCTTTTTCCTCCTTCCCTCTCCTTTGCCGCTGCAACTCACGCACGCGAGGGAGGCCGACGCGCAAAGGATGGCCTACGGCCGAGGAGAGTAGGCCGACGTCGGCCGGAGAGGATAAGATCTTAGGCGTCATCTGAGTAGGCTTCGCTGGAAAGCTTGATGGGACACCGGTTTAGCCAAGGGGAACCGGTGGGCAAGCTGGAAGTCGGCGGCAAAGGTCCTCCGTCAACCAGATTTCCTTCGCCTATAAATAGGCAATTGCAAACACCGTCAGAGGGGGTGGCGAGCTCGGAGATCTTTCACTGAGAGACATCGGGAAAGATCAAAGGGCGAGCGCAAGGGAGAACTTGAGTCGCGAGCTCAGCCCACCCTCCACCGAGAGACTTCGGGGAAGGCCGGCAGCGAGCGAGTTCGAGAGGGTCAGATTTGGCCGGTAGAGGCTCAGATTTAGCCAGAGTGAGAAAATCAAGGCTGAGGAAGGTCCGGCCGAGATCTGCGCCTCAGATCTGGGGTGACTGACCCCTTCCGCGGCCCTGACACCGTGCCACCATCCTGATGCAGTCGCTGCTATCATCGCCATCACCGTTGCTTCTCCAGAAACCCTCGCCGCGCCTCGATCGTCGCCGCCAGGTGGGAGGCTGCCGTCGCCGTTCCTATTCATCTCAATCACCGTTTTCTATTGACCTAGCTACCGTCACCGCCGTCATCGCCGTCGTTGTAGCCGCCGTAGCTGCCGTTGCCGTCGTTGCCACCATAACGCCTCTATTCCCCCTTGAACGCCGCGACCCGCAAACCATAGGGTTTGCGATTTTTCGGGTCACGAAGTGGATCCGAGTCTCGAAAATCGGGTAGGGTTCGTGATTTTGGGGCCGCTGGAAGACGGGTTGCGAGACGGAGCCGGGTTGGGTAGGGTTTCGCCGGGAGATCGAGTTGCCGGGATCGGGTCATCGGGTCCCCAAACGCTTGGCCGCGCATCGTTTTAAGGATTTAAAATAAAAAGTCGGGCCCGCTTAGCGGGCCCTTCTGCGTTTTGGGCTGGCCTCGGTCGAACACAACCCGTGGATCGGACCCCGTCGGTTTTTATTATTTAAAATAATGTTTTAATAAATAAAAAATAAATTATTTTCCACAAATCAAAAAATAATAAAAATGATTTATTTTTGAAAAATATTTAAAATGGTAAAATATTTTATTTTCCAAAAAAATAAGAAGAGACGAAAAATAATTTATTTTTCAAAAAAATATTAAAAATATTTATTTTCCGAAAAAAATCAAAAATATTTCATATTTTCCAAAAAATGCCAAAAATCCAAAAAAAAAGCCAAAAATCTAAAAAAAGCCAAAAATTCATGAAAAAGCCAAAAAAATCCATAAAAAGGACTTGTATTTTCTAAAAATACCCAAAAATGCAAAAATCCCTTTTATGTCCCAAAAAAAGAAGAAGAAAATGACCCAAATAATGTTTTTTTTCTTCATCCCCAAAACGCATGAAAAATCCCCCAAGCATCCAAAAAATCTCAGGGTTTAAGCAAGATTAGGTACCAAAAGGGTATTAGTGATTAACTAGTGTAATTAAGTCCCCGATCCTAATTTCTCTGGTTGCACGTGAGCGAGTATTTCTCCCAATACTTCACATGGATTTCTAATCAACCTACCCTAAATTGATTAGTGGCGACCTCCATTTTAAAAATTAACTTGCAGGTTAAAAAATTAGACTATTAAAGTTGTGAATTGGTGGACTTGGGAGAGTCCAGGCATAACTATATTCAACCGAGCTATTAGCCTCCATCGGCGCTCGCACCTGATTGCGGGCGTCGAAAAAAAGAGGTTGCGACTCTGCTCGGGACATTTGAGGACTTAGGCCATTCTATCTTGTTTAAACACTTTACTGACTTGTTTTTGTTTTTTTTTTCTCTTTTATGCAGGTCAGTAGCTTAGAAGTTTATTTTAATTTTGCTTAAAATAGATTATCTTGTGATTATAAACTGTTGTGCATGCTTTACTGTTTTAAACACTACACATGGCACACACATCCTGGCCGCTGGACCTAGGCCACCATAAGATTTCTAGGATGGTGTTAAGAAAGATACGACCTCGAACGCAAGACTGCGATGTAGAGGTTGCCTTTCTTTTCCCCGAATTTCTCAGCCGAGGTTAGGAGAATATGCTGCTAATGCGAGACTGCGATGAGTAGATATCCTTTTAATTTCAACAAACCTTTTCAGTTAGAAATCGAGCTGCACGTCCCATCTATATGTCTCTGTGCTTGCCATTTTCTTTAAAAGCAAAGTAATTTATTTACTTTTACTCAGTCTTTTCTGGCTCATGGCAAAATAGGGTTAGGTTGTGTATTTCCCTTTCTTATATGCGATTAGAAGAATTGATATCCAGTTCATTCCTACCCCGAAGGGAGAGCTTCTCAGATGGTGGAAGCAGTTAGATCAGCTTGGCCATGAGCGCGTCAAAGCAAGAATCGGTCATCTCCTCCCACTACTCCAAATCAATATCCACTCTGGAGTCATGCAAGCACTACCACATTTCTGGTGTCCTAAAACATCTACCTTTGTGTTTGGAAAATTTGAACCGACTCCAACATTGGAAGAGTACAGTCTTGCCATAGGAATGCCCTTGGGAAGGGAGCTCGCTAAACCACCATTTGGCATTTACCCCGTGGTCAGTCTATCACGCTTTTTGAAAAATCATTCGGGAAGAGAAATTGTTGGAGCCAACAACAATGCTTTTTCACTATCATCCTTAACTGAATGTTTTGAAAAACAATCAATGACCCAAAAAACCAAGATCTTCCTATTGGCCTTCTTTGGATTTATCATCTTCCCATATAGAAAGAATGCCATAAATCCTTCAATCGCATGGGTAATAAATCAAGTCACTTTCGAAGCAGGATATGTAAACATGGTTTTAGCTGAAACCTTGTTATCCCTTAATCGTTCCAAGGACCAAAAAGAAAAAATCATGACGGCCGCTCCAGAAATTTTACAAATGTGGTTTTTTTACCATATCAAAGGATTTGGGCACCTCATGCAAATATTTGAAATCAACGAGTTTAAACACCCACTACAAAAGTTTCAAACCTTGGAAAAATGTTCTCCCAATGAAGAGTATTCTCAGTGGATTAACTTGCTAAAAGACCCGGTCCCTGAGACATTCCTATGGCGAATTAAGTGGTTCATTGCAGGAGAGGCACGCTTTGCACTTGATCATTATGACCCCATCCCATTGCTGGGCCTCTCCAAAGCTACCTCATATTATCCATATAGGGTGGCTCGTTAGTACGGGGTCCTCCAAGAAATCCCGCCACCACTCAAATCAGGATTGTTCTGAATCCTTTTCACCCGTACAGAGCGCATGGAGTAGATGTCACACTGAAAATATTGTCATACCCAAAAGGTTGAAGGGGCAGGAAAAAGCCCATCATGCATCCACATTCTACATCCTCAACCATATAATTCCCGAGGAGCTGCAACTAGTAATCCTCAATGTAGTTGATAAACTTACCCTGCAAGGGCGAATCAAAACTCTTAAAAAGAGCTTCAAGACAAGCAGGAGACACGTATCAAAGCTAGTACGAAGAAGCAAGTAGCTTCACAAGACTAGAACTTCCCATCACATATAAAAATGGGTAGCTTGGCTTTTTGATGTGAATATTTCTGATGTGAATATTTAGGATCGTTCTACCCTGTTTGAAAGGCCCTTTTGGCATTGTATAAGTCCCCTGTTAATAAATAAAAATGACTCGACCCTTGCCATGGGCTAGTGTTCCATATGTTTCCCTGGCTTACGTTCTCTCCATTTTTTGCAATGAAGGTAATCACGACATAGTTGCATTTGCCAAAAGCTAAACTAGAATGGCTGAAGAGAATGTACCAAGCCGTATTGAGATTGTGGAAAATGAAATGAAGTAGGTTTTCAATGTGCTTTAGCAACTCTCAAAGCAAATAGATTCCATCCAAGGCAAATTGGCTCCCGCCCCAGCCTCAATCGAAGTATTGTTACCGCAATCATCTATCCGAGGTGATCAAGGAAGAGATACCGATGATAACATGCCCGAATTGGAGGATGATACGCACCAAATCATAGTTGAGAAAGCAAAACCCAACAGTTTGTCTAAGACTGAACATGACAAATGCCTTGAGAAACTTGAAGAGAGGCTAAAACAACTGCAGGGCCTTCAGGATCCTACTCCAACATACCTCTCCATCTACTCTAAGGTCAAAATGCCAGAAAAATTCAAAATGCCCGAGTTTGAGAAGTACAATGGCACGACCTTCCCAAGGGCTCACTTGCAAATGTATTTGGTTCGAATGACCCAGTACGTTAATAATGTACCTTTAATGATCCAGTTGTTCCAGTCAAGCTTGGCAGATCCCGCCCTAAAGTGGTACATCAAAAAGAACATAAACCTCATCGAGACATGGAGTGAAGCAAGTGAGGCATTCCTCAAGCAGTGCAAATTCATAATGGACATTACCCCTTCTCGTGAGGATCTCGATCGCACCAAAAAGAAAAAGCAGGAATCTTTCAAAGAATATGCTATTAGATGAAGGAATCTCACCGCCCAGATCAGTCCCGAGCCAACTGAATTTGAATTGAGAAAAATGTTCATCAAAACCCTCCCCTATGAATACCGTAATCGGATGGTGACTACAATCGCTGAATCATTCAATTAACTCAATCCAGTGGGAGAGCAGATTGAGACAGGTTTAAGGGATGGCTGGTTCACTGAGCCTGCACCTGTCAGCAGAAGGCTCAACATGAAAAAAGATAAAGAACCCCTGATTGATGTCAATGCCACCTACATTGCAAACACCGGTCACCTCCCGACCGTTCAAACAAGCATGGGCCAACAACAGACTAAGAGCCGTCCACCCTAGCGCTACAACAACCGAAGACAATTCACTATGCTTCCTAGATCTCCCTCCCAAGTTTCGACAATCCTCCGAAACAAGAGCCTCCTTTCAACTGAGCCAAGACGATCCAACGCTGAAAACTTCTCTATCTATGACCCATCCAAAAAATGTGACTATCACATGGGAGAAGTAGGCCATTCAACTGATGAGTGTTTCGTCCTTAAGCGTCGGATCTAGAACCTGCTGGATACTAAGGCCTTCTCATTCCAAACTGCAAAGGCAAATGTCCAAAGCAATCCGCTCCCTAATCATGCTGACAAAGTAAATGTGATATTAAGTTCTGAAGCTAGTCAAATCAGAAATGTCAATGCACATATTGTTGACATCTATCGAGGGCTAGTAGAAACCGGGTATTATCCGAGTGATGAAATACCACCCTTTGCAATAATGGAGGAAAGGGTATTAAGAATGATAGAGGCCAAAATAATCGTGTACGCGGGCCACGCCATCATAGTTTCTACCATATCGCAAGTCCTCATCAACTAGGAGGAAGAATTTGCCATGCTAAATGCAAAAAAGGAGAAGAAGGATTCCACCTCACCTGAGAGCGTCTTTGAAAGGAAGGGAGCCATTGTTCAAGCATCAACAACAGAAACAGCTATAGTCATCGAGATTCCCCAGCCTTACAAATACGAATACAATAATGCAGTACCATGGTCTTATGACCTTGATGTTGGTTTAGTCATGAGATCTGGGCGAACCTATGGCAAATACTCAGTCTGCTAAGCTCGTCACTAATGAAGAAGCCAAAGAGTTTTTGGCCGTAGTTAAGGCCGGCGAATATAATGTGGTGGAACAGTTATGAAAATCACCAGCACAGATCTCTCTGCTAGAATTGCTTCAGACATTTGTCAAGCACAAGAAATCCCTCATGAAAGTATTAAGTGAGGTACATGTCCTTGAAACGATTGAGCATGACAAACTTGAGGAATTTGTCAGTACCATCCTTCTAAAGGATCAAATGGCATTTTCTGATGAAGAAATTCTTGAGGAGGGTAGAGGACACACTAAGGGCCTCTACATATCAATCAAGTGCAATGCATCTCACATCGCTCGAGTGCTGATTGACAATGGATCTGCTCTTAACATATGTCCACTAGCGACACTCTGTTGCCTTAAAATAGAGAGATCATGGATCCAGGTACCCAAGACTTCTGTTCGAACATTCGATGGAACAAAGAAGGAAATAGTGGGAGAGATCAAGCTTGACATTCAAATTGGCCCAACCATATTCAAAATTTTGTTCCAGGTGATGGATATCTCCACTACGTTCAATTTCCTCTTAGGGCGCCTATGGATCCATGTCGCATGAGCAGTACCTTCAAGCCTCCACCAAAGTGTGAAGTTCGTGGTTGCAGGAAAACTGATCACAATCCGAGGAGAAGAAGGTCACCGCATCTACACGAGACGGCCATCCCTTATGTTGAACCTAGTGACAAAAGCAAAGCCAGCTATCAATCGTTTGAGCTCATGTCTACTATACACGAAACTCGAGGGACTTTGCCCCTCGTCCCCGAGATATCAAGCGCTGCAATCATGGTAGGAAAAATCATGGTTGGACACGGTTTCCTTCCAGGACAAGGGTTTGGTGGGAGAGGCTAGGGCATCCGTCAGCTTATTGAAGCCCTGAGGAGACCCTATACTATCGGTTTAGGATAATCCCTAGATAGAAAAGCAAAGAAAAAAGTCGGCCTTGTATATCCCTGTCTCGAGGAAACTTTCCCAAGCCCAGCCAGGATGATGCATGAGGAAGAGGAAGTGAATACTTCAAAATGGTTCAACCTCGGAAGTGCGAAATTGCCCATAATCCAGGAAGACACAACTTGGCCCTCACTTATAAAGAAAGAGGGGTTAAATGACATGACCACCATATCCGAGGACATTTATATAGGTGCCATTGAGGAAGAGCAGTTAGAGGAGATAGGCGATAACTTCTCATTCATCCAGCTTCAACACCAAGTCGAAGAATTACGCGAGACTGTACACCATTTGACAGAAAACTTCGCTCAAGCTACCCGTGCATTCTGCTCTCATCACAATGAGCAGCTGGTAGTAAATGAAGAAGACCCTACCGACACGATTTGGCAAGGGGCATGGCTATCCTTATCCCCAAGAAGCATACGGCCATATTCACCTCTTCCTAAATCAATGACCATTATTTTCCCCATCCTCCTAGAGCAAGGGATAATCGGCAGGGAACTGAGCTATCCTACTCCCGAGTACTTCCTTGATTATGATCCATCCAAGCAATGTGATTATCATTCGGGGGAATTAGGACACTCGCTAGATGACTGCATCATCCTGTGAAACAAGGTTCAGGATCTTTTGGATGCTGGGGTATTCACGTTCCGCTCTCCGTGGCTGTGTTTTGGCAAGGATCACCTCCTCGTGGTACCCAGCACCCGTACCATGTTCCCTGAGCATGCTAAGGAAGCGTGTAGAGGAGAGGCAATCATGGACACTTTGGGCCAACCAAGTGGTAAATTTGACTACTATGTCAATTATTCAATCCCCCAAAGTTTCTATGATCATCATCACAACATCATCCCCGATGGATGGGAAGGCATGGATGATTATAATCTGCAAAGTCAGGAGCACAGGGAGACGTGGCTGGCGACTGGTATGAAGACTTCTTCGTGAGCGCTATTAACGAAGGATCGTCAGGGGAAATGGGTGCAAACCCGCTCGCGTAAAATCCTTTTTAATTCCTCTGCATAGTCCCCTATGTGGGAGCCTGTACATATTTCTTAAAGTCTGGCTTGTTTTGTTTTCAACATCTGTTCCACTCAAGGAACTATTTTTTGAAATCACCCTGTAAATCCGTCTACTAATAAATAAAGTTGAAAACATTTTGAGGGCATGCGGAGACACACCAAACCGGCCTGTTGATGATAGCCAGCCGTCAAATGAAAGAAGAAATTTGAGGCCTGGGTCTCCTCATGTTTCCTTGTCCTAAATCCTCAAGAACAATTTATTACATTTTCAAAAGAAAGAAGCATGCATGCTACTAACCTTATTTGTTCCCTTAGCCTATCTACTCTATGACACAGGAATAATCTAGCGATAGGCAAGGGTATGGGAATGGTCCAAACCAACACTGTAAGTAGCCATGATAGCAATTCTGATGACTCAGATGATGATTTTGGTGATTTCGACGAAATTCAACGGAATTGGAAGCGCTACGAAGAAACAAGGCCCCCTACTATTGAAGACATCGTCATTGTCAATTTAGGCAGCATAAAAGGTCCAAGGGAGATAAAGATTGGTGCGAACCTTCCTAAAGAAGAAGCTGCAAGCTTAATTGCCCTCCTAAAGAGGTATCAAGACGTATTCACATGGTCATATGCCGATATGCCAGGCCTCGATCTAATGATCGTGGAGCATAGCTTGCCAATCAACCCTGATGTGGCCCCTAAGAAGCAGCAGCTAAGAAGAACTAAGCCTGAGTTGTCAAAAATGATTGAAGAAGAAGTAATGAAGCTCTTGGAAGTAGGCTTCCTCGAAGTCTCACAATATCCTAGTTGGGTAGCAAACATTGTATCAGTGAAGAAGAAAGATGGTCAAATCCGGATTTGTGTCGACTACCGCGATTTGAGCAAAGCAAGCCCAAATAATGATTTCTCGCTACCTCACATAGACGTTCTTGTGGATAGTACTGCTGGATTCAAACTTTTCTCTTTCATGGATGGATTCTTAGGATACAACCAAATAAAAATGAATGAGGAAGACAAGGAAAAGACGGCATTCATTACTCCTTCGGGGACTTTTCACTATAAGGTCAGGCCTTTTGGCCTGAAAAATGCTGGAGCAACTTACCAACGTGCCATGGTCACCCTCTCCCATGACATGATGCACAAAGAAATTGAAGTATATGTCGATGACATGATTGCCAAAACCAGACATGGAGAAGACCATGTGAAGACCCTAGAAAAATTATTCAATCGACTTCTTCAGTTCAAGTTGCGCTTCAACCCAACAAAATGTGTGTTCGGGGCAACTTCTGGCAAATTACTTGGATTCATTGTAAGCTGTGAAGGGATAGAAGTGGACCCGTCAAAACCTAAAGCGATATTTGAGATGCCTCCTCCATCGACTGTGAAAGAAGTCTGGAGCCTCCTGGGAAGATTAAATTACATTGCACGATTCATTTCTTAGCTTTCCGAAACTGCAAAACCTTTATTTAAACTTCTCAGAAAGATGCACAAATCAAATGGGATGATGATTGCCGACTGGCGTTTGAACATCTAAAGCAGTACCTGATGAAACCCCCGGTTTTAATACCCCAAACTCCAGGGCAACCTTTGACCCTCTACCTTACCATCAACAGTGAATCCCTAGGTGCAATGTTGGCACAGAAAGGACCCCATGATGGGAAGGAGTGAGCCATTTACTATTTAAGTAAAAAGTTCACCACGTCGTAAAAAACTACTCCAAGTCAGAAAAAACATGCGCTGCATTGGTATGGGTGTTGCACAGACTCCGGCAATATACCTTACTTTACCAAACATTCCTTGTAACTGAGAGTGATCCAATTAAGTATTTGCTCGGTTGCTCGGCCTTGGTGGGAAAATTGGCCAAATGACAAATCCTAATCTCAGAATTCGACATCCAAGTGATGTCGCAAAAATCAGTTAAAGGTCGGGTGATTACTGATATGTTAGCAGATTGCCCTAAGGAAGTATGCAAGGATGATTCCCCAGATGACCGAATTTCAACAGTAGAAGAGGACACATGGACTATGTTCTTTGACGGAGCTGTAAATTTGTCAGGTTCAGGCATTGGGGCGGTCTTGATATCCCCAAATGGGCAACATTATCCCGTGGCTACAAAATTGATGTTTCCATGTACCAAAAATATAGCCGAATAAGAAGCCTGCATCCTTGGCCTACAAGCAGCTATCGGAATGGGAGTGTCAAAACTAAAAGTGTTCGGTGACTCTGCCTTAATTATCCTCAAAACTTTGGGCGAGTGGAAGACAAGAGACGCCAAACTAGTGCCTTATCATGACTACTTGGAAGAATTGGTGGAAGAATTCCAGGACGTCTCATTTGAATACCTACCTAGAATTCATAACTAGTTTGCTAATGCACTAGCAATGCTATCATCTATGTTGCAAGTAATGAAAGGGTTAGAAGTAAAGCCTTTGAATATTGAAGTCCTGGCAAGACAGGCCTACTGCATGACTATAACTGAAGAACCCGACGGGAAACCCTGGTATTACGATATCATGAAATACGTCTAGAAGCAGGAATTCCCTAAAGAAAGCATTCCCTCTGATCGAAAATACCTACTGAAAATAGCTTCGAGGTTCTTCGTCAGCGGTGAAAATTTGTACAAAAGATCATATGACTCAGTCCTGCTAAGGTGTGTGGATGCAAATGAAGCCACACAAATAATGCAAGAAATACATGGGGGAGTATGTAGCCCTCACATGAATGGATGTATGTTGGCCAAGAAAATAATGAGATTGGGTTATTACTGGTTCCCCTTAGAGAGCGATTGTGCTCAACATGTGCGAAGCTGTCATCGTTGTCAGATTCACGGGGACAAGATAAATGTCCCTCCAATTGAATTACATCAGTTATCTGAGCTGTGGCCATTTTCAAAGTGGGGCATCGATCTAATTGGCCCAATCAATCCGAAGGCCTTAAATGGGCACCAGTTCATTTTGGTCGCAATCAATTATTTCTCAAAATGGATCGAGGCTGCATCCTATGCAAGCGTAACTGCACGAAATGTTATGAAGTTCATCAGATGTGACATAATCGCCCATTATGGCGTACCAGAAGCTATCATCACCGACAAGGGTCAAACCTGAACAACAAGTTGATTGATCAATTGTTTTCTGTGTTCAAAATCCAACATATGAACTCGTCCCCTTATCGTCCACAAATGAATTGAGCCGTGGAAGCTGCCAACAAGAACATCAAGAGAATCCTATCTAAGACAGCTGAAAACTACCGCGACTGGCATGAGAGGTTACCCTTCGCACTAATAGCATATGAGAGGTTTACGGCATGGAGGCAGTTTTGCCAGTAGAAGTAGAAATCCCTTCCCTGTGAATTTTATGCCAGGTAGGATTGTCCAAGGAAGAATGGACACAACAGAGGCTCGAGCAACTGAATATGATTGACGAAAAACGATTGAAAGCCCTCTGTCATGGTCAGTGTTACCAGCAGAGGGTAGCTTGATCGTTCAATCAAAAGGTATGACCCAAGCACTTCGACATAAACGAGCTAGTCTTGAGAAAGATGCTACCAATCTTTCCAGAGCCCGGAGGCAAGTTCGCCCCAAATTACAAGGGTCCTTATGTAATAAAGAAGATACTCCGCAGTGGAGCCTTGATCCTAACTGAGATGGATGGGTGAGAATTCTCTAAACCAGTTAATTCCAATGCTGTAAAAAAGTACTACCCTTGAAAGATGTTCATTGTCTGGCATTACCAAGCACTTCTCTATCAGAATGAAAATGCCTATACACCTTTATATATGAATGATGTATTTACACCATCATAAAAAATGTGTGACTCAATGAAGAAAAATGAATGGTAATCACCAGCATTTACGGAAGTGTCGAAAATCAAGTAGCAAACTCGATGGCATAACTCGAGCAAATTGACATTACCCAGGCAGACGCGTAAGAGTAATCCATGTCAATTTTGCCCAGCTCGGTGTAAAGGACGCGTCATTCAGAAACCAGTCTGGTTAGAAGGAACCTTCTGTCCCAATTAACAATCTTAGAATCTGGAAGCCTCACTTCTTGTTCTAGACACATGCTCTTGCAAGAAGTAATTGCTATAGAAAATTGGAAGTTTTGATTGTCCATCTCAAATACCATAGAAGCTTGAGGTACATGACTTTGCCTAATCAAAGGCAGAAGGAAAAATTCCATAGAAGGAAAGCGTTGAAAATCAATCAACAACCAGCAATCATGCATATGTGGCCACAAGTAGGAAAGGCCAGTCGAAGGAAGCATTGAAATGTAAAAGAGGCTGTCAGCAACTTCCCTAAGAGCTAGCACAAATAAACTCTAAGGGAAAGGTAAATTGGCATCATTTCTAACACTCACTCTCTGAACTCATATTGACAAGAAGCATTGGGATTCAAGAGTCATATTAAATGGTTAAATAGGGCAAACCAAGTGATCCAAGCCCGGAGCAAAAACAAAGACGTCCGATCAAATTATCAACCCCTAGCTGATTATTCATGTGACATCTCCCTATTCAATAGGGACAATCCATCGACACCCCTTTGTGAATACTCCTTTTGACATTCAAGGTTTAATATATGTTTACCCCTAAAGCTGCCAATAGAATCCTTTTGAGCAAAAAACAATTCATTTATGCTAAGAATACAAACTCTATCGCATCATATATTGCATGCCTTTTTCTAGGTGATTTTGCATGACAATTTTGTCTATCTAAATCTTTGATTCCATTAAGGATTATTAGAATAGACTGCTAAGTGAAGAATACAAGATTAATTGAGCATGTTTGATGAGGCGCGTCAGAATGATGACAGGCAAGCCATATCCCACACATAGTCCCCCATCTATACACTTGTGAGATGAGTGCAGAAAATTCATGACTATAGGGTAAAAAGTTCTCTCGCGAATGGTACGATGACCAAAACAGTGAGAGGCATTCCATTGCTCACTTTGAGCCCCATACACTGGCAAATTTCTACCCTACCCCCATCAAAGAACCACCCCACACTGGGGCAAGTCGAAGGCAAGTCAACATCACGAGGTGAGAAAAGGGATAGAATTTCTCTTACTTGCACTTACATCAATCTTCGAGTGTCTTTATTGCATATGAACACTTGCGTTAATTTAAGTGCCCTAGAGTCATGAAGAGCAATTCTTTCTTTACACACTTGTATCCATTCTACAACTCAATTGAGTCTGTAAATTCACCCTCACATGGAGGCAAAGCAGAAGCTACTGCCATTTGAGCAGCATAATCAGAAGCGCGGGCAAAAGATGAAGACTCAATAGTCTAACAAAGGCGTTTGCTTGAACTTGTCAAGATCAGCTCTCAAGCAACAAGAACAAAATAGGGGCATAAAAAGCAGTGTACCTGATAAAAGCAAGGTCAATGCCCGTGGATGAAAAATAAAAGCAAGAACTATGGACATAAAAAAGCAGTGTGCTTGGTAAAAGTAAGGCCAATGTCTTAAACAAAAAATACAGCTGTTTGTATTCCCGAGAGAAGTTGCTGCTGTGGTTCGATTAATGGAACCTTCATCTAACTGAGAAGAAAGACCAATGACAAATGCCAAGGCGATCGCCAGCTCTTACCTTTTTACACATGAGTCAAGCCTACATTGCATCCCACTCTAAAAAGTCTCTTCAAACTAGGGGCACTTCAATTAACGTAGGATTTCATATGTCTATAAGCATCGCTCGAAGAAGTACGAGCAAGATTATTCTATCTCTTTTCGTAAGATTCTTGACTTGCAAACCTGGAGATGAGCATGCGGCATCTTTTTCACAGAGCCATGACCTTATTGGTCCCCTTTGATAAGCCATTGACCAAGCCTTCATCACAATTTCAACAAAGACCTCTCACATTGGTAAAGTCGTACCACTCGCGAGAATACTCAGACCCCTGCTGACATGATGACAGTGAGATAATGTGGTCCTTATAAATCCTGCATCAATGGTCAAGATAAAACAGCCTTTCTCATGAGAGTAAATGAAAAGTCCTTTCAGACTGAAAGTCCCCCGTCTAGTATGCTCAACACATCTACATTCTAAATGAAGGTTGTCTTTCAAAATCTTCCCCAGTGGAATTCGAATGATACAAAACTGACAAGATTGTCATGCATATATCACATTTGAATTTATGAATTTACAGCACATATAATCATTGTGTGTATGTGTGCATATTGTGCAAATAGCAAGCATGCTCTTAGAGATTAGAGATATCATCAGGAAAGCACATCCCCAACCTCACTCCCAGAGCTTTATGTCTGATAATCTTTGAGAACTCACCACTCATTGGGTACTCTCTCTTATTGACACTCGACCAGTCTGAGTTGTCCTCAGAATTGTGTCATTGAATGCTAGCAGCCACTCAAGTATTCCACCATATTATGCGCTTGCGATTACCCAGGTATACTTTCTTACACTTGGACCAGTTGAGTGGTCCCTGATCATATCATTAAATATTTGTGTTCATCCAAGTATTCCACTGCTTCATACACCTGCGACTACTCAGGCGTCCCAACTCTTTTGAGTGCATGTGGCCAGCCAGGTAAGCCTCACACCACATTCAAGTTTATAATATCAGGAGGTGAGAGACCTTCACGAATATCCAAGGTATGTCCTCGATATTCCCACCAGGGGGTGAGAGACCTTCATGAATATGTGAGGTACATCCTCGATATTCCCTTTTTACTAGGAGGTGAGAGACTTTCACAAATATCCAAGGTACGTCCTCAATATTCCCATTACCAAGAAATGATACGCCTTCACAAATACCCAAGGTATGTCCTCAATATTTCCAATTATCAGGTACCCCTTCGATGCTTGTAAACATCTAGGTATCCTTCAAGAATTCGTACTTATGATCATCCAAGAACCCCTCCAATGCCTATGATCAGCCAAATGCCCCTTTTGACGCCTGCAAAGGCCCAAATATCCTTCAGGTTAGTACTTGTGAATATCCAAGTACTCTTTGATATGCCTGTGAATGTCCAGGTATCTTCTAGAATCGATGCCCTGAGAAAGGTTGGCATATCTTCCTGAGAAAATGTCGGGTTCCAACTGGTGCCTTCGACAGAAGTTAGACACCCCACAAATCGATGTCCTGAGAAAGGTCTGTGCATCCTCCTGAGAAAGGTCAGGTTCCTACCGGTGTCTTCAACAAAAGTCACAAATCGATGCCTTGAGAAAGGTCGGCGCATCCTCCCGAGAAAGGTCGGGTTCCTACTGGTGTAACTGAGGTCAGACACCCCAACAAATATGATGCCTTGAGAAAGGTCGGCGCATCTCCCGAGAAAGGTCGGGTACCAACTCGTGTCCTCCATACAGATCAGGCACCGACAAATAGATGCCCTGAGAAAGGTTAGTGCATCTCCTATCATGGCGACCGAAGAAAAGTTTGAGTCCAAGACAAACCACTTACTGCTTTGACAGGCGACCGAAGAATGGTTCAGGCCTTGGAAAAGCATTTTACCATCACGATGACCGAAGAAAGGTTCGGGTCCGAGGCAAATCACTTATTGCTCTAACAGGCGACCGAAGAATGGTTCGGGTCCTGGAAAGGCAATTTCCCATCAAGGGGATCGAAGAAAGGTTCGGGTCCTAAACAAATTATTGATTGTTTTAACAGGCGACCGAAGAATGGTTCGAGTCTTGGAAAAGCAACCTCCTCATATTACCGAGTAAGATGACACCTTGATACTTGCCAAACTCGGGGTTCACACCCTATCTCACTTACTCTCGGTAGGTAACTACAGGTATCTTCTTATCTGTCTTAGTATATGTAAAGTTATATTGCTCTTTTTCCACATAGAATAATAAGTCCCAAATAAAATATAATATGCTACGCATGCTGGATAAAATTTAGACATCAGTTTGTCTTTGAATGCAACCTCTGCGAGCTCACCTTCAAAGAGGGGCAGCTGTTGATGCCTTAATTTTATTTAGGTTTTATTTTATTAATTAAGTTTCGGATAATAAAAAAACAAAATAAGAAATAAGAAAAGCAAAATAAGAAAAGCAAAAGCCCAAAAGCCCCCCCTTCCTCCTTTCGCGCAGCCCTAGGCCCACTCTCCTTCTTCTTCACCTCCCGGCCCGGCCCTTTTCTCTCTTCTTCTTCCTCCTTCCCTCTCCTTCGCTGATGCAACTCACGCGCGCGAGGGAGGCCGACTTGCAAAGGACGGCCTATGGCCGAGGAGAGTAGGCCGACGTCGGCCGGAGAGGATAAGATCTCAGGTGCCATTAATGCTGAGCAAGCTTTGTTGGAAAGCTCGATAGGACATCGGTTCAGCCAAGGGGAACCAGTGGGCAAGTTGGAAGCCGGTGGTCGAGGCCCTCCGTCAACCGGATTTCCTTCGCCTATAAATAGGCGGCCAGAAACACCGTCGAAGGGGGTGGCAAGCTCGGAGATCTTTCACTGAGAGACATTGGGAAAAATCAAAGGGCGAGCGTAGGGGAGAACTCGAGTCGCGAGCTCAGCCCACCCTCCACCGAGAGACTTTGGGGAAGGCCGGCGCCGAGCGAGTTCGAGAGAGTCAAATCTGGCCAATGGAGGCTCAAATCTGGCCGGAGTGAGAGAAAATCAAGGCTGAGGAAGGTCTAGCCGAGATCTACGCCTCAGATCTGGGGTGATCGAGCCCCTCCGGGGCCCTGACACCGTGCCACCATCCTGATGCCGTCGCCACCGTCATTGCCGTCACCGTTGCTTCTCCAGAAACCCTCACCGTACCTCGATCATCATCGCCAGGTGGGAGGCTGTCCGTCATTGTTCCTGTTCGAAGAAAGGTGAGAAGCCCGCTGCCGTCGCCTTTGCTATTCATCTCAATCATCGTTTTCCATTGACCTAGCCACCGTTGCCGCCGTCATCATCGTCATCGTAGTCGTCGTAGCAGCCATTGCCACCGTTGCCAGCATAATGCCTCCGTTCCCCCCCCTTCGGCGACACAAATTCGCAAACCCTAGGGTTTGCGATTTTCCGAGTTACGGCGGATTCGGGTCTCAAAAATTGGGTAGGGTTCGTGATTTTGGGGTGGCTAGAAGATGCGTCGCGAGCCGGAGCAGGGTGGTCGGGTAGGGTTTCGCCGGGAGATCGGGTTGGGCCCGGTCATCGGGTCGGGTGGCCGGGCATCCCCAAACGCCCGGCCGCGACGCCGTTTTAAGGATTTTTTTTTTTAAAAAAAAAAGGTCGGCCTCATCTGCGTTTTGGGCTGGCCCGGGTCGGACACAACCCGTGGATCCGACCCGGTCAGTTTTTATTATTTAAAATAATTTTTTAATAAATAAAAAATAATATATTTTCAAAAAATCAAAAAAATGATAAAAATGATTTATTTTCGAAAAATATTAAAAGTAGTAAAATATTTTATTTTCCAAAAAAATCAAGAAGAGATGAAAAATAATTTATTTTAAAAAATATTAAAAATATTTATTTTCCAAAAAAAATCAAAAATATTTCATATTTTGCAAAAAAATGCCAAAAATCCAAAAAAAGCTAAAAATTCATGAAAAAGCCAAAAAATTCATAATAAAAAGACTTACATTTTATAAAAATACCCAAAAAATCCAAAAATCCCTTTTATGTCAAAAAAATGAGAAAAAGACCCAAAGAGTGTTTTTTTTTTTCATCCCGAAAATGCATGAAAATCCCTTCAAGCATCAAAAAAATCTCGGGGTTTAAACAAGATTAGGTACCGAAGGGCATTAGTGATTAACTAGTGTAATCAAGTCCCCAATCCTAATTTCTCTGGTTGTGCGAGCGAGTATTTCTTGCAATACTTCGCATGGATTTCTAATCAACCTACCCCAAATCGATTAGTGGCGACTCCATTTTAAAAATTAACTTGCAGGTTAAAAACTTAGACTATTAAAGTCATGAATTGATGGACTTGGGAGAGTCCGAGCATAACTAAATTCAGCCGAGCCATTAGCCTCTACCGGCGCCCGCACTCGATTGCGGGCGCCGAAAAAAAGAGGTCGTGACAGTTAATCAAATCTTGTGGTAAGATTTGCGTGTAATTCCTTCATGAGATTGAGAGATTATTTGTTTAAGAATTCCGGGGCTAAACATTGCGTGCGTTTTTGGGTGTAATTAGGGTTTAGGAAACACCAAGAGAGTGTTTGAGTGACTCGAGTGTGTAATCTCCTTGTATCGCTCGATCTATAGTGAAATTCGCTGCTGCACTCCCCATGGACGTAGGTCTTTACGACTGAATCATGTAAATTCGATGTCTAATATATTTTCTTCTTATGTCGATATTATTGTTTGTTCGCTCGCATTTTCACAACAAGTGGTATCAGAGCCAGGTTTGGCTATGTTGAATCAAATCGATGGCGACAGAAGAAGTAAAAGTGAGAATTGACAAATTTGATAGAAAGGATTTTAGTTTATGGAAGATGCAAATTAAAGATTATCTTTACCAGATGAAACTACACTTACCCTTATCTGGGGAGAAACCAGAGATGATGAAGCAAGCTAATTGGGATTTGCTGGATAGACAAATTGTGGGTGTTATTTAGCTGACGTTGGTTCGTAATGTCGCGTTTAACATCTTGAAGGAGAAGACTATTGCTGATTTGATGCAAGCCCTATTAGATATGTACGAGAAGCTCTATGCGATCAACAAGGTCTATTTGATGCGACATCTATTTAATTTGAAGATGCGCGAAGGTGCGTCAGTTGCAAATCATATCAATGAATTCAATGTGATTGTTAGTTAATTCAGTTCAGTTGAGATTGACTTTGAAGATGAGGTACGTGCTTTGATTCTGTTATTTTCATTGCTTGATAGTTGAAATACTACTGTTACTGTTGTTAGTAATTCCTCTAGGTCAACAAGTTTCACATTTGATGGGGTTTGAGATTTGATTTTGAGCGAGGATATTTGTAGAAGAGAATCTGGCGAATATGTATCTGCTGCTTTAGTAGGTGAAAATAGAGGAAGATCTAGAACACGTGTAGGTAATAGTAGTACTAATATGAACAGGCATAGTCAGTCTAGGACTGGTGATGTCGTCTGTTGGAGGAGTTGTGGTAAGATGGGGCATCTCAGAAGGAATTGCCTTAAATTGAAGAATGATAATGGTAAGGGAATTTTAGTTGATTCTGCAAATAATATTGCAGCTGTAGCAGATAATGCCAATTATGTCTTGTCTATCACTAATGATTCATCATTATCAGTTGTGGCATCCCAAAATTCTGGTTGTTCTTTTCATGTCACAACAAATAAAAATTGATTTATCACTTATCAGTTGTGGCATCCCAAAATTCAAAGTCAAGCCATAAGGTGTGTTAAAGTCTCTAATTATGTAATGAAAATTGCCTATAGTTTATGCTTTAGCCATTAGTCTTTTTAAGATTTCATGATTTGTGTATATGTTTGTGAGAATTTAAATTTATGCTTGGCCATGAACTTTATAAATTAAATTTCAATAAATGAAATGTCACAAGACTTTGACCATTTTGAAAATTAAAATTTTAAAAAAATATTTATAGAAGAAATTCAAAAATAAAAATAAAAAAGAGGAAAAAGTCAAATTTTTGGGTTGGGCCTTAGGCCCATTGGCCTAAGCTTTAGTGGGCCAAGCTAGCCGGCCCATGGAGGCCCAAAAGGGAGTGGTCGACCGGCCACAAGGGAGGCCAAGCCCAAGCCCAAATTCAAGGCCCATTATGCATGCAATAGGACAAGTGGCATAAAGGAGAAAGCCATGCATTGGTCCATTTAAGTGGCATGTGATGATTGCTAATGATGAGATTAGGGGCGGATAAAAGGAAAGAGAGAGAGAAGAGTGGCCGGTTCATTCGGCCGAGAGAGAGAGCAAGAGAGAGAGATTGTGCGAGAGAGAGGAAGAGCGGCCAAGAGAGAGGGAGGAGGAACCGCCGTCCGTCCGCCGTGTGCCGCCGTGCTCGCCGCCTTACACCGTCGACCGACCGGTCTAGAGGCAAGTGGGAGTCCTCTAGCTGCTCTTGCATGTTTGTATGTTGCTTGCATGTTGAATCTTTGGGTGTTTAGGTGAGAAAAACCAAAGCATGGATGATTTGTGTTTGAATGGCATGGCTGTTCTTGCTTGAATAGTGTGAGTCAGAATGTTGTGTGAGCTTGCATGTACGTTTAGAGTCCGATTTTGGCTTCAATTTCTTCATGAGAGTTGTATCTAACATCTTTTACTACAACATACTAAAATTTCGTGGAAAATGATGGATATTTGAGGGGTTAAAGTCTCATCCTACGGAGACCCCAGATCTGGAAAGATTTTACTCACCACTTGTTGGATTTTTGGTTGCATGTTGGTTTGTGTTGAGAATCTCTCTTCAATTTCTTCATGAAAGTTGTAGGGGACATCTTAAACTACAACATACTCAAATATTAAGTGAAATTAACGAGTATAGCCTAGTAAATCGACTAGATCTTGAAGACGGTAGTTCTGGAGATGTATTTTAGGATACCCGAGACTTCATGGACTTTAATGACGACTATACTATGGTTAATTGACTTGGATCTCTTCACAAAACTTGTAAAGGACATCTTGATGTATAAAATATCCAAATTTTAGAGGAAACGAAAGAGAATAGGTAGGTGAAATCACAGTATTTCGGAGAAGCATGTACTGGACGATTTGGTAATGGATCCAGAAGCTTCGTGAGACTGTAGAAAATAATCTAAAAAGAATATGGCTTGGAGTTCTTCATGAACATTGTACGAAAATGTCTTGGCTATAACTCGGTAAACTTTCGTAATTTTCAGAGGCCATAGGGATATTTTAATCGAATTACTTCAGAAACTGTGTATTCTGATCTTACCCGAAAATGACATGCTGTTTTGTGAAAATTGTGAGATTATGTAAAATTCTGTTTGGCCATGAATTTTGCATGTAATTGTCATCCTATTGGCTTGTTTAATAATTGCTTTAATTTTTGTAATTATGGGAATTTATAAATATTAAATTTAATATTTTTGAATATAATAAATGATGGAATTTAAATAAATGAAAAAGGACATGAAAGATGGATTATTTTATTGGCCATGAATTCCATTAATTTTATTATACCATGTTGCATGTATGACGAGATCTTGATGTATGCATGACATTGAATTGAGATGCATGTGTGAATTCCATGGCAAGTATGACTTGTTTAATGTCACGTCATATGCCATGCTAAATCAAGACTAAAATGGTAAACATGGATCATGATAAATGAGGAGATGGTTGTGGTGGAGGATGATGCCCGGAATGGATAGAGATGCATTGCCGGATGGCCCTGGGAGATTCAGGATGCCTGGAATGTGGGGGGCCGGTAGCCCTGTCGGAGGTTTTTGCCCGAAGGGAATGCCTCGCGATGCCAGGATTTGGGGTGCGGGATGCCCAGCCAAGGAGTGTAAATGGCGGTAGCCCTGTCGGAGGTTTTTGCCTGAAGGGAATGCCTCGTGATGCCAGTTGGGATGCGAGATGCCCAGAATGTGGGGGGGTCGGATTCCCGGTGGTCTGAAATGGCTGAATGTCGGAAGCCTCGGAGGTCTTTCCCCGAGGGGATGATGAAATTGATGATTTGAGGAATGGGTGATGTGGTGATCAAATTGAAAGTTAAAAATAGAAAATTAATCCATGATGATATATGATATGCATGATGATATGCATGATGATGATGATATATGATATGGCATGATGATATGCATGATGATGATGATGATGATGATGATGATGATGATGATGATGATGATATATGATATGCACGATGATATGCATGATGATGATCATGATGATGATGATGATGATGATATATGATATGCACGATGATATGCATGATGATGATGATGATGATGACGATGATGATGATGATATATGATATGGCATGATAATATGCATACATGATATGATGATGCCATGATGATGATGGCGTGAATGATGTGATGATGTCATAATGATGATGACGTGTATGTTATGATGATGATACACATGTACGTGTTATGACTATGATGATGATGCATGATAATATGCGCATGGCTTCAAGGTAAGTAACGCCTGCAATGCATGTATGACTTGTATGATGCATTGAGTGGTTGTTGGATTCCTTTACTTGCTGAGTAGTTGTACTCACCCCTTTGGGGACCAACATTTCAGATTAGCAGTATGCCGCTTCCTGCCGTCGCGTGGGGTACATTTTACGGGTTATCATCCGACGTCGAGGTAGAGTGTGAGAAGTTCAGCTGTCCTTCCGTGCTTGGACTAGCGTACATACGTGTGCGCTATTTTGTTACGTACGACATAGGCCTAGCTAGGGGCCCAGTCGTCCAAGAGTTAGTCTCCGTTCACGTTCACCGGGATGGGGTGATGAGAGGGATGATGCCACCGCCACCGCCTGACGCACCGGACTAGGTGTGAGGCCTGTGTGCGACGAGTAGAGGGCTGTTTTTTTTTTGGATAGTGAGCCGACACTTATGATGGGAGTTGTGCATATATGACGTGTAGAGGGTCGAGGGTTCTTTTTGGGATTTTAGGCTGGACATGGCTGAGTCCTAGCCTCTCCTTTTGATGTATCGACCTTAAAAAGTCCCATCTTGAATATATATGTAAATAAAGTGTCGTTGCTTGTTTATAAATCCATGGTGATTAGTGGTGTGTATTTGTATCATGGTCGGTAGGGGGGAGAGATGGTGATGTTTTGCTTCCGCTAATGAGTGGCGCTGGGACCGCTTTAAAAAAAAATGCCTGCGAATAGCGATGCTTCTTCTAAGTGTAAGGCAAAGAGGGAAATAAATTGTAACATCGGTGCTTGTGGCGACCTTCGAAGGGTTCGTGGTGCCACATCAGTGCACGGGTAGTGGTAAAGTCTAGTTAGGGAACAACGTTGAGTCCGATGTTGTGGATGTTGGTGATGTTAAAATCAAAATGCATTATAGTATTGTGAGGACATTGACTGGAATAAGACACGTTCCAGAATTAAAAAAGAACTTAATTTCCTTGGGTACCCTAGATTTAGTTGTTTGTAGGTATTCTTCAGAAGGTGGAGTTTTGAGAAATGTTCGAGGTGCCCTGGTGATAATGAAAGGAATCAAGCACGGAAGCCTGTATAAACTTCAAGGTGAGGCAGTGACAAATATCCAATAATGACCACACACACATCCTGGTAAAATAATTATGCATGGTCACACATTTAAATTGATCCATAAAACATGATATGCTCTCTTTTCAAAATTCCATGAATTTGTATAGTACATAAAATGTTTTTGGCTTCAAAACCCGACACTTGGTATTTTTCTATATAAATGCCATAAAATCATATTTTTGCAATAATAATAAAAAATTATCACCAAGCACTCAATTACTTAACTTAGCCATTAATTTCATAAATGAATTAAACCATGACGATCAACGTAAAATTCTACAAATCGGCTATTTCGGCACAATTTATGCTAATTATAATTGATTAAATAAATTATAAATTATTTAAACTAACTCACTTAATTAATTTAATTTAGCTAACCAAACTAACCTAATTGAGCTAACTAAACTAATCTAACTAGGCTAACTACATTAATCTAATTAAGCTAACTACTAACCTAACTAACCACCTAACCAAACTATTTAATCTAACTAGCCATTCTAACTAACTAGTCACACTAACTAAATTACACTAATCCTAATTAACCTTAAACTAAACTTCTTAATGTAATATTAGGGCGTTAACTCACCGGATTAGCGAGGCGATGGGTTAACGATGACGGCTGCGCGAGGACAATGAAGACCCAAGCCTATGACGTTTCCAACAAAGGACCGGATGAGGCTGAAAGCAACCCCAATAAGTCTCAGCCAAGTTGAGATTTGGTTCTGCTTGCTGGTCGGGGTTGTATGAACACGATGCGTGGATGGCGGGGGTGAGCTGGCGGCCTGGTCGCGGGTGGTCGAGTGAAGCTAGCCATTGGCTCGGGGATGGCGTGAGGCGGCCAGGTGGGGCTGGCAGTGCTACTGGTCAATGATGGGGGCTACTCGACTGAGGCGGTGCAACTAGGCAGGAGGGGGCTGGACTGGATGGTGGAGACTAGCGGGTCAAGGACAGTTGGAGACAAACGGACTGGCAGGTTGGCGATCGTTGCTAGTCGATGGAGGTTCTATTTGGGTGGCAACAAAAACTAAGGAGGAAATGGCAACTAAGGGAAAATGAAGAAGAAGAAAAACTGAGGAAGAAGAAGCAACAAGGTTTGGCTAAAGCAAGGGGAAGGGAGGGGATGCGCATGGAAGAGGGGACAAGGTGAGAAGAAGTCAATGCAAAAGCCAATTATAAGCCAAGCCAAAATATCCATGCACTTGAGTGCAATGACCCCTAAAGTCTTCAGCCAAGGAAGTCCAAGCAACATCCAATGGCTAATTTCCCTCAATTTCTTTACAAACCAAGCCAATTTGATGACCAAATATGCCTCCAAAGCTTCCCGTACGAATTTCTTCTTATTTTCCTTCAGTTCCTCACCAAATCAAGTCATTATGGTGGCCAATATTCTCATGGCAGTAGCCCATACGAATTTCCCTTCAAGTTTTCACATAACAATTCATTTAGGTGGCCAAATAACCAAGCAAAGCTGGCCATCCGAATTTCCTTTTATTTAATTTTGCCAAATTCGATTTTTCCGAAATTTTCCGAGCTCCCGAAAATTCTTCAAAGGATGAATCGATGTTCTTAAAATAAATCGTGACACACTCGAACGTTCGATTCCTGAAATCGAATTCAATTTCATGGTTAAAATCGATCGGAGGCGATTTTAACGACACCTAATCTACCGGGTAGCTTTTAGAGATTTTAGTGCATTTGATCCATGGTTAATAATTTTCAATCCACGTTTGTGCATCTCCGACTTGTCGGCCACTCTCAGTTGTCGTAAAAATCTCAAGGTTTCCATTATGGGTATTGAGTATAGAATCAACAGAAAATGGGGTTAGTGCCGTTCGAGGCAAGTTTCACAATCATGTGGAATGACCCGCAATTTAATTACACGTTTCCGTCGAATCAACCAATATCATATCACTAATCGATTATAACAGTGTCGTATTGACCCTTGTCAATTATCACGGTCGAGCAATTGATTTCTAATCGAATTCTCAAGTCTGTCGTGTTTATATCTCTTAACGACTTCACCTGATAAATTAGTTAACTCGTGGGTGGCCAACTTTAAGAAAAAGGACCATAGATGCGTTGACGAAAAGCCCATTTCATATTACCAAGATGGGGTCGAAATTCAGGATGTCACATAGAGGTAGGGATGTTATTATATCCTAAGAAGACTTTAAAATGGCGTTCAATGTTCAACTCTTCCTAAAGTCATTCCAATCAAAGATGAAGGGTGACTTTGTACATATATCTTAGGGTGACTCCACAGTTTTGGAGTATTTAGTCTGCTTTAATCAGTTAAGTATATTTGCAGAGCACTTGTAGCAAATGAGTAAGATAAGGCCGACCATTTCTTAGGAGGGCTCCAACTTGAAATTAATTCCGCACTTGCACCTTTCGTATTAACAACTTATAAGGATGTGCTAGAATGAGCAATCAAGGTGGAACAAAGCATTTTGAAGCACGGAACACAAGGAGCACCTCAGCCCAAAAGGTTTAAGCCCACAAATGTACAATGTAGCCATACTGATCGTAATGGAAGGCGAAAAGGTTTCAATCGGCCAGGACAGTTTAGAAATTCAAGTAACTAGGGCCCCTGTAATACATGCGGAAGTTATCATCACGATGAGTGTCATCGGAAAACTGGAGTATGCTTCTTATGTGGGAAAGCGGGACACATGCAGTGAGATTGTCCTACACAAAGGAATCCTCCTATTGACAATAGATCATGTTATCATTGCGGGCGACAAGGGCACCTATCACACCATTGTTCCATGTGAAGGAATGCCCCTTTGGTTGGTAGACCCCAAGAGAACCAATAAAGACAAAGTACAAGTGAGAAAGTTTTTGCGATGACGAAGGAGGATGCGGCATCATCTAATGCAATTGTTGCAAGTAATATTTCTATTGCCTCGCAATGTGCTTATACGATATTTGATCCTGGTGCTATGCACTCCTTCATTTCAACTGAATTCGTAAGGAAGCTTGATGTGTTGCCTGACCCTCTTGAATGTGAATTGCGTGGTGATACACCTACTAGCGATTTCTTAGTTGTTCATCATGTGTTCAAAAGATGTGTGATTCGAATTAATAATGTTGAAATGCCTGTGGATCTAGTGGAGTTAAATATTCGAGATTTCAATGTTATTATAGGGATGGATTGGTTATCTATAGATTGTGCTACTGTCGATTGTTTTTCAAAGAAAGTGATATTTAGACTTCTGAATCAACCCGAATTCTCTTTTTCGAGAAGTTGTCAAAACACTTTTCCAAGGTTGATATCAGCTTTGCAAGCAAGGAAACTTTTGAGAAAGGGTTGTTGTGGTTATTTAGCTTGTGTAAAAGACACAAGTAAGGTTGTAGTGAAGTTGGAAGATGTTCTTGTTGTTAGAGAGTTTCCAAGTGTGTTTCCTGAGGATTTACCAAGCTTGCCTCTTGATAGAGAAATTGAGTTTTGAATTGAATTGATGCCCGGTAGAGCACCAATCTCTAATGCACCATATCGAATTGCACCCGCTGAATTGAAAGAATTGAAAAATGCAGCTACAAGAGCTTTTGGATAAGGGTCTCATCAAACTCAGTGTTTTGCCTTTGGGAGCTCCTATTCTATTTGTCAAAAATAAGGATAGTAGTATGCGGCTTTGCATAGATTACCGAGAGCTTAATAAGGTAATGGTTAAAAAAAATATCCTTTGCCCCGGATTGATGAATTATTTGATCAACTTCAGGGAGCTTAGGTATTTTCCAAGATCGACCTTCATTCTGGATATTATCAATTCAAGATAAAGATAGATGATGTGCTTAAACCACTTTCAGAACAAGGTATGGCCATTATGAATTTCTCGTCATGCCTTTTGGATTAACAAATGCGCCTGCTACCTTCATGGACTTGATGAACAGAGTGTTCAGGGAATATCTAGACAAATTTATTATGGGTTTATTGATTACATCCTAGTGTATTCGAAGAGTTTATAGAAACACAAACAACATTTGAGGTTTGTCTTGCAGACTTTGCATGAAAAGAAGTTGTATGTCAAATTTAGTAAATGTGATTTCTAGCTATATCATATAGAATTCTTGGGTCATGTGATCTTGATGGATGGCATATTAGTGGGTCCAAAGAAGGTTGAAGCAGTTGTTAAGTGGAATCGTCCAACTAATGTTACAGAAGTGAGAAGTTTTCTTGGGCTAGCCGGCTACTATAGGCGATTTGTAGAGGGATTCTCAAAGATTGTTGGTCCACTTACCCATCTCACTCAGAAGAAAGTTAAATTTGAATGGTTAGACCAATGTGAACGCAGTTTTCAAGAGTTGAAGAGACGGCTGGTGTCGGCTCCTATTCTAACTCTACCTTCTCGGAGTGGCAACTTCGTAATTTACTACAACGCATCTAAAGAAGGTTTGGGTTGTGTTCTTATGCAGGATAGCAAAGTTGTTGCCTATGCTTGTAGACAATTGAAATTACATGAGAAGAATTGCCCCACTCATGATTTGGAGTTAGCAGCGGTTGTGTTTGCCTTGAGGATATGGTGGCACTATTTATATGGTAAAAAATGTGAAGTCTTTACCGATCACAAGAGTCTAAAGTGTGACATCCTGAATTTCAGCTAAATTTTCAATGAGATAAAATGAGTTTTTCATTGACATGCCTATAGCCTTTTTTCCTGAGCTAATCACTCACAGGATAACTAGCCTATTAGGTGAAGCCGTTAAGGAATTTAAACCCGATAGACTTGAGAATTCGACTAGGACTGCTCGACCATGCTAATCTGCAGGGGTCATTATGGCACCATCAAAATCAATTAGAGACCGGAGATAGGTCAATTCGAAAGAGGTATGTGATTAGTGTTTGGGTGATTCCACTTAATTGCAAAATTTTTATCAAATGACATTAGACCGATTTTTCTGTCATTTTCATACCCTGTGTCCGTATTTGAAATCTTGAGATTTTCACGATAACCGAGAGTCACAAATGTGTCAAAGATGTAGAATGTGGCTTAAAAATAATCAACTATTGGTCAATTTCACCAACAATTCCTAAAAGCTACCGGATAGATTAGGTCACGCTAAAATGGCGCCAGATCGAAAGTAATAGTGAAATTAAATCCTATTTCATAAATTAAAAGTTCTATCATGTCACGAGTCATTTTAGCACTATTGACTTACCTCCCGAAGATTTTTCGGCAAATCGAGATTTTCAGCGAATTTTCAAAGTAAGGGTATTTTGGACCAAAAAAATTCGAGGATCATTTTTAGTTGCATTTTTGGCATTCAAGTTGGACGGATTGTCGGGGAAAAATGTGAATTGGAGTGTAGGCATCTTTGTGGAATTTATGGGGACCGAATTGAGTGCAATTGAAGGAGAATTGGACGGGAATGAAATCCAATTTGAGAGAAAATGTCCAAAATTCATAGCCGCCATGGTCCTCAACCTTTTGGACCACTTGGGACTTGTTCTAGAGGGATTTGTGTGCCCAAATTGGCTAAGGATGACAGCCCAAATGGTGGGGCCTTGCCAAGGGGACAAAGAGATAGAGAGAGTGGACTTTTGAGTCTAATTGAGCCCCTCCAATCTTCAGTAGCTTCTTCTTCTTCATTTGGCTTTTCTTTCTCCATTGTTGGCAGTCTTGAGAGCTTGAGAGAACCAGAGGAAGCAGATAGCAAGTCAGCCAGCCCCGTCCGACCACCCCTGGCCGCCGTCCGAGTGGCCAAAGCTGCATCCACTGGCCCACACACCACTGCTCGTCTCACTCATGCCCAGCCGCCCGCTGCTGGTCTCATGCTTGTCTCACCGTCCGCGCGTCTGTGAGCCGTCATCGAGCCTTGCCACCGTCGTCATTCACCCCCTCCCCCCAAGCCACCGTAGCATCGTTACTGCCGTACGCCTCCCGTCCTTGCTGTTTCGGCCCCAACCAATCGCTAGTTCAACCCCTGCAAGCCAAGAGCAGAAACTGAACTCTTAGCCCAGTTGAGAGCTTCGAGAAGCTTTTTTGAGCCTTTCTCAACCTTGTTTGGCATCACCACTTCAGAGTTTGTCACTTGTCTCCACGTTGTCATCGCCGTGGACTCACCGGCTAGCAAATCTAGTGAGTTTACTCTCTAAACATCGCTTAGGAGGTTAATTATGCTTAAGGGTTGATTAGTTTAGGTTAATTAAGGATTAGACGGTTAGCTAGATTAGATTAGTGATTTAATTGTTAAATTCTGCATGTTAGGTGGTTAGATTAGAGTAATTAGTAATTAGATAGGCTGTATTATTTATCTAGATTTGTTCGAAAATTTTCCGGGCTCATTTCAATATTTAATTATGCAATTGTGGCCTAAGTTAGTATTTTTGGTATTTAAATTGAATTATTTAATTAATTTTGGTAATTATTTAATTATTTATTATTTTCCTGAAATTAGACCATGATAGACAGTGACTGGAATTTTGTGTTGATTGCAATGGTGTGTTCAATTTATGCAATTGGTTGTTAATTTGTGCAAATTGAGTGTTGATTGGATTTTTGGTCATTTACCCCAAAATTTGGGAAATTTCAATATTTATTCAGAAAATTCTGGGTGTATTTAACACCAAAAATGGTTTTATATACTATATAAAACACTGAGATTTTAAATCGAAGGATATCAATTTTTTTTTAAAGATCAATCTAACCGTGTACCCACATACGACTATTTTTACCAAGTATTTTTAATGCGAAGAAATAGGCCAAGATCATTACTTTAATTGAGGCATTTGGGTGCAAAGCACGGTGTCTTGGACTGAGATTGAATGGTCATGTGTTAGTTAAGAGAACCCATCCCAAGCGTTTACGGCGGACGTTACCCATTCATTAGAATTCGAGTCGCAGTAGATTCTGAACTTATGCTCATTCGGGAAAGCCATCTATGAGAGATATAGCCATGCTCAATGGGGTGAGACGATGCCTGACTACGCCAGTAGACCGCTAAACATCGAGTTGGTCGTGCCCTAGAGGGGATAAATTAACAATTGGAACGCATGATTAATGGAGTCAGATGCGCCTGATTATGAGACAAAGCCATGTGGCAAGGTATGGGACGTGTCATAATAGTTTGGCCTTATAATCTGGACCCCTTGTGATTGATTGAGTTGAGTGAGGCGTTTCAATTGTTGTGTGCCTTGATTATATGCAATTTGTGTTCTGAATTGTGCTAACATGTAGGAGGGAACTAAGGCAAAGTAAGTTCTTTGTATTGTGTGACTAGGCCACCTTTAGGTGTATTTTCTTCCTAATAGAGGTTTAGGGGGTGAACTTGCTGAGACAATGTTTCATCCCGTCATGGGCTTATCTTTCAGGTCCTTAGATGGTGGTTGTGGAGGACTCGGAGCCTGGAGTCTCTGGAGGTGAAGTTTGAAGGATCGGTGTATGTGTCTGTGGCACCTTGAACCCTTCTTAGGTCGCCACAAGCACCAACGTTACACCTTATTACATCTCTTAGAAGAAGCGTCGTAATTCATAGACATTTTTCTTTTTTTTTTTAAACGGTCCTAGCGTGACTCATTAGCGGAAGCAAAATAAAACATCACCATCTCACCCTCCATCAACCATGATACAATTGCACACCACTAATCATCATAATTAAAAGACAAGCCATGACACTTTATTTACATATTTTCAAGATGGGTTTTCTTGGGTCGGTACATCAAAAGAAAAGCCAGGACTCAGCCACACCCGGCCTAAAACCCCAAAAAGAAACTCTCAACCCACTACAACTCACGCGCCAGATCCACCATCACTAGTGTCAGCTAACCATCCCAAAAAGTTCCAGCCCTTACTTGTCATGCACGGGCCCTCACACCCATCCCGGTGCATCAGGCGGTGGCGGCGGCAACATCCGACACATCACACCGTTGCGATGAATGTGGACGGATATGAACTCCTGGACAACAGGGCCCCTAGCCAGGCCTACATCGTACATAACTAAACAGCGCACTCGAATATACGTCAATCCAGGAACGGAGGGACAGCGAAACTCCTCGCACTCGACCTCTACACGGATGGTAGGCCGTAAAACACACCCCGCGTGACAGCAGGAAGCGGTATGCTGCTAATCTAAAATGTTGGTCCCCAAAGGGGTGAGTACAACCACTTAGCTGGTAAAGGAATCTAATAACCACTCAATGCATCATACAATACAATCACAACATCATACATGCCATTCATGCATTCAAACGTACTTACCTTGATGCCATGCATATACCATCATGCATCATCATCACAATCATATCATATACATGTCATCATGCCATAAGTGATCATCATCATATCATATCATACATGCATATCGTCATCATGCCATAGGTGATCATCATCATATCATATCATACATGCATATCGTCATCATGCCATAGGTGATCATCATCATATCATATCATACATGCATATCGTCATCATGCCATAGGTGATCATCATCATATCATATCATACATGCATACCATCATTCCATGGGTGATCATCATCATATCATATCATACATGCATACCATCATGCCATGGGTGATCATTATCATATCATATCATACATGCATATCATCATCACGCCATAGGTGATCATCATCATCATATCATATGATATATGCATGATTCAATTTCCACTTTTAACTTTCAATTCGATCACCACATCACCCTTCCTTGGATCATCAATTTGATCCCATACTTTACACCGCACCCCATCCTGGCATCGCGAGAAAAACCTCCGGCATTCAGCCATTTAAGGCCACCGGGCATTCGGCACCCCCACATTTCAGGCATATCGCATCCCAACAGGCATCACGAGGCATCCCCTCGAGCAAAGACCTCTGAGGCTTCCGGCACCCAACCATTCCGAGCATCCTAATACTCCCAGGGCCATCCGGCCATGTATCTCTATACATTCCGGGCATCCGGCACCCCCCATCCCGGGCATCCTGATACTCCCAGGGCATTATCATCCGCCACATTCCGTTTCCTCACTTATCGTTATTCTTGCTTACCAATTTAGGTCTCTACTCAGCATGTCACATGATGTAATGGCAAACAAAACCACTTTCATGCTTCGATCTATACGTGCATCATCAGTCATCATCATACATGCAGCAATATGCAATCAATCATAAACATAAAATTTAGGGCGCTCATACAATTTAGCATAGTCCATTATCATGCCTTTTAAATTTATTTAAATTCCAGCTTGTACCATTTTTCAAAAATAATTAAATTAAATATCCATATGATTTTCAAAAATCACAAAATTAAGACATAACATAGACAAGACAATAAGACATTGATTTCATGAAAACACATGGCCAACAAAATTCCACACAAAAGATATCATTCACACAAATACAGCATGAACTTTCGGATAAAACAGAATGTGCAGTTTTCGGAATAATTCGATTAAAATATCCGAACGACCTCTGAAAATTATGAAATTTTACCAGATTCTAGCTAAGACACCAAAGTAGATTTTTTATGAATACTTCTAAGCAAAATTCGTTTGAGATATTTTTCTATAGTGGTCTGAAGCTTCTGGTCCTCATACCGAAACGGCCAGTGTAGTCATCTCCGAAATACCAAGTTTTTACCCACTTATTCTTCTTCGTTTCCTCTGAAATTTGGATATGTTTTACACCAAGAGGTCCCCAACAACTTTCATGAAGGGATCTAGGTCAAATATCCAGAGTATAGTCATCTTATGGGTCCATGAAGTCTCGGGTGTCCTGTACCACGTCTCCAGATTTACCGTCTTCAAGAGTAAGTCGATTCACTAGGTTATACTTGTTCATTTTACTTCAAATTTGAGTATGTTGTAGCTTAAGATGTTCTATATAAGTTCCATGCAGAAGTCGAAAAGATATTCTTAGTAAAAATCAACATGCAACCTCAAATCCACCAAAAGGTCAGTGAAATCGTTCCAGATCTGGTGTCTTTGTAGGAGGAGAGTTTGACCCCTTAAATCTCCACCATTTTGTACCAAATTTTATTATGTTATAGTTTAAGATGTTGGATACAACTTTCATGGACGAATCAAGGTCAAAATCGAACTCAAAACATGCATGCAAGCTCTCACAAAGTTTTGGCTCAGGTGGATTCATATGAAAACAGCATGCAACTCAAGAACAAACCACATTAGCTTCACTCCCATGCCTCCAAACATCCTAGATTCCGACCATACATGCAAGACATTGGTGCAAGAGTAGAAAGTGGACTCCCAACTTGCCTCTAAACCGAGCTAGCGACGAGCACACGGCGGCGAACGGGCGGCGCACTGGCGGACGGACGGACGGACGGCGAGCTCCTTCCTCTCGGCTTCTCCTCTCTCGGCCACACTCTCTCCCTCTCTCTCGCACGGTTCTCTCTCTCACTTGGCGGAATGGCTAACCGGCCACCTCTCTCTCTCCTCTTCCCTTTTATTCCCCCATTTCCTCATCATTTGCAATGATTGCTTGCCACTCCAATTGGCCAATGCATGCCATCTCCCTTTTGCCACTTGTCAAAGCTCATGCATGGGCTTTTGGGCTTGGGCTTGGGGCATTTGGGCCGGCCTCCTTTGTGGCCGATGACAGCCCATTCGTGGGCTTCAATGGGCTGTCCAACTTGGCCCATTAAAATCCACCTTTGGGCCTAAGGCCCAAACCTAAATAAAATCAAATTTTCCCCTTTCTTATTCTTCCTTTAAGAATTTAGTTACTAAATTCCACATGCCAAAAACCTTGTAACATTTTATTTATAGGAACTTAGTCTATAAGGTGCATGGCCAAGCATAGATTATTATCATTAATCTATCTAATTTAAAATCTCATAAACACAAGCACATAACACATAATCTTAAGAGAAAACTAATGGCTAAAGCATAAACCATAGGTAATTTCATTACCTAATTATGGGCTTTAATTTCTATAGAGGATGTCTTGAATTTTGGGATGCCACAGTGTCCGACTAGGTTGGTAGGATAGCTTCTTTTTTAGAGCTAATATTTTGTAGACTTTTGTCTAGACTCTTTTTGTACCTGAATCTAGTTGTTTATAAAAGTGTGGCTTTTGTGAAATTTGTGCCCTGCTTTTCTATCCCATGCTGTTTGTTGTCAGGGGTTTATTATTTTGCTTCCGCATGCGTATTAAAATGAATGGGTCGGTGACGCGTCCTGGGAATGTCGCATTTGTATCGACCACCAAGGGATGTGCGCGTGCTCAAGGATTAGGGCGTGACATAAAGTATATATTTACTCATAAAGAATTGAATATGAGGCGAAGAATATGGCTAGAACTTTTGAAGGATTATGACTTGTCCATTAATTACCATCCGGGTAAGGCTAATGTGATAGCGGATGCTTTGAGTCATAAATCCTTTGGAAATATGGCAACTTTGCTCACTTCTTAGAAGCCCATTCTTGAAGATATGAGGAAGTTAGACATGGAGGTATTTGTGCATCGGCTTGGTGCTCAATTAGCTAACCTTCAAGTACAACCTATGTTGATTGACAAAATTAAGGCTAAACAGAATGAAGATTCACAATTCCAAAAATTGAGAGAAGGTGCGGAAGTTGGAAGACATGAGGATTTTAGTTTGCACGTAAATGGATCCTTGAGGTTTCATGTTCTTGAGGACTCAAAGCTGAAAAATGAGATCTTGCAAGAAGCACACAGCACTAGATTTTCAATTCATTCGAGAAGCACTAAAATGTATAGGGACTTGAGAGAAAACTTTTGGTGGGTATTATAAAATTTGTCGATTAATGTTTAGTTTGCCAACAAGTGAAAATTGAGCATTAGAAACCAAGTAGATAGTTGCAACCTCTAGAGATGCCTAAATGGAAGTGGGGGCATATTGCCATGGACTTTGTAGTTGATCTACCGAGGACGCCAAGTGGTATAAATGCTATATGGGTGATTGTTGATCGATTGACTAAGTCTGCTCACTTTTTGTCATATCAATTTGGCCTTTCAATGGAAGACATGGCAAAGCGATATATTAATGAGATAGTGAAGCTTTATGGAGTTCCAATAAGCATTGTTTATGATAGGGATCTCAAGTTCGTGTCTAACTTTTGGAAGAGTTTGTAAGGATTATTGGGCACTAAACTCAACTTGAGTACAGCTTTTCATCCACAAATAGATAGATAGTCAGAGAGAACGATCCAAACATTAGAGGATATGTTGAGATCATGCATCATTGATGTGACATCCTAAATTTCGACCCCATCTCCATTATATGAAATGGGCTTTTCGTCGACACACTTATGGTCCTTTTTCTCTAAGCTGATCACTCATGAGTTAACTAACCTATTAGGTGAAGTCGTTAAGAGATATAAACGCGATAGACTTGAGAATTCGATCAGAAATTGATCGCTCGATCGTGATAATCAACAGGGGTCAATATGGCATTGTTATAATCGATTAGTGATCGGAGATAGGTCAATTTGACGGAAACGTGCAATTGAATGGTGGGTGACTCCACCTAATTGCAAAATTCGAGTCGAACGGCACTAACCTAATTTTTTGTCGATTCTGTACTCCATACCCGTAATTGAAACCTTGAGATTTTCACAACAACGGAGAGTTACCGATGAGTCAAAGATGCACAAATGTAGATTGAAAATTATCGACCATCAGTCAAATGTGCTAAAATCCCTAAAAGCTACCTAGTATGTTGGGTTGCGTTAAAATCGCTTACGGTTGATTTTAACCACAAAATTGAATTCGATTTTGGGAATCGAACGTTTGAGCGTGTCACGATTTATTTTTAGGACCTCATCTCATCTTTTGGGAAATTTCCGTAGAGCCCGGAAATTGGCGGAAAAATCGAATTTGGCAAAAAAAGTTTAAGGAAATTTAGATGGACACCTTTAATTGGATTTTTGGCCACCACTTTGATTTGTTATGTGAAGGATTGAAGGAAAATTCGCATGGGCTGCTGCCATGGACTTTTTTGGTCACCAAAATGGCTTGGTTTGTGAAGAAATTGAGAAGAAATTGGTGGAAATTCGTATGGACAATAGTGGAGACATTTTTGGCTACCAATTTGGCTTAGTTTGTGGAGAAATTGGAGGAAAATTGCCATTGAAGGGCCTATGGACTTTGGAGGGTAGAAGACTTTGTTGGCATAACACTCAAGTGGCTAGATATTTCTTCAAGGCTCCCATTGGTTGTTGCATGGACTTCCTTAGCCCTTTGTCCCCCTCCCATACGCATGTTTCCCCTAGTTGAACCCATCTATTGCTTCTTCTTCTTCTTCCTGAGCTCTTCTTCTTCTTCATTCCTCCATTCCTCCATTTCTTCTCTGTCTTTGCTGTTGCTGCACCCTTACCATAGCATCGGGCCACCTTGCCACCGAGCAACCACCACTGCACGTCCACCTTAGTCCAGTTCTGCCTTAGCTACTGCCCGCCTGCCCGCCTGCTCGACCAATCAACCTCGCCCCAAGCTCGACCGCCTCTTGTTGTCCCCAAGCTCAGCAGCTCATGACCGTTTCTGCTAGCTAGCCGCCCCTAGCCGACCGTCCACGCCTCACTGCCCGTCCTCGCGCCAACCAGCTACCCGTCTTGGTCCAGCCAGCCTCGCCTGTAGCCCCGACCGGCTCAGCTTAGAACCGAGCTGAGCCAGCTTCGACCAGCCAAGCCGAAGCCTTGTAAGCTGTTTCTAGCCTCGTCCAGCCCTCCTTTGGTGACATTGTAGGCTCGGGTCTTGATCGCCTTCGTGTCGCCATCGCCGTGACCCCATCACCTCGCTAATCCGGTGTGTTAATGCCCTAATCTTGGATTAGGAAGTTAATTGCAGGGGGATTAGTTTAAGGTTAATTAAGGAATAGTGGTTAGTTAGTTAGTGTAACTAAATTAGTTTGGATTAGTTAGTTACCTTGACTAGTTAGTTATATGGTTAGTTAGGTTATTTAGTTAGCTTAATTAGATTAAATTAGTTAGCCTAGTTAGATTAGTTTAGTTAGCTTAATTAGGTTAGTCTGGTTAGCTTAATTAAATTAATTAAGTGAATTAGTTTAAATAATTTGTAATTTATTTAATTAATTATAATTAGCATAAATTGTACCGGGATAGCCGGTTAATGGAATTTTATGCTGATCGTCATGGTTGCATTTATATGTGAAATTAACTGCTTATATATGAAATTGAGTGCTTGATGGTGATTGGCCATTATTATTGCAAAAATTGATTTTTGGATATTTAATTAGAAAAATACAAGGTGTCAGTTTTTTACACAAATATGTTATGTGCTATACAACATTGTGGAATTTTTAAATGGGAGAGTATCACGTTTTGTGGATCAATTAAGTGTGTCACCACGCACAATTATTTCACTAGGAATTTTTAATACGAAGAAAATTGACCAGGTCCATTATTTGAAATTGAGGTATTTGAGTCCAAAGCATGGTGTTCTTGGCCAAGTATGTGCTGGTGTGTCATCACTTAAGTACCCTAATGCATTTATGTAGGGTAGTGAACTCATCCTTATGCATTGACGTGGGACGATACCCGATTAAGTTCATATGCCCTTGACAACGGATGCCGGTCGTAGTAGAGGCTAGGTCAATGCTCCTTTATGGGATGCCATTTAGGGGTAGACATTGCCGTGCCCGACGGAGCGGGACGATGCCCAGTTATGTTGGATGACCGCCGACTGATGAGTTGGCTGTAACCATTGGGTCGTAAATAATTAGAACACGCTTCAGTGATTAAGATAGTCGCACCTGATTATGGGACAAAATTGTGTGGCACAGAATGGGACGTGCCATAACGGTTTGGCCTTATAATCGAGACCCCTGTGAATATTTGATGAATGATATGAAGTGTTTCAATTATTGATTTACGCTTGCTATATTTATAAATGCATATAAGATGTACTAATGTGTAGGGAGGTGCTGAGGTGAGGTAAGTCCTATATGGTTCATGTTTAGGCTACCTCTAGGTGAATTTTCGTCCTAATCGGGGTTTAGGGTGTAGACTCACTGAGATTTATCTCACCTCGCCGTGGTTAATCCTTTTTCAAGTCCTTAGATGGACGTTCATCACGTTCGTTTTGGGTGTCCACTGGAGGTGGAGAGCGAGGCTACCCTTCTACTCGTCCCCGGGACCATTTGGACCTATGAGCTTGTGGTTACCACTATTTGGGTCAATGAGGACTTACATCACTTGGTACCTCATCACTTCAAAGCGTGGTTTCTTAACAAGCCCAACGGGATTCAAGAGGGTCCTTTGGAGGGTTTTGACGGGCCTACCGTCGAGGCCAAGGATGAAAAGGTACTTGGCCCCACAAATATCGATATACTGGATGACGTCATGGCAAACTTAGGGCCCGAGGCTGAAGGGTCTAGAGTAGAGGTAGCTGATCCTTTGGACATCGACATCCTAAACGGTGTCATAGTAGACCCGGATCCCGAGTAGGTAGTGTTCGGGGTAGAGTTGGCTTAGTAGCTTCTTTTTTGATATAGAGTCGTATATATAAAGTATGTTTTATGTTATTAGTTGTCCTGCTTCTACTATCCCATGTGTTTATTTAGTGGTTGGGTAATTATTCGTTCACTTCTGCATGTACATAAAACGAATGGGTCTACGACGCGTCTTGGGAACATCGCAATTTAATTGACCGCCGAGGGATGTTCGCGTGTCGGGGGTTTAGGGCGTGACATCCCCATTTGAAATGGTATCAAAGTTGGTCAATGTCTGGAGTGATAAGGTGTGATGGGTTATAAGATAGTTAGTATGAAACGTTTTTTTTTCCTTATGCTGATGCATGTGATTCACTGATAGATTGTTTTATGTGGGTCACTCAGTTTTCTAATTCCGTGTTGGAATGGAAAGACAGGTTCTATAAGGATCTTGCATTATGAGTGATCCGGATTAGAGGACTCCTAGAAAGAGGACAGTTTTGTCTGTCACTTGGGGTAGGATGCCGACTAGAGTTGGTACCCAAGGTAGAGCGTCGGCTCAGACTGCCGCTGGCCGGTACTAGTGGGCCCCAAAAGAAGAAAAAGAAAAAGAAGTTGAAAATTCAATAAAGCAAAAAAGAGAGGAGAGAGGGCTCGACTATCACGTCCCAATCCTCCGAGCCCCAGTCCATCCCTGCTTGGTCGATATAATAGTGATGTCTAAGAACGCATTGCCGACCTATTTATTTTAAATACGCATGCGGAAGTAGATATAAATCCCCGTGCAGTAAAATAGTGGAATAGGAAAGCAAGGCCAACATTTTAAAACCAAACCAACTCACATATATACATAACATCACCGGTCATATATATATTACAATACCACCACTAAAGTTGGGTCCTACACAACCAGTCAGAAACAACGTTTGCAAACAAGGGTGGGGGTCTAACAACCACAGCTACTCATCATCACCCTTTTCAAACTCCTCTTGCTCCACATCCTCGTCCTATTTAGCTTTCTGCTAAGTACACCAGGGTCTCTGACTCTTCAAGCTCTGAGTCCCTCGCATCCTCCACCGAACCATCCTTAGGGTCTGCTGTACCCTTTCCAAAAGCAACCTCTGAAATCCAAGAGGTACCTCACTTTCCAGTACAAGGCCCACCCTCTGGCCATTATGATAATGGCGATACCGTGATCGATATTGATGGGGCACCTTATGGGGTAAGCCCGCATCGACCTAGACAATGGACTTCACCAGCACATACTCCAAGACCTCATGATGTCCATGTATCGAAATTTGGTAACTCGTTTCGGTGAATTTCTTAGGTTAACCAAAATGATCCGGCGGGGCTGCCATATATAGGCCTGAAATGTTGTCCCACAACGGGGTGAGATGACGTCTCAGCAAGTTCTTACCCCCTAAGACCCGATTAAGAAGAAAATATGTCATAAGGGCGGCCTAAGCACAACATGGCATCAAAGGGCTTACCTTGGCCTCAGTTCCTTCATGCAAGTCAGTTCAATTAATAAATACTGACAATCATAACACTCAATCAAATCGGATCAAATCATCGATCAATTGACCTAGTCGATTACATGTCATCACGACCACTTCTTGGTCGGCCTTTTCAATACTATCTATAAGTCCACCCATAATTGGACTACTCACTCTAAGCTGATAAATAGTGTACTACTCTCAATCTAAGCTAACATATTGAATCCATGGGTTGATTAATACACTAATAATGCTTTCTCTAAGTTGATAAAGTGTATTGCTCACAATCTAAGATGACATATCAGAGCCCGTAGAATGATATAGTATACTGTTAATGCTCTTTCTAAGCTGATAAGGTATACTGCTCGCAATCTAAGCTGACATATCAGAGCCCGTAGGATGATATAGTATACAGGTATACTACTCTCAATCTAAGCTGACATATCGCCCGTAGGCTGATAGAGTATACCATCCCGAACCATACAATTCCATTTAACATTTTTATCAGGGATGATAATTAGTCCTAAAACTTTCAAAAAGTACAATTAAATCATAAAACTTGTCACGAAAGAGCAATCGAGTCATAAAATTTTCAAAAGATGCAATTAAGTCATAAAACTTGTCAGATTGGTCAAATCAAGTCTTTTTATTGATAGCACTTTTTGAATATTTTAGGATTGAAATGCACTTTTATGACAAGTTTTAGAAACTTTAATGCACATTTTTAAAGTTTTAGGACTTAATTGCATTTTTTAAAAGTTTTAAGACTACATTGCACTTTCGTAACAAGATTTATGACTTCTACTGCACTCATCCAAAGAAATAAATTTATTTCAATTTATTTCTTTTAAAATGGGATATATGTTGACAATGAAGGTTACCCCTATTGTCACGTGCTGATCACGAGGGATATTAACATTCAAAATCATCCTCATTGTCACGTGTTGGATATGATTAACATCAACCTAGCCCATATTAGGCATAGAGACAAAGGATGGCCAAGGTTTTTGACATGCCCCGAACCTCCGAGCATGGGCCCATCCCTCCATGATCAATTAAATCGTGACGTCCTAAGACGCATCGCTAACCCATACCTTTTGATACGCATGCAGAAGCGACAATATAAATCCCCAGACAACAATCAGATGGGATAGAAAAGTAGGACCAATTTTTCAAATCAAAATAAATCTTTTATAAACAACCTGGTTTATTTACAAGACCAGACTATTTATAAAAAGGTCAACTCATTCCAAAAGGAATTGTCCAATGACTTACTAGTCAGACCCATTCGCCGATTCTGGTCTCTCCACCTTTCCAAACTCTAGAACTTCAAGTCTTCCACGACCACCATCTAGGGACCTAAGAATGGTTATACAATAACTAGTGAGATGATGCCTCAACGAGTTCAACCCCCTAAGACCCGATTAGGAAGCCAATACGCCCTAAAGGCTGCCCATCCACAACACGGGTCAGAGGACTTACCTTGGCCTTAGTTCCTTCTTGCAAGTCAGTATATCTCAAAGATACACAATTCACATCAATCAATAAGGTCATAACCTTATATCAAACATTGATCAATCAACCTAGTCGATTACATGTCACCACTGTAAGAGCTAGTGAATACACCTAGAGGGGGGTGAATAGGTGTAAATAAAACTTTTGCAGGAATTAATGAAAGTAATTTTCTTTTAGAAGATGTTAGACAGTAGGCATATTTCAACTTTGAGCAAATAAACAAATAGTAAATAAAAGTAAGAAGTTCAGGGATGAGAGAAAATGAACACGGAGTTTATAATTGTTTGGCTTAGGTCAAGCCTACATCCACTCTCTTTGTTGACAGCCTATTGGCTAGATTCCACTAAGGAACAAAAGGGATGTTACAACTCGTGATCTTGACTATCACGGTGACGAGTCTCTAACGAACTCTCACACAGTCTCACAAAAGATTTCTCTCTTTTGTACAATGTTCAGCTCGATGAAATGAAAAAGCAAGAGACTAGAAAGCTTCAGACTTTGGAATTCTCTTTCAAGCACACTCTTGAAAAACTTAAGAGTCTTCCTTATATACTCTTTCATGTCTCCACAACCATTGGTACTTTCCAAAGGAGTTCTTTCACGCCCCAATCTTCGAACGCATGCCCATCCCTCACCTGGTCGATTAATAGCAACGTCCTAGGACGCATCGCTGACCCTTTTCATTTTAATATGCAAGCAAAAGCATATAATAAAATCCCCAGACAATAAAACAATGGGATAGAAAAGTACAACTGAATTTCTAACCTTTAAAAACATTCACTCTTGTATACATTGCAAACCAATGCACATATATATACAAGGTGAACTATTAAGTCAAATTCAACTTAAGCCAGTTTTTTTTTTTTTTAAAAAAAAGGTCTACAAGCAGGAGTGGGGTTCTACAAACTACGGGTCCCCATCCTCCTCTTCATCATTCTCCACACTCCAACTAGAACTTTCAGCAGACTGCACCGGACTTTTGAGATCTTCAAAATCCAAGTCTGCTACATCTAGAGACCTAAAATGGTTATTCAATAACCAATGAGACAACGTCTCTACAAGTTCTACCTCATAAGACTCGATTAGTAAACCAATATACCTTAAGACTGCCTATGCACAACATGAGTCAGAGGACTTATCTTGGCCTCAGTCCCAACCTGCAATTCAGTATAGTTCAATAGGCACCCAACAATCTCAACAGATTGAAGCATCGATCAAATTGACCTAGTCGATTACATGTCAGTCGGACAAACTCTCTGTCATTTCAAGCAATACTGTCCATTCTCCAAAATAACCTATCGAGTTACCGAGCCAATATATTATAAGACTCATTTTCCTTAATAACATACCAAGCTACCGAGTATATTCATCATAACGTCCATTCTCCAAAATGACATATTAAGTCACTGAGTCGTTATGGCATGTCATCCATTCTCCAAAATGACCTATAGAGTCACCGAGCCAGCATGGTATACCAAATATATTCATCATAACGTCCATTCTCCAAAATGATATGTTGAGTCATCGAGCAGTTATGGCATATCGTCCATTCTCCACAATGACCTATAGTCACCGAGCCGACATTGTATACCGTCCATTCTTCAAAATGACATATAGAGTCATCGAGCTGGTATATAAGTAATTTTCTCTCAAGATGACATGTGAGTCATCGAGCTATAATAGTATAACGTGAATTCTCTAGATGACATACGAATCATCGAGCCTTTAGAGTATTTTTATTCTCAAAACACAATCAATTTACCCTTTTTATCATTTCCAATAAAAGTACACGTGCGTGGGCACACGGTGGGCTTTAGCCAAAATATAGTAATTTCCTTTCCATAAATCACACCATTTTCTATAGCTTACCAAAATATTTTTGGCACTTTCAACCGATTTTCGGTTATTTTCCAGTTAATAAGCAAAATAATTCAATTTAGGAATAAATCCTAAATCACTCATAAATCAATTTAGTACAAAATAAAGCTAAAATAAATAAACGGACTGCACCACGATCATTAGCATCAAATTCCAATCGTCCACCATCCCGGTCTAATTTTCAGAAAAATAACTAATTAATTAAATAATTTATAAATTTAATAAATAAATACTAAAAATCCAATTTAGGCTGTATTGCCTGATTGGAGCCCGAGACTAGTCGGGGAAAATCCCGAGATGCATTCAATAAATATTATAAGCCCTCTACTTGCTAATGACTAAGTCTAACCACCTAACATGCATCATTAAGTCACTAATTTAATTGTTCTAAACTAATCAAACCACCTAATTACACTTAATTAAATCTACTCAACCCCTAAGCATAATTAGCAAACTAAGAAAGCATTAGTGAGCAAAACTCACTTGTGCAAAGCGGAGACTAGATCACCGCAACAACGGCGTAACGGCGGCCGAAACTCAGGTTTTCGGCAATGTCGACGGACTCGCGGGCCGGGCCCAACAGGCCTTGCAAGCCCACAAAAAATCACTGGGCTTGGTCTAGGCTTCAAGTCTACTGAACTAAGGCTAATACTAGGCTGAACTGAACTGAATTGGGCCTGTCTTCGTGGGCTTGGGCTGCTGAAAATGAACTGAGTTCCACGTGGGCTGCTCAGCCTGAGAAAATAACGAATTGGGCTGGGCTTCAAATGCTGAATTCATTGTGGATTGGGCTGCTGCAAGCTTGTCTTTGGATGGGCTGGACTCGGATGAGATGGCCGATCGAAGAAGCAGCAAGGGCTGCTATTGGGCCATGAACAAAGGAACGGAAGCAAGCTATGGTGTTGAGGGGAGTCAACCTCGGTGGAGATAAAAGGCGCAAGAGCTGTTGGCGTTGATCGGCGTGGGAAGAAGATCCACCGTGGCTTCGCTGGGGTCTTCAAACTGCTGAAGTCCACGGACGTGAGACTTCTTGAGTGGAAGGAAGTGTTGACCGTGAGTGTTGCAGGGAAATGAAACATGAAAGTGGAGGAGAGCACGAGCTGGTGACCTTGGTGGAATTGGGATTCAGTGGAGTGGGGGTTTTCGTGGTAGCAGATGGGGCAAGAGATGGAGCTGTGTCGTTGCTGCAGTGGTTTAATCGAATGAAGGAGGGCTTGGACGCGTGGGGGCAAGCGTCGGTGACCGAAGCTCTTCGGTGGAAGGGAAGCTCGGTGGGATTTGCTTAGCGAAGAAAACAGGAAAAATGAAAGCAAAACTGAAGCCAAGTGAGAGAGAGGATTTGCTCGAGGGAAGAAGGAGATACGGACGAGCTTCGAGCGAGATCATGAAGGTGACGCGGAGCAGCTGGCAACTTGAAGAAAAAAAAAAAAGCCACGGTTGAGGAAGAGTCAACAAAGCTAATCCACTTAATTGAATGCATTGTCCCCTAGATCTTTATGTATATCACTTTTGGTCCCCCATAATTCTTTCTAGCCTAAAATTCAATAAATAATCCAAATTGGTGCCAAAATGTAGCCCTTGGTCCAATTCCGAATTTCCTTAATTATTGGCTCCAATTCTTCATTCGATTCTCTAAATCAACGTCCAATTTGATCGAAGAAATATCCCATACAATTTTCAGCAAGTCCCCGACATCCAAAGGTTCAACTTGGAAGTCCCAGTTTCCATCGATTTAGCCAATTTGAATTTCCACTAATTTTCCGTAACGTCCAAAACGGTTTTCCGTAAGACTCTCATAATCTCTAAAAATTCTTTGGAGGGTGAGTCAACGTTCCTAAATAGCTCGTCACACCACAGAACTTTCAATTTCTGAAATCGGGTTCGAATTCACGCTAATTTCCATTCGACACGTTTTTAGCGTGAACTCTGCTACCGGGTAGTTTTTAGAAATTTTTAGTGCAAATGACCCATGGTCGATTTTTTAAGGCACAATGAACCCACTCGACACATTGGCGACTCTCGGTTGTTATGAAAATTTCGATTATTGAAATACGGACACAAGGTAGCAAAATGATAGTAAAATCAGTCTAGTGTCGGTCGACGAGAATTTTGTAATTTAGTGGTGTCACTCATAATTAGCCACACACTTAGTCGAACCAACCTATATTTGATCTCAAATCAATTTATATTTGTGCTGTAATGATCTCGACAGATGAGCACGATCGAGAAGCCGATTTGTGGTCGAATTCTTAAGTCTATTTGTCTTAAAATTCTTAATGATTTCCCCAGATGGTCTAGTTATCTCAAGAGTGATCGGTTCTGAGAACAGCCCTATAGGCACGTCAATGAAATGTCCAATTTATTCAGTAAAAAACAGGACTGAAAATTTGGGATGTCACAACTCTTCCCCTCTTATAAAAATTTCGTTCTCAAAATTTAAACCTTTACCAATCCTTAAACAAAAAGGTGGAGGTATAATCGTCTCATCTAATCTCACTTTCCCCGGTTGCTTCTTCATTCCCGTGGTGTTGTCAGACCACTTTGACCAAGGGGATCATCTTGGTACACATAATTTATTCTGAACCGTAAACTGAACCGGGCTTTCCACGTACGACATTGTCGTCCACGTCTAATTCTTCAAGATTTAGCACGTGGGTCGGGTCAAGCTCATACGTCCTGAACCTCGACATGTGAAAGACGTCGTGCACTTGCGCAAATCTCAGCAACAATGCAAGACGATACGTTGGGATCCCTATTCTTTTCAAAACCTCAAAGGGACCTACGTACCTTGGTTCTAGTTTTACCCTCCTTGCCAAAGTGCAAGGTATTCCTCTTTGGTGACACCTTTAGAAAGGTGCACTCACCAATTTAGAACTCTCAGGGCCTTCCATGCCCAACGATACAACATTTCCGGTGGCTCTGAGTGATCTGTACTCTAGCACTGATCACAGCAACTGCAATTACTGACTGCTGAACTGACTTTGGGTCTATGATCTTTCTTTCTCTGATCTCATCCCAACGAACTGAAGTTCCATACACTCTGCTCTGTCCTACTTCAAAAAGGAACTATCTGACTATTCTGCTGAAACTGGGAACCTTGATTCTAGATCTGATATAAGTTCATCACTTATTCTCCCTGTAGATGAATTGTCTAACACAAATACACTTATGCATGCCTATTCTAATGCCTATTCCAATCAAGATCCTTCCATACGGCGATAAAGTGAGATGACTGCATCAGTCTGTCAACCACTACCCCAACTAGAGTCATTATTCTTCTGACTCATTGGTAAACCTATCACAACATTCCATCGTGATATCATTATGTTCCCACTCGGGACTCTCGAGTGATTGTAAATGTCCTCTTGGCTCGCATTACTGAACTTTCACTTACTAGCACATTTGACACTTGCACCTGTCCGACAATAACTATCTTCTTATCGATCTACCAATCGAGCTGACATTGATTCTGACCTACCTCACACTGTATGGTTAAATACTGCAACTATTTCAGTGAATTCCTAACAAGGTCTCCTCCTCAAGTTCCATATTATCCAACACCTATCATCACTCACAATGCTTCGGCATTCCCTTTTTCGAAATCTGAAAATCAATCTTTCTTTTACCGGTATCCTCTTACAGGATTTCTCGAACATTTGGGTTCATCAACTAAAATGTCCTGATCCTAAACTGGACCTTTGGTTCTATCAATTCAGATAACGACATCTAATAAGAAGGCTTAGAGAGTGGCTCTATCCCGGATGCTAACTCCATCACAAGTTCTATCTCTTTTTGTAACGACAAGTCTGGTAATTCCTATGACAACACATCTATAAATTCTTAGACTACTGAGATGTCCTCAACCTTTAGTTCTATAATCCGTCTTATCTATGACAATCACCATGTAACCTTGGCAACCTCCGTCTAACAAACGGGTTGCCTCTTGCAATGAAATTAGGTAAATCGAGGGTCCTCCGCGACTTCTGATAAATTCAAAATTTTCCTTCGTCGACAGATTAACTTGTATCACATTGCAACAACAATTCATTACAACAAAAACTCCTCGGGCCAAACCTTTTTATAAATGGTATCAAAATTATACATAGGCAAAGTATTCAAGTATAATTATAACTAGTGACTCTCCTTTCTATGACTTCATTACAACAACTGAAGTTCTATAAACTTAACCAAAATTTTGTTACACCCCTCTGATAAAATTGTTCTAGGAACATTGCCCTTCCTGCTCAGCGCATACTCGATTCATCTCTAAACCGGCGGTCCATTCAACGGAACCATATAGGTGATCACATCAAGCGTAGCTTCAGCCTGACCCTGTGTAATTGCATACATAGTGCCTTGAACTGGAGGTCTCAGCTGTCCTCCCCGTGGCACGTTCTGAGGGGCATACCCTTTTATCTGTCCCATCAACAGCGGCGGCGGTAGTTGCGGTTGTCCTCTTAGCTTTCTAGGATAGTCTCTAGCGAGGTGGCCCTGCTGACCACATTCATAACAAGCACCCATCCTTCGATGGCACTGATTTGCACCATGCGTCTTCCACATAGATGACACAGACCATTTAGGTTCGATCTTGACTTTCCAATTCCATCATTCTGATTAGGTGTAACTTGGAATCTATTTCCAAGCATGGGCCTCTTCCCATGGTGAATCCCTTCTCTATGGGAGCTAAATCTCGATCCAGATGAGGCAGTTTATTCAATCAATCCTTGCTCTATCCTCTGAGCTCGACAATAGACCTCTTTGAAATTTTTCAAGTCCAACGGTAGCAGAGGTTGTTTCAATTCAGTACAAAGACCACTTTTGAATTTCTGGGCTTTCTCATCAGGGTCTTCTATCAATCTAGGAGCATACTGAGACAACTCTGCAAACTTGACCCCATATTGGTCAACTGTCATACTCCCCTGGCAGAGACGATGGAACTCCTCTATCTTTTGTTCCCGAGCAGTACTCGAAAAGTACTGATCATTAAAGGCTTTGAGGAAGGTCTCCCATGCTTGGACCACACCTTCCAGGAACACTATATCCTTGGCGGCTCTCCACCAAATATTTGCATTACCTTGAAGTTGGTACACAGCCAATGCCACCTTCTCCTCTTCATTGCACCTCAGAAGCGCGAATGCTTTCTCTAGATCTTGTATCCACAGAGATGTAGCCTCAGGGTCTCCAGTACCAATAAACCTCGGTGGTTTTCGCTTCAAAAACTGTTCCACTAACTAGTGGATTGGCCTCCCAGCGGCTTGGTTCTGCGCTTGTTGATCCTTACGATTTCCCATTACTTCCAAAATTCGCATGATCCCATCTATCCTGGAATCACTAGGGGCTTCTACCTCAACACCAACAGGAGGTGGTGCCATTCTAGCATCTACAACACGTGGAGCCATTCCACTCGCGCTAGCCTGTGCTGGTGCTCGACCGCAGCCTCCTCAGGTACCGACTTTGGTCGGCACTCTACCGCAAACTACGGCCCTAGTGGTCCTCTTGGCAGGAGTCCTCAACTCCTGATCGCTCATGGTGTCGCTTTAATCTATTGACACCTACTTCCGATTCTACACTGAATTAGAAATGGAGCGATTAAAACAACAAGCAATTCTAGCACTCAGCTAACACATACATGCACCAATAAGAATTTAAAGGCCTTTCCTACCATATATCCCATGGTCAACGCTCCTTATCACTCCAATCTTGAACTTCGCTTTGATACCACTTAAACGGATGTCACGCTCCGATCCTCGAATGCATGCCCATCCTTCACTTGATCGATTAATAACGACGTCCTAGTTAGCATTGCCGACCCTTTTCATTTTAATACGCAAGCGGAAGCATATAATAAAATCCCCATAGAATAAAACAATGTGATAGAAAAGTACAACTGAATTTCAAACCTTTAAAAACATTCACTCTTATATACATTGCAAACCAATGCACACATATATACAAGGTGAACTATTAAGTCAAATTCAACTTAAGCCTGTTTAAAAACAAGGTCTACAAGCAAGAGTGGGGTTCTACAAACTACGGGTCCCTGTCCTCCTCTTCATCATTCTCCACACTCCAACTAGAACCTTTAGCAGACTGCACCAGACTTTCAAGATCTTCAAAATCCAAGTCTACTGCATCTAGTGACCTGAAATGGTTATTCAATAACCAATGAGACAACGTCTCTACAAGTTCTACCGCGTAAGACCCGATTAGTAAACCAATATACCTTAGGGATGCCTATGCACAACACGAGTCAGAGGACTTACCTTGGCCTCAATCCCAACTTGCAATTCAGTACAGTTCAATAGGCACCCAACAATCTCAACAAATTGATGCATCGATCAAATCGACCTAGTCGATTACATGTCTGTCGGACCAACACTTGGTCATTTCAAGCAATACTGTCCATTCTCCAAAATAACCTATTGGGTTACCGAGCTAGTATATTATAGGACTCATTTTCCTTAATGACATACCATGCTACCGAGTATATTCATCATAACATCCATTCTCCAAAATGACATATTGAGTCACCAAGCCGTTATGGCATGTCGTCCATTCTCCAAAATGACCTATAGAGTCAGCGAGCTGACATGGCATACCAAGTATATTCATCATAACGTCCATTCTCCAAAATGACATGTTGAGTCATCGAGCTGTTATGGCATGTCGTCCATTCTCCAAAATGACCTATAGTCACCGAGCCGACATTGTATACCGTCCATTCTCCAAAATGACATACAGAGTCACCGAGCCAGTATATAAGTAATTCTCTCTCAAGATGACATGTAAGTCATCAAGCTATAATAGTATAACGTCAATTCTCCATATGACATACGAATCATCGAGCCGTTATAGTATTTTTATTCTCAAAACACAATCAATTTACCCTTTTTATCATTTTCGATAAAAGTATATGTGCGTGGGCACACGGTCGGCCTTAGCCAAAATAAAGTAATTTCTACCAAAATATTTTTTGCACTGTCAACCGATGCCCAGTTATTTACCAATTAATAACCAAAATTATTCAATTTAGGAATAAATCCTAAAATCACACATAAATCAATTTAGCACAAAATACAACTCAATTAAATAAACAGGTTGCACCACGATCATCAGCATAAAATTCCGATCGTCCACCATCCTGGTCAAATTTTCGGAAAAATAAATAAATAATTGATTAATTTCAAAAATTAATAAATAAATGCTAAAAATCCAATTTATGCCCGTATTGCCTTATTGGAGCACGACACGGGTCGGAAAAAATCCTGAGATGCATGCAATAAATATTAGAAGCTCTCTACTTGCTAATTACTAAGTCTAACCACCTAACATGCATCATTAAGTCACTAATTTAATTGTTCTAAATTAATCTAACCACCTAATTGCACTTAATTAAATCTATGCAACACCTAAGCATAATTAGCAAACTAAGAAAGCATTAGTGAGCAAAACTCACTTGTAAAAAGTGGAGACTGGATCACCGCGACGACAGCACGAAGGCGGCCAAAACTCGGGTTTTCGGCGACGTCGACGGACATGCTAGCTAGGCCCAATAGGCCTTGCAAGCCCACAGAAAATCACCGGGCTTGGTCTGGGCTTCAGGTGGACTGGACTAAGGCTGATACTGGGCTGAACTAAATTGAATTGCGCTCGTCTTCACGGGCTTGGGCTGCTGAAAATGAACTGAGTTCCACGTGGGCTGTTGAGCTTGGGAAAAGAATGAACTGGGCTGGGCTTCAAAATGCTGAATTCGTTGGGGGTTGGGCTGCTGCAAGCTTGTCTTCGGATGGGCTGGACTTGGACGGGATGGCCCATCGAAGAAGTAGCAAGGGCTGCTGTTGGGCCAGGAACAAAGGAACGGGAGCAAGCTGTGGCGTTGAAGGGAGTCAACCTCGATGGAGATGAACGGCGCAAGAGTTGTTGGCGTTGATCGGTGTGGGAAGAAGATGCAACGTGGCTTCGCTGGGGTCTTCAAATTGCTGAAGTCCATGGACGTGAGACTTCTTCAGTGGAAGGAAGTGTTGACCGTGAGTGTTGCAGGGAAATGAAACATGAAAGTGGAGGAGAGCACGAGCTGGTGACCTTGGTGGAATTGAGATTCGGTGGAGTGGGGGTTTTCGTGGTAGCAGATGGGGCAGGAAATGGAGCTATGTCGTTGCTGCAGTGGTTTAATCGAATGAAGGAGGGCTTGGACGCGTGGGGGCAAGCGTCAATGACCGAAGCTCTTCGGTGGAAGGGAAGCTCGGTGTGATTTGCTGAGTGAAGAAAACAGGAAAAATGAAAGCAAAATTGAAGTCAAGTGAGAGAGAAGATTTTCTCGAGGGAAGAAGGACATACGGATGAGCTTCGAGTGAGATCATGAAGGTGACGTGGAGTAGCTGGCAACTTGAAGAAAAAAAAGCCACGGTTGAGGAAGACTCAACAAAGCTAATCCATTTAATTGAATGCATTGTCCTCTAGATCTTTATGTGTTGTACTTCAGCTAGTTAGCTAGTACATCCATGATGGGGTGCGATTGGACCGCACCAATTGGACTTGATATGCTACGATGGAAAGGCACAAATGGAGGGGTACGAAGGGAGACGTATAAAAGCCTCTTGATCACAACCGTTGGAATGGTTGGCCTTTTTTTTGCACAAAATTTCCTCTCAATTTCCATCAAAGAAGATCAAGGCGTTCCATTTCATCTTTGCAAGAACAATCGGCATTTACGCTGTGGAAATCGGGTGTTTTCCTTGTGATTGCATCCAGACTAACGTGAGGAATTGTTGTTCGTGATTTATTCGCAATTCAACGTTCGTTCCGGGGCTATTTTCTGTTTGCGCATCGGAATCAGGTAAGTCGTCTTCCGCCGACTCGAATTCCATCATTATGTATATCACTTTTGGTCCCCCATAATTCTTTCTAGCCTAAAATTCCATAAATAATCCAAATTGGTGCCAAAATGCAGTCCTTGGTCTAATTCCGAATTTCCTTAATTATTGGCTCTAATTCTTCATTCGATTCGCTAAATCAACGTCCAATTTCATCGAAGAAATATCCCATACAATTTTCAGCAAGTCCCCGACATCCAATGGTTCGACTTGGAAGTCCTAATTTCCATCGATTGAGCCTATTTGAATTTCCGCTTATTTTCCGCAATGTGTGAAACGGTTTTCCGTAAAAATGTCGGAATGTCCAAAAATTCTTCGTAGGGTGAGTCGGCGTTCCTAAAATAGCTCGTGACACAATAGAACTTTTAATTTCTAAAATCGGGTTCAAATTTACGGTTAATTTCCATTCGGTGCGTTTTTAGCATAACCTAGGCTACCGAGTAGTTTTCAGAAAGTTTTCGTGCAAATGACTCATGGTTGATTTTCTTCGAGACACAATGAACCCACTCGACACATTGGTGACTTTCAGTTGTCCTAAAAATCTCGAGGATTCAAATATAGACACTAGGAACCAAAATGATAGTAAAATCAGTCTAGTCCCGGTTGACGAAAATTTTCTAATTTAGTGGTGTCATCCACAATTAGCCACACATCTCAGTTGAACTAACCTATATATAATCTCAAGTCGATTTATATCTGTGTTATAATGATCTCGACAGATGAGCACAATCGAGAAGTCGATTCATGGTCGAATTCTCGATTCTATTTGCCTTAAAATTCTTAATGATTTCCCTAGGTAATCTAGTTATCTCAAGAGTGATCAGCTTTGAGAACAGCCCTATAGGCGCGCCAATGAAATGCTCGATTTATTAAGTAGAAAACAGGACTAAAAATCTGGGATGTCACAAGTTCTTCCAATCTACCTGTTGGATAGAATCAATTAAGGAGATCTCGAGTCATTTAAGGAATGTGATGATAGCCCATCAATCCTGTTCGCCCATACAATCAGGATCTTGAGTTTTCATAAGTAGAACCTTTCAAGTTTAGCTCGCCTTTCAAAGATCTTCGTATCGAAGTAAATTCCAATAAGAATAATCAATTAAGTATATGTGAAACCTAGCTATAAGGTCTTCTAGTAATCATACGAATCAAAACTTTGAAGACAATCTTGCATCTGGATAAAAATCCTGCATTTAGATCAGTCTTCATACTTCAGTCTAGAACTATCAGTGAGGATAGACTTTGAGATTAAAATCTGATGGTCCGTCGGTCTTCGAGACTTTGACAATAAAGTCTTGAGATTTTTTGATAGAGACTTGGAAAGGTTTTGTCAACTTCAAAACATTAAAGGAGTTTTCTCTAACAATCTCCCCCTTTTTTATGGTGACAAAACTTTCCTACAGATTTGGAAAACTTCTTGTCCTGCAATACAACACTTTATGCAATATATAACATCTTATAAATTTGATTAGGACTTAAAAAAAAAACAAAAAAAAACTCTGGTTCTGCTACCACAAAACACATGTTAGTCCAAACCAGTTATAAGTAATATCACAAACTTAATCACTGCACTTGCAAACAAAAAAGATTAACAATATCAAAAGTCAAATGTCAAACCAAATCAAAAAGTATATGGAAAGCAAAGTTCAAAGTCAATAAAACCATAATCAAATCGAAATGCAAATCTACACTCAAACTCTCCCCATTTATGTCATTAGCAAAAAGTGGAGACAAAAACGATTAAGGAAGATGGTTTGGATCAGGGTTGCTTGGGGACACGAACGAGCTGGAAATCCCCCATGGACTTGACAGTGTCTTCAAGTGTCTTCAAAGACTCCTTAATCTGTTGAATATCCACATCCTTCGCCCGTTCTTGCACTTGAAGCTTTAAGGCTTGGATTAGTTCTTGAAGAGAGTCTGTACATGTCTTTTAAACAGTCATCATGTGCTTCATATCAAACTCGAAAGCATATTGCTGACCCTTTAATTCTAAGCGAAGCTCCATCACTCGCTAAAAATTTGCTGAGTGAACTGTAGAAGAGCTAGGTCCAGCCGAATCAGATGCAGGAGTTTGAACATGAGGGGGAACATCAGTAGTTCTATCACCACGAGTAGGAGTGTATGCCTCGAAATCTGCTTTAGGAAAATGAGAGGCATAGATCTCTAATAAAATGATGACGTATCTCTATATGCTTTGCTCTTGAATGAAGAATTGGATTCTTTGTAAGATTGATGGCGCTTGTGTTGTCGCATTTGATTTCAGTGCATGATTCTTCAATTCCAAAGTCTCTTAGCTGTTGCCTCATCCATAAGATTTGAGAACAGCAACTTCCAAGTGCTACATATTCCGCTTTAGCTGTTGAAAGAGCTACGGTACTCTATTTTCTTGAAAACCATGATACCAACTTGTTGCCAAGTAGTTGACATGTACCAGAAGTGCTTTTTCTTGTTGGAGAAAACTTTGTTGAGTGTTTTGAAGTTGACAAAACATTTCCATCAGTCTAGTATGAAGACTTGCAGAATCTTTCATCAAAGTCTGAAGACTGCTAGACTACCAGACTCAAGACTCAAAGTCTATTCTCATTGACAATTTCTAGACTGTCGAAGAAGACTTATTTAGAACTGAGTATTTCGTTAAGGATTTGATTCTATCGACTGAAGAAGATCTCTTTGCTGGATATAGCATGTCGGAATCCATTATTCAAATTGAGATTGATTCAGAGATTTTGGATCCGTTGATTGGCAAAGTATACTTGGAAGGTTCTACTTATGGAAACCTAGATCTCGATTGTATGGGCGAGCAGGATTGGTGGGCTATCGTCATATTCCTTAAATAACTCGAAATCTCCCTAATTGATTCTGTCCAACGGGTAGATTGGAAGAACTCATTTGGTAAGTGCCAACGGGTGTGATGGCATGAAGGAGTATATAAGGAAGACGTTCCAGTTATTCGAGTGTGTGAGCGATAGAAGAATTCCAAAGTCTGAAGCTCCTTGTTCTTTGTCAATTCAATTGTTGAGCGAAAACTTGTACTCAAAATAGTGTTTATACTTCTGTGAGACCTTGATGAAGTGTAGCAGAGTCTCTACATTGTGGAATCAAGGAAGATCTATATATTAACAACTCTTTTGATTCTTAGTGAAATCCAGCCGGTGGGCTGTCAGTTCGAAAGAGTGGACGTAGGCTTGGATCAAGCCGAACCACTATAAATCTTCTGTTTTTATTCTCTTCCCTAAGCTCTTTTATTTTTATTATAATACTGTTTGATTATTAGAGTGTAATTCATTTTCATAATCTATTGCTAAACAGAAATGGTTTAAAAGCGAAATCATTTTCTTTACATTGCGAAAATTTGTTTTCGCACCTATTCACTCCCTCTAGGTGCTCGTACTAGCTTCCACAATTGGTATCAGAGCTTGTGTACTCACTTAAGTTAAAGTGTTTTTACTTCAGAATTAAAGATACATGGCTAGTATGTTGGCTCTAGGTCTGGTTGAAGGGCAAAGCAATACCAGACCACCTTATTTTGATGGAAATGAATACAATATATGAAAAAACAAAATGAAGGCATTCCTAAGATCAAAGGATCCTTTGGAATGGGATGTGGTAGACAAATGAATCATTCCTAAAGCTGCAATAGTCTCAAAAAGAGGAAAAGAAGCTGTTGAGTCCAGTGAAATGACTCAAGAAGAGATAATCAAGAGACAAGCTTTTGATGCAAAAGCAATTTATTCATTATATTGTGCATTATCTCCTGCTAAATATAACAGAATATCTTCTTGTGAAACAGCTAAAGAAGTCTGGGATAAATTGCACATCATCTATGAAGGAACTGATCAAGTGAAAGAAACCGAAGTCAATATTCTGCTCAGTCATTATGAAGCATTCAAGATGAAATCAGGAGAATCTATCACTGACATGTTTAGTCATTTTACAGAAATCGTGAATGGTCTTGAATATCAAGATCAACCAATCTTTGAACCCATGAAAATTAACAAGTTATTGCGTGGACTTTCCAAGGATTGGAATCACGTAAAGACTTCAATAAGGGAGACACAAAGGATTATGCCACTATCTATTGACGAATTGGTTGGCACTCTTCAGTCTTATGAAGTTGAGCAAATCAACGAAGATGAAGATCCTAAAGGTAAGAAATACATTGCACTAAAATCTAATGATGATTCTGATGTCACAGATTTTGAAAACGATATGGACGATGAAGAGCTTGCTCTCATGATAAAAAGGTTCAAAAAACTGAACATAAAGGGGAGAAGATTCAATCCAAAGAAACAAAGTTCTCAAAAGCCACAAAATAAATCAATTGAGGAGATGAATCCAACAAGGATGTAATCTGCTTTGAATGCAAGAAAAAGGGACACATCAGACCCAACTATCCCCTACTGAAGAGAAAGAAAGGAAAAGCTGAGAAATATCAAAAGGCACTTAAAGTAGAAACTTGGAGTGATACCTAATGTGAAGAAAGTGATAATGATTATGCCAATATTTGTCTCATGGCACACTCAGAATCAGATTTAGACTCTGAGATAGACTCAGATTCAGATAGTGAAATCGAGGTAAGTAATTTAAAAATTCCTACTAAAGTCTCTAAATATATTGATGAATTGTGTCTTAGTCTCGGAACCTCTCTCAAGAGGATTTCGAAACTCAAAAGGGAAAATTCTGCACTAAAGCAACATGAATTTGTTTGGAAAGAAAAGGTCGAAAGTTTAGACAAAAGTGTTACTACTTTAAAAGAAAATGCAGATAATCTTTCAAAAGAAAATGCATTCTTGAAAAATGATATCTCAAGCATTTCTAAAAGGTTTTCTATAGGATCTGAGAAACTGGAAAAAATTCTTTCAAGTACAAAGACCTTACTTCAACAAATCGGGGTTGGGAATGACTGCTGAAACCATTCATCTAATTGATTTTCCTAAGGTAAATGAAAGAATTGAACAAAGACCTACAAAAGATTCTTAAAAAAATCATTTCCAAAAAGTTTTTGTAAAACCTGTTGGCCGCAGTGCTCTTAAATGTTCTCGGTGTAACAACTCAGAACACTTTGAGAAAGAATGTCCTATGGTTTGGAAACCTGTGAGGAAGGTTTGGGCAAAGACGTATATCACAAGAACTCCAATCGGACCCAAGAAAATATGGGTACCAAAGAAAGCTTGAGTTTCTTTTTTTAAATGTAAGTCACTATCAAGAAAAATATTAAGTGGTACTTGGATAATGGATGCTCAAGACATATGACAGGAGACTCAAACTGTTTTATAAAGCTTGTGCAAGTTAATGGTGGAAGAGTTTCTTTTGGAGGAAATATCAAAGGAAGAATTGTGGGATACGGAACTGTAAAGATTGGAAGTCTCATAATCAATAACGTTTCCTTAGTAGAGGGACTCAACTACAACTTGCTGAGTATTAGCCAGCTGTGCGACACCAGTTTCAAAATCAACTTTCAAGAAGGAATATGCTTAGGAACCAGTAAAGACTCCTCTTAGACTTTCACAGGGTGAATACATGGAAATATCTATCTCTTGGATATCAAACTAGAAAAATCACAATGTCTAATCTCAATTCAAGAGGAAGTAAATCTACGGCACAGAAAACTTGAGCACATCAACATGAAGCAAATAGCTAAGATCTCTACAAAGAAGCTTGTTCATGGACTACCCAAACTGACATACCAAAAGTCTGATCTATGCACACCATGCGTGTTGGGAAAACGGGTAAGAAATTCATTCAAACCAATAAATCAAGTATCCATTAATCGTGTACTGCGGCTCTTGCATATGGATCTCTTTGGACCAACCAAAACTTAGAGCATTGGAGGTAAGAAATATTGTCTAGTAATTGTGGATGATTACTCACGATTCACTTGGGTATATCTCTTGGCAAGTAAGTCTGAAACCTTTTCTTATTTTATAAAATTTGCTAAAAAAGTCCAAAATGAGAAATAGTATGTTATATCAAGTATACGAACAGACCATGAAGGTGAATTTTGAAAATCAAGACTTTGCTAAATTCTATTATGAATCTGGCTTTCAGCATATCTTCTCTTCACCATTTACTCCAGAGAAAAATGGAGTTGTGGAAAGAAAGAATAGATTCTACAGGAAATGGCTAAAACTCTTTTAATTGAAAGTAACATTTCCTCTTGTTTTTTGGCTGAAGCAGTTTCTACAGTGTGCTATATTATTAATAGAGTCTTCTTAAGGCCTATTTTGAAGAAAACTCCCTATGAGTTATTTAAAGGAAATAAGGCAATTGTTTCGCATTTTCATGTGCTTTGATGCAAATGTTTTATATTGAAAAATGCAAATGATCGAATTGGTAAGTTTGAAGAAAAATCAGACGAAGGCATCTTCCTTGGATATTCAAACACTAGCAAAACCTACAAAGTATACAACAAAAAGACTCAATTTGTAGAGGAATGGATGAATGTCAAATTTCAAGACTTTATGCAAAATCAATCGATTCAGACTTAACCTGAAGAACCTGAACTTGCTCTAAACTCTACAAAGTCTAAATCTCCAGAAGTAGCTCAGACTTTAGAAGACCAGCAACAAAAGATTGTTGAAGAATCAAATGAAGAAAATGATCAACAGTATGACAAATCAACCAGCAACTGGAAGCACAAATCTAGTCATCCTAGAGAACTCATTCTTGGTGACATTAATGAGGGAATTCGTACAAGATCCAAAAGGCGTGAAGAGTCTAATGATGTAGCTCTTATTTCTGAAATAGAACCCAATAGCATAGAAGAAGATTTAATTGATGAAAGCTGGATTGAAGTTATGCAAGAAGAACTCGTGGCAATTAAGTATCAATGATGTCCGGGAATTGACTCCTAAACCAAAAGGTAAATCCATCATTGGAGCTAAATGGGTTTTCGGGAACAAGATGAACAAGAAAAGAAAAATCGTAAGAAACAAAGCAAGACTCATGGCCAAAGGATAAACGCAAGAAGAAGAGATAGACTATGATGAGACTTACGCACCAATAGCAAGGTTAGAAGCAATTAGATTATTACTTGCTTTTGCTTGTTATAAGAACTCATTATTGGTGACATTAATGAGGGAATTCGTACAAGATCCAAAAGGCGTGAAGAGTCTAATGATGTAGCTCTTATTTCTGAAATAGAACCCAATAGCATAGAAGAAGATTTAATTGATGAAAGCTGGATTGAAGTTATGCAAGAAGAACTCAGGCAATTAAGTATCAATGATGTCTGGGAATTGACTCCTAAACCAAAAGGTAAATCCATCATTGGAGCTAAATGTGTTTTCAGGAACAAGATGAACAAGAAAAGAAAAATCGTAAGAAACAAAGCAAGACTCATGGCCAAAGGATATACGCAAGAAGAAGAGATAGACTATGATGAGACTTACGCACCAATAGCAAGGTTAGAAGCAATTAGATTATTACTTGCTTTTGCTTGTTATAAGAATTTCAGGTTACTCCAAATGGATGTGAAAAGCGCTTTCCTAAATGGATTTATCCAAGAGGAAGTCTATGTGGAACAACCTCACAGTTTTGAAGACCCAAGGAAACCCGACTCTGTATCCAGACTAAAAAAGGCACTATATAGTTTAAAGCAAGCACCTCGAGCTTGGTATGAGATTGGAGAAATCTTTCGTTTATTCTATTGGAAAAATCTTTCCAGAATATTTTGAAGCTGACAAAACGTTTTATCAGCCTAGTCTGGAGCATTGCACTTCTTTCTATTTAGAGTCCGAAGATCTTCGATCACCAGACTCAAGACACAAGACTCAAGACTCAAGACTATTCTCATTGACAGCTTTCTAATCCAAATGATGAAGGCGATCCAGAGCTAAAGTGTTTGGTTGAGGATTTGGTCTTATCCACTGGAGAAGATCTCTTGGCTGGATATGATATAACGGATTCTTTTATTCTAAATCAAGATCATTTGAAGATCCGATGATTGACGAAATATTCTTGGAAGGTTCTATTCTTGGAAACCAAGATCCTGATTGTATGGGCGAACATGATTGATGGGCTATCGACATGTTCCTTTAATAGCTCGAATGATCTTCTTAATTGATTCTGTCCAACGGGAAGATTGGAAGAATCCCTTTGGTAAGTGCCAACGGGTATGATAACATAAAGAAGTATAAAAGGAAGATGTTCCAGTTGTTCTAGTGCATGCACGATAGAGAAATTCCAGAGTCTGAAGCTCCTTGATTATTAGTCGATTCATATTGAGCAAAACTGTATTCACAAAAGAGAGTCTATACTTAGTGATACCTTGAGGGAGTGTGGTAGATCTTCTACACCGTGAAATCAAGGGAGAACAGTGCTGTAACATCTCTTTGTTCATAGTGGAATCCAGCCAGTGGGCTGTCAGTGCAGAAGAGTGGACGTAGGCTTGAAATAAGCCGAACCACTATAAACCTTGCGTTCAATTTTCTCTTCCCTACTCTCGCCTTATTTTGATTGTTGTTTGTTTATTGACGAAAAAGAGTCTCGATTCTATCAACTGTCTAGTATTGTGCAATTATCGAGAAAAATTATTTATATACCTATTCACCCCCCTCTAGGTACTTATACTAGCTATATCAATTGGTATCAGAGCTCGTGTACTCACTTTATTTGAAGTGTTTTACTTCAGAGTAAAAGATCCATGGCTAGTATGCTAGCTCCAGGGCTGGTGGAAGGGCAAAGCAATACCATACCTCCTTACTTTGATGGAAAGGACTACAACATCTGGAAAAACAAAATGAAAGCATTTCTTCGATCAAAGGATCCTCTGGAATGGGACGTTGTAGAAAAAGGAATCACTCCTAAAGTTGCATCTGTCTCAGAAATAGGGAAAGAAGCTATTGAGACCAAGAGAATGACTCAGGAAGAGATAATCAAGAGACAAACTCTTGATGCAAAAGCTATTTATTCTTTATATTGTGCATTGTCACCTACTGAATATAACAGAATATCTTCTTGTGTTACAACAAAAGAAGTTTGGGATAGGTTAAATATCACCTATGAAGGAACTGATCGAGTGAAAGAGACCACAATCAACATCCTTCTCGGTCAGTATGAAGCCTTCAAAATGAGACCTGGAGAATCTATAACTGACATGTTTAGCCGTTTTAAAGAAATTGTAAATGGTCTTAAAAATCAAGGACAACCAATTTTTGATCCCATGAAGGTAAACAAGCTACTGCGTGGACTCTCCAAGGATTGAAATCACATAAAGACTTCAATAAGAGAGACGCAAAGAATCATACCACTATCTGTCGACGAGCTGGTTGGAACTCTTCAGTCTTATGAAGTGGAACGAATTAATGAAAACGAAAATCCAAAAGGTAAGAAATCCATTGCATTAAAATCAAATGATGATTCTGATGTTACAGATTCTAAAGATGATATGGACGATGGGGAGCTTGCTCTCATGATAAGAAGATTCAAAAATTGAATAGAAAAGGAAGAAGGTTCAACTCAAAGAAACAAAGTTTTCAAAGACAAATGACAAGTCTATTTGATGATGATGAATCAAACAAAGATGTAGTTTGCTTTGAATGTAAGAAAAAGGGACACATCAGACCCAACTGTCCTCTTCTGAAGAAGAAGAAAGGAAAAGCTGAAAAGTCTCGAAAGGCTCTCAAAGCCGAAACCTGGAGTGATACAGAGTGTGAAGAAAGTGATGATGAATATGCCAACTTATGTCTGATGGCGCAATCAGACTCAGACTCAAACTCTGGATCAAACTCAGACAGTGAATTTGAGGTAAGTAATTTTAAAATTCCTGTCAAGGTTTCTAAGTATATTGATGAGCTGTGTTTTAGTCTTAAGACTTCTCTCAAAAGGATTTCCGAACTTAAAAAGGAAAACTCTGCTCTAAAACAACAGGAAAACGTTTTAAAAGAAAGAGTTAAATGTTTAGACATGAATGTTTCCACTCTTAAAGAAAATGAAGATAGTCTTTTGAAAGAAAATGCTCTTTTAAAAACCGACTCATCAAATATCTCAAAGAAATTTTCAATAGGGTCCGAGAAACTTGAAAAAATTCTTTCAGCTCAAAGACCTTACTTCAATAAGTCTGGTCTAGGTATGATAGCAGAAACTATTCCCTTGATTGATTTTCCTAAAGTAAAAGAAAGAATTAAGCAAAGACCCTCGAGAGAGGCTTACAAAAATCATTTCAAGAAGGTTTTTGTAAAGTCTGTAGGTCGAAATGCCCTCAGGTGTTCAAAGTGCAATAGCCCGGATCACTTTGAAAAAGAGTGTCCTATGGTTTGGAAACCTGTTAAGAAAGCATGGGCTAATACTGTTTATCTTACTAACACCAATGGACCCAAGAAAATATGGGTACCAAAGAAAGCTTGAGACTCTCTTTTAAATGCAGGTCTCCATCAAGAAAAAGGTAAAGTGGTATTTGGACAGTGGATGCTCAAGACATATGACAGGAGACTCAAATTGCTTTATAAAGCTCATTCAAGTAAATGGTGGAAAAGTCTCATTTGGAGGAAACAGCAAAGGAAGAATTGTGGGATTTGGAACTGTGAAAATTGGAAATCTCACAATAAGTAATGTTTCCTAGTGGAAGGACTCAATTACAATCTTCTCAAAGATCAGCCAACCGTGTGATACTAGGTTTTAAGATCTTCTTTCAAGAAGGAATATGTTTCTAGAACCAAGAAAGACTACTACTCGCCTTTCATGGGTCGAAGGCGTGGAAATATCTATCTCTTAGATGTGAAACCGGATGAATCGCAATGCTTAATCTCAATTCAAGACGAAGCAAGCTTATGGCACAGAAAGCTTGGTCACATCAATATGAAGCAATTAGCCAAAATCTCAACAAAGCAGCTTGTTCGTGGTCTACCCAATTTATCATACCAAAAGTCTGATCTATGCACTCCATGTATATTGGGAAAGCAGGTAAGAAATTCATTTAAGCCAATAAATCATGTCTCTACTAATCATGTACTGCAAGCTTGCTGCATATGGATCTCTTCGGACCAACCAGAACCAAAGCATTGGAGGTAAGAAATATTGCCTAGTAATTGTGGACGATTACTCCCGATTTACTTGGGTATATTTCCTTGCAAGTAAGTCCGAAACCTTCTCGTATTTTGAAAAATTTGCTAAAAATGTTCAAAATGAAAAAGGATGTGTTATCTCAAGTATAAGAACAGATCATGGAGGTGAATTTGAAAATCAAGATTTTACAAAATTTTGTGATGAATCTGGCTTTAAGCATGTGTTCTCCTCTCCATATACTCCTCAACAAAATGGAGTTGTGGAAAGAAAGAATAGATCTCTTCAAGAAATGGCTAGAACTCTTTTAATTGAAAGTAAGATTTCTTCACGATTTTGGGCTGAAGTCGTTTTTCAACAGCGTGCTATATCATCAATAGAGTCTTTTTAAGACCTATTCTAGAGAAAACCCCTTATGAGTTATTCAAAGGTAAGAAGCCTATTGTTTCGTACTTTCATGTGTTTGGTTGCAAATGCTTTATACTGAAAAATGCAAAAGATTGAGTTGGTAAGTTTGAAGAAAGATCAGATGAAGGCATCTTCCTTTGATATTCTACATCAAGCAAAGCCTACATAGTCTATAACAAAAAGACTCAATCTGTGGAGGAATCAATGAATGTCAAATTTCAAGATTCTATGCAAAATGAATCCAGTTAGACTCATCATGAAGAGTCTGAACCTGCTCCAGACTCTCCAAAGCTTACAACTCAAGAAGCATCTCAAACTCTGGAAGACCAGCATCAAGCTGTTCGTGAAGATTCAAGTAAAGAAAGAGATCATCAACTAGACAAATCAACCAGTAACTGGAAGCATAAGTCCAGTCATCCCAAAGATCTCATTATCGGCGAAATTAATGAAGGAATTCGCACTGCATCCAAAAGGCGCGAAGAGTCTAGTGCTATGGCTCTCATTTCTGAAATTGAACCAAAAAGTATAGAAGAAGCTTTATTTGATGAAAGCTGGATTGAAGCTATGCAAGAAGAGCTCAGACAGTTCAACATTAATGATGTCTGGGAATTGACATCTAAACCAAAAGGTAAAACTGTTGTTGGAGCTAAATGGGTGCTCAGGAGCAAGATGAATGGGAAAGGAAAAGTCGTAAGAAACAAAGCAAGACTCGTGGCTAAGGGATATACGCAAGAAGAAGGAATAGACTATGATGAGACTTACGCACCAATAGCAAGGTTAGAAGCTATTCGATTATTACTTGTGTTTGCTTGTTATAAAAATTTCATGTTATTACAAATGGACGTCAAAAGTGCCTTCCTAAATGGATTTATCCATGAGGAAGTTTATGTGGAACAACCACAGGGTTTGAAGACCCAAAGAAGCCGACTCGCCTTCGGACCGAAAAGGCCTTGTATGGTTTAAAGCAAGCACCTCGAGCTTGGTACGACGTACTAAGTAAATTCTTAATACATAATGGTTTTGTCAAAGGTAAAGTAGATACTACTCTATTTATCAAAAAGGAAAACAAAAGCTTTTTACTTGTTCAAATATATGTGGATGATATTATTTTTGGATCCTCTAATGAAAGTCTCAGTGCAAGAAATTCTCTAAGTCTATGCATGATGAGTTTGAAATGAGTATGATGGGAGAGTTAACCTTCTTTCTTGGACTCCAAGTAAAACAATTGAAGGAAGGAACTTTTATTCATCAAGAAAAATATGCTAATGATCTTGTCAAAAGGTTTGGACTGGAAAAGTGCAAAAAGACCGACATACCGATGTCAAGTTCTTTGAAGATAGACAAAGATGAAGAAGGGAAGAAAGTTGATCAAAAGCTGTACAGGAGTATCATCGGTTCACTTCTTTATCTTACTGCCTCTAGACCTGACATTTTGTTGAGTGTTTGCATCTGTGCTAGGTTTCAATCAGATCCTAGAGAATCTCATCTCAGTGCTGCGAAACGTATTATTAAATACGTTGCTTCATCTTCAAGCATCGGTCTTTGGTATCCTAAGAAGGGAAACTTTAATCTTCTTGGATATTCAATCGCGGATCTAGCCGGTTGCAGAGTTGATAGAAAGAGCACCTCGGGAACTTGCCAGTTGCTTGGAAGCAGGACAGTGTCTTGGTTTTCAAGGAAACAAAATACTGTGGCTCTCTTTACAACATAAGCAGAGTATGTAGCTCTTGGAAGTTGTTGTTCACAAAATTCTGTGGATAAAACAACAGCTACAAGACTTTGGAATTGAAGACTCATGCACTGAGATTAGATGTGACAACACCAGCGCAATCAATCTCACTAAAAATCCAATCCTTCACTCAAGGGCAAAGCATATAGAGATTCGACATCACTTCATTAGAGATCATTTTCAAAATGGAGAAATCTCAATTCAATTTGTTGACTCAAAGAGCCAACTAGTAGATATATTCACAAAGCCTTTGGAAAAGAATCAATTCGATATTATCCGTTCCAGACTCAACATTTTGAAGCTTGAGGAAGTTAAAGTCTAGAGACTCTCAGACCCTCAGACTCAGACATTCATGGCTATAGACTGTAAGTTGTTTTAATATTCAATCTCGAAAAGGTACGATCATTCGTTCAGTTATAATTGATTTATATTATCTTTAATTTTCGTGAAAAATGGAATCTTGTCTTTTCAAAAAGATAACTTCTATTTAAAATGGCAGTTTTCTTTAAAAAAGGGCGGTTATCGTTTTTTAAAAGGGACAACTGTTCACTTTCCTTTATGTCGATTAGCTTTTTCCTTTTTAAATTGGGTTATATATATAAAGTCAGTTGTTTTCTTCGCTTAACTCCAAAACCCTAAAAAGCATTCTCCTCCAAATCCTGTCTCGTCTTCGTGTTCATCTTCGAGAAAGTTGTCATCTTTTCTTGGAAAAGCGAGTCAAGGAATCTTTCAACGACAAGGAACGATGTCTTCTTCGAGAAAGTCTTCAAGAATCGCGAGCAGGGGACCACAGAGAATGAGGGAGGGACCTACCCATTTCGATCTCACCAAGGAGGAAGAGTTACCGAGTCAGCGACAGAGCCCGATTCACTCTCAACCACGTCACTCTCCACCATCTACCCCACAGGGTGTGGGTCAACAACCGGAGGAAGAAATAATCGAGGAAGTAGACCCTGTAAGAGTCCAAAAACCCTCTTTTATTTACAAGCTCTATCGTGCATTGAAGAGCATTGGTACGCCGCTGAACTATGTAGATGATTTCCTTAAAGATAAGGGTTATAGAAATGAGTATATCTTTTTGCGATGAATGGAGGATTTGGGAATTGCTCCCAAAGGAAAGGTTGAGGAAGCACTTGCAAACATTCCAAGTGACCCTCGTGTAGCGGGATTGAATCCGACTGATGGAAACGATGATGATAAAATGTTTAGTGAATTCCAACCTAGGATGGGTGTTGCTGCAAAGGTTAAGGGAAAAAGAACGGAGTTGTTCAAATCGAAGGAACAGGAGGATCTGTTCTTCAAACTGTTGAAACATGGGGTGATAAACCCCAGAGCGTTGATTTCGACTTTCTGGATGCCATCAATGTGAACTTGAGGGAGAAGTTCAATCTACTTCAACTTGAGCAATTTTGCTCCGACACCACAGACGGCTATGCACAATTGACAGCATATTTCTATTCAAATCTCAGCTTTTTAGATGCGAATAGAATATCCTTCAGTGTTCGAGACCAAGACTATGTGGTAGATGTGAACATGTTGGTAGATATAATTGGGGTTGAAAGAGGACGATATCAACCGGTCAAGGTTTCAATTGCTCGTACCACACTGGAGCTCGTCAAAGACAAGAGAATACGAAAGGAGAATTACCTACACAAGAATGCGTGCCATCAACATCTTGCTTCACAAAATTGTGATCAACTGTCTCGGGCCAAAATCAACATCCAAGACTGACGTGTCTAACTCTGAGGCGAAATTGATGTACGCGATCAATTCAGGGAAAAAGTTCTCTCTCCCTCACACCATTCTCTTCCACATGTACAGAGCGATGGTGAAGGACAAGGGCCAGTTGCCTTACTCAGGTCTTGTGACCAAGATCTTCAGACACTTGAACATTGAACCTCCACAAACTCTTTGTGTTCGACCATGCGACAAAATGGTGGTGGGTTTGAAAATGCTGACAAAAATGCGTCTAAAAGAGCTTGATAAGGCAATGGAGAAGTTCAAAGTGAAAACTCCAGTCAAATCTCATCCAGTATCTTCTGCATCAAAAGGAAAGGGAAAGAGCCCATGGGTGCTCCATCCAAAAAGAAAAAAAACTCTTATCTTAGAGGATGAAGATGAAGAGGATGAACTCACTATCTCTGCCTTGGCATTGAAAAGGCTCAATCGTTCTGTACCCGAATCAACGGAACGACAGGAGAAAGGAAAAGAAGCAGAGGAAAAAGAACAGAGAGAAGAAGAGGGAAAAGAAGAGAACAGAGAAGCAGAGGAGAAAGAAGAGAAAGAAAAAGAAGAAGAGGAGAAGGAAGTTGAAGAAGAAGAAGAAGCAATCAAAGAAAAGTCCACAAATGAAGCCGGAGAGAAAGGCAATCAAGACGCTGACGAGCATGACCATCACTCTTCCCCAATGGAGGCCTTAGAAACAGGGGGAGATGGCGAGCAAGGAAGGACTACACCATATCCTGTCAATAGTGAAGGTGTGAGTCGCTCACCAGCAAATCTAGAAGATCTTCAGGCTTCTCAAATGTCTGAGGAAGGACATGATACCTCAACGCCAAATCTGCACGATTACATCGAAGTTCCATCGTCTACCTTTACTCCATCTGATAGAGCAAATGCCAGCACGCAGACGGACAATACAGCATATTTTCGTTGCATCCTTGATCTTCTTCTGGAAATGCAAGGTCAAATGTATGCTTTGGAATGTGAACTTCAAGTCCTGAAGAATGCTGGACAAGCGTCTTCTGTTACCCTGTCGGATCAAATGCAAGACCTCGCTCTTCAAATTCAAGCAAATGCCAAAGGGGAAAAGGTGGCACATCTATAGGAAGACTTGAAGAGGCTGGAAGGCATCGTACAGTTGATGGGAGATTTCCAGCTTGTGCGCGTTCCCAAGCAGACTTGACTTTTTTTTTTCACCTTTTTAATGATGACAAAAAGGGGGAGAATTGTAATCTTTGAACTTTGACTTTAAATTTTTTACTTTAGTTTGTTTGGATGTTTGTTTTGAGTATGACTTGGGTGTGAACTTGAATTTGACTAACTTGGGTGTGGATTTGAAATTGACTGTTGCATTTATATCAAGTGTTATTGTATGGCCTTACTCATGAAAGACTAACCTATTTTTTGTGGATGTAGAGTCTAGTTGAGTTGTTAATGTTTATGAGATATCCATATTGCTTGAGTAATGTTTTGCAGGTCAAAGTTGTTCAAATCTATAGGAAAGTTTTGTCACCATCAAAGAGGGGGAGATTGTTGGAGAAATCTTTCCAGAATATTTTGAAGCTGACAAAACGTTTATATCAGTCTAGTCTGGAGCATTGCAGGCCCTTCTATTTAGAGTCTGAATATCTTCGGATCACCAGACTCAGCACACAAGACTCAAGACTCAAGACTATCCTCATTGACAGTTTCTAATCCGGCGACGAAGGCGATCCAGAGCTAAAGTGTTTGGTTGATGATTTGGTTTTATCCACTGGAGAAGATCTCTTGGCTGGATATGATATAACAGATTCTTTTATTCTAAATCAAGATCGTTTGAAGATCCGATGATTGACGAATTATTCTTGGAAGGTTCTATTCTTAGAAACCAAGATCCTGATTGCATGGGCGAACAAGATTGATGGGCTATCGACATGTTCCTTTAATAGCTCGAATGATCTTCTTAATTGATTCTGTCCAACGGGAAGATTTGAAGAATCCCTTTGGTAAGTGCCAACGGGTATGATGGCATAAAGGAGTATAAAAGGAAGACGTTCCAGTTGTTCTAGTGAATGCACGATAGAGAAATTCCAGCGTCTGAAGCTCCTTGATTATTAGTCGATTCATATTGAGCAAAACTGTATTCACAAAAGAGAGTCTATACTTAGTGATACCTTGAGGGAGTGTGGTAGATCTTCTACACCGTGAAATCAAGGAGAACAATCTTTATAACATCTCTTTATTCATAGTGGAATCCAGCCAGTGGGCTGTCAGTGCAGAAGAGTGGACGTAGGCTTGAAATAAGCCGAACCACTATAAACCTCGCCTTCAATTTTCTCTTCCCTACTCTCAGTCTTATTTTGATTGTTGTTTGTTTTTGACGAGAAAAAATTGTCTCAATTCTATCAATTGTCTAGTATTGTGCGATTATCGTGAGAAATTACTCTTTATACCTATTCACCCCCCCTCTAGGTACTTATATTAGCCATATCACATTCAAGAGCAAAGCATATAGAGATTCGACATTATTTCATTAAAGATCATGTTCAAAATGGAGAAGTCTTGATTTAGTTTATTGACTTAAAGAATCAATTGGCGGACATTTTTACAAAGCCTTTGGAGAAAAATCAATTTGAAGTTATTCATTCCAGACTCAATATCTTAAAGTCTGAGGAAGTTTAGACTTAGGGCTAAAAGTCTAAAGACACTTAGACTCAGACGATCAAGATTCACGACTGTAAGTTATTTTTATTTTAGAAATTTATCTCTCGGATAAAATCCCGAAAAGGTACAATCATCTATTAATTCGTAATTGATTGATGTTATATTCCCTAGTTTTCGAGATTATTGCAATCATTCCTTTTCGAATAAGAAATTTTTTTTTAAATGACGGTTATCTTTTTTTTTTTTTTCAAAAAGGCAATTATTTTTTTAAAAGGCATATTTATTTTTCCTTTTATGTCGTTCCGTATGGCTTGCTTCGATTGCTTTATCTACTGTTGGTTGTTCTCGGTTCTACACACAAACCCTAAGAAAGCACAGATCTTCAACTTCTCTTTTCCTCTCTTGTTTAATCCTTGAAAAGTTTTCACCTTTCTTGCGAAACAAGCTTCGAATCTCTCAAAGACTGTGAAGAATGTTGTCTCAAATAAAGTCTTCAAGGATCACGAACAGGAGACCACATCAAATGCGTGAGGGTCCTACGCATTTTGACCTCACCGAGGAAGAGGAATCTCCAAGACACTAGCAGAGCCCACAACATTCTCAACAGCGTCCATCTTCTCCATCTAGACCTCAGAATATTGGACATCGAAAAGGGGAAGAAATCATCGAAGATGCAAAACCTGTAAGAACTCAAAAGCCCGCTTTTATTTTTAGTCTTTACTGTGATTTGAAGAAGGGTGGTACTCTCTTGAACTATATTGATGAATTCTTGAAAGAGAAAGGGTATCATAATGAAACCCACTTTTTACGCACAATGGAACGATTGAGAATTGCTGCTGCGGGGTTAGCAAAAGAAGCATTTGCAAATATCCCAAGCGATCCATGTGTTGGAGGGCTGAGTCAACCTGATGGGAATGATGATGATGATAGGATGTACACTCATTTTAAGCCTAGAATGGGTGTTGCGGCGAAAATCCGAAGCAAAAGGATAGATTTGTTTCACTCGGAGGAACACAAGCGACTGTACTCTAAGTTGCTAAAGTGTGGTGTGATTAACCCTAGAAGTGTGGACTTTGATTTTCTTGATTCTCTGAATGTTAAGTTGCGAGAGAAATTCAATCTTCTTCAACTAGAACGGTTTTATTCTGAAACGACATAAGCTTATGCTGCACTTACTGCTTACTTCTATTCTAATCTAAGTTTCTTGGATGCAAATAGATTCTCTTTTAGTGTTCGAGATCAGGACTATGTAGTTGACATGGATACATTGGCTAATGTAATTGGGGTTGAAAGAGGGAAATTCCAACCAATCAGTGTGTCTATTGGACGTGTGACGGTAGAGCTTGTTCGGGATAGAATGATGGAAGGAAAGATTTCATATTTGAGGATGAATGCCTCTAATATTTTGCTTCACAAGATAGTGATCAACTGCCTCAGACCCAAATTGACTTCGAAGACCGACATTTCAAACTCGGAAGTAAAGCTAATGTATGCCATTAACGCTGGCAAAAAGTCATCTCTTCCACACACTATCATGTTCCACATGTATAGAACGATGGTGAAAGACAAGGGCCAACTTTCTTACTTAGCACTTGTCACTAAGTTATTCAGACATTTGAACATGCAGCCTCCCAGGATTCTATGTGTTCGAACATGCGATCAAATGGTGGTGGGACTAAAAATGGTCTCCAAAATGCGTCTGAAGGAACTTAACAAGGCTTTGGAGCGATTCAAGGAGAAAACCCCCATCAAGACTCACCCAGTCTCTTCGGCTGCAAAACGGAAAGGGAAGGAGCCCATGGTTGCTCCATCTAAGAAAAGAAGAGCACTCATATTAGAGGATGAAGAGGATGAGGATGATATCACAATTTCTGCTCTTGCATTGAAAAACTTAAGTCGTTCTGTTCCAGAGACAAAGGAGAGACATGATCAAGACAAGGAGGAGATCGAACAGAGGAGTGGAGAGAGAGAATCAATCGAGAAAGAAGCAGAGGAAGAAAGGATTGCGGAAGCAGAAGAAAAAGGCAAAGGTGAACAAGAGGAAACAGAGCATGAAGAGTACTTCTCACCGCTTGAAGGCAATGAAACAGGGGGAGATGCTGAGAAAAGAGGTACATCTTCAATTGCTACTACTAGTGAAGGAGTGAGTCGTTCACCTGCAGATCCAGAAGACATCTATGCCTCTCAATTCCCTGAGGAAGGCCATGAGGTTTCATCACCAAATCTAAGTGATCGTGATAACTTGTCATCATCTGCTAATACACCTACTGATCGTGCAGAAGCCAGTACTCAGACTGATAATTTAGCAGACTTTCGAAGATTTCTTGATGTTCTTATGGAGATGCGAGGCCAAATCTATGCTCTGGGATGCGGAGTTCAAAACTTGCAGAATGCAAGTCAAGCCTCTTCAGTTTCTTTGCATGATCAAATTCATGCCCTTTCTCTTTAAGTTCAAGCAAATGCCAAAGGTGAAGATGTGGCTCAACTAAAGGAGGATTTGAAAAAGCTGGAAGGGATTGTCCAGTCAATGGGAGATTTCCAGCTTGTTCGTGTTCCAAAGCAATCCTAATTCCATTCTCTTTTCATCTCTACTTTTTTAATGTTAACAAAAAGGGGGAGAGATGTTGTGCAGATTCGAAATTTGAGATTTAACTCTTGACTTTTTTGATTGACTTTACTTTTGTTTCGCTGTTTGGTTGTGACTGGATTTGGATTTGGATTGTTTAATCGTTTGTTTATTTTAAGCACTATTAGTATTTCATGGCAAAGATAGTTGCTCATTTACAAGGCTAACTTATTTCCTGTGGATGCAGATTTTAATGTTATCTTTACTAAGCCAATTATCTTTTATGAGATATTCATGTTTGCTTGAGTATTGTTTTGCAGGTCAAAGTTATCCAAATCTGCAGGAAAGTTTTGTCACCATAAAAAATGGGGAGATTGTTGGAGAAAACTTCCTTGAGTATTTTGAAGTTGACAAAACGTTTCCATCAATCTTGTCTAAAGACTTGCAGACCCTTTAATCAAAGTTTGAAGACCGCCAGACCACCAGACTCAAGACTCAAAGTCTATCCTCATTGACACTTTCCAGAATTGAGTATTTTGTTAAGGATTTGATTCTATTGATTGAAGAAGATCTCTTGGCTGGATATAGCATGTTGGAATCTATTATTCAAATTGAGATAGATTCGGGGATTTTGGATCCGTTGATTGGCGAAGTATACTTGGAAGGTTCTACTTATGGATACCTAGATCCTGATTGTATGGACGAGTAGGATTAGTGGGCTATCATCATGTGGCACCCCAAACCCTTCTTAGGTCGCCACAAGTACCAACGTTACACCTTGTTACATCTCTTAGAAGAAGCGTCGTAATTCATAGACATTTTTTTTTAAAACGGTCCCAGCGCGACTCATTAGCGGAAGCAAAATAAAACATCGCCATCTCACCTTCCATCAACCATGATACAAATGCACACCACTAATCATCATAATTAATAGACAAGCTATGACACTTTATTTACATATTTTTCAAGATGGGATTTCTTTGGGTCGGTACATCAAAAGAAAAGCCAGGACTCAGCCACGCCCGGCCTAAAACCCCAAAAAGAAACCCTCGACCCGCTACAACTCAAGTGCAAAATCTCCATCACCAGTGTCGGCTAACTATCCCAAAAAGATCCAGCTCCAACTCGTCACGCACGGGCCCTCACACCCATCCCGGTGCATCAGGCGGTGGCGGCGGCAACATCCCACGCATCACACCGTCGCGACGAATGTGGACGGATATGAACTCCTAGACAACAGGGCCCCTAGCCAAGCCTACATCGTACATAACTAGACAGCGCACTCGAATATACGTCAATTCAGGAATAGAGGGACTGCCAAACTCCTCGCACTCAACCTCTACATCGGATGGTAGGCCGTAAAACATACCCCGTGTGACAGCAGGGAGCGGCATGCTGCTAATCTGAAATGTTGGTCCCCAAAGGGGTGAGTACAACCACTCAGCATGTAAATGAATCCAATAACCACTCAAGGCATCATACAATACAATCACAACATCATACATGCCATTCATGCATCCATGCGTACTTACCTTGATGCCATGCATATACCATCATGCATCATCATCACAATCATATCATGTACATGTCGTCATGCCATAGGTGATCATCATCATATCATATCATACATGCATATCATCATCATGCCAGGGGTGATCATCATCATATCATATCATATATGCATGATTCAATTTCCACTTTTAACTTTCAATTCGATCACCACATCACCCTTCCTCGGATCATCAATTTCATCCCATACTTTACACTCGCACCCCATCCTGGCATCGCGAGAAAAACCTCAGGCATTCAGCCATTTAAGGCCACCGGGCGTCCGGCACCCCCACATTCCGGGCATCTCGCATCCCAACTGGCATCACGAGGCATCCCCTCGGGCAAAGACCTCCGAGGCTTCCGGCACCCAACCATTCCGGGCATCCTGATACTCCCAGGGCCATCCGACAATGTATCTTTATACATTCCAGGCATCTGGCACCCCCCATCCCGCGCATCCTGATATCCCAGGGCATTATCATCCACCACAACAATTTCCTCATTTGTCATTATTCATGCTTACCAATTTAGTTTTCAACTCAGCATGTCACATGATGTAATGGCAAACAAAATCATATTCGGCATTGAATTCATACATGCATTCTCAATTCATTGTCATGCATGCATCAACACCTCATCATACATGCAAGAAGGTACAATTATTCATAAAATAAAATTTATGGAATTCGTACCAATTAAAATAATCCATTTATCATGTCCTTTTTACATTTATTTAAATTCCAGCTTGTACCACTTTTGAAATATATTTAATTTAAATATCCATATGATTCTCAAAAATCATAAAATTATGGCAAGTGATGGACAAGACAATAGGATAATGATTTCATGCAAAATACATGGCCAAATAGAATTCCACACAAATCCATAATTCACACAAATACAGCATGTAATTTCGGATGAAATCAGAATGCACAGTTTCCGAAATAAATTGATTAAAATACAATAACAACCTCCAAAAATTACGAAATTTTACCAAGTTATAGCCAAGATACTAAAGTAGAGTTTTCATGAAGACTTCCAAGCCAAATTATTTTTAGATTATTTTCTACAGTCACACGAAGCTTCTGGATCTAACACCGAAACGTCCAGTGCATGCTCCTCCGAAATACTGAGTCTTCACCTACCTATTCTTCTTCATTTCCTCTGAAATTTGGATATGTTTTACTTAAATATGTTCTCTACAAGTTTCATGAAGGGATCTAAGTCAAATATCCAAAATATAGTCATCATATGGGTCCATGAAATCTCGGGTGTCCTGTACCACGTCTCCAGATTTACCGTCTTCAAGAGTAGGTCAATTTACTAGGTTATACTTGTTAATTTCACTTCAAATTTTAGTATGTTGTATCTTAAGATGTCCCCTACAACTTTCATGAAGAAATTGAAGAGAGATTCTTAGTGCAAATCAACATGTAACCACAAATCCACCGAAAGGTCAGTGAAATCGTTCCAGATCTGATGTCTCTGTAGGATGAGAGTTTGACCCCTTAAATCTCCATCATTTTGTACCAAATTTTAGTATGTTGATGTTAGCTACAACTTTCATGAAGAGATCAAAGTCAAAATCGAACTCAAAGCATACATGCAAGCTCTCACAAAGTTCTGACTCGGGCGGATTCAAACGAAAACAGCAACATCACTCAAGAACAAGTCATTATAGCTTCGGTTTCTCCCTTATAATCACTCAAATTTCGACACTACACCAAACATACATGCAAGGCACAAGGCGGCGAACGGGCGGCGCACGGACGGACGGACGGCGTGCGACTCCTCCTCTCCTCCCTCTCAGCCTCACTCTCCCTCTCTCTCGCACGGTTTCTCTCTCTCTCTTGGCCGAATGGCTAACCACCCACTCTCTCTCTGCTTCTTCCCTTTTATTTCCCCCAAACCTCATCATTTGCAATGATTATGTTGCCTCTCAATTGGCCACTACATGAACTCCTCTTGCCACTTGTCATAATACATGCAAGATGGGCTTTAGGCTTGGGCTTGGGCTTGGGCCGGCCACTCTCCTCTCCCCTTGGTCGACGGCAGCCCACTTGTGGGCTTCAATGGGCCGGCCAGCTTGGCCCATTAAAGATCCACTCTTGGGCCTAAGGCCCAACCTAAATAAAAATCAATTTTACCCCTTTTCTTATCCTTTATTTTAAGAATTAAATTACTAAATTCTTCATGGTCAAAATCTTGTAACATTTTATTTATAGAAATTTAATTTATGAGGTGCATAGCCAAGCATAGATTATCCTCATCAATTTATCCTATAGTTCTAATTTCAAAATTCATGAACACAAGCACATAATACATAGCCTTAAAAGAAAACTAATGGCTAAAGCATAAACCATAGGAATTTTCATTACCTATCTATTGGCTTTAATTTCTCTAGAGGATGTCTTGAATTTTGGGATGCCACACATCATATTCCTTAAGTAACTCGAAATCTCCCTAATTGATTCTGTCCAACGGGTAGATTGGAAGAACTCCTTTGATAAGTGCCAACGGGTGTGATGGCATGAAAGAGTATATAAGGAAAACGTTCTAGTTATTCGAGTATGTGAGCGATAAAAGAATTCAAAAGTCTGAAGCTCCTTGTTTTTTGTCAATTCAATTGTTGAGCGAAAACTTGTACTCAAAAGAGCGTTTATACTTCTGTGAGACCTTAAGGAAGTGTAGCCGAGTCTCTACACTGTGGAATCAAGGAAGAGCTATACTGTAACAACTCTGTTGATTCTTAATGAAATCTAGCCGGTGGGTCGTCACTGCGGAAGAGTGGATGCAGGCTTGGATCAAACCGAACCACTATAAACCTTGTGTTTTTATTCTCTTCCCTAAGCTCTTTTACTTTGATCGTAATTCTGTTTGATTATTAGAGTCTAATTCCATTTCATAATCTATTGCTAAATAGAATTGGTTTAAAAGTGCAATCATGATCTTTACATTGTGAAAATTTGTTTTCGCACTTATTCACCCCTTCTAGGTGCTCGTACTAACTTTCACATTTCTATCCACTTTGCATCCTGCAAGATCTGGGTCTGAATATCCAAGGAGAGTAAAGTCTCATTCTTTGGGATACCATAGTCCTAGCTTTGGAGTAGTTGCAATATATTTGATGATTCGCTTTGCTGCACTGAAATGAGATTCTTTGGGATTTGATTGGAATTTAACACAGATGCAAACATTAAACAAAATGTCAGGTCTAGATGCAGTAAGGTAAAGAAGTGATCCAATAATGCTCCTGTATAGCTTTTGATCCACAGTCTTTCCTTCTTCATCTTTATCCATTTTTGAAGAGCTTGAAATAGGTTTTTCTATCTTTTTGCATTTTTCCAATCCAAACTACATGATGAGATCTTTCGCATACTTCTCTTGGTGAATGAAGATTCCTTCCTTTGACTGTTTTACTTGTAACCCAAAAAGAAATTTAGTTCACCCATCATACTCATTTCGAATTCATCTTGCATACATCTAGAAAACTTCTTGCATAGACTTTCATTAGGTGATCCAAAGATAATATCATCAACATAAATTTGAACAAGTATAAAGTATTTACCTTCTCTTTTAATAAACAAAGTAGCATCTACTTTTCCTTTAATAATTCCATTTTGAGTTAAGAAATTACTTAACCTTTCATACTAGGCTCGAGGTGCTTGCCTCAGTCCATATAGCGCTTTTTCAGTTTGTAGACTGAGTTAGGCTTTCTTAGATCTTCAAAACCAGGTGGTTGTTCCACATAGGCTTCCTCTTGGATAAATCCATTTAGGAATGCACTTTTGACGTCCATTTGAAATAATCTGAAATTTTTATAGCAAACAAAAGCAAGTAATAATCTAATTACTTCTAACCTTGCTACTAGTATATAGGTCTCATCGTAATCTATCCCTTCTTCTTATGTGTATCCTTTAGCCACGAGTCTTGCTTTGTTCCTAATCACTTTTCCTTTCTCGTCCACTTTGTTTCTGAAAACTCATTTAGCTCCAATAATAGATTTACCTTTTGGTTTAGGAACTAGCTCTCAAACATCGTTGATGCTGAACTAAAAGAGTTCTTTTTGTATAGCTTTAATCCAACTTTCATCGGCCAAGGCTTCTTCTATACTTTTGGGTTCAACTTAAGAAATTAGTGCCAAAGCACTAGACTCTTCTTGTCTTTTGGATCTAGTATGAATTCCTTCATCAATGTTACCAATGATGAGTTCTTTTGGATGACTAGACTTGTGCTTCTAGTTGCCGGTTGATTTATGAGTCTGCTCATCCTCTAATTCAGTTGAATCTTTTGATTCTTCCTATTGTTGAATTTCAGGAGTCTGAACTTCTGCATTGGAAGTAGACTTTGTAACATCTCGAGCAGGTTCAGTCTCTTCAGGTTGAGTCTCTACCACTCGATTCTGTGTAAAGTCTTGAAACTTAACATTCATAGATTCATCAACAGACCAAGTCTTTTTGTTGAAATACTCTGTAAGCTTTACTTGTTGTTGAGCAACCGAGAAAAATTCCTTCATCTGACTTTCCTTCAAACTTACCAGTTCGATCATTTGCATTTTTCAAAATAAAACACTTGCAACCAAACACATGAAAATAAGAAAGATTTGGCTTTTCCCCTTTGAATACCTCATATGGAGTTTTCTCTAAAATAGGCCTAAAAAATACTCTATTAATGATATAACAAATGTAGAAACTGCTTCAACCCAAAAACGAGAAGAAACATTGATTTCAATTAAAATAGTTCTCGCCATTTCCTGCAACAATCTATTCTTTCTTTCCACAACCTCATTTTACTCTGGAGTATATGGAGAAGAGAAAACATGCTGTAAACCAAATTATCACAAAAATTTGTAAAGTCTTGATTTTCAAACTCACTTCCATGGTCTGTTCGTATGCTTGAAATAATATAACCTTTCTCATTTTGAACTTTCTTGGCAAACTTTGAAAAGTGAGAAAATGCTTCAGACTTACTTGCCAAGAAGAATACTCATGTAAAGCGAGAGTAATCATCCACGATTACTAAGCAGTAATTCTTTGCACCATTACTTTGAGTTCTTATTGGTCCAAAAAGATCCATATGCAGAAGCTGCAAAACACAATTAGTAGAAACTTGAATTATAGGCTTAAAATGGCTTCTAACCTATTTTCCCAAAACACATGGTGTGCATAATTCAGACTTTTTGATATCTCAAGTTGGGCAGTCCATGAACAAGCTTCTTGGAGGAAATTTTGGCTATCTGCTTCATATTGACATGACGAAGCTTTCGATGCCAAAGATTTTCTAAATCTTGAATAGAAATTAGACACTGAGAGCTTTCTGGTTTTATATTCAGTAGATATATGTTTCCATGACTTCGTCCTGTAAAAGATTGAGACATGTCTTTATTAGTTCCTGAGCAAATGCCTTCTTGGAAGTTGATTTTGAATCCAGTGTCGCATAATTGACTTATGCTGAGTAGATTATAGTTCAAGCCTTCCACCAAGGAGATGTTGAATGTGAGACTTCGAATCTTCACATTTCCACATTCAACAATTCTTTCTTTGCTATTTCCACCAAAAGAAACTTTTCCACTGTTTGTTTAAGTAAGCTTTATAAAACAATCTGAATCTCTTGTCATATGTCTCGAACAGCCACTATCCAAATACCATTTGATCTTTTTCTTGATAGTGACCTGTAGTTATAAGAAGATTTCAAGTTTTCTTTGGTACCCACATTTTCTTGGGTCCAAGGGAGTTAGTTCCAAAAATAGTCTTTGCCCAATCTCTCTTAACAGGTCTCCAAACTTTAGGACAATCATTCTCGATATGTTCTGAGTTGTTACACTTTGAACATTTGAGAGCACTTTGGCCAACGGGTTTTACAAAAACTTTTTGAAAATGATTTTTGTAAAAGGCTTTTGTAAGTCTTTGGTTGATTCTATCTTTTACTTTTGGAAAGTCAATTAAAGGAATAGTTTCTGGTATCATTCCCAAACCTGATTTGTTGAAATAAGGTATTTGAATTGAAAGAATTTTATTTAGCTTTTCAGATCCATTTGAAAACTTCTTTGAGATATTTGAAATGTCTTCTTTCAAAAAGATGTTTTCCTTCGAAAGAGAATATGCCTTATCTTTTAAAACAACAAAGCTTTTGTTTAGATTTTCAAATTTTTCTTTCTAACAAATTTCCCATTGCTTCAGTGTGGAATTTTCCTTCTTTAGTTTAGAAATTCTCTTAAAAGATACCTTGAGACTAAGACAGAATTCGTCAATATATTTTGATACTTTAACGGGAATTTTATAATTACTAACCTCGATCTTCTTGTCTGAGTCTAAGTCTAAATTCGTTTCAGAGTCTGAGTCCGATTCTGAATTTTCCATTAGACGAATATTGGCATATTCTTCATCACTCTTTCACATTCGGTGTCGCTCCAAGTCTCTGCTTTGAGAGCCTTTTTGAATCTCTTTGTATTTCCCTTTTTTCTTCAATAGAGGACAGTTGGGTTTGATGTGTCATTTCTTCTTGCATTCGAAGCAAATCACATCTTTGTTGGTCTCATTGTCTTCAGTTGAATTGTTCTGAAATCTTTGAGTACCCTGCTTCCTCCAATTGTACTTTCTTCCTTTTCTGTTTAACTTTCTGAACTTCCTAATTACGAGTGCTAGTTCTTCATCGTCCATGTCATCTATTAAATCTACATCATCAGAATCATCATTAGACTTTAAAGCAATTGACTTCTTATTTTTAGGATCTTCTTCCTCATTGATTTGTTCCACTTCATAGGATTGAAGTGTGCCCACTAGTTCATCCACTGAGAGAGGCATGATCCTTTGAGTTTCTCTTATTGAAGTCTTTATGTGATTCCAGTCTTTGGAGAGTTCTCGTAGCAACTTGTTGACTTTCATCTACCTTAAGATTGGCTATCCATGATATTCACAATTTCTGTGAAACGACTAAACATGTCAGTAATGGATTCTCCAGGTTTCATCTTGAAGGCTTCATACTATCCGAGTAGAATATTGATCATTGTTTCTTTAACTCGATCAGTTCCTTCATAGGTAACGTGCAACCTGTCCCAAACTTCTTTTGCTATTTCACAAGATGAAATTCTATTATATTCAGTAGGAGATAAAGCACAATATAAGGAATAAATGGCTTTAGCATCAAGAGTTTGTCTCTTAGATATTTCTGCGTGGGTCATTTCGCCAACATCCTCAATCTCCTATCCTCTTTCTGAAGTTGATGTGACTTTAGGAATAATCCCTTTTTCTACCACATCCCATTCCAGGGAATCTTTTGATTTTAGGAATGCTTTCATCTTGTTCTTCCACACGTTGTATTCTTTCCCATCAAAGTAAGGAGATCTGGTGTTGTTTTGGCCTTCAACCAATCCTAGAACCAAAATACTAGTCATGAATCTTTAACTCATAAGTAAAAACACTTCAATAAAATGAGCACACAGGCTCTAATATCAATTGTAAGGGCTAGGGAATATACCTAGAGTGGGGGCGAATAGGTGTAAATAAAAATTTCGTAGGAATTAATGAAAGTTATTTGCTTTTAGAAGATGTTAGACAGTAGGCATATTTCAACTTTGAGCAAATAAACAAATAGTAAATAAAATAACGAAGTTCAGGGATGAGAGAAAATGAACACAGAGTTTATAGTGGTTTGGCTTAGGTCAAGCCTACGTCCACTCTCCTTGCTGACAGCTTATTAGCTAGATTCTACTAAGGAACAAAAGAGATGTTACAGCTCGTGATCATGACTATCATAGTGACGAGTCTCTAATGAACTCTCACACAGTCTCACAAAAGATTTCTCTCTTTTGTACAATGTTCAGCTCGATGAAATGAAAAAGCAAGAAACTAGAAAGCTTCAGACTTTAGAATTCTCTCTCAAGCACACTCTCAAACAACTTGAGAGTCTTCCTTATATACTCCTCCATGCCTCCACAACCGTTGGCACTTTCCAATGGAGTTCCTCCAATTTACCCGTTGCACAGAATCAATCAAGGAGATCTTGAGTCATTTCAAGAATGTGATGATAGCCCATCAATCCTGTTTGCCTATACAATCAGGATCTTGAGTTTCCATAAGTAGAACTATCCAAGTTTAGCTCGCCTTTCAAAGATCTTCGTATTGGAGTAAATTCCAATAAGAATAATCAATCAAGTATATGTGAAATCCAACTAGAAGGTCTTCCAATAATCATACAAATCAAAACTTTGAAGATAATCTTGCATCTGGATAAAAATCTTGCATTTGGATAAGTCTTTATACTTCAGTCTGGAACCATCAGTGAGGATAGACTTTGAGATTAAAATCTTATGGTCCATCGGTCTGCAAACTTTGACAATAAAGTCTTGAGATCTTCCGATAGAGACTTGGAAAGGTTTTGTCAACTTCAAAACAATAAAGGAGTTTTCTCTAACAACCATGACCCTTTCCTAGTCGGCTCATCCCATACTATCTATTAAGTCCGTTCATATCAGGACTGCTATTTGCTAAGCTGATAAAATAGATAGTATAGCTCGCTTCTCAGATGCTCGGATATACTGCTCTCTGCTAAGTTGCCAAATCCCCTGTAGGCTGATATAGTATACCAACATTGCTCAGCTACCATATCATAGCCCGTATGTTGATATAATATACCGGTATACTACTCTCTGCTAAGCTAACATATCCTCTATAGGCTGATATACTAATTTTCAGAATATAAATAATTAATTAAATAATTTCAAAAATTAATTATTAAATAGCAATAAATCCAACTTAGGCCCATATTGCCTAATTAGAAGCCGAAACGGACCCGGAAATATACCAAGACTCGTTCAGTAAATACTATAGTCTATTTACTTGCTAATGGGTACAACTAACCACCTAATATGCATAAGTAAATCTCTAATTTAACTAATCTACTCTAAGCTATCCACCTAAACATGCTTAATTAAATCTACTCAACCCCTAAGTATCATTAACCTACTAAGCGAGTAGTAGTGAATTAAACTAACCTATTTAACAATCCGTTCGGATCAAAATGATGGGGATGCGATGGCAGCCAATAAATCCCAAAGCGGGACCGCCAACGGGGGCTTGGAACGGCCTGAAATTGGCCACGCAAGCCTCAGCCACCAACTGGAAAATTTGGTTCTGAACTGGCCTGGTTCCAGAGCTGCTGGTAAGCTTGGCTCGGGCTGGTCCCAGCTGAGACGTGGCTGGATCGAAGGCAAAAGCGATTGCTGGGCTGACAAGCGTGGGCTACTGAGTTCATGGGTGCGAAACTGGAGCTGCTGAAGTCAACCCCAGAGTTTCGATGGAGCTAAAGTTGACTCGTGGGCTGCTTCTTGCGGACGGATGGCCTTCTCGCTGGAGAGGGGACGCGCGGCATCGATGTGGGGGATTGGAGAAGTTGCTTGCGAGAGTCAGCGTGGAAGAATTCGATGGGGTAGGATGTGCAAAGGAAATGGACAGCAACAAGGAACAAAAAGAAGAGGGGATTGTCAATCTTAGTGGGGCCGCAAGCCAGCGGAAGAGGAAAGGAATGTGTGCAGGGGACAAAGACTTAAAAAAGGAAAGAGAATGACAGGCACAACATTTGAGGATAAGAGAAGACTTAGTCAAATGGGAAAATGAAATTGAAGACTTGCAGAAGGGAGGAACGTCGGCCGAAGGGGGTGCGTGTATGGGGGCGTGGGTCCAAGAAAAGAAGAGAAACTAAAACAAAACAAAATTATAATTTTGCTCAACTTCAACACAAGAATAATTGCTCAACCAAAGCCAATTTCAAGCTTGGTTTGCACAATTGAAGTCCAGAATAAGACAATCCCTTTAACCACAAATTTCTCTCAAATCCAAATTCCATTTAATTTTTCTCGGTATCCGATTTTCTAAACAAACTTCTCCGATTGAGATCCGATTTGTTGCAGAAAAAGCCCACGGAATTTCCTGTCACTAACTCACTCACACTAGATGCCAAATATCCCTTCAAATTGGCAAATCTGAATTTCTGTTAGTTTTCTGAATCGTCGATTCGATTTTCCATAAAAATCTCGAACTCTCCGCAAATTTCTCGAAAGGTGAGTCAATGTTTCTAGAATGACTCATGACACAATAGGACTTTCAATTTCTGAAATCGAATTCAAATTCGTAGTTAATTTCCATCAAACGTGGTTTTAGCATGACCTAGTCTATAAGGTAGCTTTTAGAAATTTTTAGTGCAATTGACCAATGGTTGATTTTCTTCAACCACAATGAACCCACTTGACACATTGGCAACTCTTAGTTGTCATGAAAATCTCAAGGATTCAAATATGGACACAGGATACCAAAACAATAGGAAAATTAGTTTAGTGCTGGCCGACGAGAATTTTCCAAATTAGTGGAGTCACCCACGTTTAGCAACACATCTTAGTTGAACCGACCTATCTCTGATCTTAAATAAATTTTTAATTGTGCTGTAATTGCCTCTAAAGATAAGCACAGTCGAAAAGCCGATTTTTTGTTGAATTCTCACGTCTATTGCATTAAAATTCCTTAATGGCTTCCCCAGATAGTCTAGTTATCTCATGAGTAGCCATATCAAAGAAAAGCACTATAGTTCTGCTGACGAAAGGCCCAACTTATTCAATCAAAATCAGAACCTAAAAATCAGGATGCACAACTCTTCCCCTCTTATAAAAATTTCGTCCTCGAAATTTAAACCTTTACCAATCCATAAATGAGAAGGTGGGGGTATCGTCGTCTCATGAATCTCACTTTTCCCTATTGGTTCTTCAGTCCCGCGGTGTTGTCAAACCACTTGTCCAAAGGGATCTTCTTGGTTTACATAATCTAATCTTTCTAGTTCACAATCTGAACCGAACTTCCTACAAACAACACTCTGTCGTCCACGTCTAATTCTTCAAGATTTTAACACGTGGGTCGAGTCAGGCTCATATGTCCTCAATATCGACACATAAAAGACATCATGCACTTGCGTCTACTTCGGTGACAAAGCAAAACAATACATTAGGATCCTGATTTTCTCTCTAGAATCTCAAAGGGACTTAAATACCTCGGTTTTAGTTTTCCCTCCTTACCGAAGTGCAAGGTATTCAATGCTTAACGATTCAACTTTTCTGGTGGTTCTGCGTGGTCTGTACTCCGGCACTGATCATAACAACTGCAATCACTGACTGCTGAACTTACCATGGACCTGCGATCTTTCTTCATCTCACTTCTTTCTCACCACTGAAATTCTATACACTCTATAATGAAAGCTTCAACAAGAACCATCTGAAAGCTCTGCTAAAACTGGGAACCTCTTATTTAGATTTAATATAGATCCATCCCTAACACTCCATGTAGACGAATTATCTGAAGCACATACAACTTTGCATGTTTGTCTAAATCCAGATCCTTTCGTACTACCAAGAAGTGAGTCGACTTCGTCAATCTGTCGACCACAACCCCAAATGGAATCATTACTCCTCTGACTCCTTAGTAAGCCTGTCGCAATGTTCCATTGTGATATACTTCTATTCCCACTCAAGACTCTTGAGTGATTGTAAAAGTCCTCTCGGTTTGCATTATTGAACTTCCACTTACTGACACAGCTAACACTTGTATTCTATCTAGAGATCTTTATCTTTATGTGGGCCTACCAATTGAGCTGACGCTGATTTTGACCTACTTTGTACTGTCTGATCGAATATTGCAATTGCTACAGTAAATTCCTGACAATGTCTTTTCCTCAAGTTCCGTACAATCTAACACCTATCATCACCCACGATATTTTGGCATTCCATCTTTTGAAATCTGAAAGTTAACCTTTCTTTTACCGGTATCCTCTTACAGGATTTCCTAACCATCTGGGTCTATCAATGAAACGTCTTGATCCTAACTAGACTTCCGATTCAATTCTAAGGGTGGCCTACCTCAACTTGAAAACCGAATCTCAAGCTCTCTTGAGTAAATTCCACTCCTTGATCACCATCTGTGCCACTGAAGTCTTCCGACTCCATGCGTCTGCAACTTAATTTGTCCTTCCAAGGTGACACAAGACATCACAATCACAATTTTTCCAAAATTCTAACTCACAACACTGTTTCATGTTAAGCTTTTTCTGAGAGAATAAATATTTTGAGACTTTGACGATCAACGAAGATTTGGAGTCTTTCTCCACACAAATTATATCCCAATTCTTCCAATCAAAAATTTATTGTTGCGAGTTCCAAGTCATGCGCCAAATAATTCAACTCATGAAGTCTCAACTGATGGGACGCATGTGTAATACTCTACCACGTTACATCAACACACAACCCAATCCTCTAAATGACGCATCACTATAGATCTCGCCTCCTCCACAACCATAAGGAATGGTCAACACAAGTGCGGTAGCCAACTTCTACTTAAGCTTTGGAAACTATCCTTGCACTTATCTATTCATATGAATTTCTCTTCTTTCTTCAGAGGTCGAGTCCACGACGATACTAATGCTGAAAATTCTTCCATGAACCTTCAGTATTAACCTATCAACCCCATACGGCTTCTAAACTCTGATAATGTTGTTGGTCTTGGTCCACTAATAATGCTTCGATCTTGATCGGGTCTGAGGAAATTCTTTCACCATTCTCAGATGTCTCTAGCTCTCCTTAGCATTATTTGGATACATCAGAATATCATTGAAAAACGCGATCACAACTGATTTAGATATTCTTAAAACACTCGGTTTGCCAAATCCATGACAATAATTGGAATGTTTGTTAGACCTAATGGCATTACATCATTCTCACAAAGGCCATATTGAGTACGGGATACTATTTTCGGTATAACCTCATCTTCTGGTCCTCAGTTGATGACATCCTATTCTCAAGTTGATCTTTCAAAACATTGACACTCTTTATAACTAGTCACACAATTCATTGATCTTCGGCAATGAACACTTGTCCTTGATCGTCACCTAATTGAGTTAACGATAGTCAATGCATAATTGCAACGAACCATCTTTCTTTCTCTCACCACAAAACTGATATTCCCTAAAGTAATGCATTTATATTCATGAATTCCTCATTCATCAATCCTCACATCTGCACCTTCAGTTCTATCAATTTAGACAATGACAACTGGTAAGAAGCCTTCAAGAGTGACTCTATCCTGGTGCTAGCTCGATTGCAAATTCTATATATTTTTTTTCTTTTTCCTTTTCTTCTGACGACGGCTTGACAATTCTTGTGATAGCACATCTAGAAGTTCTTAGACTACTGAGATGTCCTCCATCTCCAGTTCTCCAATTTGTCTTATGTATGACCATCGCCAAGTAACCTTGGCAATCTTCGTCTAACAAGTGGGTTGCCTTCAACAACGAGATTAATGAAATTGAAGATTCTTTGTGACTCCTAATAAACTCTACACTTTCACATGCTAATGGACTAAGCTGGGTTACTCCATAACCATAATTCATTACCACAAGATGCTCCATGAGCCCACTATATTCATGTGGCATCAAAGTTACACCTCAGCAACTAGTCAAGCATAACTATAGCTAGTAATTCCCCTTTCTTTCACTTTATCTCCACCAACTAGAGTTCCCCGACCTTAATCAAAACTTTGCTGCGCTACTCTGATAAAATCAACTCAAGGACCTTCTTCCTCATATTGGTGTAGTGTTGGTTCCATTCCCATTCCTTTCGCCATCCTAGTGGCGTCCTACCTAAGGTAGCGGCATCTATGCTCCTTTGGGTTCTCACTGATAGTCACTCACCTGATGACCGTGCTGGTCCTAATCAAAGCACGTTCTAGACATACTAGGATACTGAATTCATCCTTGCTTCCTTCCATAAATTCGACACCCATCTAGTGAGTCTTCTATCTCCTATTAGGTGCCAGCATGCACTCTTTCTTGTACCGAAGACCTATCCCAAAAACTTCATGGTGCTTGGCGCACTCTTTTTGATCTGTCTTATCGATGGTGAACAATCCATAAACCAATGTCCGTGCTGGCGACACTTGCCATAAATTCTTATCCTCAAATTACACGAGACTAATCCATATCATCTTCCATAGGAACAACATGTTCCATTTTGTATTGGTGCTGACCTGACTATGCTACCCTTCCTATTGGGCGGAATAGAATACTCTTCTCTCGACATTGGTCTTTTCCCTAACCGATTTCCAAATCTGCCTGAGCTGAATCTTGACTCATATACTAAAATATGTTCCTTGATCACCATTCTAGGTTGGACCTCCACAAAGGCGGTAACAACAACGGTCCAATCCTGACCTTTTTACTCAACCGGTTCCTAAGGAACACTAGCACCTGAATGATCCCGTCGAACCTAGGATCACTTGGTGCTGCTACACTAAAACCAACCTGCGGTGGTACTTTTACATTCGAGCTGGCCTGAGCCAACGCTCTGCCACGACCACCTCGGGTACTAACCATTCTCAGCATTCTACCTCGAGTCACAGAGGATACTGTCCTCTTATTATGAGTCCTTAGCTTCTGATCACTCATACTACTAGCTCTTATAGACGCCTGTTTTCCGATTCCAATACTAGATTAGAATTTGAGTGATTCACACCAACCAAACACTTCTACCAATCAGCTATCAACCAAACACTTCTACCAATAAGCTGGCATATCAGAGCCCGTAGGTTAATACAATATACCGATATATTGCTCTCTACTAAGCTGATATATCGGCCATAGGCCGATATAGTATACCCTTCCAAACATACATCCAATTCCGATAAAATAGTCGTGTGTGGGTACACGGTCGGCGTTAGCCAAAATATTATAATTTCCTTTCCACAAATTCCATCATTTTTTGTATTCCACCAAAATAATTTTGGCGCTGTCAACCGACGCCCGGTTATTTCTCAATTAAATATTAAAATCAATTAGTTTAGGAAATAAATCCTAAAATCACAATTAAATCAATTTAGCACAAATTAAGGCTCGAATAAATAAACAGACTGCATCATGATAATTAGCATAAAATTCTGGTCATTGGCTATCCCAGTCTATTTTCCGGAAATTAATTAATTAATTAAATGAGAAAATTAGGCCCCTATTGCCTAATTGGAAGCCAAAACGGACCTAGAAAAATTATGAGACTCATCCAATAAATGCTAGAGTCTATTTACTTGCTAATGGCTACAACTAACCACCTAACATGCATCAGTACATCTCTAATTTAACTAATCTGCTCTAAGCTATCCACCTAAACATGCTTAATTAAATCTAATCAACCCCTAAGCATCATTAACCTACTAAGCAAAGATTAATAAGTTAAACTCACCTGTTTAATGATCCGCTTGGATCAAAACGACGGGGACACGACAGCGGCCTATAAATCCCAAAGCAGGACCACCAACGGGGGCCCGGAAATGCCTGAAATCGGCCACACAAGCCTTGGCCACAAACTGGAAAAACCAGTTTTGAACTGCCCCGGTTTCGGAGCTGCTGGTCAACTTGGCTCGGATTGAAGGCCAAAGCGACTGCTGGGTTGACAAACGTGGGCTACTGAGCTCATGGGTGCGAAACTGGAGCTGCTGAAGTCAACCGCGGAGTTTCGATGGAGCTGAAGTTGACTCGTGGGCTACTTCTCGCGGACGGATGGCCTTCGCTGGAGAGGGGACGCGCGACAGCGATGTGGGGGATTGGAGATGTTGCTGGCGAGAGTCAACATGGAAGAATTCGGTGGGGGCGTCGGTGGGGTTGGATGTGTGAAGGAAATGGACAGCAACAAGGAACAAAAAGAAGAGGGGATTGTCGGTCTTCGTGGGGCCGCAAGCCAGCGAAAGAGGAAAGGAATGTGTGCAGGGGACAAGAGTAAAAAAAAGGAAAGAGAGAATGACAGGGAGAACATTTGAGGATAAGAGAAGACTTAGTCAAATGGGAAAATGAAATTGAAGACTTGCAGAAGGGAGGAACGTCGGCCAAAGGGGGGTGCGTGTGTGGGGCGTGGGTCCAAGAAAAGAAGAGAGAAAGTAAAACAAAACCAAATTATAATTTTGCTCAACTTCAACACAAAAATAATGGGTCACCCAAAGCCGATTTCAAACTCGGTTTGCACAATTGAAGTCCAGAATAAGACAATCCCTCTAACCCCTAAATTTCTCTCAAATCTGAATTCCTTTCATTTTTTTTCGGTATCCGATTTTCTAAACAAATTTCTCCGATTGAGGTCCGATTTGTTGCAGAAAAAGCCCATGAAATTTCCTATCACTAACTCACTCACACCAAATGCCAAAAATCCGTTCAAATTGGCAAATCCGAATTTCCATTAGTTTTCCGAATCGTCCATTCGATTTTCCGTAAAATACCTAACTCGTCGGAAATTTCTCGAAATGTGAGTCAACGTTCCTAGAATGACTCATGACATGACAAAATTTTCAATTTCCAAAATCGAATTCAAATTCACGGTTAATTTCCATCGACGCAGTTTTAGCGTGACCTAACCTACCAAGTAGCGTTTAAAAATTTTTTTGTGCAATTGACCCGTGGTCGATTTTCTTCGAATCACAATGAACCTACTCGACACATTAGTGACTCTTAGTTGTTATGAAAATCTCGAGGATTCAAATACAGACACAGGGTACGAAAGCAATAGGAAAATCAGTCTAGTGCCGGCCGACGAGAATTTTCAAATTAGTAGAGTTATCCACGTTTAACCACACATCTTAGTTGAGCAGACCTCTCTTTGATCTCAAATCGATTTTTAATTGTGCCGTAATGACCTCTAAAGATAAGCACGGTCAAGATGCCAATTTCTAGTTGCATTCTCACGTCTATTGCATTAAAATTCCTTAATGGCTTCCCCAGATAGTCTAGTTATCTCATGAATGGGCATCTCAGAGAAAAGCACTATAGTTGCGCTGATGAAAGGCCCAAGTTATTCAATCAAAATTAGAACCTGAAAATCAGGATGTCACAGTTTTCAAGAGCCATTAGGCTGGATTTCGATGGGCCTACAAGTGGAGATGCGTGAGTCGATGGTGAAGCAATTGATTGCCATGTGTCTAGGCCAAGGGATACAATTGAAGCCGTAAAATTTACATAGAATTGGCATCAATATTTAAGCGGGAATAGTTGGTGCTCAAAAGGGCACACAAAATCAAAGGAGTAGTTATTACTTACTAGACAAGAAACGCGAGCATCGTCAACAAGTCAGGAGACAACAAGATGTGGATAAAGCGGTTAAACAAAAAACATGGGAGAAATTATGAGTGACTTTCAAGGAGGGATCAACTGATCAACGGTTACGAGATTGTCCTATAAATATCATAGACAATCCAACGAAAAGCCCCCCCGAACAACACATCAAAATCATTTATCTTATTATTTAGTTATCTTAACCTAGCCTAGTTTAACTGTAACTTTGGATTTCCGTCGTTGATTCAATTTTCACGAGTGTCTATATTCTAGTTAATGCTATTGATTAAATTCCAATGTTGTCCTACCGTCTAACATTGTCGATTAGATTTTGACGTTGTGTCCTCATATCCATCTACGAGCAGTACCTACTCGATGTTGTTTCCATTGCCCAATATCGTCGATTAGATTCCAACATTGTGTCCTCATATCCATCTAGGAGCAATACCTACCCGATGTTATCTCCACCATCTAACGTCGTCGTTTAGATTCTGACATTGTGTCCTCATATCCATCTAGGAGCAATACCTACCCGATGTTATTTCCACCATCTAGCATTGTCATTTAGATTCCAACATTGGGTCCTCATAGCCATCTAAGAGCAGTACCTACCCAGTGTTGTTTCCATCGTCCAGCTTCATCAATTAGACTCTAACGTTGTGTCCTTATATCTATCAAGAAGTAGTACCTTTCTGGTGTTGTTTCTATTATCTAGTGTTGTCGATTAGCTTCCTCAAACCCATCTAGGAGTAGTGCCTTCCTGGTATTGTTTCCATCATCCAAAGTTGTTGAACAAGTTTCGACGTTGTATAAACCACTTGATCTTAATGGGCTTTCATTAGCATATTGATGTGTGTTTGAATTAAGCTATTTATTAAATGCTGGCACTTGATATCATTGATTTTGAGCTTGTGTTGAATGATTTCATTAGATTCGAGATTATATAATATATCTCTATTAACATTTGACCCTCTTTGTCTAATACTAGTGCATAACCTAAGTACCCTTAAATAAAAACCAAAACATAACACTTTGTGAAAGATATTTCATTGTGGAATCCGAAACCAGCAAAACAAAGAGTGAAAACACAATTAAGGTGTTTTCATTTTTCTCAACTCAAAGAGAACACTGCTTTTCTCCCTCTTTCCATCCCCTCTTCTCTATCATACTCCTAGAACCGTTCTTTTTACAATAAAGCATCACTAGAAATAAAGGAGCTGCCTACTTAAAATTGAGGCGAGATTTGACGTTAACCTAGGATCTGCTTCAACCAATGAAGCTTTCAAGCTTCAACGAAGTCCAAAAGCTCCTTCCTTTTTTTCTTTTAAAGCTTCATAAAGTTTCAGAGAAGCTGGAACTTAGTTTTGTTGTTTTTGGTCGTAAGCTGTAGCTTAGTTGGAGCTTCGAGGATCTTCAACAAAGATTTTCTGAAAATGTTGAGAATTTTTCTCTCAAAAAACACACCCGATGAGGGTGGAGGCGCAGAAGAACCGATGGTCTTACCCTTTTCTATTTTTTAATTCTAACTTTTTTTGCTTTTCTTAAGTTTTTTTTTTTTTTAATTATCTTCTCCGCTTTTTCTCCTTTTAAGTTTTTGAATTTTTTTGTAACACTTAATAACTTCACATCAGCATTAATGTCACATCTCTTAAAAAGGTAATAAATTCACATCGGCATTTTTTAATAATCAAATTGGATGGAGTTAATGAAATTACTTGATTGTACCAAATTAACATGTTTTATGACTCATTACATTTTTTTTTTTGAAAGTTCTAGAATTTGATGATATTTTGCAACTAGTTTTAAGATTTTTGGTACACTTACTCCTATTTCTTTTAAGGCATGTGGAGCTTATGTTTTGCCTACTTAGCACCACATTAGAAAACAATTGAAAGTTTGAAAAGAAAAATGAAACAAATTATTGCGGATGCTTTTCAACATCATTCATCTTCTTCCTTCTTTCTTCTACTGTTCAAACTGGAGGGAAAAAAAATGTCCGCCGTAGCTGTTGACCGCTAATCCCCAGCAGCCGGCCTCTTCATCTTCTCTTTGTCCATGCCTTGGCACAATCTTCAAAGCTTAATGCCATGGTGGAGCTTGATCAAGATCGATTGCAAATCTGGCTCGAGCTCAAGCTAGGATCTAGGGTGGAGCCTGACGTGTAATGAAGCTCTACTCCCAAACTTAAAATTCAAGCTCTCACCACGAAGAGTTCAACACCCAAATCCAAGTTTGTCCTATGAAAACACATGCAAGGCCGAGCTCAAATGGTGTCCAGCCCGAGTGGCACCGTGGAATTTGCCCACCATGTGGTTCATGGCCAAACTTGTCACACCTCGAATCCTAGTAGAAAATGGGGATAACACAATTGTCCTTCTACCCAAAGGATGCAATCTCTTACCATCCTGAATCTTTTCAAGTCCCCATCAATATTGCTCTTGCTCTATTGCCACTAAGAAACCTGAAAAGATTAGGAAGAAGAGAGGTGAACAATTATAATTCGATAAGTAGTACATATCTTTTCTAAACAGATCAAGCTGTAACTATGCATATATATAATGTCACACCCTGACTCCTAGCAACAAAAGGGATGACATGGCTGTCCTTACATTTGAAGGACGTAGCCTCAAATCACCAAAATTCAACCTCTTGAAAGTCCCCACAATTTTGCTTGCGCTCTAATAGTCACTAACCAAATGACCTAAAAAGATTGAGAAAGATAAGGGTGAGTAATTATGGTCCAATGAGTAGTATATATCTTCTAAGTAGATCGAGTAACCACTATGCATGTATATAAAGCAATACTGGAACTCTATAACCTAGAGTCAAGGTATCAAATATGTATCAAATCCCATATAAGTTCTTTCATTTCAACAAACCATTGTGCAAGGCAAAAATACTCATTCAAATCCATCATCACAATTCAAGTATTAATGGTCTAATCTCTTGATTAATCTCTTTTAGATGTCAATTGTACATTCCATTGATGAAACTCATATCACACACCAATGGTCTGTTCCACTAATCAATCTCACAGCACATCATATCTCAAGACCCTATAAGTGACTCACACAAGACCATATGTCATCATGTAGCACTTAGCCCTTGAGTAGTACAAGGCCTTAGAGATGGCTCTACGAAATTATGTTGTCGCGTAACACTTAGTCCTTGACCAATGTACATTAATAATACAAGATCCTAGAAGTGGCTCTGACGAAATTACATTATCGTGTAGCACTTAGCTGTTGATTACAAATCCCTTGAGGTGGCTCTCACAAAGTTAAGTTTGGTAGAGAAATCTTTTATGTTGTTTTGAAGATGACAAAATAAATCAAAGGCTACTAACGTGTTTAATTATTGAGTAACTGACTATGCTGATGATAGAACATGTAGAAGATATTATCAAAGTCTATACTTGGAAGAACCAAAATACAGACTCTATGTTGTAGCTGACCTTGTTCAGACTGTGTCCAGACCTTAAAGCTAAATCTGTTCAAAAGCAGAATATGTTCAGACTTACATCCAGATTGTAAAGTCTATTGCACTCAGACTCTACTTCAGACAGAACACTCTCAGACTTTACATCTAGAATGAGACAACTCAACATAACGTAACACAAGCTCCAAACATATAACGGTTAATGATCTGGTTTTGATTCTACATCAAGATTGATTTGATTGACAATTGGATCTTTAAGACAAGAACTTTCTATACGAAGAAGCTCTACTTATGGAAACAAAGATTCTGTTTGTAAAGGCGATCAGAATCAATTTGGGGTTCTACTTCTAGCACTCAACGGCTACCAAATCCTCTAGATACAGATCTGTCCGATGGGTAGATTGGAAGACGATCCTCAAGATATTGTCCAACGGCTAGTTTGGAAATGAAGGAGTATTTAAGAATACCAAGGACCGATGAGCAAGTAAGAGACGAAGTGTAGAATTTATAATTTCAAAGTCTAAGCAACCTTCGATTATACACTTGTCTTTGATGATCTTAAATATTTGTGATTGTGAGAGAAATACCAAAAGAGTGACTTAGTGAGATAGTGTGATCTATCACTAAGTGTTTGCACTCAAAGTTGTAATCTCTTGGTTATTGCATAGTGGAATCTAGCAGAAGGCTATTAGCGCAGGAGAGTGGACGTAGGCCTAATCTAAGCCAAACCACTATAAATTATGTGTTCTTATTCTCTTTCCTAAACTCTTTTATTTTGTTCGCAATTCTATTTAATTGTTAAAGTCTGAACTCATTCAAAATCTGTTATCCTTCAGACTCAGTTTCAAAGTCTGATCCTTATTCAGACTTTGCTCGAAATATATTTTATTCTGCATTTATTTGCCAAGGTTTCTTTTGAACACCTATTCACCCCCTCTAGATCTTCGTACTAGCACTTTTAATTGGTATAAGAGCTCGTATGCTTAATTATTGAAGTGTTTTACTTCTAAGCTAAAGATCCTTTATGGCTAGTATCGTGGCACCAGGACTTATGGAAGGGCAAAGCAACACTAGGCCACCCTATTTTGATGGAAATGAATACAATGTTTGGAAAAATAAATGAAGGCATTCCTAAGATCTAGAGATCCCTTGCAATGGGATGTTGTGGAAAAATGAATCAATCCCACTGCTGTGTCTACTTCAAACAAGAATGGCAAAGACAAAGAAACCAAACCCCTTGCTCTTATGTCTGGGACAGAGATGTCCAAAAGAGAAGCTCTTGATGCAAAAGCCATTTATTCTTTATATTGTGCCATTTCTCCTGCTGAGTATAATAGAATTTCTTCAAGTGAAATAGTTAAAGAAGTCTGGGATAGACTTCATGTTACATATGAAGGGACTGATTGTGCAAAAGAGACAAAAATAAACTTCCTGCTCAGCAAATATGAATCCTTCAAGATAAAGCTAAGAGAGTCGATTGGAAATATGTTCAGCCATTTTACAGAAATTGTAAATGGTTTAACATATCAAGGTCATCAAATTTCTTCCCAAATGAAGGTTAACAAACTCTTGCGAGGTCTCTCAAAAGATTGAAATCATGTCAAGACCTCAATCTGGGAGACTCGGAGGATTATGCCACTCTCCGTTGATGAATTGAATGGCACTCTTCAATCTTACGAAGTGGAACAAATCAATGATAAAGATCCGGAAGGTAAGAAGTCCATCGCTTTAATATCTAATACTGATTCTGATTATACAAACTCAGAAAATGACATGCACGACAAAGAACTTGCCTTTATGATCAAGAAACTCAAAAAACTAAGTAGAAAAGGAAGGAAATTCAGTGGAAGAAGACAACACAAGCAGAATGGCCAGAAAAGAACCGTGAAAGAAGATGACAAGCAAGGAAATATATGCTTGATGGCACATTTAGACTCAAATTCGGAATCAGAATCAGACTCACAATCAAAGTCTGACTCAGACACAGACTCAGAATCCGATAAGGCAATCGAGGTAAGTCATTCATAAATTCCTACTAAAGTTCTTAAGTATATAAATGAGCTCTCCTTAAATCTCAGATCTTCTCTTAAAAGGATCTTCGAACTAAAAAAAGGAGAATTCTTGGCTTAGGCAACAGGATCTTTCTCGAAAAGAAAAATTTGAAATTTTGCAAAAAGAATTTCTATAAGCAAAAGAAATTTGAGATTTAATTGTCAAAGAAAATGATTCTTTGAAAAAGGAATTTTCAAATATTTCGACAAAATTTTCAAAAGGTTCAAAAGCATTAGAGCATATTTTTTCCATACAAGTACCTTACTATAATAAGTCAGGACTTGGTTTCAATAAGGAAAGTGATTCTCTAATTGATTTTCCTAAAGTCAAGGAGAGACTTAGACAAAGACCTCCTAAACTTGCGTACAAAAAGCATTTTCAAAGGATCTTTACAAAACCTGTTCGTCGAAATGCCCTTAAGTATTCAAATTGTGAAGTTTTAGAACACTTTGAGAAAGAATATCCTAAAGTTTGGAGACCTATTAAGAAAGATTTGGTAAAAACTATATACCCTACTAACTCTCATGGACCCAAGAAAAAATGGGTACCAAAGAAAAGATGAGTTGTTTTTGCAAGAAATAAAGGAAAAGAAGAAAGAGAATTTGGTAAGGAATGTATTTTTTTATTTGTGCACATAATTCTTATTATGCTTGATATTCGATACATCATTAGTTGATTCGGATTTTATAATGATCATATTCTTTGATTTGTTTTATTGAAGAAAGAATCGTGTGATTTATTTTTGTGATTCCTGAGTTGAGATTTGATATAATACCTATGATAATTTTTTGATATTTTGCTTAGAGACAAATGAATTTATTTGGTTTGATTTTATACTCTCAGATTTTATCATATTTTGCCAAGTAAAAATCTGCTTTACGTGATATTAATTTATCATGCAAGATATTCCTAGATACTCAAGGATTTCATTCTCCCTAATTTAATTTTGCTTTGACTAAGTGAGAACTTCTTTTTCAACATATTACTGTGCATAATATTCTTTCCTTAAATGACATGTTATGATGAGTTAAGAAAAAATATTTGATTATCTATGAAGATTTTCTATTTTGCATTAAGGAAATGGAATGATCCAAATTGATGGATACCAAAAAGGAAATGAGTTGATTGCAGGAAATTCAATAAGGCAAGAATGATTGCGAATCTACGTTAATTTTGGTGCAATCAGAAAAATATCTCCTGCGAAGATTGGTAATAATTTTTTTCAATGATATATTTCAAACGTATACAATGGGTAAGAGAATATTTTTTATCATCCTGCCTTACAAATTTCTACGTGCATTTATCATAATTTTGGATGATTGTTTATTATAGTGCAAATATCTTTTGTCATAAATATAAGGCATTACAAGTTTTTACTTGTTTTGGCACGCGATAAAAATATCATCTTTCTTTTTGCGAAATGCATCAATAATATATATATATATATATGAGATTTATGCTCAAGGAAATCCCTTTGATATCGAAAAATATTATTGCATATGTATGGATATTCTTGCTATATTTAGAAGATATCTTATATCTAGCAAGTTTGATCCGCAAATCAAATGAAGGTATTGTGTGATATTCTTTGCAAAGATTGTTATCTGTTATACAAGAATTTGCAAGTAGCAAAAAATCTTCCATATGGATTTTGGAAAGCTCGATCAAAAAAATTGTGGAGATTCTATACTACTTTCTTGAGGCTCCATCTTCCTTGTGCAAAGTTTTTGCAAATTATTGAGGAAATCCCTTATGTGTCGTATGAAAGGAGGAGAAAGTGAATCTAAAAGGAAAGAAAAAGATTCGTGATCAAACTCAAAAAGGCAACAAATTGAGGGGGAGCATTGATCAATTATGGAAAAATCTTTTTGAATCGATTGTGATCTTGATTATTATAGAAGGAATGAGAAGGTAAATGTGTTAGAACTTACCAAGTTCTACGAAATTCAGTTAGTGCATATTTTATTACATTTTTTTCATTAACAAATCTCTTATTTACATTATCATTTTCTTATTACAAAAAGAGTAAGTGAATTTTTATAATGCATCCATGATTTTTATTGAATATTTGTTGATATATATGATCGAAGTGAGCTATATTCCATATCTTTAATATTCGATTTACTTTGTAAAAGCTAATTCTTTAGAACGTGTTTCATGCGAGATATATTTATTATCGCTATATATTCTCTACGTGATACTTTTTATTTTGTTATCGCTTTTTGATTATGACAAAAAGGAGGAGAGAATATAAATATGCATATTTTTACCAAAAAAATATATATATATATATATAAATATGCATATGTGTTGATTGATTGATATTATTTATTGCATAATATTGAGCTGCGATTATTTTTCTATATATTGTTATGCTCAAACTCAATTTATTTGATATCTTCAGCTATCTTTTGATTTGAATTACATTGCTTTGATTTATTAAAATGTTTAGAAAATGTGATTACACATCTGCATATTCAAAGATTGTTTTGTCATCATTAAAAAGGGAGAGATTATTAGGGAAATCCCTTATATTGTTTTGAACATGACAAAATAAATCAAATGCTACTAACATGTTTAATTGTTGAGTAACAGACTATGCAAATAATAGAACATGTAAATGATATTATCAAAGTCTGAAGCTAAACTTATTTAGACTATGTACAGACCTTAAAGCTAAGTCTGTTCAAAATTAGAATATGTTCAGACTTACATTCAAATTGTAAGGTCTATTGCACTTAGACTCAGATTGTAAAGTCTATTACATTCAGACTCTACTTCAAGCAGAACACTCTCAGACTTTACATACAGAACGAGACAACTCGACAGAACGTAACACAAGCCCCAAACATATAACGGTTAGTGTCTGGTTTGGATTTTACATCAAGATTGATTTCATTGACTCAATCTTATTGATTGACAATTGGATCTTGAAGACAATAACTTTCTATACGAAGAAGCTCTACTTATGGAAACCAAGATTCTATTTGTATGGGTGATCAAAATCAATTTGGGATTCTACTTCTATCACTCAACGGCTACCAAATCTTCTAAATACAGATCTATCCAATGAGTAGATTGGAAGACGATCCTCAAGATACTATCCAATGGCTAGTTTGGAAATGGAGGAGTATTTAAGAAGACCAAGGATCGATGAGCAAGTATGAAACGGAGTGTAGAATTTATAATTACAAAGTCTGAGCGACCTTCAATCATATACTTGTCTTTGGTGAGATTAAGTGTTTGTGATCGTAAGAGAAATACCAAAAGAGTGACTTAGTGAAATAGTGTGATCTATCACTGAGTGTTTGCACTCAAAGTTGTAATCTCTTGTTGATTGCATAGTGGAATCCAACAGAAAGCTGTTAGCATGGGAGAGTGGACATAGGCTTGATCTAAGCCAAACCACTATAAATTCTGTGTTCTTATTCTTTTCCTTAAACTCCTTTATTTTGTTCGCAATTCTATTTAATTCTTAAAGTCTGAACTCACTCAAAGTCTATTATTCTTCAAACTTAGTTTCAAAGTCTGATCCTTAATTAGACTTCACTTGAAATATATTTTATTCCGCATTTATTTACCAAGGTTTCTTTTGAATACCTATTCACCCCCTATAGGTGTTCGTATTAGCACTTTCAAAGTTATTGCGTAGTACTTAGTCATTGATCAACACATATCAATAGTACAAGGCTCTAGAGGTAGCTCCTATGAAATTATGTTATCATGTAGCACTAAGCCTTTAACTATAAAGCCCTAGAGGTAACTCTCACGAAATTACGTTATTATGTAGCATTTAGTCCTATATTAAAACATCAATAGTACAAAACCTTGGAGGTGGCTCCCACAAAATTATATTATCGTGTAGCACTTAGTCCTTAACTAATCCATACCACAATTGATTTCACAAACCAAAACATAGCCTTTCACAAATCAATTCTTTCCACAAAACCAATCTAGAATCCGTATCATAAATTGGTTTCACATACCAAATCAAATCACATTTCATAAACCATAGTCAAAGTCGACATAATTATTTCACCAAAAGGTTTTCCAAACCCAAAATATGTCATCTTTCACAACTACATTCATAAAAAATTATATATATATATATATATATATATATTTCACAATACATTTCTCACACCTATGGCACCCCTCGATGGCCCCCAATCCATTAGGGTCGCCACAGTTCGCTTACTATTCGCTTACATTTCACTTTCCCTAATAACATATCACTCTGATACCATTTCAATTGCAGCGGGTCCATACAACCTAGAGTTTACATCTTTTAGATCGGTCCCTTGTGCAATTCATATGGCGGAAGCATATCCAACAACTCCCTTCCCTATATTCAGAAAACAATGCATACCAACTAAACATTTATAGGTAAAAGCCGTACACTTTTATTTACTTAAACGAGATGGACATCATTCATCGGTACATCAAAATGCCAATGTTTTCTATACTTGGCTATACTTCAAAAGATGACTGACATCTCTTCCAACAGTCTTATACTTAAAGTCCATCGATTAATGTCGGCGTCCAAAAGTTCATTCCTTTGCTATCCTCCTCCTCGCAGTCATATCCAACCACTTGATCCATCTACCGGTAGTAGTGGCAGCAGAGGAATCTTATCTAGTCTAAAATGTTATTCCTCAAAAGGGGTGAGTACAACCACTCAGCAGTAAATATCCACCAAACTACTCCTTGCGTCAAACAGAACAATCAAGACATCATAACAAAGCACATATCATTCATGCATTCAAGCATAACTTACCTTGCAGCCATACATATGTCATCATACCATATGTGCATATATCATCATACACTCATCATCAAGCATTCATGCATATATCACCATGCCATATGTGCATATACCGCCATGCACTCATCATCAAGCATTCATGCATATATCACCATGCCATATGTGAATATGCCACCATGCACTCATCATCAAGCATTCAGGCATATATCACCATGCCATATGTGCATATACCACCATGCAGTCATGCATATCTCATCATGCCATCATGCATATACCACCACGATTCATATCCTCCATGCTATCAAGCATACATCACCATGAGATCCATTCATGCCTTCATGATTGCATTTTCAATATTGAATAGCATCAATTTATTTTCATAAGCTGATCATGCATCATGCCATATGCATACACCCATGCACATGATTCATTTTCAATTCTTATCTTTCACAAGGATCTCATCAGTTTTTCCTTCCAGGGACCAATGTTTGCATCCCACAATTTATCGCTCGCACCCAATCTTGGCATCGCGAGGAACCTCCGGGCATGTATTCAAGACACAACCGGGCATCCAAAGGGCATCGACTCATTCGAACCTCTAGGCATCTTGCATCCCACCTGTCATCACGAGGAATCTCCGGGGCTCGCCATGAAAATGGTTACCCCTACCCTTTGGGCATGCATCATAGTACAACCCCTCACCCTCCGAGCATGTATCATAATACAACTGGACATCCCGACACTCCCGGCGAAAACCTCTAGGCATGTATTCATAATACAACCAGGCATCCAAAGGGCATCAACTCATTCGAACCTCTGGGCATCCTGACTCCCAGGGCATCGTTGGCTCACACCTCCGACGGTATCATCATCATCATAATTTATATTCACATTTGTATCTCAATATCAACATGGCACATGATGTAACAATGCCAATGATAGGAATCAGCCTTTTTAAAATCATATAATATGCATTGGGAAAAATATTATTTGATGCAATGGTTTTGAGAAATTTCATTGAATTCATGAAAATCCATAGATCTTTTGATGTCATATGATATGCATGAATGTCACCACATCATTGGACGAATGATAATCCAAGATATCACAATTTATATCTGTAAATAGAACAGTTTTTCAGCTTAAACAGAATGCGTGCTGTTTATGAAAAATTCTGGAAAATTAGTAAACGATGGAAATTAATTCTGAAAATTTAACACATTGTAGATAAGATCTAAGAAAACACATTTCGTGAAGAACACTATATCAAACAAGGCTTCACAGAATACGTACGGGTCCATGCATCACCGAAAAAGGATTTTAACATCATCCATGCACAGTTTTGAAAACAATTTCGATTAAACCCCTAAATGAACTCATAAAATTCTGAAATTTGGATACTCTGTATTTAAGACCTAGAGGTACAAGTTCCATGAAGAAATCGTAGTCCAATTCGTTCTAGATAATTAATTATGGATGGTTGAAGCCCCTGTTCCTATTACTGAACATTCCAGGTTTAACCGTCTCCGAAAAGTCAAGATTTCACCTACTTATCTTCCTTCTTTTCCTCTGAATTTTTTATATGTTTTGCCTCAAGAGTTCTACTACAACTTTCATTAAGGGATCAAGGTGATATTTTTAAATGAAAGTCACTTTATAGTCCACGATGTCACTGGAGTTCAGTACAACATTTCCAGATCTAACGTCTTCAAAATAAAAATCGTTTCACTAGGCTATACTTGTTCATTTTATCTCAAATTTGAGTATGTTAGTCTTAAAGATGTGCTCTAAAACATTCGTGAAGGGTTCGAAGTGAAATTCTCAGTAAAAAGTCACATGCAACACACAAAATCACCAAGAGGTCAACAAAATAGTTTCCAGATCTAATGTTTTCGTAGAAAAAGGGTTTCACCCCTCAATACTTGTCCATGTTGCCTCAAATTTTAATATGTTATACTTCAAGATGTTCTCTACAACTTTCATTAAGAGGTCAAAACAATATTTCAACTAAAAAGTCACATGCAACACACAAACTCGCGGACGGTCGGACTGGTCTTTTCCGAAATCAGCATGCATGACCAACGAATCTCTCTTTAAAGCTCTGAAATCTCATCCCATCTACTACAACCAAGACTTACCATCTGCTACACATACACACAGCAATGAAAAGAGTAGGTTTTAGGACTTCACTTGCCATAGATTCAAGCACAAAACAGCAGAAAATAGAGCCAAAGCAGCAACGAACGGCGGACGAACAGGCGGATGAACTCTCTTCCTCTCTTTCTCCCTTCCTCCCTTTGTCTCTTCTTTCTTTGGACGGTACTCTCTCTCTTCTCTCCCTTATGGTCGAAATCCCCCTCCCTTTTTGCTCTTCGATTAACAATTAATCTCTATTTTTGCATGTAAGGGACAAGTGGAAGATGCATGGACAAGTGGCTTCAAATAATGAACAAGTGGAGGCAATTCAAAGACAAGTGTCCACCATGCTTCACCTCCTTCATGCGTTGGCTACCCCATGGGCTCCATGGGCCAGGCCTCTTGGCCCACTTTAAGCCCAGCACACTTGGGCTTAAGGTCCAAACTTAAATGGCCCAAGTTTATTTTTAATAATACATCTTAATCCTCATTTAAATAAATACCTAATTGCATAATAAAATGGCCAAAAGACTTTGTGACATTAATCCATAAAATCAAATCTATAAAGTGCATAGTCAAGAACAAATTCTTCTTCATCAAATTGTCCTATAGCACCAACCTTGATCATCCATTAACATAAGATGTATTTCTACCCAAATAATTCTCCATTAAAATACTCAGCATTAATCTATTAAAATTCTTTGGTCTAAAGGCCATAACATAAATCAATAACACTTCCATCACCCTTTCATAGGTCGTAATGCATCTAGAGGTTTCCATGAAATTTTGGGATGCCACAACACCATTTCGCAATTCATTTCATAAACTAGTAACATTTAAAAACATTTAAAATGTCTTTCTCATTAAATGCTTCTCCAATCATCAAAGAACTCATTCCATAAATCGGTTCCCAACGCAATACACACATTTAAACTTTCGCGATACCTTCCATAACATGTTTCTAAAATCATTTTCAAATAAATAAAAAATAGTAAATGCCCAATCCGAGGTCATGCATTAATTATGCTATGAACGTTACTTTGCCTTCTAGCCAATTCACAACGTGGACAAAATATACTTCATACTTTTCATTTGCAAAATATGAGTTTACAAATTCAAAGAAGAGATAGCACCACTCATTTAGGAATGCCCAGACTAAACAACGCAGAGCTAAAAGAGTTGACATCCTATCAATTAAACGAGAATTGATGTTAAAACCTAGAAAGTAACGTCATTCTCCGAGAGTCTTCGTGTTGTGTTGGATACTTCAACACGTGTCCAACATTTTGACACTCTCCAACACTCAGTCAACACGTGTCGGAAAATTGACACCTATTAACTTTCCCGACACTCGAGTCGGAATTTTGACATGCCATTTTTTGACATATGATTTTGACACGCGAGGTCAATTTTATAAATTTTCGATAAATGATGGGTTAAAATGTATATATGTGAAAAATAAAAAAAAAAACAATAAAAAAAAGTATATATGGGTCCAACCACTTTTTTGACCTGTCGAAAATTTCAAGTATTATAAGGAGCATAGAGTGTGACATTCTAGATTTTCAACCCTATTTTCTACTAAATAAATCGAATCTTCCATTGACGCGCCTGTAGGACTGTTCTCAGAGCTAATCGCTCTCAAGATAACTAGACTATCTGGAGAAACCACTAAGGACTTTTAAGATAATAGACTTGAGAATTTGACTAGGAATCCACTTCTCGACTGTGTCCATCTTTAGAGGCCATTACGGCACAATTAAAAATTAATTTGAGATCAGAGATAGGTTGGTTCGACAAAGATGTGTGGCTAATCGTGTGTGACACCAATAAATTGGAAAATTCTTATCGGCCGGCACTAGACTGATTTTCTCATTGTTTTGGTACCCTGTGTCCGTATTTGAATTCTCGAGATTTTCATGACAATCGAGAGTTGCCAATGAGTCGAGTGAGTTCATTGTGGCTCGAAGAAAATCGATTACGGGTCAATTGTACTAAAAATTTCTAAAAGTTACCCGATAGCCTAGGTCACGCTAAAAACGCACCAAATGGAAATTAATTGTGAATTCAAGTACGGTTTCAAAAATTGAAGATTTTGTCATGTTACAATAAATTCTAGGAGTATCGACTCAGTCTCAAAAAAATTTTCTGTAACCCGAGACTTTTTGGGAAAGAGTCGTCGTAGGGCCGTTTTTGTCTAGAAAAAAGACAAGGATCGTTTTTTATCGCAAGTTTGGGATGCAAGATGGATCCATAAGTGAGGAAAAATATCAATTGGAGAATTGAGGTGCCAATTGATTTTATTGAATCCAATTGAGGTTGATTCAAGAATGAAATCAAGTCCAACTGAAGCCATTTGCTTGGAAATTCCTAGCAACCCTTCCCTTAACCAAAAAATGGACCATTTCATGAGCTGTTGGGCAAGCATTGGTGGCTGAATGGCAGCCAAGGATCCACACTTGGCCATGGATGGGTCAAGGGGACAACCATGTGGAAGAAAATGTCCATGGTGGCCCACCCCCCTTATCCCTTCCCTTTCTCTCTCCCTCATTGCCGTCCAAGCCACCTTCCTCCTCCATCCTTGTTGTTCGAAACCCCAAATGCCAAGGAGGATCATCGGAAGATAGCCAGCAAGCCGCCAAACCGACTGGAGCCATCACTGCCGCACGCCGTTGCCATTTTCGCACGCACAAGCGCCGTTCGTGCCCGTCGTCCCTACCGCGCCTCACGCCGTCTAGCCACTTCTACCGTGAGTCCCCAGGGCTGTCCCAAGCAGCTCAAGCTACTGCCGAAGCTCCCCCCACCTCCAGTTTGCCCTTGCTTGGACCCGAGATCATCCCCGCTACCTTTCCCAATCCTTACCTCCCTAACCAACCTTGTTTTCTTTGTTTTTACAGCTAGAACAGAGGAGAAGCTTGTGGGTTTTTCAACGAGCCTTAGGTACGTTTTGAGGTGGTTTCAAGTCTCGAAACCCAGGCCCACTTTGAGTCGAATTGGTCCTCGTTACGTTCTCAATTTTTTGATCCGACCCGCTTGTTAAACAAGCGAGTTTTACTCACTAAACCTCGCTTAGTAGACTAATGATGCTTAAGGGTTGATTAAATTTAATTAAGTGCAATTAGATTGGTAGATTAGATTAGGATAATTAAATTGGGGATGTACTTATGTATGTTAGGCAAATGATTAGTGTAATTAGCGAGTAGATAGGCTCGAGTCATTATTGAATGAACCTAAAAAATTTTCCGTATCCGTTTCAGCTTCCAATTAGGCATTATGAGCCTCAACTGGATTTTTAGTATTTATTTAATTAATTTTTGTAATTATTTATTTATTTATTTATTTTTCGAAAATTCAACCGGAATGGTTGGTGACCGGAATTTTATGTTGATTATCGTGGTGTAGTCTGTTTATTTATTTGAGCCTTAATTTGTGAGGAATTGATTTTATTGTGGTTTTAGGATTTATTCCTAAATTAAATAATTTTGGGTAATTAATTGAAAAATAAGAGGGTTGATAGTGCCAAAAATATTTTGGTGGACTACAGAAAATGGTGGAATTTATGGAAATGAAAATATGGTATTTTGGCTAAGGCCGACCTTGTACCCACACACGATATTTTATCGGATATGATAAAATAGTGAGAAAGAATACTGTATGACGTAGCTCGGTGACCAGATATATCGCCTTAGAGAATGCACATGACTTGTTGATTTGATACATCAGTCGGAAAAGGCACGTGACTCCATGATTAGTATGTCACCTCAGAGAATGCACGTGGCTTTGGTGATTTGGCATATCACCTTAGAGAATGCACAGGGCTCGGTGATTAGACATGTCGCCTTGGAGAATGCACGTGGCTCAATGACCAAGTATGTCGCCTTAGAGAATGCACCTAGCTCAGTGACTAGGTATATTATCTGGGAAATTGTATAGTATGGATGGAAATGACCGAGGAATGGTCCAATTGACATGTAATCGACTAGGTCGATTGATCGATGTTTCGATCTGTGGTAATATGATTGGGTGCCTTTTTGAACTATGCTGATTTGCAAGTGGAATTTGAGGCCAAGGTAAGTCCTCTGACCTATGTGTGCTTAGGCAGCCCATAATGTATTGGTTTCCTAATCGAGTCTTAGGAGGGTAGAACTCGCTATGTAGTCTCACCCCATTCTGGGACAACATTTCAAGTCCCTAGATGGCAGCACCTTCACCTCCTCGCCCTTCTATGCATTTTGGTATTCCCGAAGAGATCTCAGAAATAGCATACCACTTTCACATCCATAACCACCCCGAAGGATTGGAGTATGTACTGGTCAAGTCGACCATCTTAATTGACGTGGGTAGAGATGCCTTGAGACCCCATGAGTATCGATCATGGTATCGTGACTACCATGATGGGTGAAGAGAGGGTCCTATTCCGAAAGGTAGTGTGCCTTTATACATTCTAGAAGAGACATTCGGAGAAGGAACGATAGATCCTAAGGACGGGTTGGTAGTGGATGCCAATGATCCTAAGGAAGAGGATGATGCTCGTGCTCCTGTGTACTCAATTGAAGACGCCAACTGGAGCGAAGAAGAAGGGGAGATTGTAGAGCAAGAGGAGGGATAAGAAAATGAGCCCATAGACGAGGAGCCTAAAGACGAGCCAGCAAATGAGCCTAAGGATGAACCCATGGATGAACCCGGGGAAGAAGAGGAGAAGCCTGAAGATGAGCCGACAGATGAGCCTGAGATGAACCCATGGATGAACCTGGGGAAGAAGAGGAGGAGCCTGAAGAAGAGGAGGAAGAAGAGGAAGAGGTGGATCTAGAGGATGATCTAGAATACGATCGGGATGAGGATTTAGACCCCCATCTTGTTTTACAAAACTTAAGAGGTGGACTAATGTATGATAGATTAGACTTCTGTAAATATTATGGTGATATGTACTATATGGTTTGCCTTGTATAAAAGTTTTGTTATGGTTTCTTAGTTGTGAAAAATATGGCCCTACTTTTCTATCCCATTGTTTTATTGTCTGGGGTTTTTCTTATATGCTTCTGCTTGCGTATTAAAAATAATAAAGTTGGCAATACGTCCTGAGACATCACTATTAATCGACTAGATGAGGGATGGGCGAGCGTTCGAGGATCGAGGCGTGACATCCCGTTTTGGTAGTATCGGAGCGAAGTTAAAGATCGAAGTGATAAGAAGCGATGGTTTATTGGATAGCAGTAGGAAAGGCCTTTAAATTTATGTTAGTGCATGTCTGTGTTAGTTGAGTGCTAGAATTGCTTGTTGTTTGGATCGATCTGTTTCTATTTCAATGTTGAATTTGAAGTAGGTTAAAGCTACACTATGAGCGATCAGGAGCAAAGGACTTCTTCAAAGAGGACCGTTCGTGCTATGACTTGGGGTAGAACGCTGACTAGGATCGGTACCTGAGGAGGCCAAGGTCTAGCGCCAGATCAGGCGAGCGCAAGTGGAGCGGTACCACCTGTAGTGGATGTCAAGGTAGCAGCCCTCGTTGCTGCACCTACCGCTGCACCTGAATATAAGGGATTATGTAAACGCTAGAAGCCATGAGAGATGTCATGGCACAGCAGACTTTGAATCAAGCCGCCACTGCTACTGCACCTACCGCTGCACCTGTTGTCGCTCCTACCGAAGCTCAACCTGAGAATGTTGTGGCACAAAGTGAAAGGTTAATCCACAAGTTAGTGGAGCAATTCCTAAAGTTGAATCTAGCGCAGTTCACTAGGACAGGAAACCCCAAAGCCGTTACCTTGTGGGTTCAAAAATTGGAGAAGGCTTTTGCACTACTGATGTGCAACGAGACTGAGAAAGTAATTCTTGCAACTTACCAACTGGTGGGAGTTGCGAATACTTGGTGGATAACCACCCGAAGAGCATTATTCCTAGAAGGTGTTGCCCTTGAGTGGAACGCCTTCCTTAAGGCTTTTAATGATAAGTATTTCTTAGAGACTGCTCAAGAGATGAAGATGGTAAAATTTCTACGTCTTCGCCAAGGCTTAGTATTTGTAGACCAATATGAAGCGAAGTTCACTGAACTGTCACAATATGCCCCTGAGTTAATCAAGATCCAACAAACCGAGTGAGAAGGTTTAGGGACGGATTTAAACTGGACTTGAGGAGCTTATTAATTTCGTTAAATCTGATGAATTACAATGAACTATACCAGAGAGCTCAGATGATCGAGAGAGATCAGAATGAGAGAGCTACCTCATATGGATCGAGGTTTAACTCCCATAGGGACAGTATTCACCAAGGAAAGAGGCCTATGCCTAGAAGCAGATTTCAAGGCCCACCCATCAAAAAGGGTGGATCTGGTAGGTCAGGGCCCAGTAGGAGTGAAGCGTGTCGCTTTTGTGGGAGACAACATGGGTCAGCACCGTGCCCATCTAGGTCGAGTGCGTGTTTTGAATGTGGCCAATAGGGCCACATAGCCAAAAATTGTCCTAGAAAGCTAAGAGGACAGCCGTAACTATCGCCGACATTGCAGATGGGACAGATAAGGGGGTATGCCCCTTAGAATGTGCCATAGGAAGCACAATAGAGACCTCCAATTCAGGGCACTATGTATGCTATTACACAATGTCAGGCAAAAGCTGCGCCTAACATGATCACAGGTATGGTTTCGCTCAACGACCATCCTACTTACGCTTTGTTTGATCGGGGAGCAACTCACTCATTCATTGTTGAGCAATATGTTAAGTCGATAGGAGTCAATCCTATATTATTGGAGTCGGCAATTTGCATATCTACACCCTTGAAAAATAAAGTCATTGCTGCTTTCGGTTGTTCGGGGTGCAAGTTAGTGATTGGTGAGCAAGTGGGGAAAATAGATTTATTTGTCCTAGCTATGTATGACTTTGATTTAATAATTGGCATGGACTGACTCACCATGCAAAGAGCTAAAATGGACTGTTATCGCAAAGCGATTTAGTTTGACCCATTAGAGGGTGAGAGCTTCGAGTTTGTAGGAAGTCGAGGAGGACCCTCGATTGTGCTGATCTTGTCGCCAGATGCAACTCGTTTGTTAGACAAGGGTTGCTAAGGGTACCTGGCAACTGTCGTGGATACGATAGTTGAAGAGCATAAAGTGGAAGATATTTCAGTCGTGCAAGAATTTCTAGATGTCTTTCCAACGGAATTGCCAGGATTACCGCTAGAAAGAGAGATTGAATTTGTAATTTAGCCAGCACCTGGGACAAAGCCAATCTCTAAGGCTCCTTATCAGATGGCACTATCTGAGTTAAAGGAACTAAAGGTGCAGATGCAAGAATTATTGGATAAAGGATTTATTTGTCCTAGTGCATCACCTTAGGGAGCACCAGTTCTGTTTGTAAAAAAGAAAGATGGTTCGTTGCACCTATGCATCAACTATCGACAACTCAATCAGGTAACGATCAAGAATAAGTATCCCCTCCCAAGTATCGATGACCTGTTCGATTAGTTACAAGGAGCGTCGATATTCTCAAAGATCGACTTAAGGACAGGATACCATCAGTTGAGAATTAGGAAGAAGGATATTCCTAAGTCAGCATTTTAGACTCGGTATGGTCATTACGAGTTCATAGTAATGCCATTCGGGTTGACGAATGCCCTAGCTGCCTTTATGGATTTGATGAACAGAGTATTTAAGGAATGTCTAGATCAGTTTGTGATCGTGTTCATCGATGATATCTTGGTATACTCGAGAAGTGACTATGAGCACGAGAACCATCTAAGGTTAGTGCTACAAAAGCTGAGAGTCCATCAGCTATATGCTAAGTTTAGCAAGTGCGAGTTTTGGTTTACTCGTGTTGCTTTCTTAAGGCATGTAATTTCAATCGAAGGAATTTCAATGGACCCGAGCAAGATAGAAGCCTTGATCAATTGGCCAAGACTGACTATAGTGATAGAGATAAGAAGTTTTCTGAGTTTGGCAAGTTATTATAGACGGTTTGTGGAAGGGTTCTCATTGTTAGCATCACTGTTGATAAGACTCCTGAAGAATGAAGAAAAATTTGTGTGGATAGACAAGTGCGAGCGTAGTTTCCAAGAGATGAAAGAAAAGCTAACTACTGCACCTGTGCTGACCATACCATCTAATCCTGGAGGTTTCGAGATCTACAGTGATGCATCATTCAGAGGGTTGGGTTGTATGCTGATGCAACATGGTAGGGTTGTTGCATACGCTTCTCAACAGTTGAGGCCTCATTAACAGATCTATTCGACGCATGACTTAGAGCTTGTGGCAATTATCTTTGCCCTGAAGATGTTGAGACATTATCTGTGTGGGGAAAAATTCCAAATCTTCAAGACCTTCAAAGCCTCCAGTATCCATTATCTCAAAGGGAGTTGAACATGAGACAACGCAGATGGATAGAATTGCTGAAAGACTACGACTGTGATATTCTATATCACCCAGGAAAGGCGAATAAGGTCGCCGATGCTTTAAGTCGAAAGTCTTCGATAGCTCATATACTGATTAAGGAGTGGAACTTAATTGAGAGGGCTCGAGATTCGGTATTCAAGTTTGAGGTAGGCCACCTGTCAATTCTTATGGCCAACCTCAGAATCGAACTAGATATCCAGATCTAAATCAAACTACTCCAACCAACAAATCCAGATGTATAGAAAATTCTTCAGGAGGACACTGAGAAAAGAAAGGCTAACTTTCAAATCTCTGATGATGGAACATTAAGGTTCCAAAGACGTTTGGTTGTACCTAACGATGTGGAGCTTAGACAAGATATTTTATCTAAAGCACATCGTAGCAGTTACATCATTCATCTTGGAAGCATTAAGTTGTATCAGAATCTGCGTCAACACTATTGGTGGTCATGTATAAAGGCATATATCACCAAGCATGTCGCCAAGTGTTTGACATGTCAACAGGTAAAAGCCCAGCATTGCAAGCCAGGAGAACTTTTGCAACCTCTCATGATCCCAGAATGGAAATGGGAGCATATCACAATGGATTTCATGACCGGACTACCGAGGAGTCAAAGAGGAAATGATTCAATTTGGGTGATAGTCGACAGACTAACAAAGTTGGCTCACTTCATTGCAGTTCGAAAGGACCTCAGTCTGCATAGGCATGCAGATCTGTACGTGCGTATGGTGGTTCGAATGCATGGATTGCTGATTATGATAACCTCGGATTGAGACCCAAGATTGATAGCTCTTTTTGGAAGAGCTTGCTAAGTGCTCTAGGTATAAAGCTTTAGTACAGTACGGCGTATCATCCTCAGCGAATGGCCAGTCTAAGAGGACGATTCAAACCCTAGAGGACATGCTGAGAGCTTGTGTACTATACTTCAAAGGAAGTTGGGAAGATCAACTTCACCTAGTGGAATTTGCCTGCAATAACAGTTACCAATAGAGCATCCAGATGGCTCAATTTGAAGCATTATATGGTAGAGTGTGCAGGACACCAGTGTGTTGGGATGAAGTTGGGGAAAGGAAGATAACAGGCCTAGAGTTGGTCTAGCAGTCAGTGGATGCAGTGGCATTAATTAGAGGCAGATTAAAGTCCACATAGAGCAGACAGAAAAGTTACGCAGGTTAGCGTTGAAGATTATTGGAATTCCAAGTTTGTGATCATGTTTTTTTCTGAAAGTGTAACTAATGAGAGGAACTTTGCGCTTTAGAAAGAAAGGAAGGCTGAGTCCGAGGTACGCAGGTCCATTTGAGATTCTTGAGAGGATAGAGACCTTAACGTATCGTCTTGCGTTGCTGCGAGAATGGCGCAAGTGCATGACGTATTTCACATGTCAATGTTAAGGAAATACGAGCCTGACCCGACCCACGTGCTCAATTTTGAAGAATTGGACGTGGTTGACCATGTGTCATACATGGAAGCCCGATTTAGATTGTGGACAAAAAGGAACAAGTGCTGCGTAGAATGACCATTCCTTGGTCAAAGTGGTCTAGCAACACCACGGTACTGAAGGAGCAACATGGGAGACTGAAGAGTCGATGAGAGAATTGTACCCCCACATTTTTACTTAAGAATTGTAACGGTTTAAATTTCAAGGATGAAATTTTTATAAGAAGGGAAGAGTTGGGACATCCCATATTTTCAACCATGTTTTCTACTAAATAAGTCGGGCCTTTCATTGATGCGCCTATAAAGTTGTTTTCAGAGCTGATCGCTCTCGAGATAACTAGACTATCTGGGAAAACCATTATGGAATTTTAAGGCAATCGACTTGAGAATTCAACCAGGATTCAGCTTCTCGATTGTGTCCACTTTTAGAGGCCATTACGGCACAGTTAAAAATCAATTATAGATCAGAGATAGGTTGGTTTGACAGAGATGTGTGGGTAATCGTGGGTGACACCACTAAATTAGAAAATTCTCATCGGCCGGTACTAGACTGATTTTCTCATTATTTTGGTACCCTCTGTCCGTATTTGAATTCTCGAGATTTTCACGACAACTAGTAGTCGCCAATGAGTCGAGTGGGTTCATTGTGGCTCAAAGAAAATCGACCATGGGTTAATTGTACTAAAAATTTATGAAAATTACCCAATAGCCTAAGTCACGCTAAAAACATGCCAAATGGAAATTAACTGTGAATTCATTCCCATTTTCAGAAATTGAAGGTTCTGTCATGTCATAATAAATTATAGGAGTGTCGACTCAACCTCAGAAGATTTTTCTGCAACCCAATACTTTTTGGGAAAAAGTCGTAGTAGGGCCGTTTTTATCCAGAAAAAGACAGGGATCATTTTTTATCGCAAATTTGGGAGGCAAGATTAATCCATCAGTGAGGAAAAATATCAATTGGAGCATTGAGGTGCCAATTGATTTAATAGAAGCCAATTGAGGTTGATTCAAGAATGAAATCAAGTCCAACTGAAGCCATTTGCTTTGAAATTCATAGCTCCCCCTTCCCCTAGCGAAAATGGACCATTTCATGAGTTGTTGGGTGAGCATTGGTGGCTTAATGGCAGCCAAGGATCCACACTTGGCCATGGATGGGTCAAGGGGACAACCATGTGGAAGACGTGGCCATGGTGGCCCACCCCACTTATCCCTTCCCTTTCTTTCTCTCATTGCCATCCAAGCCACATTCCTCCTCCATCCTTGCTATTCAAAACCCCAGACACTAAGGAGGATTGCCAGAAGACAGCTTGCAAGTCACCGGACTGCTTGGAGCCATCGCCACCGCAAACCGTCGCCGTTTCTGCCCACACAAGCGCCGTATGCTCCCATCGTCCCTGTCGCACCTCATGCCATCCAGCTGCCTCTGCCGTGAGTCCCCAGGGCTGTCCCGTGCAGCTCAAGCTGCTGCCAGAGCTCCCTCCGCCTCCGATTTGCCTTTGCTTGGACCCGAGATCATCCCCGCTACCTTTCCCGAACCTCACCGCCTTAACCAACCTTGTTTGCTCTATGGGTCTTTCAGCGAGCCTTAGGCCCGTTTTGAGGTGGTTTCGAGCCTCGAAACCCAGGCCCGCTTCGAGGAGAATCGGTCCCCATCGCGTTCCCGACGTTTTGGTCAGACCCGCTCGTTAAACAAGTGAATTACTCACTAAACCTCGCTTAGTAGATTAATGATGCTTAAAGATTGATTACATTTAATTAAGTTCAATTATGTTGGTAGATTAGATTATGATAATTAAATTAGGGATGTACCTATGCATGTTAGGCAAATGATTAGTGCAATTAGCGAGTAGATAGGCTCGAGTAATTATTGAACAAATCTCATAAATTTTATGGGTCCATTTCGGCTTCCAATTAGGCATTATGGGCCTAAGTTGGATTTTTAGTATTTATTTAATTAATTTTTGTAATTATTATTTTTTTCTGAAAATTTAACCGGGATGGCCGATGATTGGAAATGTATGCTGATTATCGTGGTGCAATCTGTTTATTTATTTGAGCCTTAATTTGTGAGGAATTGATATTATTGTGGTTTTAGGATTTATTCCTAAATTAAATAATTTTGGGTAATTAATTTGAAAATAACCGGGCATCGGTTGACAGTGCCAAAAATATTTTGGTGGACTATAGAAAATGGTGGGATTTATAGAAAGGAAAAATATGATATTTTGGCTAAGGCCGACCATGTACCCACACCATATTTTATTGGGTATGATAAAATAGTGAGAAAGAATACTGCATGACGTGGCTCGGTGACTAGATATGTCGCCTTAGAGAATGCATGTGACTCGTTGATTTGATACATCACCTAGAAAAGGCACGTGGCTCGGTGATTAATACGTCATCTCGGAGAATGCATGTGGCTCGGTGATTTGGTATATTGCCTTAAAGAATGCACGTGGCTCGGTGATTAGTACGTCACCTTAGAGAATGCACGAGGCTCGATGATTAGACATGTCGCCTTGGAGAATGCACGTGGCTCGATGACTAAGTATGTCGCCTTAGAGAATGCACATGGCTCGGTAAATAGGGGCCTGTTTGGCAACGTGCCAAACAGTGCCAGATTCTGATTTTTTGTTCCCATAATCAATTTGGGAAGAGAATCGCGTTTGGTAAAATTTTTTTCCCGGGAACAACTTTGGACAAGATTTGAGAATAAAAAAAAATTTGATTCTACGTCCGAGAATCAGAAAAAGAATCAAAACGGTGAAATCCTCGCTCTTCCCTTTCGTCATCCCGGTTGTCGTCCGCCACCGCCCGCCGCCGTCCGCCGCCGTCCGCCGCCGCCACCTTCCGCCACCGGTCGCCGGAGGCTCGCCAAGCCAGGGCGAGGTCCGGCGACCTTGCCGGAGGCAAGCCCAGCCACCGGTGAGGCTTGGCCTCGCCAGATTTGGCGAGGCCCGGCCTCGCCGGTGGCTCAGCCGGCCTCGCCCGGCCCGGCGAGGCTGGCCTCGCCACCGATGGTGCCGGGCGAGGCTCGGCCTCGCCAGATCGGGCAAGGTCGAGCCTCGCCGATGGATGGGCGAGCCTCGCCCAACCGCCGGTGAAGCTTGCCTAGCCACCGGCGAGGCTCGCCCGGCCCCCACCGGTGGCCAAGCTAGCCTCATCGAGGCTAGGCGAGGCCGGCTCGGCCACCGGCGAGGCTCGGCCGAGCCTCGCCAGCTACCCGGCGGGTCGGCCGACGAAGGCCGACCTCGCCGAGGGCCGGCGACGCTCCGGTGAGCGTTGCCGCGGATGAAGAAGAAGAAGAATAGGAAAAAGGGAAAAAAAAGAAAAAAAGAAAAAAAAAAAAAAAAAAAAAAGGAAAAAGGAAAAGAAAAAAAGTAAAAAAGTAAATAAATTATTTAAAATTTATTTAAAAATTAAAAGAAATTAATTTGGAATACAATCAATTAACATGGTACCAAACACAATTCTATTCCAAAATCAAAATTTTTGGACAGTTACCAAACATGTTTTTTTACTCAGAATCAGTTCCTAGGAACAGAATCAACAATAAATATTTCTAGTCAGAATCAGCTCCCGGGAACAGAATCGTTACCAAACGCGCCCTAGGTATATTTTTCTGGGAAATTGTATATTATGGATGGAAATGACCAAAGAATGGTCCGATTGACATGTAATCGACTAGGTTGATTGATCGATGTTTTGATCTGTGGTAATATGATTGGGTGCCTTCTTGAACTGTGCTAATTTGCAACTTGAATCTGAGGCTAAGGTAAGTCCTCGGACTTGTGTGTGCTTAGGCAGCCCATAGTGTATTGGTCTCCTAATCGAGTCTTAGGAGGGTAGAACTCGCTAAGACGTAGTCTCACCCCGTTGTGGGACAACATTTCAGGTCCCTACATGGCAGCACCACCACCTCCTTACCACTCTATGCATTTTGGTATTCCTGAAGAGATCTCAAAGATAGCATTCGACTTCTGCATCCCTAACCACCCCGAGGAAATGGAGTATGTACTGGTTAAGTCGACCGTCTAGGTTGACGTGGGTAGAGATGCCTTGAGATCCCATGAGTATCGATCATGATATCGTCACTATCATGATGGGTGAAGAGAGAGTCCTATTTCGGAAGGTAGTGTGCCTTTATACATTCTGGAAGAGACGTTTGGAGAAGGAACGGCAGATCCTAAGGACGGGTCGGTAGTGGATGCCAAAGATCCTAAGGAAGAGGATGATGCTCGTACTCCCATGTACTAGATCGAAGACGCCAATTGGAGCGAAGAAGAAGGGGAGATCGTAGAGCAGAAGGAGGGACAGGAGGATGAGCCCATATACGAGGAGCCTAAAGACAAGCTGGCAGATGAGCCTGAGGATGAACCCATGGATGAACCCGGGGAAGAAGAGGAGGAGCCTGAAGAAGAGGAGGAAGAAGAGGAATAGGAGGATCCAAATGAGGATTTAGAGTACGACCCGGATGAGGATTGAGACCCTTATCCTGTTTTGCAAACCTTAAGAGGTGAATTGATGTATGATAGATCAGACTTCTGTAAATAGTATGGTGATGTGTACTATATGGTTTGCTTTGTATAAAAGTTTGGTTGTGGTTTTTCAGTTGTGAAAAATATGGCCCTATTTTTCTATCACATTATTTTATTATCTGGAGATTTTATTATATGCTTCTACTTGCGTATTAAAAATAAAAGGATTGGCGATGCATCCTGGGACGTCGCTATTAATCGACTAGGTGAGGGATGGGCGCGCGTTTGAGGATCGGGGCGTGACATAGAGTACTACCAAAAACTCATAATCCAACTCTTTAATGTACATATCAAATTATATATACATCATTTCATTTCAACAAGCTTTATACAATTTAGAAAATACTCATTTAAATCATCATAAACATCAATGATTCAGTCCATTGATTAATCTCTTAAAATCACATGCCAATGGTCTATTCCATTGATCCATCTAATACCAAAACATATGTAGATAGTCCATCAATCAACTAACTTTTGCCCAATATCAAACCATGGTTACGACACAATGCTTGGTGACAAGCAACCAAAATTTCCCATTGACAAGGTCTTCACATATAAAACTGGTGACTCAACCCAAAAGGATATCCTACACCCGATATGCATACTCACAAACCACTCAATGGGCTCATGGTGGTATTAAACACCAAACCAACATCCTCCAATACTAACAATCAAATCCATAATGAATATCCACAATTGATTTTACAAAACAAAATGTATAATCTTTCTAAACTTTGTTTATCAAACCAGACGCATTTCACAAGACAATTTTCACATCATTTCAGAATTCTTCATAAACCAATCACAAATTGATATGTATAACTTTTCAAAATGTCCTTCATAAAAAAATTCTCAAACTTTTTTTAATAAAAAGTTTCATAAACCATTCACAACAATAAGCTTGAGCTGTGTTCAAAATATACTTTGTTATTTCCAATAGATAAAAGATATGGATTTTACAAAACCAAAGAAGAAATAGCACCATTCACATAGGAAGGCCTACAATCAAACATAGCTATATGCGTCAACAATCACATACTCCTAACAATTAAATGATAATTGATATCCAAACCAAGAAAAATACTATGACAATTACAAATTAGTTAAACAATGCTTAAACACTAACAAAACAACTCAATCACATTGTTGTACTTTAGCTAGTACATGCATGATGGGGTGCGAGACACTATTGAAAGGGTATGAAGGGAGAGGTATAAAAGCCTCTTGAAGACAGCCATTGGACTGGTTGGAACAACGTACGTTCATAAAGTTTTCTTCCTTTCTCTCCCCTTTCCATCAAAGTGTTCCATTTCATCTTTACGAGAACGATTTGCATTTACGCCATGGACATCAGATGCTTTCCTAGTGATTGCGTTCAAACCAACATGAAGTAATTTTGTTCGTGATTCATCCGCAAATTCAACGGCGGTTCTTGGGTTAATTGTTGTTTGCGCATCAGTAAAGGTAAGTAGTTTTCCGCCGACTTGAATTCGTACGGTTTTGGCCATTTTTTGAAATATTATTTCGGCCAAAATCAACTTTTGAATATACTGGACGAAAATACTCATTGAGACGAGTCCGACGATGGGTAGATTGCTGCCGGAGGACGCCGGATGCGCCCACACGTGCGGGCAAAAGCCGTTGTGCGTGGGCCTCACGCACTTAATGCACTGGGGACGCCAGCGCGTGCGCAACACGTGTCGGTCAGCGAACCGACGCGTGCGCGTCATGTGAAGCGATGCGACACCCACTGACGTCACGGATGACGTCATCGACCCGACTAGCGACCCAACCCGTTGATTGTTGACCGATCAACGGTCAAACCGGTCATCGGTCGGACCGGTTAATTGTTGGACCAGCCGGACCGGTTAATGGTTGGACCGATCGGACCGGCCAAGAGCCCTTGGGCTCGCTGGCTCATGCGCTACACGCGCCGTGCACTCAGTCACTGCATGTGGGCACGTGCAAGCTCCGATTGGAGCGTGGTCAGAGGCGTTGGGTTCATATGGATGTGCTCTACACTGTGGCATAATTATTTTTTATTTTTTAATTTTTTAAAGGTATGAAAATGCATAGGGAACCCTAAGTACACGTATTTTTAGGGGTTTAATGCATAATTTATTCATTTTTTAGCTTGTATTTTCGTATGCTTTAGGAAATACAGTAGCTAGCCTATATGGAAGTGATGTCATATATGTTGTGTAGAGCGTGATTTGATGGTAGCATGTATTTAGTTTTTTATACTTGCATTTTATTAGTTCCATGAAAATTTGAACAATTGTAGGAAATCCTTGTTTTTTCGTTAGAACTTGAATTGCGGATTTTATTGTTGTTGCAGCATGATTGTTTTTTTTTTTTTTTTTTGTACGTTAGTTTATATCATGCCATGCTTTTAAGTTAATGGAAAAATGTAGAAATTACATAAGGTTATGTAATTATTTTTCCTAGTGGGAGTTCGTAGGTTGGTAGAATTCGAAGGAGTTCTCACCTAGAACTTAAAATTTGCGCAAATTAAACTAATTAATTATAATAGAACAATCGTACATAGAAGTTGATTGGGAACATAGTGAACTTTTGTTTCTGTGTCTTTTGTTGAATTATCATTAATTTAGTTTGTCTTTGCTGCAAATTAAATATGTGTGTTACTCTGAAAAATGTGCTAGTATTGATTCTGCGTTTATTATATCAATGTGTTATAGCAATTGATTATGACTTCAGCATCCAAGAATATTGTGGCCGACCTCAATAAAAGTGAGAAGCTGAACGGTGACAATTATGATATTTGGCATCGAAAGGTTCAATACATCCTAAGGAGCAAGAGGTTTTGGAAACCCTCAACCACACCATGGATGAACATGAGCATGGAACTTCAGCTTAACACAGGAGAGATCTAGAAGCTTATCAAGCTAGGAAAAAGAAGAATAGCATTGGTCGCATCATGTTGCCGAGCTATATGCAAGATGATTTCATGTGTGAGTTTGAAAGTTATGATAAAGCTCAGATGATGTGGGTTGCCTTGAAAGATAAGTTTGGGCGTACATCTGCCACTAAGCTGAGGAGACTCACTATCAAGTTTGACACATACCGAAAGCGCCCAAATGTAACGATGAGGCAGCATTTTCGAGAAATGTCAAACATGATTCGAGATTAAAGTCGGTAGGTTGCTCCCTTACTGATGAACAGTAAGTTCAAGCTATTATAAGCTCTCTTTCTGACAATTTGGAGCATATGAAAATCAATATGACACATAATGAGAATATTGTCACTTTTGATGATATAGCGCGTCATTTGGAATTAGAGGATGAGTGCCTAAAGGCTGCAAGATCCTCTACCCATGCTTATATTGCTGAATCGAGTTCGCGTAAAGTTTCAGGCTTTAAGCCTAAAAGGAATTCTCAATTCAACAACAAAGGGAAGAAGACTAATCAGGCACCTAAGAGGGCTAAGGCCTTCCAACGCAGGAAGCGTGGTGGGAAGAAGGACAAGGCCAAGATGAAATGCTACAATTATGGCAAGATGGGTCACTTCGCTCGTGAATGCACTGAGCAGAAAGAGATACCCTATTACTCCATTACTTTAAGTAATGCTTTTGTTTCTAGCATTGTAATGCTTGCTAAATCTCATCATATGTGGATTGTAGACTCAGGAGCAATAGACCACGTAGCTAGAGACCGAGAAGCATTTGTGAAGTATCGTCAGATATAGCCTGGAAGAATATGGATATATGTTGGGAATAACTCAAGAGTTTAAGTGAAGGGTATCGGCACATGTAAATTAATTTTACGTGGTGGTCGAAGCCTATTCCTACATGATGTCTTCTATGCTCCGGATATTCGACGAAACTTGGTCTCAGTAGTTGTTCTTCTTAGCTTAGTTATGTATGGAATTTTCATGGTGATTATGTTGACATTTTGTATGGAACGGTTTATTATGGTTCAGGTCATGTATCGAATGATTTTATGGTGTTAGACATTGATATGATTAGTACAATATTAATGCCGATGGTTGTTTTTCTTTAATTACATCTTCTAATAATGTTGAGATTAATGCAAGTACTGGCATGCTAGATTTGGTCATATTGGGTTGCAAAGAATGCAAAGATTAGCTAGAGAAGGCTTTTTAGGGTCACTCACTATGGCATCTTGAAATTCTTTGCTAGCCATTAGGGGTGCTCCAGTTAATATCTTGTATTGAAATCTATGGCCGAGTTTAAATGGATAAATCTTGGAAGAGGATAACTTATCTCTGGCCATGTACATCATGAATTAGAATCCATAGGTTTGTAATTCTAAGTGTTTAGTTATTCAATTTTACCCTATAGTACTTTAGTTTAATAAGATTTAATTAGTATTTAAAAAGGAAATGAAAATTGATTTTAATTAGGTTGGGCCTTAGGCCCAAGAGCATGTATTTTGGAGGGCCGAATGGCCGGCCCAATTGAGGCCCATGAGGTGTGACTGTCGACCAAGGGGGGAGGAGTGGCCGGCCCACTTCTTCCAAGCCCAATCCAAGCCCAAGCCCATCTTGCATGAGCTTGGCCAAGTGGCAAAAAGAGGAGTGCATGCATTGGCCATTGAAGGAGGCAAATCATCATTGCCAATGATGGAGTTTTGGGGAAATAAGAGGGAAAGAGAGAGAGAGAGAGTGGCCGGTTACGCTGCGCATGATAAAATTTCTGTTTTTGATTTCTCTATTTCTCTATTCCCCGAAACAAGTTTGGAACAGAAATCTGTTTGGTAACGTAATTTGATTTCTCTATTTCTGAAACAGATTTCTATTCCAGAAATTGATTTAAAGGAGAAATCAGAAGCTAGAAATTGTAGCTTCTCTGTTTCTGAAATAGAAATAGAAATTATTTCCTTTTCTCCATCCTTCAGAAATAGAATTTTTGTTCTCAAATTGGCAAAAGAGGTTATCATACCACCTTCCTTTGATGTTGTCCCACAAGAGATTCTTATGGATCCTAAGCATAAACGTTACTTCAAGGTAGAATTCTCATATATTCATTTACACCATCAATTTTATTTTGTTGATAATCTTGTATAATACTAGTCTTTGATAAAATATTGATGGCACCCACATTCATGCTTCTATACCTGTATCAAAGCAAATTCCATTTAGAGGTAAGAAAGGCACCACCACTCGGAATTTGATGTGTGTTTGTTCATTTGATATGAAATTTACTTTTGTATATGCTGGTTGGGAAGGTTCTACCAACGATTGTCGAGTGCTTGCAGCAGCACTGGAGACTTCTCACTTGGAATTTCCTTGGCCGCCTCTGGGTATTTGTTTGTCTTTTAAGGAGTGATTTTCTTTATGATCATATTTATAGTTACAAATTATGACCAATGTATGAATACATTGTTGTAGGCAAATACTATGTCATGGGTTCTAGTTATGTAACAACTCCGGGATTTTTAACTCCTTTTAGAGGTGACCGGTATCATTTAAATGAGTATAGGGGTAGAGCGAGACGGTCCACAACTGCAAAAGAATTGTTCAACTATAGGCATTATTCTTTAAGGAATGTCATTGAAAGATCATTTGGGGCATTGAAAAATTGCTTTTACATTTTAAGACACATGCCCTCATTTGCAATTCGAAAGCAAGCACATATCGTAATTGCATGTTGTGCCATCCATAATTACATCCGTGATCAAGACAAGATGGATAAGAACTTTTCCCTATATAGATATCCGATGTACTTGGCTGAACCTACACATAATGAGCTTGCAAACGTTCAATTGACCGAAGAGGGAAACCAAATAAATACGCTTAGGAAAACCATTGGCAATAAAATGGCAAGGGATAATACTATGCCGGAAATTCCATGAAATTGTATTTTCAACTTTTGTAATGTATTAGTATTATTTCGACTATTATTTTGTATTTGAGAATTTCCTATGTTGTTATCTATCTAATTTTTATTCATAGAAATATAAATTTAATTCTGTTATCAAACGGATTTCTGTTTCAGAAATAGAAATTTTGAGTTGTTATCAAACGGGTTTCTTTGCTCAGAAACTTGTCTAGAGAATAGAAATTGAGAAATCAATTTCTGGCCAGAAATCAATTTCTATTTCAGAAATTTTATCATGCGCAACCTAAGGCTTGCATTCGGCCAAGCCAAAGAGAGAGAGAGAGGGAGTTGCGAGAGAGAGGAACCGAGGAGGAGGAGGAGCTCGCCTATCGCCGCCCGCACGCCGTCCGTCCATTGCCGGTGTGCCGTCCCTTTTGCTGTCATCCGCTTGGTCCTAGAGGCAAGTTGGGATCGATTTCCACTCTTGCATGTGTGATTTGTTGGTGGTAGATTTCAGATGTTAGGGTAGGCAAAACCGAAGCTAGAATGTGACTTGTTCTTGAGAATGCTTGCTGATTTCGTGTGAACCGCCTGACCCAGAATCTTGTGGAGGCTTGCATGCATGTTTCAAGTTGGATTTTGACTTTGATTCCTTCATGAAAGTTGTAGCCAACATCTTAAACTGCACATTATCTAGAACGAATCTGGCCTAGATGTATTCATGAAAAATCTACTTTAGTTTCTTAACTATAACCTGATAAAATTTCATAATTTTCGGAGGTCGTTCGAGTATTTTAATCGAATTATTTCAAAAACTGCACATTCTGTTTCTATCCGAAATTGCATGCTGTATTTGTGTGAATTATATCTTTTGTGTGGAACTCTATTAGGCATGTGTTTTTCATGAAATTATTATCTTACTGTCTTGTCTATCACATGCCTTGATTTCATGATTTTTGAGAAGGATATGGATATTTAATTTAAATATTTTCTGAAATGGTACATGTCGGAATTTTGTAAACTTCGAAATGGCATGAAATATGGACCATTTTAAATTGCATGGACTCCATGAATTGTATTGTTATGGATGATTGTGTCTTGCTGCATGTATGATGATGATTTTGAAATGCATGTATGAATTCAAGGATGAATATGATCTTCATTTTCCATCACATCACATGCCATGTTAAAATTGACTAATTGAAGATGAGAATTGAGATAAATGAGAAGGCCGTCGGAGGTGTGAGCCGACGATGCCCCGGGAGTGTCGGGATGCCTAGCTAAAAGGCTACGGCCGGTTGCCCGGTGGCCATGAATGGCCGGATACCGGAGGGTCCTCGGGAGTACCGAGAGGTATCAAGATGCCCGGAGAGTGGGGGAGCCGAAAGCTCGGCAGGTATTGTGCCGAGGGATGCCTCGCGATGCCAGTTTATGTGCGAGATGCCTGGCTAGAAGGGTACGGCCGGTTGCTCGGTGGCCTTGAATGGCTGAATGCCAGAGGGTCCTCGTGATGCCAGTTGGGGTACGAGATGCCCGGAGAGTGGGGAAGCCGGATGTCTAATTGTATCTTGGATACATGCGGGATGCAAACATTGGTCCTGGGAAAGAGTAATGTGGCGGTCCAAAATGAAATTGAAATTGAATTATGCATGACGATATATGCATGACATGATGATGATGATATATGCATGATGATGATGTTAAATGCATGGATGCATGGCAATGATGATGGTACATGTGATATGATGATGATGTTACTTGCATGAATGCATGGCAATGATGATGGTACATGTGATATGATGATGATGTTACATGCATGGATGCATGGCAATGATATTGGTACATGTGATATGATGATGATGTTACATGCATGGATGCATGGCAATGATGATGGTACATGTGATATGATGATGATGTTATATGCATGGATGCGTGGTAAAGATGATGATGACATGTGCATGATGCCAAGGTAAGTTGTGCATGGATGCCTTAATGACATGTGATGCTATGATTGTAATAATTGTGTGGCATGATGCATTGAATGGTTTATTGGTCATTTACTTGCTGAGTGGTTGTACTCACCCCTTTGGGGATCAACATTTCAGATTAGCAGGATGCTGCTCCTTGCTGTCACGCGAGGCGTATTTTACGGCCTTCCTTCAGATGTAGAGGTCGAGTGTGTGGAGATCGACTGTTCCACCATTCCTGGACTGACATTTATTTGAGTGTGCGCCTTAGTGATGTATGACGTGGGCCTAGCTGGGGGCCCTGTCATTCAGGAGTTCATATCCGTCCATGTTCGTCGAGACAGAGTGATGTGTGAGATGTTGCCGCCGCCGCCACTTGATGCACCGGGATGGGTGTGAGGGCCCGTCCGTGAGAAGTAGGAGCTGAAACTTTTTGGGATGATTAGCCGATGCTAGTTGATGGGGGATCTTGCACGATAGACGTAGTAGGTCGAGCGTTTCTTTTTGGGTTTATGGCCGAGTGTGGCTACATGTCCTGGCCTTTCTTTTGATGTACCAACCCAAGGAAACCCATCTTGAAAAATATGTAAATAAAGTGTCGTGGCTTTATCTTTTCTCATGATGATTAGTGGTGTGCAATTGTATCATGGTTGATGGAGGGAGAGATGGCGATATCATATTTTGTTTCCGCTAATGAGTCGCGCTGGGACCGTTTTCAAAAAAAAAAAAATATGTCTATGACTTACGACGCTTCTTCTAAGAGATGTAACTAGTGTTCCATTAGGTGTAGCATTAGGTGCGTGTGGCGACCTAAGGTGGTTCGCGGTGCCACACTCACTAATGTTGATCTACCCATATGTGAACATTATCTAGCGGGAAAAGCAACTAGAAAACCATTTGGTAAAGGGACTAGAGCCGAATTTCCATTGCAACTCATACATTATGACATTTGTGGTCCTTTGAATGTAGGGCGAGGCATGAAGCCTCATATTTCATTACTTTCATAGATGACTTCACGTGTTTCGATTATATCTTTCCGATCTCCTATAAGTCAGAAGCATTAGATTGCTTTAGACGATACATAGCGATGGTAGAGAATCAGTTGAACAAAACGATAAAGGCATTGAGGACCGATCACTGACGTAAATATCTATTGGAGCAATTCAAGACTCTTTGTGATGAAAAATGGATTGTACGACAATTGACTATTCCTAGTACTCCACAACAAAATGGGGTAGCTGAGAGAAGGAATAGAATCCTATTGAAAATGGTTAGGTCTATGATGGTGCAAGTAAATTTACCTATCTCCTACTCGGGAGATGCTTTATTGACTGCTGCCTATGTACTTAACCGAGTGCCCTCAAATCGGTCACTTCCACCCCTTATGAATTATAGACTGGTAGGAAACCAGACTTGAGTATCCTACATCCATGGGGATGTGTAGCTTATGTTCATGATTCTTTCTATAAATATGGCAAATTAGGTCGTAGAGAGAAGAAAAATATCTTTATAAAATATTCTGAACACTCCAAAAGGTATCATAGGTGAACAAGCTGATGGAAGTGTGACCGAAATGGAGTCACGAGATGTCACATTCTTGGATAACAATTTTCCTAGTAGAGGTGAGATTGGTAAAGACTTCCAATTATATGAGATGGAAGATCCTAATAACACACCCACTAATGTTGTAGAGGGAAATGAAGATTTACCTCAATACACAAGACCTAGTGGGAGTGTTGCATTGCCTGACGAATTGAATTCAAGAAAAATTCAATTGCGTAAGAGTAATCGTAAAAGTATTCCCCGTCGTCATTTTGAGATTGAAGGATAAGCATTTATGATTACTCAAAAGGACGATGCTGAGCCTAAAACTGTTCAAGAGGCTCTCTCATCCTCTGATAAGGAAGAATGGAAAAAAGTTTTGGAAGATTAAATAGAGTCAATGAGGGCAAATCATGTTTGGGACTTGGTTGATATACCACACAATCGTAAGGTCATTAGAAACAAATGGGTCTTTAAGATTAAGCGAAGGGCGAATGGATCCATTGAAAATTATAAGGCTTGCCTTGTGGCGAAATGTTATACTCAACAAGAGGGTATAGATTATGAGGAAACTTTTTCACTAGTTATAAGGTTTGCCTCAATTCGCCTTATCCTAGCTATCGTTGCACATTTGGACCTTGAATTACATCAAATGGATGTAAATGCGGCATTTATCAATAGAGAACTAGATGAGGAAATTTATATGAAACAATCAATAGGTTTCATAGCTAAAGGTCAAGAGGTTAAAGTTTGCAAACTTTGTCGCTCAATATATGGCCTTAATCAATCATCTAGACAGTGGTATCATCGTTTTCATCGAGTCATAACAACTTTTGATTTCACAATGATCAAAGAAGATCACTGTGTATATGTCAAACGGTCCAAAAATAAATTTGTGATTTTATCACTTTATGTGAATGATATTCTATTGGCTGGAAATAACAAGGTTTTGGTTATCACCATAAAAAAAAAAAAAAATGGCTGTCCTCCAATTTTGAAATGAAGGACATGGGAGAAGCTACTTATATATTAGGAGTTAAGATCGAAAGAGATTGATCAAGGAAACTCCTTACTTTATCACAAGACTCTTATATTATGAAGATTCTTGAGCCTTTTAATATGCAGCTTTGTAATCCCATTGATACCCCTGTCATGCAAAGTGAAGGCCTAAGTACTGAGATGTGTCTTAAGACTCTAGAAAAAATTAAAGAGATGGAAATTGTTCCTTACACTAGTGCAGTCAAAAGTTTAATGTATCTTATGATGTGTACTCGACTCGACATATGTTATGCCATGGGATTGGTGAGCCAATATCAATCGAATCTCGGTCAAGCACACTGGAAAGCAGTGAAGAGGATCATGAGATACTTGAAGGGCACCATGGACTATCGACTTTATTACCAATGGAATGATTTACGCTTATTGGGCTACTCATATGCTGATTGGAGTGGAGACCTAGATGAGCGTAAATCGACTTTTGGATATGCGGTCTTGCTCAATAGAGGTGTGAATTCTTGGAATAGCAAGAAACAGACATGCACGGCCTTATCTATGATGGAGGAAGAATTTATTACATGCTTTGCCGTAGTGCAAGAAGCAGTATGATTAAAACGTTTCTTGGAAAATTTAGCCATTGTCACCAAGATTCCAAGACCAGTGATAGTTTATTGCGATGGTCAAGCAGCCATTGCCTATGTAAAGGATCCCAAGTAACATGGAAGAACAAAGCACATTGACATAAAGAACAACTTCATAAGAGATATAATAGTGTAGAAAGAAGTGATCCTACAATACATTTCAACCAATAGAATGGTTTCTGATCCATTTACGAAGGCAATTCCTAGAGACATATTCTTGACCCATAGGATGTCACTAGGATTGCGTAGAATGTGTTATGTGTTATTGTAGAGGATCATTGGTTTATGTATTTGTGAACATATGTATTGTACTTGTTTGTTTATTAGTGACTTGATGTTTTATCCATAAGTTCAAATACAGTATGAGACTAGCACTACACACATATATTATTGGAAAGTATGTCAGTAGGCAATGATTGGCTCACTCACATAAGCAATCACGTTGAGATGAGACGTTATGTACAAATAAATGCTTAAGAGTAAATTTGGTACATAAAATATGTCGCATTGATTGGAGTCAAGATGAGGTTTGTAATTTATTTATAATAAGACCGAACATGATAGTCCCACAATCATGTATGCCTATAAGATGCCGGATGCGAGTACTTAATTGGGCATTATAGAAAGCGAGTTGATATAGCACTCGAGCTAAATATGAGTACATGAGAAGCTCGTGACTATGTTTTGGCTAAGATCCATATAGCGGATGTATTTGATAAATGATATACGCTCTTATAGAAAGAGTAATCCACTATAGCATGTAATTCATACTACATGTGCATTGTATGACTAATAAGGGAAGATGAGTAAAATTATCCCTATTTACTCATCGTGTGAGCCCTTGAGGTAACTTATAATTTATCTCATTTTTGTGCCCTATGTTACTTCTGACTATGTTCTTGAAATGAAAGATCAATGTTGCTACTTTAGCATGTTATCGGCGGTCATGAATAGATATGGCCTTATGGGACGTGTCTAGGAAAGTAGTTGTTCTGAAATGGAGAGAGACATGAGTGCAAAGGAAAACTATTGTTGTTTTACATCTATCATATATATTTACCGGTCGACCAATTATATCGCCTTATGTGGTTGCGGATATAATTGTAAATACATTGTGTTTTGAGAATAGTCAAGTATAGCCTTTAAGAGATAGGTATACTTGATTTGATGGAACAAAATATGTCTGGGGCACTACGAGACATCGATTGTTTATTTCTTTTCAGGGTTGTAGCCATTATGTCATCCCTAGCAGGTGCATAATTTGAGCTCCCAAGTGCAGGTGTACTCACTAGTCACACGACTTACTTACTAGTATGAATTGTTTTGTAAAGTTGATGAATGTTGAATGCCTTATATTCTTGATAAAGTGCTATCAAGTCCATCATGTCCGAGTGGGAAATGTTGTACTTTAGCTAGTATGTCCATGATTATGGCACCCCTCAATGGCCCCCGATCCGATTAGGGTCACCACAGTTCGCTTACCATTCACTTTTCCTAATAACATATCACTCTGATACCATTTCAATGGAAGTGGGTCCATACAACTTGGGGGTTTACATCTTTTAGATCAGTCCCTTGCGCAATTTATATACGGAAGCACTCCAACAACTCCCTTCCCTATATTCAGAAAGTGATGCACACCTACTAAACATCTTATATAAGTTAAAGTCGAACACGTTTATTTACATAAAGCAAATGGACATCTTTAGTCGATACATCAAAATGCCGTAGTCTTCTATACTCGACTACACTTCAAAGGATGACCGACATCTTCTCCAACAGTCAAATACTTAAAGTCCATCGATCAATGTCGGCGTCCAAAAGTTCCTCCCTTTACTATCCTCCTCCTTGCAATCATAACCAACCACTTGATTCATCTACTGGTAGTAGTGGCAGCAGAGGTATCTTATCTAGTCTGAAATGTTATTCCCCAAAAGGGGTGAGTACAACCACTCATCAGGTAAAGGACCAATAAACCACTCAATACATCATGCCATACAATCATCACAATCATAGCATCACATGTCATACAAGCATCCAGGCACAACATACCATGGCATCATGCACATGTCATCATACCTCATGTACCATCATGCCATAGGTGATCATTATCATGTCATATATGCATGTCTCAGTTTTCACTTTCATCTTTTGATTCGATCACCACATCTCCCTTTCCCGGGATCAATAATTTCGTTCCATAGTTTATCACTCGCGCCCCATCCAGGCATTGCGAGATAAACCTCCGGCACACACCACCGGGCATTCGGTACCCCCACATTCCGGGCATCTTGCATCCCAATTGGCATCACGAGGCATCCCCTCCGGCAAAACCTCCGAGGCTTCCGGCATTTACACTCCCTGACCGGGCATCTCACACCCCAACTGGCATCACGAGGCATCCCCGTGGGCACAAACCTCCAGGGGTTCCGGCACCCCCACTTTCCAGGCACCTCGAAACACCCGAGGACATCCGGCCTTGTATCTCAATACAATCCGGGCCATCCGGCACCCCCCATCTCGGGCATCCTGACACTCCCAGGTCATTATCATCCGCCACAGACAGTTTCCTCATTTATCATTATCTATGTTCACCAATTTAGGTCTCAACTCGGCATGGCACATGACGCAATGACAAACAATATCACTTTCATCCTTTGATTCATACATGCATCTCCAATCATTATCATGCATGCAGCAAGACGCCATCATCCATAACAATACAATTCATGGAGTCCATGCAATTTAAAATGGTCCATACTTCATGCCTTTCACAAAATTCCAGCATGTACCATTTTTTAGAAAATACTTCAAATTAAATATCCATATGCTTTTCAAAAATCACGAAATTAAGACATGACATAGACAAGACAATAAGACATTGATTTCATGAAAAACACATGGCCAATAAAGTTCCACACAAAAGATATCATTCAGACAAATACAGCATGCAATTCTCGGATAAAACAGAATGTGCAGTTTTCGGATTAATTCGATTAAAATACCCGAACGACCTCCAAAAATTATGAAATTTTACCAGATTCTATATAAGACTTCTAAGCCAAATTCGTTTTAGATATTTTTCTGTAGTCGTCCGAAACTTCTTATCCTCATACCGAAACGTTCAGTGTAGTCATCTCCGAAGTACCGAGTTTTTACCCACTTATTCTTCTTCGTTTCCTCTGAAATTTGGATATGTTTTACATCAAGATGTCCCCTACAACTTTCATGAAGGGATTTAAGTCAAATATCCAGATTATAGTCATCATATGGGTCCATGAAGTCTCGGGGTCCTGTACTACGTCTCCAGATTTACCGTCTTCAAGCGTAAGTCGATTCACTAGGTTATACTTGTTCATTTTACTTAAAATTTGAGTATGTTGTATATTAAGATGTTCTCCACAAGTTCCATGGAGAAGTCGAGGAGAGATTCTTAGTAAAAATCAACATGCAGCCACAAATCTACCGAAAGATCAGCGAAATCGTTCCAGATCTAGTGTCTCCGTAGGATGAGGGTTTGACCCCTTAAATCTCCATAATTTTGTCCCAAATTTTATTATGTTGTATTTTAAGATGTTGGGTACAAATTTCATGAAGAAATCAAGGTCAAAATACAACTCGAAACATGTATGCAAGCCTTCACAAGATTCTGGGTCGGGCGGTTCACACGATATCAGCAAGCATTCTCAAGAACAAGCCACATTCTAGCTTCGGTTTTGCCCACCCTAACATCCGAAATCTACCACCAACAAATCACACATGCAAGACATACATGCAAGAGTGGAAATCGATCCCAACTTGCCTCTAAACTCAAGAGAACAACGGCACACGGGCGGCAAACGGGCGGCGATGGGCGGACAGCTCCTTCTCTCGGCTTCCCCTTCTCTCTCGCCACTCCCTCTCTCTCGCAACCTCCTCTCTCTCCCTTTGGCCAAATTCTCCACTAGCCACTCTCTCTCTCTCCCTCTCTCTCTTTTTGGTTGTATATATATTTGCATGCACCCCCTCTTTGCATGGGGACACTTGTCCCTAAGAAGGAGACAAGTGTCTCCTTTGTTGAAGACACTTGGAGGCCATGCGGCTCCTCACTCCTCCCCTCCATGCGTCGACAATGGGCCGGGCTTATGGCCCACTTTAGGCCCATCTCACTTGGGCCTAAAGTCCAAACTTAAATTGTGGCACCCCGAACCCCTCTTAGGACGCCACAGGCACCAGCGTCGTAATTAGTAGACACATTTTTAAAAAAAAAAAACAGTTCCAGCGCGACTTATTAGCGGAAGCAAAATAAACATCCCCATCTCTCCCTCCATCAACCATGATACAAATACACACCACTAATCATCATGATTAAAAGACAAACCATGACACTTTATTTACATATATCCAAGATGGGATTTCTTTGGGTCGATACATCAAAAGGAAAAGCCAGGACTCAGCCACGTCCGGCCTAAAACCCCAAAAAGAACCCTCGACCCCCTACAACTCACGTGCAACAATCCCCATCATCAGTGTCGGCTAACTATCCCCAAAAAGATCTAGCTTCTACTCGTCACGCACGGGCCCTCACACCCAACCCGGTGCATCAGGCGGTGGCGGCGGCAACATCCCATGAATCACACCATCGTGACGAATGCGGATGGAGATGAACTCCTGGACAACCGGGTCCCCAGCCAGGCCTACGTCGTACATGACTAAACGGCGTACTCGAATATACGTCAATCCAGGAACAGAGGGACAGCCAAACTCCTCACACTCGACCTCTACATCGGATGGTAGGCCGTAAAACACACCCCGCGTGACGGCAGGGAGCGGCACGCTGCTAATCTGAAATGTTGGTCCCTAAAAGGGGTGAGTACAACCACTCAGCAAGTAAAGGAATCCAATAACCACTCAAAGCATCATACAATACAATCACAACATCATACATGCTATTCATGCATTCATGCGTACTTACCTTGATGCCATGCATGTGCCATCATGCATCATCATCACAATTATATCACATACATGTCATCATACCATAGGTGGTCATCATCATATCATAAACATGTCATCATCATTATGTCCTAGACATAACATCCTCATCATATTATACCATATATCATCATCATGACATCATCATATCATACACATGTCGTCATCATCATGACATCATCATATCATACACACGTCATTATGCCATAAGTGGTCATCATCATATCATACATATCATCATCATACCATGGTGATCATCATCATATCATGTCACATATGCATATCATCATCATGTCATGGGTGATCATCATCATATCATATCATATATGCTTAATTCAATTTCCACTTTTAACTTTCAATTCGATAACCACATCACCCTTCCTCGGATCATCAATGTCATCCCATATTTTACACTCACACCCCATCCTGGCATCGCGAGAAAAACCTCCGGCATTCAGCCATTCAAGGCCACCGGGCATCCGGCACCCCCACATTCCGGGCATCTCGCATCCCAACTGGCATCATGAGGCATCCCCTCGGGCAAAGACCTCCGAGGCTTCCGGCACCCAACCATTCCGGGCATCCTGAAACACCCAGGGCCATCTGGCAATGTATCTCTATACATTCCGGGCATTCGGCACCCCCCATCCCAAGCATCCTGATACTCCTAGGGCATTATCATCCGCCACAACAATCTCCTCATTTAACATTATTCATGTTCACCAATTTCGGTCTCAATTTAGCATGGCATATGATGTAATGGCAACCAAAAATCATATTCAGCATTGAATTCATACATGCATCTCAATTCATTGTCATGCATACATCAAGACCTCATCATACATGCAACATGGTACAATTATTCATAAAATAAAATGTACCTATTAAAATAATCCATTTATCATGCTCTTTTTACATTTATTTAAATTCCAGCTTGTGCCACTTTCAAAAATATTTAATTTAAATATCTATATGATTCTCAAAAATCATAAAATTAAGGCAAGTGATAGACAAGACAATAGGATAATGATTTCATGCAAAATACATGGCCAAATAGAATTCCACACAAATCCATAATTCACACAAAACAGCATGTAATTTTCGGATGAAATCAGAATGCACAGTTTCCGAAATAATTTGATTAAAATATCCATACGACCTCCAAAAATTACAAAAATTTACCAAGTTATAGCCAAGACACTAAATTACATTTTCATGCAGACTTCCAAGCCAAAATAGTTTTATATTAATTTCTACAGTCATACGAAGCTTCTGGATCTAACACCGAAACGTCCAGTGCATGCTTCTCCGAAATACTGAGTCTTCACCTACCTATTCTTCTTCGTTTCCCCTGAAATTTGGATATGTTTTACTTCAAGATGTTATCTACAAGTTTCATGAAGGAATCTTAGTCAAATATCCCGAGTATAGTTGTCATTTAGGTCCATGAAGTCTCGGGTGTCCTGTACCACGTCTCCACATTTACCGTCTTCAAGATTAAGTCGATTTACTATGTTAAACTTGTTCATTTTGTTTCAAATTTGATTATGTTGTAGTTTAAGATTTCCCCTACAACTTTTCATGAAGAAATCAAAGAGAGATTCTTAGCACAAATCAACATGCAACCACAAATCCACCAAAAGGTCAGTGAAATTGTTCCAGATCTGAGGTCTCCGTAGGATGAGAGTTTGACCCCTTAAATTTCCACCATTTTGTACCAAATTTTATTATGTTGTATTCTAAGATGTTAGCTACAACTTTCATGAAGAGATCAAAGTAAAAATCGAACTCAAAACATGCATGCAAGCTCTCACAAAGTTCTGACTCAAACTGTTCATGCGAAAACATCATGCATCTCAAGTACCAAACACATTTGCTTCACTCCCATACCTCCAAACATCCTAGATTTCGACCAAACATGCAAAACATTGGTGCAAGAGTAGAAAGTGGACTCCCAACTTGCCTCTAGACCGAACGAACGACGGCACACGGCGGCGTATGGCGGCGACTCCTTCCTCTCCCTCTCGGCTTCTCCTCTCTCGGCCACACTCTCTCCCTCTCACTCGCACGGTTTCTCTCCCTTGGCCGAACAACACAACCGGCCACTCTCTCTCCTCTTCTTCCCTTTTATTTCCCCCTAAACCTCATCATTTGCAATCATTAGATTGCCTTTCAATTGGCCAATGCATGAGCTCCTTCTTGCCACTTGGCAAAGCTCATGCATGGGCTTGGGCCTCCTCTTGGGCCTCCTTTTGAGCCGGCGATAGCCCCACCGTGGGCTCCTATTGGGCCGGCCATTCAGCCCATCAAGGCTTAGGCCAATGGGCCTAAGGCCCAACCTAAATAAAAATTAAATTTTCCCCTTTTTATAATTTCTTCTATAAATTTTAAATTTTAAATTCCACATGGCCAAAGTCTTGTGACATTTTATTTATAGAAATTTAGTCTATAAAGTGCATGGCCAAGCATAGATTATTGTCATTAATCTACCAAATTTACAATCTCATAAACACAAGCACAAATCACCTAATCTTAAAAGAGACTAATGGCTAAAGCATAAACCATAGGTAATTTCATTACCTATTTGGAGGCTTAAACACACCTTATAGCTTGACTTTGAATTTTTGGGATGCCACATAAATTGCCCAAGTTTATTTTTTAATAATACATTTTAATCCTCATTTAAATAAATACTTAATTGCATAATAAAATGATCAAAAGACTTTGTGACATTAATCCATAAAATCAAATCTATAAAGTGCATAGTCAAGAACAAAGTCTTCTTTATCAAATTGTCCTGTAGCACCAACCTTGATCATCTATTAACATTTTCTACTTAAATAAATACCTAACTTGCAAAAATAATAAGGCCATTAAACTTGTAGTCACAAATCCATAAATTTCAATTTATGATGCACATGGCCAATTATAGAATTTTCTTTCCTCTCACATAATTATCCATTAAAAGCTTGGCCATAAATCTTATTGCAAATTATGGATTAAATGGCCATAACTTGATGGTACTTCCATCACCTATTCATAGACTTTAATTGTGGCATCCCAAAATTCAAAGTCAAGCCATAAGGTGTGTTAAAGTCTCTAATTAGGTAATGAAAATTGCCTATAGTTTATGCTTTAGCCATTAGTCTTTTTAAGATTTGATGATTTGTGTACATGTTTGTGAGAATTTAAATTTGATAGATTAATGATAATAATCTATGCTTGGCCATGCACTTTATAAATTAAATTTCAATAAATGAAATGTCACAAGACTTTGGCCATATTGAAAATTAAAATTTAAAAAAAAAATATTTATAGAAGAAATTCAAAAAAAAAAAAAAAAAAAAAGCTGAAAAAGTCAAATTTTTGGGTTGGGCCTTAGGCCCATTGGCCTAAGCTTTAGTGGGCCAAGCTAGCCGGCCCATGGAGGCCCAAAAGGGAGTGGTCGACCGGCCACAAGGGAGGCCCAAGCCCAAGCCCAAATTCAAGGCCCATTATGCATGCAATAGAACAAGTGGCATAAAGGAGAAAGCCATGCAAGGGTCCATTTAAGTGGCATGTGATGATTGCTAATGATGAGATTAGGGGGGGTTAAAAGGGAAGAGAGAGAGAAAAGTGGCCGGTTCATTCGGCCGAGAGAGAGAGTGAGAGAGAGATTGTGCGAGAGAGAGGAAGAGCGGCCGAGAGAGAGAGGAGGAGGAACCGCCGTCCGTCCGCCGTGTGCCGCCGTGCTCGCCGCCTTACGCCGTCGACCGACCGGTCTAGAGGCAAGTGGGAGTCCTCTAGCTGCTCTTGCATGTTTGTATGTTGCTTGCATGTTGAATCTTTGGGTGTTTAGGTGAGAAAAACCGAAGCATGGATGATTTGTGTTTGAATGGCATGGCTGTTCTTGCTCGAACAGTGTGAGTCAGAATGTTGTGTGAGCTTGCATTTACGTTTATAGTTCGATTTTGGCTTCGATTTCTTCATGAGAGTTGTAGCTAACATCGTGTACTACAACATACTAAAATTTCATGGAAAATGATAGAGATTTGAGGGGTTAAAGTCTCATCCTACGGAGACCCCAGATCTGGAAAGATTTTACTGACCACTTGTTGGATTTGTGGTTGCATGTTGGTTTGTGTTGAGAATATCTCTTCGATTTCTTCATGAAAGTTGTAGGGGACATCTTAAACTACAACATACTCAAATATTAAGTGAAATTAACGAGTATAGCCTAGTAAATTGACTAGATCTTGAAGACGGTAGTTCTGGAGATGTATTTTAGGATGCCCGAGACTTCATGGACTTAAATGACGACTATACTATAGTTATTTGACTTGGATATCTTCACGAAAATTGTAAAGGACATCTTGATGTATAACATATCCAAATTTCCGAGGAAACGAAAGAGAATAGGTAGGTAAAATCACAGTATTTCGGAGAAGCATGTACTGGACGATTCGGTAATGGATCCAGAAGCTTCGTGAGACTGTAGAAAATAATCTAAAAAGAATCTGGCTTGGAGTTCTTCATGAAAGTTGTACGAAAATGTATTGGCTATAACTCGGTAAAATTTTGTAATTTTCGGAGCCAATATGGATATTTTAATCGAATTACTTCAGAAACTGTGTATTCTGATCTTACCCGAAAACGACATGCTGTTTTGTGAAAATTGTGAGATTATGTAAAATTCTGTTTGGCCATGAATTTTGCATGTAATTGTCATCGTATTGGCTTGTTTAATAATTGCTTTAATTTTGTAATTTTGGGAATTTATAAATATTAAATTTAATATTTTTGAATATAATAAATGATGGAATTTAAATAAATGAAAAAGGACATGAAAGATGGATTATTTTATTGGCCATGAATTCCATTAATTTTATTATACCATGTTGCATGTATGATGAGATCTTGATGTATGCATGACATTGAATTGAGATGCATGTGTGAATTCCATGCCAAATATGACTTGTTGAATATCACGTCATATGCCATGCTAAATCAAGACTAAAATGGTAAACATGGATCATGATGAATGAGGAGATGGTTGTGGTGGAGGATGATGCCCGGAATGTATAGAGATGCATTGCCGGATGGCCCTGGAGATTCGATGCCCCGGAATGTGGGGGGGCCGTAGCCTGTCGGAGGTTTTTGCCCGAAGGGAATGCCTCGCGATGCCGGGATTTGGGGTGCGGGATGCCCGGCCAGGGAGTGTAAATGCCGGTAGCCCTGTCGGAGGTTTTTGCCCGAAGAGAATGCCTCGTGATGCCAGTTGGGATGCGAGATGCCCGGAATGTGGGGGGCCGGATGCCCGGTGATCTGAAATGGCTGAATGCCGGAAGCCTCGGAGGTCTTTGCCCGAGGGGATGATGAAATTGATGATTCGAGGAATGGGTGATGTGGTGATCAAATTGAAAGTTAAAAATGGAAAATTAATCCATGATGATATATGATATGCATGATGATGATGATATATGATATGGCATGATGATATGCATGATGATGATGATGATGATGATGATATATGATATGGCATGATGATATGCATGATGATGATGATGACGATGATGATATGCATGATGATATGCATGATGATGATGATGATGATGATGATATATGATATGCATGATGATGATGATGATGATGATGATGATGATGATGATATATAATATGGCATGATAATATGCATACATGATATGATGATGCCATGATGATGATGACGTGAATGATGTGATGATGTCATAATGATGATGACGTGTATGTTATGATGATGATATACATGTACGTGTTATGACTATGATGATGATGCATGATAGTATGTGCATGGCTTCAAGGTAAGTAATGCCTGCAATGCATGTATGACTTGTATGATGCGTTGAGTGGTTGTTGGATTCCTTTACCTACTGAGTAGTTGTACTCACCCCTTTGGGGACCAACATTTCAGATTAGCAGTATGCCGCTTCCTGCCATCGCGCGGGGTACATTTTACGGGTTACCATCCGACGTCGGGTAGAGTGTGAGGAGTTTAGCTGTCCTTCCGTGCCTGGACTGGCGTACATACGTGTGCGCTGTTTTGTTATATACGACATAGGCCTGGCTGGGGGCCCAGTCGTCCAGGAGTTCGTCTCCGTCCACGTTCGCCGAGATGGGGTGATGAGAGGGATGCTGCCACCGCCACCGCCTGACGCACCGGACTGGGTGTGAGGCCTGTGCGCGACGAGTAGAGGGCTGTTTTTTTTTGGGATAGTGAGCCGACACTTATGATGGGAGTTGTGCATATATGACGTGTAGAGGGTCGAGGGTTCTTTTTGGGATTTTAGGCTGGACATGGCTGAGTCCTAGCCTCTCCTTTTGATGTATCGACCTTAAAAAGTCTCATCTTGAATATATATGTAAATAAAGTGTCGTTGCTTATTTATAAATCCATGGTGATTAGTGGTGTGTATTTGTATCATGGTCGGTAGGCGGGAGAGATGGTGATGTTTTGCTTCCGCTAATGAGTCGCGTTGGGACCACTTTAAAAAAAAAAATTAAAAAAAAAAAAAATATATATATATATATATATATATATGTGCCTGTGAATAATGACGCTTCTTCTAAGTGTAAGGCAAAGAGGGAAATAAATTGTAACATCGGTGCTTGTGGCGACCTTCGAAGGGTTCGGGGTGCCACATTAATGTAACTAGAGGTCGTTATGAATTTTGGGATGCCACAATGATGGGGTGAGAGACACTATTGAAAGGGTATGAAGGGAGAGGTATAAAAGCCTCCTGAAGACAACTGTTGGACTAGTTGAAACAATGTACGTTCAAAAAGTTTTCTTCCTTTCTCTCCCCTTTCCATCAAAGCATTCCATTTTATCTTTACGAAAACGATTTGCATTTACACCATGGAAATCGAATGCTTTCCTAGTGATTGCGTTCAGACCAACGTGAAGTAATTTTGTTCGTGATTCATCTGCAAATTCAACGTTCGTTCCGGGATTAATTGTTGTTTGCGCATCGGTAAAGGTAAGTCATCTTCTGCCGACTTGAATTCCTACACACACTAACAAATCACACACCCAATGCGATTATTCAAGCCATTTGCAACGCAAAACTTGAATGAGAAACCATAAAATTTTCATTGCGACCCAACTGTTGCATCAAAACAACTCCTGCTAAAACCCATGGCTCTATAATGCCACAATCCACCATTTCCATGAAATCCCAAAGCTCCACCATTCAAAAATCACACTTTGCGGCCCGATTTTCACAAAACTTTGAATTTGAGCCCTAATTTTGAAAACTACTTTGATTGGAAAAACAAGGGGCACAAGCATTTACTAGACATTGCAAATCAGAATCAATCGACTTAGCGAGGCGTTCATGGCGAGCACCTTCTTCTTTCTTTCCCTCCTCCTTCTTTCTTCTTTTTCTTCCTTCTTTTTCCTCTCCCTGTAAGCTGCTGTCAACTACGAAAAAGAACAAAAGTCCACTATTCCCTCTTGTTGACTTTTCAACGCTTCTCTTATTTTTCCTTTTTCAACCTTTAACTTTTCAAGAACCATACTTTACAGATCTGGCTTCAAAGTTCGCAACAGCAGTCGTTTCATCTAGAAGCCAGATTTAGCCAGATCTGGCTTCAAATCATGTGGCTGCCATGGCCGCAAGCTCAAGCTCAAATATTGCGACCATGGGTGTTTGAGCTCAAAGCAGCCAATGGTCATGACGGACGCTCAGCGAATGCTTGTGTTCTTGTGAGCAAAATCAATTTCACGCACACTCACTTCAATTAATTGTGGTAATGCCCAGTCCACATTGAATTTTGGTCACGAGTTGCGAGACAATTCTTGAGGGGATTCATTTTAGATCATGAATGAATGTGATTGCATAAAGACACTCAAGAGAACTCTCAAATGCACTCTTTCGTCAAGAACTAAAACATGGATCAAACGTGACACCGGCCTAGGGCAGGAGAAATATTCCTTGCAAATGTGATGTCTTCAGATTGTATCGACGCTGACAGGCATCAAGCTTTGAGCTAAACGGAAGCTGGGAATGCCCATGACATTGCTCTCAATATCAAGTTCATCGATAGCATGTATCCTCTTGTTACATAAGGAGAGAAGGGGAGAACTTACCTCTAGTGCAAAAAATTGTAATACTGTCTTCTATTTGATCAAGTCAAATGAAGATGGGGTTCGCAAGCAAAAGAAAAACAAAAGAAAAAGAAAAGATGGTTGACTTGGTCCACAAAAGGGAAAAGAAAAGGGGACGCTTGGCCCTTCTTTTAATGGAGAGCTTGCCTGACAAATAAAAAGAAGGGAAAGAAAAAGCGAAAGAAGAACAAAAAGAGGAGAAAGAGAGAGCACATTCACACCGCGAGGCCTCGCCAATCCGATTCAACTCCATAGCGCAACATCCTATTAGTGCTCGCTCACCTTATTAATCTAATCAGATTAGTTTTTGGATTAGGGCTTAAATTCAAAGTTTTGAAAAATTAGAGCCGCAAAATCCCATTTTTATTTTGCAGTTGTGGAGCTTGGTGATTTCATGGATATAAGGGTTTATAGCGTTGTGGAGCTGTGGATTCAACAGGCGTTGTTTTGGAGGAAGGGTTTTTTTGGAGTGAAAATTTAGGGTTTCACGAACAAGTTTAGATTTGAGTAATCGCTTGAGTGAGTAATTTCTTAGCACATTTGAGTTATTTTATTAGCATTTAAGCTTAGTTTAATTGTGCCATAGTTGAGATAGTATTTTACTTGGCTTTGATGTTATTTTTCGCTTATGATAAGATTGCAAGTCTGTTGAGTCTTGTTTTGTTTGGGACATGTTCGGTGGATGGTATTATCTCTTCTATGAATTTGTGAACTCATGTTTTGAAACTAGTAAGGATTCAAGATATTATAATTAATGAAAGAGTATGTTGATTGCATAAAAGTCTAGATCGAGTAATTGCTACTTTTAATGTTTGAAATGATTTGAGAATTAGGAAAGGTATCATGAAAGAATATTTATATATATATATATATATATATATGAGAAAGATTATATATATATAGCATTGTGAACTAGTTTATGAAATGATTTCTAAAATGATATGAGAAATACTCTACAAAAGTATTTGTAGCAAATGAGCAGGTTATGTGTTGATCTATGAAATGCATTATGTTAATTGAACAAGGCGAAAGATTAAATATTTTGGTTTATGAAGAACTCTGGAATGATATGACAAATATCTTGTGAAATGTGTTCATTTTGATGAACGAAGTTTCGAAAGATTATGCGTTTTGTTTTGGGAAATCAATTGCTGATAATGATTATGGATTTGATTATTGGTATTGAAGGATGTGGATTTTATGCTCAACATCACTGTGAGCCATTGAAGGGCTTGTGGCATGCATATCGGGTTTAGGATATCGTTCTCAACCGAGCCATCGGCTTTGTAAGTAGAGAATTTAGCAAGGGGAAATCTTGATCATCTTGTCACCAAGCGTTGTATCGTGAGCATAGTTAGATATCAAGCAAAATATTGGCCATGGTTGGACAATCAATGTATATTTTGATATGATATGGATCAATGAAATAAATCATTGACGTAAGATTTTGATGAGATTAATAAATGAACTGGTATCATGAAAGAATATTTATATATATATATATATATATATATATGAGAAAGATTATATATATATAGCATTGTGAACTAGTTTATGAAATGATTTCTAAAATGATATGAGAAATACTCTACAAAAGTATTTGTAGCAAATGAGCAGGTTATGTGTTGATCTATGAAATGCATTATGTTAATTGAACAAGGCGAAAGATTAAATATTTTGGTTTATGAAGAACTCTGGAATGATATGACAAATATCTTGTGAAATGTGTTCATTTTGATGAACGAAGTTTCGAAAGATTATGCGTTTTGTTTTGGGAAATCAATTGCTGATAATGATTATGGATTTGATTATTGGTATTGAAGGATGTGGATTTTATGCTCAACATCACTGTGAGCCATTGAAGGGCTTGTGGCATGCATATCGGGTTTAGGATATCGTTCTCAACCGAGCCATCGGCTTTGTAAGTAGAGAATTTAGCAAGGGGAAATCTTGATCATCTTGTCACCAAGCGTTGTATCGTGAGCATAGTTAGATATCAAGCAAAATATTGGCCATGGTTGGACAATCAATGTATATTTTGATATGATATGGATCAATGAAATAAATCATTGACGTAAGATTTTGATGAGATTAATAAATGAACATGACCATTGATGCTTGAATTATGAGAATAGTTTAAATGAGTATTTTTAGATTATATAAATGGTGAGACTAATAAATGGACTTTGTGACATCCCAAAATTTTCAATTCTGTTTTCTTTTGAATGAATCGGGCATTTTATTGACATGTCTATAGGGCTCTTCTCAGAACTGATCATTCTTAAGAGAACTAGATTATCTGGGGAAATTATTAAGAATTTTTTAGCAAATAGACTTGAGAATTCAATCAGGAATCGGCTTCTCGACCGTGTCTATCTTTAGAGGCCATTACGGCACAGTTAAAAATCGATTTGAAATCAGAGATAGACTGGATCGACGGGGATGTGTGGCTAATTGTGGGTGACACCACTAAATTAGAAAATTCATGTCGACCGGCACTAGAATGATTTTCTTATTGTTTTGGTACCCTATGTCCGTATTTGGATCCTCGGGATTTTCACGACAATCGAGAGTCGCCAATGAGTCGAGTGGGTTTATAGTGGCTCGAAGAAAATCGACCACGGGTCAATTGCACTTAAAAATATCTGAAAGTTACTTGGTAGCCTAGGTCACTCTAGAAACGTGCCGAATAGAAATTAACCGCCAATTTGAATCTAATTTCAGAAATTGAAAATTATGTCATGTCACAATAAATTCTAGGAGTATCAACTCAGTCTCAGAAGATTTTTCAAAGAGTCTGGGATTTTTACGGAAAATCGTTGCGGACGATTCGGAAAACGAATGGAAATTCAGATTGGCCAATTTGAAGAGACTTTTGGCATCTAGTGTAAGTGAATTGGTGAATGGAAGTTGTTTGGACTTTTTCTAAATTTAAATTGGACCTCAACTGAATTTGTTTGTTCAAAAAATCAGATTCCGAAGAAAAATGAATTAAAATTCGGAATTGAAGAAAATGGTCATATTTGTTGCTTGAGATTCATCGTCGAGGGAAATTTTGTGCAAGAAAGCAAGTGGGGATCAAGTACCTTAGTTTGAGAATTTTTAGGGATCAAATTGGACTAAGTAGAAGCATATGGGGCAAGAATTATTGATTTTTAGGATAAGTTCTTTTAATTTCCTTTAATTTCTTTTTTTTTTCTTTCCCCCCTACCTCACTTGTTCGACACACCCCACTCACTCGCACGAACACTCTCTCTCTCTCTCTCTCTCTCTCTCTCTCTGCTCGTGCGAAATTTCCCCCCACCGACGTCTCTCTCCCCTGCCGTATCCCAATTCCCCACCTCTCTCGGTTGATTTGATTTTAGTCAAAGCTTATCTCTTTTTTTTGATTTTCTTTGACCGAAACTTTCATCCACTTTTCTCTCTTCCACTGCACGTCTAGGAGCCTGTCTTTGCGTTGCCTTCGTTCTTTTTTATTCCGCCCGAAGTCTGTAGCATCTCAGAAGCGAATTGTTCAAGCTTCTTCAGTCAACATCAATCTTCACCAAAGCTGCTGGTTTGATCGAAACTCGCGCGGCTTCTCTCCTTCGTCCGAGGTTGCTGCCGTTCGCCAGTTCGGTCCATCAACCGAGAGAAAGCCCAGTAGCTTCTGACTTGTTTTTCTTTTTTCATTTCTCAGCTCGAGCAGCGAGCTTGCGGGCCATTTTTTGGGCCCAACAAGCCGTGCCCCGTTGCCATCACCGCTTTGGAGAGGATCGAGCTTTGTCGCATGCTCGTCGATTTGGTCCGAGCAAATCTTTAATCAAGTGAGTAATCTTACTAATTCTTGCTTAGTGGACTAATTACTCTTAAGGGTTGATTAGTGTATATTAATTAGGTTTAGGTGGTTAGTTTAGTGTAGATTAGTAGTTATTAGTCAATTGTGATGCAAATTAGACTTTTTGATTATGCAATTAGCAATTAGATGTGGCATAATATTTAATGAATGCTTCTCGGGATTTTTCCCAACCCTTATCGGGCTTCAATTTGGCAATTCGGACCTAAGTGGATTTTTTAGTAATTAAATATTATTTTTCGAAATTAATTTAATTAATAATTATTTTCCGGAAATTCAACCGGGATGGCCAGTGACTGGAATTTTATGCTAATGACCGTGGTGCAGGCCCGTTTATTTAAGTGCGCTTTATTTTAAGCGAAATTTGATTTCTAATATTTATTAATTAATTTTCGAAATAAATTAATTAATTAATTATTTTTCGGAAATTAAGGCTGAGATGGCCGACGACCGAAATCTTGTGCTGATTGTCGTGGCGCAGTCCGTTTATTTATTTGAGCTCTACGTTGCATGGAATAAAATAAATTGTGATATTTTAGGGATTTACCCTAAATTGATTGAAATTGAGTGGGATTGAATGATTGCTTGGTAGTTGGCCCGGTATGTTTATTTAACATTTATAATGCTTTGATGAGTTGTAAAGTGGATAGAATCATGAGAGTAAATTGGAAGTACTCTGGGCTATAACTGATCAGGTACAGTGTTATGGGCCTACGTGGTTTGGTGACTAAGGATGTCACTGGTGAAAACGGCGCCTCAAAGAACACACTGTAGCACCCCGAACCCTTCGGCGGTCACCACAATCACCGATGTTATGCCTTATTACCTTTTCAATCTTATACTTAGAATAAGCGTCGCTAATCACAGGCAATTTTTTTTTTTTTTTTTAAAAGCGGTCCCAGCGCGGCTCATTAGCGGAAGCAAATCAAGCATCACCACATATCCCCCTACCAATCCATGATACCAATACACACCAGCTAACATCAGGATTTTATAAACAAACATCGACACATTAATTACACGTTCCTTCAGGATGGGACTTCCTTTTCTCGGGTCGATACAAAACAAGAAAAAGCTAGGACTCTGCCATGTCCTGCGTAAATTCTCAAAAAGAAACCATCAACCCTCTACATCAGGCGTACACAACCTCCCATCACATGTGTCGGCAAACTAGCTCTCAAAAAACACATCCCCTACTCATCGCGCTCGGGCCTCACACCCAGTCCGGTGCGTCAGGCGATGGCGGTGGCGGTGGCAGCATCCCCCTCATCACCCCATCGCGGCGAATATGGACACAGACAAACTCCTGAACAACTAGGCCCCCAGCCAGGCCTATGTCGTAAGAAACGAAACAGCGCACGCGTATGTAGGTGAGTCCAGGCACGGAAGGGCAGCTGAACTCCTCACACTCTACCTCAACGTCGGATGGTAACCCGTAAAACACAACCCGTGCGACGGCAGGAAGCGGCATACTGCTAATCTGAAATGTTGTCCCCAAAAGGGGTGAGTATAACTACTCAGCAGATAAGGAACTCAATAACAACTCAATGCATCATACAAAATCACACAAGCATTGCAGGCATTACTTACCTCCAAGCCATGCGCATACTATCATGCGTCATCATATCATACATGTCATCATACACCATCATCATCATCATGTATCATCATGCCATATATCATCATGCATATCACCATGCATATCATCATCATATATCATCATGCCATCATGTATCATCATGCATATCATCATGCATATCATCATGCACATCATCGTACACCATCATCATCATCATCATCATCATCATCATCATCATCATCATGCATATCATCATGCACATCATCATACACCATCATCATCATCATCTTGCATATCATCGTGCCATCATGTATCATCATGCCATATATCATCATGCATATCACCATGCATATCATCACGCATATCATCATGCCATCATGTATCATCATGCATATCATCATGCATATCATCATTCTTATCATTACATTTTAATCATCAATTTTAATCATCCCCGCAGGCAAAGACCTCCGAGGCTTCCGGCATTCAGCCATCCCATGGCCACCGGGCTTCCGGGCCCCCACATTCCGGGCATCTCGCATCTCAACTAGCATCACGAGGCATTCCCTTCGGGCAGAAACCTCCGACAGGGCTTCCGGCCTTTACCCTTCTAGCCAGGCATCTCGCACCCCAATCCTGGCATCGCGAGGCATTCCCTTCGGGCAAAGACCTCCGACAGGGCTTCCGGAATTATGTACTGACATACCACCAGGCCTCCCTTGGAATTACGTACCGTATACCACAGAGCATCCCGACACTCCCTGGGAATATCCGGCAATGCATCTCTATACATTCCGGCCATCATCTTCCACCACAACCACTTCCTCATTTACCATTATCCACATTTACCATTTCTTTATCTCAATTTAACATGGCAATTGGCATGGCATCAAACAAATCACACTTGGCATGGAATTCATACTTGGATCTCAATTCACATGTCATACACATGCCAAAACGTTATCACATATACATCTCAATTTAATACATGTACAAAGACCTCATCACACATGTGCCACACAAATAAAATTGAATCCATGGCCAAATAAAGATCTATTTTATTTTATTTATTTATTTATTTATTTATTTATTTATTTATTTATTTATTTATTTATTTATTTTAATATCAATAAATTTCCAAAATTATCAAAATCCAAGAAATTATTAAACCAACCCATAGGATGATAATTACTTGCAAAATTCATGGCCAAATTGAATTTTTACTAAATCTCACAAATTTCCCAAAACATCCTATGATTTTCGGATTTAACCAGAATGCACGGTTTCCGAATAAATTCAATTAAAATATCCATATGGTATCCAAAAATTATGAAATGTTTCTGAGGTATAGCCAAGACGTTTTCGTACAACTTTCATGAAGAACTCCAAACCAGATTCCTTACGGATTATTTTATTCAACCTCACGAAGCTTCTGGAACCCTTACCGCTTCGTCCAGAATACACATCTCCGAAATACTGAGATTTAACCTACCTATCCTCTTTCGTTTTCTCTGGAATTTGGATATGTTATGTATCAAGGTGTCCTTTACAATTTTCATGAAGAAATCTAGGTTAAATAACCAATATATAGTCATCATTTACGTCCTTGAAGTCTCGGGTGTCTCGGAACATATCACCAGAATCATCGTCTTCAAGATCAAGTCATTTCACTAGGCTATACTCGTTCATTTCACTTAAAAAATGATTATGTTGTAGCTTAATATGTCTCCTACAACTTTCATGAAGACATCGAAGTGAGATCTTCAACAAAAACCAACATTCAGTCAAGAATCTAACAAGAAGTCAGTGAAAACTTCAGATCTAGGGTCTCCGTATGATAGAACTTTAACCCCTCTTATCTCCGTCATTTTCCACGAAATTTTAGTATGTTATAGTACAAAAGGTTAGCTACAACTTGCATGAAGACAACGAAGCCAAAATCGGACTCCAAACACACATGCAAGCTCAAACAAGTTACTGACTCACATGATCCGAACGAAAACAGTCACACTACTCACACACCACACATCCAAGCTTCGGTTTTTGACATCCAACACTCAAAACTTCAACATTCAAATGACACACAAGCATGCAAGAGAAGCTAGAGGACTCCCACTTGCCTCTAGACCGGTCGGTCGACGGCATACGGCGGCGAACACGGCGGACGGACGGCGACAACCTCTCGGCTCCACCTCCTTCCTCTCTCTCTCGGCCGATCCCTCTCTCTCGCACAACTCTCTCTCTCTCTCTCTCCTTGGGCGAGCAAATGGCCGGCCACCCTTCTCTCTCTCTTTCTTATACCCCCTAGAGCTCATCATTAGCAATCATGAGATTGCCTAAACCATGGCCAATGCATGGCCTTCTCCGTTGCCACTTGTCACAACACATGCACAATGGGCTTGGGCTTGGGCTTCTTTGGCTTGGGCCATCCGGCTACTTCTTGGGCCTCTATTGGGCCGGTCGACTTCCCCTCTTGGGCCGCTCATCTTGGCCCATTAAAGGCTTAGGCCAATGGGTCTAAGGCCCATTCGAATTTTGACCTTCTATAAATATTTTTCAACTTCAATTTTCATCTTGGCCAAAGTCTTGGGACATTTTGTTCATTGATATTTAATTTATAAATCTTATGGCCAAGCATAAATTATTAATCTATCGAATTTAAATTTCCATAATCAAATGCACAAATCATCTAATTAAAAGACTAATGGCTAAAGCATAAGCCATGGAAATTTTATCACCTAATTAGAGACTTTAACACACCTTATGGCTTGTCATTAAATTTTGGGATGCCACACACACGTATCGGTCTAGTACTCATATTGTTGTAGGCATGTGTGGTTCATTGATTAAGGACATCACTGGTGAAAACGGCGCCTTAAAGAACGCTTGCAATTGTCTATTGAACAAATTGTTGTAGGCATGTGTGGTTCGGTGATTTGGGATATCACTAGCAAAAATGACACCTTAAAGAATGCACGTAATTGTCTAGTGGATACGTCACCTTGGCAAAGTCGACGCTCGAGAGCATTGATGTGGCTCTGTGATTGAGTGCACTATTAGAGGTTATATGGTGTGGAATGAATGACCTAAGAATGGTCCGACTGACATGTAATTGACTAGCTCGATTTATCAATGATTTGATCCGATTGTCGTGATTTAATTGACTGTTATGGAGCATCTGTATATAACCTTGAATTGCAGGTTGGAACTGATGCCAATGTAAGTCTTCTAACTCGTGCTGTGCTTAGGAAACCGAGTAGTGTATTGGTTCTCTAATTGAGTCTTAGTGGGGTAGAACTTGCTAAGACGTAGTCTCATCCCGGTTGTGGGACAACATTTCAGGCCGTAGGCGAGCCCGAGGAGGAGGAATCGGAGAAGGAGAACACTGAAGTGAAACCTGAGGAGGAGAACGATTGTTGAAGAAGAAGATGATCCAGAAAGGGATTCCATCCTCTTTTGTGAGGACTGAGGTCCCATCCTCTTTTGTGAACCCTATTTTGATGTGAATAGAGTTAAATTAGAAAGTTGTGAATAGTTGTGAAGTACTCTGGATTGTGTTCTGTATAAAAGTATGGTTGTAGAATTTCAATATGAAAAATATGGCATTGCTTTTCTATCCCATTGTTTTATTGTCTGAGGATTTTCTTTATGCTTCCGCATGTGCATATTAAATGAACAGGGTCGGCGATGCGTCCTGAGACGTCGCTATTAAATGACTAGGTGAGGGATGGGCATGTGATCGAGGATCGGGGTGTGACAGACTTGACCATTAATGCTTGAACTATGAGGATAGTTTAAATGAGTATTTTACAAAATTGTATAAAGTTAGTTGAAATAAAACAACATGTATATGATTTGATATGTATATTGTAGAGTTGGATTATAAGTTTTCTAGTGGTGTTCTATTCTTTTATATATGCACAGTGACCGCTAAATCTGCTTATAAGAGATATGTACTACTCACCCTCCCTCTTTTCCTATCTTTTCAAGTCCCTTGGTTAGTCTGACCAAAAAAAAAAAAAAAAAAAAAGTCCCTTGGCCAGTAAAACAAGAATGTTATTGTGAGAACTTTTAAGAGCTGGACTTTTGAGTGATTAAAGGTTGCATCCTTCATGTGGAAGAACGGCCATCACTCCTATCCTTGTAGGATGCGAGGTGTGATAATAATGACTCAAGCTCAACAAAAATGAGCCCAACAAAATAGAAAGACGCAAGTAAATAACTAGCCATGGTTGCCATTTAACTCAAAACTTACAGCCACTCTAAACTCATAACCACTCTGAGCTTCAAGCTCGAGTAGATACCACAATGGATTCTTGAGCTCGAGGCTTGAGCTCATGGAAGAGCTCAAGAGACGAAAAAAGAAGTGTTGGACCAAGAAAGAATGTCGCATTAACACTTTTCTCTTCAAACGATAATAAAAATTGCCACTTTGACGTTAATGTCCATAATTTCCATTAGCCAAATTATAGGGAAAATTACCCAATTAGTTTTCAATTTATTGTACAAGTGCCAATTCAGTCATTAACTTTTCAATTTTGTCAATTTAATCCTAAATTTTACATAAAATTCCAACAGTCCTAATGATCAATTTTGGCATAGCGTAGTCCTTCCGTCAAGAATTGACTAGAAGGATAACATTAAAATTTCGTAGAGGTTTTAAGACTAAATTGGCAAAATTAAAAATGTTATGACTAAATTCACTTCCATAATAGGTTAAGGAATCATTGAACTATTTTTCCAATACACCTTTATTGACACGTAATTTTGGAAAAATAAAATTGCATTTTGAACAAATAAAAAGAAAAAAAAATGAAAATGGGAGAAATTGATTTGATTGAATTATGCAAGGAAATATGGAATTCTTATGGATGTCGAGATTTTGTTAAATGCAGCAACAATTTTGAAATCAAGTGAAAAATGGGCAAGAATTGAGCTGATTGCCAAATCATACAGATTTGATTTAATGTGACAAGAAATGGTAACTAAAGAAATGCCATGTAAAGAGACCGTTTTGAATCACTATAAAGGAGAGGCTCATTTTTCATAACGGGGGGAATCCTCGAAGAGATTGAGAGTAAAAAGTTCCAGAGAGAAGTTCGTACAAAAAAAAAAAAAAAAAAAAAGCTTTGAGAGAAAAAAAAAAAAAAAGTCAGCTTTTTCCTTATGTGGAAAAAGCAGGAAAAAAAAAGGAGGGGAAGAAAGAATTCGTATAGAGAGTAGACGTGAGGTGAGAGAGAGAAAACCAAAAAGAAAAAGAAAAAGACGTGCATTGTGCTTCTTCTTCGTGGGTTCCTTCTCTGTGAAGCCGCACACCGCTCCGCGCTGGCCATCGCGCCTCTGTCACCGCCGCTCAACCTCCCCTGCGACGCCAATAGTGGCTAGCCCCGCAAGCCCCCCCTCGCTGCTCGACCCGACGCCCGTGCCTGCAACTCCACTGCAAAGCATCGTCGCTAATGCCGCAGTTGCTCCCTCACCGCTCAGCTGCTACTGAACCCGATCTTGCTGCCTGAGTGCCAATACCTATAGATCTGAGTTCGCCTCCACTCGACGCCGTGCCTGGGCGACTTGCGAGCATCACACCCGCAGCAGCCCTATTCTGTCGTGGCAGTCATTGGTGCTTGTGACCCGTGACTTGTTGCTTATCCGCCAGATCCCAACGCCCCCGTCGCTGCTGCCCCGCCTGATGCCGAGCGTTGCCTCACCTACAACCCCCCGCAACGCCTGCTCGCTGCACTAGCATCGCCTCGCACCGGTCCCCGAACTCCGATGATCGCACCTTCATAGCCCGAGCGCCCGAACATCTTTGCAGCCATTGAACATCGCCCCTGCTCCTGCTCTACCTGGTGTCTAATGACCGTGCTCCTGCCCTCGCCGTTGACCCCGCACCACCTCCGTCACCACCTCTGCCCGAACCCAATGACGTCAATAATCGAGCCCCCTGCGACGTCACTGCCCGCTGCTGCTGCCCCCCGGCACTCGACACCCGCAGCTGACCGTCACCAGCGGTCTATTGATTGTCCGCCGCGCCCGCTGGCCTCCGCCAGTAGTACTGACACCGCCGCCGCGCCCATCCACCCATCGCCGCTGTTGGTTTGCTCGCCCATCCTCGCAACTCCAGCTACTCCCGTGGCGTTGCTACTCTTCCCAAGCCCCCTTTAGGTAGTTTATTTTTCATTGTTTATTTTATTGTCATTTATTTATTCATTTTAAATTTTGTTATTATTGTTTAAGTTAGAATATGGTTTGACAATGTTAATATTTGTGCATTTTGTAGGCATTATCCGCTAGTATTTTGTCTGGAATTAATATACTTATTAATTTAATTCGGGAGACATCGGATTATTTTTTTAATTATACTGGTTTATGGGCTTTTTGGTAGAATTTTAATTGTTAAAAATCATTATAATTATTAATTTGATCCGCAAGACTTCAAATTAGATTTTTAATTATTTTGATCTCTTTGTCATGATAATTAGGGTTAGAATAATCGTTAATTTGACCTTTGAGACAATAGGTTATTTTTTCGATTATTTTAATCCTTTATTTTGTTGATAGTTTAGATTTAATATTTATTTAAAAATTAAAAATCAAAAAAATTAGAAAATCAAAAATCAAAATTCTGCATGAGCATATAGGTTTAGTAAATCGACATGTAGGTTTAGTAAATTGGAATTTTTTTTTAGGATTACATTTTTAGGATTGCATTTTTAGAAATAAGTTAGGGTTGGACCTAAATAATTTTTTTAAATATGGTTTTAGAAAATGTTCGCACATTTTGATTTCTCTTGTTTCCATAAAATAGCTTTCTAAGATAGGATAGGGTTTGAGTCAAATTAATCCCTAGAATAAGTTAGAAAATTATCCTTTTTAGATAATTTAATTAGGGTTTTTTTATTAATTCGAATTTCAATAAAAAAAACACAAAAATACTAGGTGCATGTTAACTAGTTTGCATAATAGGATCATTTAAACAGAATTTGTTCATTAGTGAAGTTAGGTCATGAGGTGCATAATAACTCGTTTGCATAATAGGCCCATTTAATTAGAATTTGCATATTAATAACATTAAGTCATTTAGTTAAAAAAATGCATTTTATAAAAGAATTCTAATTTTCAAGAAAACCCAAAAAAAAATTGTTTATTTTGTGTGATGCAATTTATTTATTGAATGTTTGAGCATCCGTGTGGTCACTTTTTGCATGATAGTAATTTAGGTTAAAATAAATCAGCTGCCTGCAAAAAACATTTTTGAAAATTAAAAAGAAATGGTACCGAAAAGGTATTAGAGCAATCTAGTGTAACCAAGTCCCCATACCCTTAATCTCTGGTTTGTAGGAGTAAAATAATTCTCTCATTAATTTACTCAGATTCTAATCGACTTACCGTAAACGATTAATGGCGACTCTTAGTTAATAATCTTTTGCATGTTAAATATTTGAAACTTAAGTCGCGAATTGGTATGGGCTTGGGAGAGCTCGAGTTAAGTTTAAAGACTTAGTAGTCCATTAACCTAGTTTTAGGTGATGCACCTGAAATTTAGGTCGCGATAGCTTGGCGACTTCGCTAGGGATGTGTGTTAAAACACTTAGTGAACTTAGGCTAATTTTTCTTTTTCTTTTAAAAATGTTTTTGGTTGGCAGTTAGTGAACTTAGGCCAATTTTTCTTTTTCTTTTAAAAATGTTTTTGGTTGGCAGCGAGGATCCTAGGTACGTCCCTAACTTTTCTAAGGTGTTAAATGTTTTTGCAGATGGGAGGTATAAGGGTAGTAATCTATGCTAACCTTTCTCTTGCAGGTTGGAGTGTGGGATTAATGATTTATTTTTCCATGATTAGAAATGTTGCTTGCATTTAAATTGTTTTTTCATGTTTTATTGTTTTTAGCACTACACTATTGCACACACAACTTGTGGTTGGACCTGGGCTACGATAGGATTTCTAGGATGCTATTGAGAATGATACTTCATCCAAATCGAGATTGCTATGTAGAGGTTGACCTTCTCTTCCCCGAAAGTCTTTTCATGGTGTCAAATGTGTTTGTCCATAACCGCGAGATTGCGTGACCATTGGACATTCCATTCGACTGAGCCGAAGTTAGGGGGACCTGACACCTTAATGCGAGATTGCAACAATCAGATCATCCTCTTAACTCTACTTTGTTAAGCCATCTAGATAGAAATTGAGCCTCACATTTCATGTGCATGTCTATGACATTGCCATTGATTTTCTTTGGTGAAGTAAGTCTTCTATCCCTAAACCATGCAATTTATTTTGTTGTACTTTTGAGTCGGTCCATGACAATCTAGGTTAATTATTGATTTAATTCATTTGTCAATTAGAAATGAAATGAGGAAATTGCCATGCAATGAATCATTAAAAAAAAAAAAGTTTTGGAAAATTTGTTTTCAATTCATGTCTAGGAAATTTGGTCTTGCTAGGGTGTCTATTTTTCTAGCTCTCTTTTAGGAAATTCCCTTCTTATTCGAACTTTTCATGAATAAATGAAAAAAAAAATGAAAAAATCATATCATTGTCATGGATTGGCTATCTATTTACATTTTGTGCTTATTTTGTTCATTTCTTCAAATTAGGTGACAACGGATCTGCCACGTTCTCCTATTGTTACGCAATCAGAAGCTAAAATGGCTTAGCAAAATGAAATGCGTGATCGCATGTCCTCCATGGAAGATCAACTCAAACAATTATCCATCTCCATGCAGCTTATAACAGCTCAACTTCAATCCCTCTAGATGAATCCAAATGCTCCACCTACTCTCCTTGAGATAGTAGTCCCGAGGCAGGCAAACAGGGCCCAAATGAGTGATGACGAAATGCTTGGGTTGGAAGATGGCACGGTCCTTGTTGGAAAGGCTAAGCTTGATAGTGTTCCCAAGACAGATCAGGATGAGCACGTTGCAAAACTGCAAGAGAAAGTGAGACAGCTGCAGGAGTCACGAAGCTCACTCCCATTCGACCTCTTGATCTATGAGAAGGTCAAAATTCCGAGCAAGTTCAACATGCTAGAATTTGAGAAGTACGACAGGACATCTAGTCCGAAATCCCATTTGCAGATGTACCACGTGCACATGGCCCAGCACGTCAAAAATGAGCCCCTCATGATCCAATTGTTTCTTGCGAGTTTGACCGGGCTTGCGCTAAACTGGTATGTGATGAAGAACGTAAACCTCCTCGAAACCTAGAACGAAGTGGCAGACGCGTTCCTCAGACAATACAAGTTCAACATGGACATTGCACCTTCCCGAGAAGATCTTGAGAGGACGGAGAAGAAAAGGAACGAATCATTTAAGGAGTATGTAAGATGGCGAAATTTGGTAGCTCAAATCACTCCTAAGCCTACTAATAAAGAATTGATGAAATTGTTCGTCAAGACTCTCCCATCCGAGTTTCGTAACCAGATGGCTAGAACATACGTTGAAGACTTCAACTTACTTGTTCCCGTAGGAGAACAAATTGAGATAGGGATAAGAGAAGGGTGGTTTACTGAGCCATCTAACAAAAGATTTTCTACCAAGAAGGAGAAGGACCTTGAAGCTAAGATTAATATGACCTATTCTCAACCGAATCGTGGTCACACTCCAGTAATTAAGATTTCTACTGAGCAACAAGGTGGAGACCATCAGCTCCCTGGTCGACGACGTAATGTTATAAGACAATTCACACCTCTTCCTGGACCTCTATCCAAAGTTTTGCCTATCCTCCAAAAGAAGGGATTACTATCTATTGAGTCGAAGCGACCAAATCCCAAGCATTATCCTACATATAATCTCTTCGAAAAGTGTGACTATCACATGGGAGAGGTTGGTCACTCCACTGATGATTGCTATGTTTTAAAGCATAAGGTGCAAGACCTCTTGGATACAAAGGCATTCTCTTTCAGCAGTAATCAGAAAAATCCTCCGTCCAACCATGATGGAGGCGCAAATGCTGTCGCTGAGTGAAGAAGTTCTTATCTTCTAGGACTTCATGTTTTTTAGGATTTCATGCTTTCTGAGGTTTCAATTATTGCTTTTGTTTCCAGGGTTTGCTTGCTTGCATTTTTCATTCCAATAATGTAATTCATTTGATTATATTCAATGAAATTACAATTCTATTTCCAATTTCGAGGGCATAGTGAGGCACACCAAACCAGTCCGGTGACGATATCCAACAATGAAAAGAAAATATCATCCAAGGAGAATTCTAAGGACTTGGCTTCTTCATGTTTCCTCATCCAAAAAAAAAAAAATTACTTTTGAAGCCATTTCCAAAAGCATGCATTAGGTTAGCACTGTTTAACTTTTTGACTCATTTACTTCATGTTTCAAAGCATTACTTTTTCAGTCTGATAAGAAGGCATCTGAAAAGGCACATTAAGTTGCAATGATAGATCAATTGGCTCAACTATTACTCAACACATGTTGAATTGGGAGCACTACAGATTCTAGTAGTGACATGACTGAGATAAAATGAATGTGCAATTTGAATTCACCTTGATGTTATATAGTATCCTATTTATGCACGTTCTCTTATGCAAGGGCAAAAACGGATATGGACAATCCAAAGACATCAACTGCCGAGGCAATCCCATTGTAGATGAATCCTTGAATGAATGCTTAAAACCATTTTGTAGTGTGGAGAACTGTTTGTTTTGGAGTTTATAATTTTTCATGCCTAAAGCTATTGAGCTCTTTTTTTTTTTTTTTTTTAAGGATTTTGCATGATGAATTTTAGCCACCAATTCCACTAAAGAACAACAAGATTGACTAATTTAATGAATGATGTGGAATTGATTAAGAATACTAAATGAGACGAGTTGGGATGATGAAAGGCAAATCTTATCCTATACATAGTCCCCTACTCATGCACTTGTGAGATGAGTGTAGGAAGGTTCATATACACAAGGTAAAGAGTTCTCTCGCAAAAGCTACGGCAACCAAAATGATGAGAGGCAGTTCATTTCTTTATCTCAAACACTACAGGTGATCTATTACTTTACCCTTTTGAGCAGTACACTTATGGATATTCTTTTCAAATTACCTATGTCAAGAATCACCCCCACATTGGGGCAAAGGGGAGATAAAATGGCATCATGAGGCGAGGAAAATGAATTGAAGTTTTCTTGCTCTCACTTGCATCAATCTTCAAGTCGTGCTATTGCATTGAATTCATGTGTTAACTTAAGTGCCTTAGGATGACGAAGAGCATTTATTTCTCTATCCTACATACTTATACCATTTGCATAGCCCACTTGAGCCTACAATTTCATTTCTTTAAACTCAGTTGGTGATCATCCCCCACACTGGGGCAAGGCAAAAGGCAAATGAAGACTCTTGAAAGATCGAGTGTCATTTAAAGTGTTGCTTGACGCATGCAATGTGTGCAAGGATTGAAATCAAAATAGAACCAAGGGGCATGAAAAAGGAATATGCCTGGTAAAAGTAAGACCAATGCCCGTGAAAAAGAAATGACAAAAAAAAAAAAGAACGAGAACTAGAGGCATGGAAAAAGAAGTGTGCCTAGTAAAAGCAAGGCCAATGCCTAGAAAAGAGAAGAAATCAAACTCATAATATAGTGAGTCATGTCCCCAACAAGGTGATACTAAAAAACTCAAATGTTGTTATAATCAATGGAGTTGTGATGTGAAAATCTTCGACAGTGGAGAAGGAAAGTGGTGGAAATGTCAAGATGATCACCAACTTTGACCCCCCCTAAACACTTTTTAAGCCTAATGATCCTTTCATTTCTCAACCCATGAGCCAAGTCTACATTACGTCCCTTGCAATGTCTCTTTAGATTAGGGCATTTGAATTAACCTAGGGGTTCACATGTTTTAAGCATCGCTCGAAGAAGCGCAAGCAAGATTATTCATTTCTCATTTTGTAGGGTTCTTGACTTGTAAGCCGAGAGATAATTGCGAAGCTATTCTTTCAATAGCCTTGAGTCAAAGAGTCCTTTTGTTAAGACGTTAACCAAGCCCACAATATGGTCCCTGTTGAAGACCTATCAGATTGGTAAGGTCGTACCGCTCGTGAGAATACTCGAACCCCTATCAATATAGTGAGATGGAGTGATTCTCTTTTAAATGAGAGTGGGTGAAAGTCATTTCTTACCGAAAGTCTCTCATTAGTATTCTTAAGAAATCCATGTCATGAATGAAAATTATCTTGAATGGTAATTCTCTAGTGGAAATTTGGGTAATGCAAAGGTTATTATACATGAACCCCGATTGAATTGATAAAAACTTCAGTGGATTTTGAAGTGGGCATTCCAGAATAGAATTAATTGCTTATTTCTTTGGTGAATGCATTTTTGCTCTAATCATGTCTGACAGATAATGTTTTCTCAAAGACCCAAGAGCTTCTGACATTCAAGAGGTGAGAGGCCTCCACAGGATATCTAAGTTCCAAAGGACATGTCCCCAAGAATCAGAGATATCACCAGGTAAGTATATCTCTACCCATACTATAAATACTCGTCATTGTGCAGGTATTCTCTCCCAAGTGCATCAACACTTGACTCGGTCAAACTGTCTTCTATATTGACCAGGCATGCTTTCGTAGCCCGGTGTCCTTTATATTGACCTGGCGTGCTTTCGTAGCCCAGCGTCCCTTTTATCGACCTGGCATGCTTTCGTAGCCCGGTGTCCTTTAAATTGATCCGGTGTACTTTCGTAGCCCAAAGTCCCTTTTATCGACCCGGCGTGCTTTCGTAGCCCGGTGTTCTTTAAATTGACCTAGCGTGCTTTCGTAGCCCAAAGTCCCTTTCATCGACCCGGCGTGCTTTCGTAGCCCGGTGTCCTTTAAATTGACTTGGCGTGCTTTCATAGCCCAGCGTCCCTTTCATCGACCCGGCGTGCTTTCGTAACCCAGAGTCCCTTTCATTGACCCGACATGCTTCTATAGCCTGGTGTCCTTTATATTGACCTGGCTTGCTTTTATAGCCCAAAGTCCCTTTCATCGACCCGGCGTGCTTATGTAGCCCAGTGTCCTTTATATTGACCTGGCGTGCTTTCGTAGCCCAGAGTCCCTTTCATCGAGCTGGCGTGCTTTCGTAGCCCGGTGTCCTTTATATTGACCTGGCGTGCTTTCGCAGCCAAGAGCCCCTTATATCGACCTGGCGTGCTTTCGTAGCCTAGAGTCCCTTTCATCAATCTGGCGTGCTTTTGTAGCATGGTGTCCTATTTATTGACCCGACGTGCTTCCATAGCCCGGTGTCCCTTGATGTGACATGGCGTGCTTCTGTAGCCCAAAGTCTCCCTATCAAATCGGCGTGCTTCTGTAACCCGAAGTTCCTCTTTTTCGACATGGTGTGCTTCCGTAGCGAAGAGTCACCTCATTAATTTGGGAGACATATCTTTAAGGATCAGAGATGCCACCAGGTAAACTATATCTCCATCCATACCTTAAATACTTGTCATTGTACAAGTATTCCTTTTCAAACACTAGCACTCGATGGAGTTGCCCCCCAAATATTTTTCCAAATTCATTCTGATCAAGGCAACCGAAGAATGGTTCGAAACCTAGTTAGATGATCTATGATGCAATGCTAGGCGACCGTAGAATGGTACGGGTCCTAAACACAATCAAACACTGTCATACTGGGCAACCGTAGAAGGGTACTGGTCCTGGGAAAGTAGTCCCTTTGTGAAGCCATGTTACTATTTTGAGCGACCATAGAATGGTACGAGTCATGGACATGTAACGCCAATCTATCTTCCCTCCTCGAAGGTAATTCTTGGTAAGTTCCTTTATCATTTGCATTAGCATTTCCATGCATCATATAAATTGCATCAAAAAAAGAATTCATTTCCAACATAAAGTCATTTAGTGCATGTGCATAATTAAAATTAGGTCTCAATTTGTCTTTGAAGGCAACCTCTATGAGCTCACTTTCAAAGAGGGGCGGCTGTTGACACCTAATTTTGGAAAAATAAAATTGCATTTTGAACAAATAAAAAGAAAAAAAATGAAAATGAGAGAAATTGATTTGATTGAATTATGCAAGAAAATATGGAATTCTGATGGATGTCCGGATTTTGTTAAATGCATCAACAATTTTGAAATCAAGTGAAAAATGGGCAAGAATTGAGCTGATTGCCAAATCATACAGATTTGATTTAATGTGACAATAAATGGTAACTCGAGAAATGCCATGTAAAGAGTCCGTTTCGAATCACTATAAAAGAGAGGCTCATTTTTCATGACGGGGGGAATTCTTGAAGAGATTGAGAGTAAAAAGTTCCAGTGAGAAGTTTGTACAAAAAAAAAAAGCTTTGAGAGAAAAAAAAAAAGTCAGCTTTTTCCTTCCGTGGAAAAAAAGTAGAAAAAAAAAAAAGGAGGGGAAGAAAGAATTCGTACGAGAGTAGACGTGAGGTGGGAGAGAGAAAAACCAAAAAAAAAAAAGGAAAAGAAAAAGACGTGCATTGTGCTTCTTCTTCGTGGTTTACTTTTCTCTGAAGCTGCACGCCGCTCCATGCTGGCCACCGCGCCTCCGTCATCGCCACTCAACCTCCCCTGCGATGCCAACAGCAGCCAGCCCCACGAGCCCCCCCTCACTGCTCGACCCGACGCTCATGCCTGCACCTCCACTGCAAAGCATCGTCACCAACACCGCAGTTGCTCCCTCACCGCTCGGTTGCTACTGAACCTGATCTCGCCGGCTGAGTGCCAATACCTATAGATCTAAGCTCGCCTCCACCCGACGCCGCGCCTCGGTGACTCACGAGCATCACACCCGCAGTAGCCTTGTTCCGCCGTGCCGGTCATTGGCGCTTGTGACCCACGACTTGTTGCTCGTTCGCCAAATCCCGACGCCCCCGTCACTGCTGCCCTACTTGACGCCGAGCGCTGCCTCGCCTACAACCCCGCGACGCCCTCTCGCTTTGCGCCGCACCGCATTGCCTCGCGCCGGTCCCCGAACTTTGACGATTGCACCTCCACAGCCGCGAGCGCTCGAACATCTCTGCAGCCACTGAACGTCGCCCCTGCTCCTGCTCTGCCTGGTGTCTGACGACCGCGCTCCTGCCCTCGCTGTTGACCCCGCACCACCTCCGTCGCCACCTCTGCCCGAACACCAACGACGCCAGCAATCGAGCCCCCTACGACGTCACTGCTCACCGCCGCTGCCCCCCGGCACTAGACACTTGCAGCTAACCGTCACCAGTGGTCTATTGATTGTCCGCCACGCTTGTTGGCCTCCGCCGAGTAATGCGATGCATTGCCGCGCCCATCCACCCATCGCCGCTGTTGGTTTGCTCACCCATCCTCGCGACTCCAGCTACTCCCATGGCGCCGCCGCTCTTCCCAAGCCCCCTTTAGGTAGTTTATTTTTCATTTTTTATTTTATTGTCATTTATTTATTCATTTTACATTTTGTTATTATTGTTTAAGTTAGAATATGGTTTGACAATGTGAATATTTGTGCATTTTGTAGGCATTATCCACTAGGATTTTGTCCGGAATTAATATAATTATTAATTTAACTCGAGAGACATCGGATTATTTTTTTTAATTATATTGATTTTTGGGCTTTTTGGTAGAATTGTAATTGTTAAATCATTATAATTGTTAATTTGATCCGTAAGACTTCGGATAAGATTTTTAATTATTTTGATCTCTTTGTCATGATAATTAGGGTTAGAATAATTGTTAATTTGACCTGTGAGACATCATGTTATTTGTTCGATTATTTTAATCCTTTATTTTGTTGATAGTTTAGATTTAATATTTATTTAATAATTAAAAAATCAAAAAATTAGAAAGTCAAAAATCAAAATTCTGCATGAGCATATAGGTTTAGTAAATCAGACATGTGTTAGATTTTTTTTTTTTTTTTTAGGATTACATTTTTAGGATTGCATTTTTAGAAATAAGTTAGGGTTGGACCTAAATAATTTTTTTAAATATGGTTTTAGATAATGTTCACACATTTTGATTATCTCATTTTTTTCATAAAATAGTTTTCTAAGATAGGATAGGGTTTAAGTCAAATTAATCCCTATAATAAGTTAGAAAATTATCCCTTTTTAGATAGTTTAATTAGGGTTTTTTTTATTAATTCCGAATTTCAATAAAAATACAAAAATACTAGGTGCATGTTAACTAGTTTGCATAATAGGATCATTTAATCAGAATTTGTTCATTAGTGAAGTTAGGTCATGAGGTGCATAATAACTCGTTTGTAAAATAGGCCCATTTAATTAGAATTTGCATATTAATAAGATTAAGTCATTTAGTTAAAAAAATGTGTTTTATAAAAGAATTCTAATTTTCAAGAAAACCCAAAAAAATTGTTTGTTTTGTGTGATGCAATTTATTTATTGAATGTTTGAGCATCCATGTGGTCACTTTTTGCATGATGGTAATTTAGATTAAAATAAATCAGCTGCCTGCAAAAAATATTTTTGAAAATTAAAAAGAAATGGTACCGAAAGGGCATTAGAGCAATCTAATGTAACCAAGTCCCCGTACTCTTAGTATCTGCTTCGTAGTAGTAAAATAATTCTCCCATTATTTTACTTAGGTGTCTAATCGACCTACCGTAAACTGATTAGTGGCGACTCCTAGTTAATAATCTTTTGCATGTTAAATATTTGAACCTTAAGTTGCGAATTGGTATAGGCTTGGGAGAGCCCGAGCTAAGTTTAAAGACTTAGTAGTCCATTAACCTAGTTTTAGGTGATACACCCGAAATTTAGGTCGCGACAACTTTTTGATAAGTTTTAGGACTTTTAATACCCTTATCCCTTTAAATTTTTTACCAATATGGCAAAAACAGAAACTCTACTTATTCACGCTCAGTCATGTAGACTAAATGTACAAGCATTGTAGGTCCTACCTTCCCAGCACAAAGGAGAGACGCAATTACAATGTTTTTGGCGCCACAACGAAATGGATCTTGAACTTGTTCCCATGCCATTGCAAGAACAGTCACTCGATATGGACAATCATCCAAAAAATGTCATACCATATATTTGACCAAATTGGGGTTATCTTCGTCTGTCCCCAAATATTCTCGAGTGATCAAGTTCTCAATCCTTTTCTCAATTGCCTTGAAATCAGGCTGAAATAAAACAAAATCAGTCAATAAAAACTGACAGAACCAGGATGACGCTGATGGGTCGACACAGTGCCTAGTAAAGACCTTAAAAATGGGAGCCAACTGCTCAACACAGTCCATGATCAACTGCTGAAGACCCAAAACTTTTCGACTCTTCATGATACGCACAATTTTGGCATCCGTTGCATATGTCCAATCCTTAACAACATCTTCTGTCACTTTCTTCTTCTCATCCACAGGAGGAGGAATCTGCATGTTTGGGAATATTTAAACAAGATTGTACTGGAAAGTTAGGGAGAGAAAAAATAAAACAGGATTGCAATTAAAAATTAATATAGAAAGACAAGGTCAGATAATTCAGGACAATCCAAAAACAGTCGGTTATACCTTGATCCTCTGCATTTTGTCAGGGAACTTGGAGTTGACCTCAAAGTGATCAGCAGGAGCAATGCCTTTTGTGTTTGGTTCTTTGTTAAGGATCTTGTACCTGGCACATGAAAAGGAACGGAGAAGCCCCGCGACATCATCATCAGGCAAATTCAACTGGGTCATCATCTCTGAGTAACTCAGTCTATCGGAAGAGTTGAATAACAACAGAGCTGAGGCCTACCAAGCAATAGACGGGATAAAGAGTTTTCAAGCGAAAAAATACACCGCACGAAATAACAAATCCCAAAGTCTACCAGAACTCAAAATTGATAGAAACAAAAAGTTCAAAAACAAATTACCTGGCATGTATTCACTATCAACTCCATGGTTCTTAGCTCAAATTTACCAATAATGTTACACGTCCGTGATGAATAAATCCATGTTAGCTTTCGATTCTCTCTTTTTGTCTGGAAGAATTCCCTGAAAACTTCAACACACTTCGCCTGAAACAACCAAAAATTAACAATAACTTTTAACCCAGAAATTGAAGGTTGAAATCGAAGGACTTGTGACTTGGCCAAAAACAGGTAGCCAGAACCGTGACTGTCAAGTCAATGCCAGGATTTGCATTTGGATTATTACTGAGATACTCTTCAAATCTAGATCGGTCTTTCTTCGCTGACTCGAAATCCTCAACCTGGAGCACAGAGAAGTGATCAGGAACGTATTGCTGCAGGTGAAACTAGTTCTTAAGAAAGGAACACCAACCATCTTTTCCATCTTATATGTGAACTGCGAACCGCATTGCTGCTTCAATTTCCTCAGGATACTCCTCTCATGGTCATCATTGGCTCTCTTATCAGAGAGAAGTCGTCTAGCAAGCTTCCTCCTGCCAGTTTTGATGTTATTAGTAAGCAGATTAATGCCATCACCAAACTTCAATTATAATGGATGACGACCGCAATGGACCATTAGGTGGATCCACATAACGGACCCAACTTAGTGGGATGAGGCATTTCTTTCCAATAATTAATATGGCTAAGTTTCATATTCTAAAGCATGGAAATATAATTTGCAGGAACGAATAACATGCTTGATATATATTCTCAAGGGTCACTGTAAATTGACTATGGAAATGGTCGTATTTTTCTTTTACTAGAGATACAGAAGATAGATGTTAATATAGTATATAACAGGAAAATGTCGACAAGATAGGTTTTTCATCTTGAAGATCATTGGCATAAAGACTTGCACCGTACTCTAAAAAAACTTGCACCCATTACTCAAGAGTCTAGTCTCCTATGACATTGAACGATTCAAGAAAATGAGAAGCAGTTGCGATGTAACTAAGTAATAGGTAGAAAACTAGTAAGCCTAATTTCAGTATACAATTGTTGAATTGTTGATCCAATTTCTAGAAACTTCATGAAAGATTTGAGCTAGAAAAGTCAAGAAAAATCCTTAAGAAAATCTAGCTTAGGTGGCAAAAGAAAAGTGTAGAAGGTAGAAGGCTCTAGAAGAACTATAATCTAGAATTTCCTAGATAAAGTCTACATGGACAACATTCTATAGAAATCTAGAATGTTGTACTAAGGCGGTGACTCACGCCTATAAATAGGAGTTAGTGGATGCTTGTGTTGTAGTAGAGAAACCAGAAAAGACTCCTTCCTTTGTAATACAAACCTTCATAATAAAAGTTCTGTTTTTACCCATACTCCCTTGCATTGTAGTCCATTTTTATTCACACATAACACTTGCACACACACACGCTTCCGCAAAAACACCAACAGTGGTATCAGAGCCACGTCTTTGGTTGGTATTGAGCGTTTGTCCTACCTACCCATTCCTAAGACTACCCTTTCCAAATACCCACTAACTAAACCATGGCCAACCCAACCTCATCCTCATTTCCCATTCCCATTTTTGATGGGAACAACTATGACTTTTGGAGTATAAAAATGACTACATTCTTGATGGCCCAAGACTTATGGGACATCGTGGAAAGAGGTTGCGAGGCTCCGCCAGAAGGTGCAAGTGTTTTGAAGGATCGACTACAAAAGTATGCAAGGGCACTATACTTTATCCAGCAAGCACTCTCAAAAACTGTATTTCTGAGAATAATTGGAGCAAAGACTGCAAAAGGGGCTTGGGATATACTATGAGAAGAATTTCAAGGATCGGAAAAGGTACGCACTATTCGCCTTCAAACTCTGAGAAGAGATTTTGAGAATTCAAAAATGAAAAATTATGAGATCGTACAAGAATATTGTGGAAAATTAAAGGAACTAGTTAATCAAATGAGAGCCTATGGAGATGGGATAACTGATCAAAGGGTTGTTGAGAAAATATTGGTGTCACTTACCAAAACATACAACTCCATAGTTACAACTATAGAAGGAACTAAAGACTTGACGACCCTATCAATAAGTGAATTAATTGGCTCTCTAGAAGCACATGATAAAAGACTAATGGCTCAAGATGAAGATTCAATTGAAAGTGTCTTTCAGTCTAAAGTAAATATACGGTCTCATCAAACTAAAAATGGTGGAAGGAGCTCATGGAAAAACAAAGAGGAGGAGAAATTATAAAAAAAGGGAAAATTATCCACCTTGTGGTATTTGCAAGAAAACAAATCATTTGGAGAAGGATTGTTGGTTTAAAAATAAAAAGCAATGCCGCTTTTGTAAAAGATATGGCCACGTAGAAAAAGATTGTCGCTCGAAAACAAATAATCGAGCAAACTATGTAGAAAAAAAAAGAAAGTGAAGAGAATACATTCTACGCAGGCCAAGCGGCAAATGACAATACATCAATAGTGGGTGTAGCAATCACATGACGGGGGACGAATCTATATTCATTGATATTGATATGTCGGTGAAATCCCAAGTAAAGTTAGGTAATGGTGCATTAGTAGATGTCAAAGGAAAATACACCATTGCCGTGGAAACGAATAAAGGCCCAAAATATATACATAATGTATATCTAGTCCCTCGTCTTGCACAAAATCTCTTGAGTGTGGGCCAAATGATACAAAGTGGGTATTCTCTATATTTTAATAGAGATACCTGCATTATCTATGATAAATATAAAAGTATCATTCCCTCTGTTAAGATGAAAAATAACAATTTTCCTATTCAATAGAAATATGTCAAACATATAGCCATGAAAGCTCAACTTGATGATTCATGGCTATGGCATCGAAGATTTGGCCACTTCAATTTTGTTGGGCTAAAAATTCTCCATCAGAAAAATATGATGAGAGATTTTCCAGCCATCACAGAAATTTTAGACGTTTGTGAAGGCTGTCTCCTTGGAAAACAACAGAGACAGTCCTTCACATCTGGAGTTGCATGGAAAGCTAAGGAGCCATTGGAACTTGTCCACACGGACGCGTGCGGTCCGATGAGGACACCTACACCCAGTCAAAATAAATATTTCATCCTATTCATTGACGATTACACAAGAATGACGTGGGTTACTTTCCTTGAGAAAGATCTAAGGTTTTCTTTATCTCAGAAAATTCAAGAACCACATCAAGAATCAAAGTGGCCAAAGAATCAAAGTCCTAAGGAGTGATAGAGGCACATAATACAATTCAAAGGAGTTTAATAAGTTTTGTGAAGATGAAGGAGTCCATCATCAACTAACAGTTAGCTACGCTCCAGAACAAAATGGAGTAGCTAAAAGAAAAAATAGAACCGTCATGGAGATGGCAAGGTCTATACTAAAGGAGAAAGGCCTTCCCAACACTTTTTGGGCAGAAGCAGTTTATACTATAGTATACCTATTAAATAGGCGCCAACTAAAGCTGTTCAAAATAAAACACTAGTCGAAGCATGGAGTGGACGAAAGCCTTCAGCAAAGCATCTCAAAGTGTTTGGATGCATTTGCTACGTCCACATCCTTGCTCAAAAAAGGAGTAAGCTAGATGAAAAGACAAAAAAAGGAATATTCCTTGGCTACAGTGACTAATCAAAAGGCTATCGGATTTACAACCTAAGAACCAAGAAGCTTATGATTAGTCGAGACGTTGAGTTCGACGAGAATGCTGCCTAGAATTGAGAGAGCGAGAAGATCGAGAAGAAGTACATAACCTTGCCAGACACACCACCTACTTAAGAAGAGTCAGTGTCATAAGAAGAAGGAGAAGTACTAGATTCCACCACTCATGACATAACTCCACTAAGCTCTCCAAGAGTGACGCAAGAAGAATCTACTCCAGAGTCACCAGTACTAAGGGTAAAAGCCCTTAGAAGAATTTATGACACATGCAACTTTGCTATTTTGGAACCAGAAAACTACAAACAAGCATCCAAAGATGAAGTCTGGATAAAAGCCAAGGAGGAAGAGATCAAGATGATCGAGAAAAAAGAAACTTGGGAGCTTGTCGATCGACCCGAAGACAAAGAGATCATTGGCGTCAAGTGGGTTTACAAGACGAAGCTCAATGCAAATGGATCAATCCAGAAGCATAAAGCAAGGCTTGTGGCGAAATGATACTTGCAACAACTAGGTATCAACTATACTGAAACTGTTGCCCCTGTCGCTCGCCTTGATACTATTCGAGCACTTATAGCCCTAGCAGCACAAAAAGAATGGAAGATCCATTAACTAGATGTGAAGTCGGCATTCTTAAATGGATATCTTCAAGAAGAAATATATGTGGAACAACCACAAGGCTTTATTGTCAAAGGCAATGAAGAAAAAGTCTTAAAGCTTAAGAAGGCCCTATACGGGTTAAAACAAGCACCACGTGCATGGTATAGTAGAATCGATGAATACTTCATCAAGCAAGGATTCAGGAGGAGTATGAGTGAGCTGACACTCTACATAAAGACCCAAGGTAAGTCCGACACTCTCATTGTCTCTCTATATGTAGATGATCTCACATATATAGGAAACAATGAGACAATGATCCGAGAATTTAAAGCATAAATGAAGAAGACATTTGAAATGACGGACTTTGTGGCACCCCTCGACGGCCCCCGATCCGATTTGGGTCGCCACAGTTCACTTACCATTCACTTTTCCTAATAACATGTCACTCTGATACCATTTCAATTGCAGCGTGTGGCATCCCGGAAATTCAAAGCCAAGCCTTAAGGTGTGTCAAATGTCTTTAATTAGTTGATAGAATTTTATGGCCTATGCTTTAGCCAATTTATCTTTTAATTTGATGAATTTTGCTTGTGATTGTGGAAATTTAAATTTAATTTATTAATGCTTGGCCATATGATTTGAATTTCAATAATTAAAAATATTCCAAGACTTTGGCCAAGATGGAAATTGGAATTCAAAAATATTATAGAAGGAATTTCAAAAAAAAAAAAAAAAAGAAAAAGGGCTAATTTTCGGAATGGGCCTTGAGCCCATTAGCCTCAAGCTTGGTGGGCCAAGCTAGTCGGCCCATTGGGCCCAAGAGAGGAGCTCGACCAGCCCAAGAAGGAGTGGCCGGTTGGGCCTAAGCCCAAGCCCAAGCCCAAATTGAATTCAAAAATAAGAATGACAAGTGGCAAAGATGATGGGCATGCATTGGTGGGATTTTAGGCAAGGTAATCATGAGCTTTTGGGGAAATAAAAGGGATTAGGAGAGAGGGGGCCGGTTTTTCTTCATTTGGCCGAGAAAAGAGAGAGTGCGAGAGAGAGAATTCGAGAGGGAGAGAGGAGAAGCCGAGAGGGAAGGAGGCGGAGCCGGAGGAGGGTGCCGTTCGTTCGCCGTCCTACGCCGCCTTACGCCGTTGTTCGTTGCTGTTCGTTCATCTTGGAGGCAAGTGGGGGTCTATGACTTCTCTTGCATGTTGTTTTTGGTGTTTGCATGTTAAGTTTTAGGGGTGTTTTGCGCGAAATATCAAGCAAGGGTTGCATGTGTTCATGTTATGTGGCTGTTTCCGTTCGGTTTGTGGTAGACAGTTTCTTATTCGAGCTTGCATGTGTATTTGGAGTGTGATTTTGGCTTCGGTGTCTTCATGAAAGTTGAAGAAAACATCTTGAGGTATGACATACTCAAATTTCATGGAAAACGAAGGTGATATGAGGGGTCAAATGCCTTGTTATACGGAGGTTCTAGATCTGCGAATTTCCTACTGACCTCTTGATGATTTCTTGGTTGCATGTTGATTTCTGTTGGAGATCTCACTTTTTTGTCTTCATGGAAGTTGTAGGTAACATCCTAAAATACAACATAATCAAATTTCAAGAGAAATGAACGAGTGTAGCCTAGTTAATCGGCTAAATCTTTGAGACGTTTGGTTCTGTTGAAGTATACCGAGATACCCGAGACTTCAAGGACTTAAAAGAGGATCATACTTTGGTTATTTAACCTAGATCTCTTCATGAAACTTGTAAATGAAACATTGATACATAACATACTCGAATTTCAGAAGAAACGAAAGAGATTTAATGGGTCAAATCTAAGTTTTTCGGTGATGTGTGTTCTGGACGAAATGGTAGAGGTTCCAGAAACTTCATGAAGTTGTATAAATTAATCTAAAAATAATTTGGCTTAGTGTTCTTCATAAAAAAAGGTACGAAAATGTGTTGGCTATCACCCTGTAAAATTTGGGAATTTTCAGAGGTCATATGAGTATTTTAATTGAATAAATCCGAAAACTGTGCAATCTGGCCATTATCCGAATATTAAGTGTATTTGGTGGAAATTTGGGAAACTATGTGAAATGCAAATTTGGCCATGAAATTGTGTGAAATTGTGATTCTAATTAGTTGTTTAATGATTGTTTGATTTTCATGATTTTGGAAAATCATAAATATTAAAGATAATATTTATTTATGGAAATAAATAAATATAATATTAAACTAAAATAATAATAAAATAATAATAAAATAAAAGTGGATTATTTTATCGGCCATGAGTTCTATTGAATTATGATGCATTGTTATATGACATTGATGCATGTATGATCGTGAATTATGATGCATTGTTATATGACATTGATGTATGCATGATCGTGAACTATGATGCATTGCTATGTGGCATTGATGCATGAATGATCATGAATTGTGATGCATGTGTGTGAATCATATGCCATGAAATAATGAGATGACAAGAATGATAAAATGTGGAAGTGGTATGTGAGTAAGAGGATGTGGCGGAGGTTGATGTCCGGTGGCCGAGTGGCATAATTCCGAGATTCCACAGGAGTTTCGGGATGCCGGAATGTGGGGGCCGGAAGTCCCTGTCGGAGGTTTCTGCCTGAAGGGAGTGACTCGCGATGCCAGGATTGGGGTGCGAGATCCCCGGTTAGAAGGGTAAAGACCGGAAGTCCCTATCGGAGGTTTCTGCCCGAAGGGAGGTTCCTCGTGATGCTAGTTGAGGTGCGAGATGCCCGGAATGTGGGGGGGCCGGAAGCCCAGTGGCCATGAGATGGCTGGGATACTGGGATCCCTATCGGAGGTTTCTGCCCGAAGGGAGGATGATGATGATGGTGAATTTGATGATTTGAGAAAAGATAATGTGGGATCAATTGATAAGTAAAAGTGGCCAATGATGATGATGTGAAATGCATGGTGATGCATGGTTAATGATGATGTGATATGCATGGTGATGCATGGCCAATGATGATATGATGTGATATGCATGGTGATGCATGGTTAATAATGATATGATGTGATATGCATGGTGATGCATGGCCAATGATGATATGATGTGATATGCATGGTGATGCATGGCCAATGGTAATATGATATGATATGCATGGTGATGCATGGCTAATGATGATGTGATATGCATGGTGATGCATGGCCAATGATGATATGATGTGATATGCATGGTAATGCATGGCTAATGATGATGTGATATGCATGGCGATGCATGGTTTATGATGATGTGATAATGAGATATGAGATGCCATGATGATGCATGAATACGTTTGCCATCGAAAAGGTAAGAAATGCCTGCATTGTATGATGGTATGCATGGTGCACTGAGTTGTTATTAGATTTCCCTATCTGCTGAGTGGTTGTACTCACCCCTTTTGGGGATAACATTTCAGATTAGCACTATGCCGCTACCTGCTGTATCGCGTGAAGTATTTTACGGTATTCTGTCTGACGTCGAGGTGGAGATGACTGAGATAGATTGTCCCTCGGTACCCGGATTGACTTTTATCCGAGTACGATGCTTAGTCATGTATGATATCGGCCTGGCTGGGGGCCCTGTCATACAAGAGTTTTTTTCCGTGCACATACGACGGGATGGAGTGATGCGGGGGATGCTGCCGCCGCCACCACCTGACGCACCGGGATGGGTGTGAGATCGCGCGCGAGGAGTAGGAGCTAGACCGCTTTTTGGTATAGATAGTTGACACTCGTGATGGGAGGGTTTTGTGCTCATATGATGTTAGAGGTCGGAGTTCCTTTTTGAGATTTTAGGAAGGACATGGCAGAGTCCTTGCCTTTTATGTTTCTTTTGTACCGACCCGAGGAAAAACCCCATCTCGTTATATGTATGTATGTAAGCCAAGCGTCAACACTGTTTATAAAATCGTGGTGTTTAGTTGGTGTGTATTTGTATCATGGATTGGTAGGGGGATAGATAGTGATGTTTTATTTGCTTCCGCTATGAGTCGCGCATGGGACCGTTTTAAAAAAAAAAAAATGCCTGTAATCTGGCAGGGCTTAAATTAGCCAAGAGATAGAAAAGGTGAAGGATGTAACATCGGCACTGCTAACGACCTGCGAAGGGTTCGGGGTGTTACACAGCGGGTCCATACAACCTGGGGGTTTACATCTTTTAGATCGGTCCCTTGCACAATTTATATACAAAAGCACATCCAACAACTCCCTTCCCTATATTCAGAAAACGATGCACACCTACTAAACATCTTATATAGGTTAAAGCCGAACACGTTTATTTACATAGCGCAGATGGACATCTTTAGTCAGCACATCAAAATGCCGTAGTCTTCTATACTCGGCTACACTTCAAAGGACGACCAACATCTTCTCCAACAGTCGAATACTTAAAGTCCATCGATCAATGTCGGCGTCCAAAAGTTCCTCCCTTTGCTATCCTCGTCCTTGCAATCTTAACCAACCACTTGATTCATGTATTGGTAGCAGTGGCAGCAGAGGTATCTTATCTAGTCTAAAATGTTATTCCCCAAAAGGGGTGAGTACAACCACTCAGCAGGTAAAGGACCAATAAACCACTCAATACATCATGCCATGCAATCATCACAATCATAGCATCACATGTCATACAAGCATCCATGCACAACATATCATGGCATCATGCACATGTCATCATACCTCATGTACCATCATCATCATATAGACATCACCATAATATCATACACTTACCATCATCATTACCATGTATCCATGCATGTAACATCATCATCATATCATCATATCACATGTACCATCATCATTACCATACATCCATGCATGTAACATCATCATCATATCATCATATCACATGTACCATCATCATTTGTGGCACCCCGAACCCTTCGAAGGTCGCCACAAGCACCGATGTTACATTTTATTACCCTTTTGCCTTACACTTAGAAGAAGCGTCGTTATTCACACGCTTTTTTTTTTAAAAGTGGTCCCAGTGCGACTCATTAGCGGAAGCAAAACATCACCAACTCTCCCCCTTCCAACCATGATACAAATACACACCACTAATCACCATAGATTTATAAACAAGCAACGACACTTTATTTACGTATATATTCAAGATGGGACTTTTTAAGGTCGATACATCAAAAGGAGAGGCTAGGACTCAGCCATGTCCAGCCTAAAATCCCAAAAAAGAACCCTCGACCCTCTACTCGTCACATATGCACAATTCCCATCATAAGTGTTGGCTCACTATCCCAAAAAAGAACAGCCCTCTACTCGTCGCGCACAGGCCTCACACCCAGTCCGGTGCGTCAGGCGGTGGTGATGGCAGCATCCCTCTCATCACCCCATCCCGACGAACGTGGACGGAGATGAACTCCTGGACGACTAGGCCCCCAGCCAGGCCTATGTCGTACATAACAAAACAGCGCACACGTATGTACGCCAGTCCAGGCACGGAAGGATGGCTGAACTCCTCACACTCTACCTCGACGTCGGATGGTAACCCGTAAAATGTACCTCGCGCGACGGCAGGAAGCGGCATACTGCTAATCTGAAATGTTGGTCCCCAAAGGGGTGAGTACAACTACTCAGCAGATAAGGAATCCAACAATCACTCAATGCATCATACAAGTCATACAAGCATTACAGGCGTTACTTACCTTGAAGCCATGCGCATACTATCATGCATCATCATCATAGTCATAACACGTACATGTGTATCATCATCATAACATACACATCATCATCATTATGACATCATCACATCATTCACGTCATCATCATCATGGCATCATCATATCAAGTATGCATATCATCATGCCATATCATATATCATCATCATCATCATCATCATGCATATCATCATGCATATCATCATGCCATATGATATATCATCATCATCATCATCATCATCATCATCATGCATATCACCATGCATATCATCATCATGCATGTCATCATGCATATCATCATGCCATATCATATATCATCATCATCATCATCATCATCATCATCATGCATATCATCATGCATATCATATGCCATATCATATATCATCATCATCATCATCATCATGCATATCATCATGCATATCATCCTCTTTATCATCATCGCATATTATCATCAATTTTAATCATCCCCTCGGGCAAAGACCTCCCAGACTTCCGACATTCAGCCATTCCACGCCACCGGGCATCCGGCCCCCCACATTCCGGGCATCTCGCATCCCAACTGGCATCACGAGGCATTCATTTCGAGCAAAAACCTCCGATAGGGCTACCGGCATTTACACTCCCTGGCCGGGCATCCTGCACCCCAAATCCTGGCATCGCGAGGCATTCCCTTAGGGCAAAAACCTCCGACAGGGCTACCGGCCCCCCACATTCCGGGCATCCTGAATCTCCCAGGGCCATCCGGCAATGCATCTCTATACATTACGGGCATCATCCTCCACCACAACCATCTCCTCATTTATCATGATCCATGTTTACCATTTTAGTCTTCATTTAGCATGGCATATGAAGTGACATCAAACAAGTCATACTTGGCATGGAATTCACACATGCATTTCAATTCAATGTCATGCATACATCAAGATCTCATCATACATGCAACATGGTATAATAAAATTAACGGAATTCATGGCCAATAAAATAATCCATTTTTCATGTCCTTTTTCATTTGCTTAAATTCCATCATTTATTATATTCAAAAATATTAAATTTAATATTTATAAATTCCCAAAATTATAAAAATTAAAACAATTATTAAACAAGCCAATAGGATGACAATTACATGCAAAATTCATGGCCAAACAGAATTTTACATAATCTCACAATTTTCACAAAACATCCTATGATTCTCGGATGAAACCAGAACGCACGGTTTCCGAAGAAATTCGATTAAAATATCCATACGGCCTCCAAAAATTACGAAATTTTACTGGGTTATATCCAAGACATTTTCGTACAAATTTATCCAGAACTCCAAGCCAGATTCTTTTTAGGTTATTTTCTACAGTCTCACGAAGCTTCTGGATCCATTACCGCATCGTCCAGTACTTGCTTCTCCGAAATACTGTGATTTCACCTACCTATTCTCTTTTGTTTCCTCTGAAATTTCGATATGTTATACATCAAGATGTCCTTTACAAGTTTCATGAAGAGATCCAAGTCAAATAACCATAGTATAGTCGTCATTTAAGTCCATGAATTCTCGGGTATCCCAAAATACATCTCCAGAATTACCATCTTCAAGATCTAATCGATTTACTAGGATATACTCGTTCATTTAACTTAATATTTGAGTATGTTGTAGTTTAATATGTCCCCTACAACTTTCATGAAGAAATCGAAGAAAGATTCTCAACACAAACCAACATGCAACCACAAATCCAACAAGTGGTCAGTAAAATCTTTCCAGATCTGGGGTCTCCGTAGGATGAGACTTTAACCCCTCAAATCTCCATCATTTTCCACGAAATTTTAGTATGTTGTAGTTCAAGATGTGAGCTACAACTCTCATGAATAAATCAAAGCCAAAATCGGACTCTAAACGTACATGCATGCTCACACAACATTCTGACTCACACTGTTCGAGCAAGAACAGCCATGCCATTCAAACACAAATCATCCATGCTTCGGTTTTTCTCACCTAAACACCCAAAGATTCAACATGCAAGCAACATACAAACATGCAAGAGCAGCTAGAGGACTCTTACTTGCCTCTAGACTGGGCGGTCGATGGCATAAGGCGGCGAGCACGGCGGCACACGGCAGACGGATGGCGGTTCCTCCTCCTCTCTCTCTCTCGGCCGCTCTTCATCTCTCTCGCACAATCTCTCTCTCTCTCTTTGGGCGAATGGCTAACTGGCCATTCTCTCTCCTCTCTTTCCTTTTTAATCCCCCCCTAATCTCATCATTAGCAATCATCACATGCCTTCAAACTAGCCAATGCATGGCATTCTTCTTTGTGCCACTTGTCCTATTGCATGCATAATGGGCCTTGAATTTGGGCTTGGGCTTGGGCTTCCTTGTGACCGGTCGACCACTCCCTTTTGGGCCTCCATTGGGCCGGCCAACTTGGCCCATTAAAAGCTTAGGCAATGGGCCTAAGGCCCAACATAAAAATTGACTTTTTCCCTTGTTTTTTTTTTTTTGAATTTCTTCTATTAATTTTTTTTTTTAATTTTAATATTCAATATGGCCAAAGTCTTGTGACATTTCATTTATTTAAATTTAATTTATAAAGTGCATGGCCAAGCATAGATTATTATCATTAATCTATCAAATTTAAATTCTCACAATCATATACACAAATCATCAAATCTTAAAAAGACTATTGGCTAAAGCATAAACTATAGGCAATTTTCATTACCTACTTAGAGACTTTAACACACCTTATGGCTTGATTTTGAATTTCGGGATGCCACAATTCTCCCCTCTTTAGAGAATTTTGTCCTCGAAATTAGACATCACTCGTGCCTTCTTGAAACAAATATGGGTATTTTTCCTTCATCTGATCCTCACTTTCCCATGTGGCTTCCTCCTTATCATGATGTCGCCATAACACCTTAACCAATGGGATCTTCTTAGTCCTAAGAATTTGCTCCTTTTGATCCAGTATCTGCACAGGCTCTTTAATGTACCTTATTTTCTCATCCACTTTGATGGCTTCATGATCGAGTATGTGACCAGGATCCGGCTGGTACTTCCTCAACATCGATACATGAAACACATCGTGCGGATTTTCTAACTTAGGAGGTAACGCTAAACGATAAGCTACATCCTCTATCCTTTGGAGTATTTCAAAAGGTCCAACAAATCTAGGGCTTAACTTACCCTTCATCCCGAATCGAGATATTCCTTTCATTGGAGATACCTTAAGGAATACATGGTCTCCTACACTAAATTCCAAAGGCCTTCTACGCCTATCTGCGTAGTCTTTCTGTCTACTTTGAGCTATTCTAAGTCTTTCTCTGATAATTTCAACAGCTTCAGTGGTAACTTGTACTAGTTCAGGTCCTGTCAACTTCCTTTCACCTACTTCACTCCAACAAACAGGAGTCCTACATCTCCTTCCATATAATGCTTCATAGGGAGCCATGCCTATACTCTTTTGAAAACTATTATTATAGGCAAACTCCACCAAATGCAATCTTTCATCCCAATTTCCTTTGAAATCAATTACACAAGCTCTTAACATATCATCCACTATCTGGATTACTCTCTCTATTTGTCCATCGGTCTGGGGATGAAAAGCAGTACTAAATTGAAGCTTAGTCCGTAATGCAACTTGAAGACTTCGCCAAAAATTCGAAGTAAACCTCGAATCTCGATCTAAGGTAATGGTCACTGGAACACCATGTAAGAGTACCACTTGACTTACATACCTGTCCGCGTACTTATCCATTGGGTAGTCCATGCGAATCGCTAAGAAATGAGCTGATTTAGTCAAACGATCCACTATAACCCAAATTGAGTCATGACTGTTTGACGTCCTTGGCAATCCTTGCACAAAGTCCATCGCTATATGTTCCCATTTCCATTCTGGAATGTCTAATGGTCTCAAAAGTCCTGCGGGTTTACGATGTTCCGATTTTACTTGCTGGCACGACAAACATTGAGAAACGTGCTTAGCTGTATCTGCCTTCATACCGTTCCACCAAAATTGCTGACGCAAATTCCTGTACATCTTTGTACTACCTGGGTAGATACTATAATTACTCTTATGTGCCTCCGATGGAATTTCTTTCCTTAATTCCTCATTGTTCGGAACACAAAGTCGTCCTTGACATCTTACTATTCCATCATCAGAGATTTGAAATTCCAATCTTTTTCCTAAAGATACTGCATCTTTCACTTTCAAAATCTCTAGGTCAGATTCTTGCAAGATTTTAATTTTCTGAATAATTTCAGGCTCTATCCTTAATGCACTAATCATGCCAGTAAGACAATCCATTTCCAATTTAAACTCTGAGTTTGCTATAGATTCTAACAATTCCCATTCTGCCATCCTCAAACTAGCCATCTCCATAGCCGACTTACGACTAAGAGCATCCGCTACCCTATTCGCCTTCCCTGGATGATATCTTATCTCACAGTCATAATCCTTCAACAACTCCATCCGTCTCCTTTGTCTCATGTTCAACTCCTTTTGTGAGAACAGATACTTCAAACTTTTATGACCCATGTAAATCTCAAACTTCTCCCCATACAAATAGTGTCTCCATATCTTCAAGGCAAACACTATGGTTGCTAGTTCTAAATCATGCATCGGATAATTCAGCTCATGGGGTTTCAATTGTCTGGATGCATAGGCTACAACTTTTCCATGCTGCATCAACACACATCCCAGTCCTTTGTGAGATGCATCACTATACACTGTGAAACCATCAGCCCAGTAGGTATAGTCAGAATTGGAGCTAAAGTCAATTTCCTTTTGAGCTCCTGGAAACTCCTTTTACATTCCCCATTCCATTCAAATTTCACATTCTTTCGGGTTAACTTAGTTAAAGGTCCTGCCAATCGTGAAAATCCTTCAATGAACCTTCTATAATAACCAGCCAGTCCTAAGAAACTTCGGATTTCAGTGGGTGTGATTGGTCTCGGCCAGTTTACTACCATTTCAACTTTTGCCAGGTCTACTACAATTCCTTTCCCTGACACCACTTGCCCTAGAAATATTATCCGGTCCAACCAGAACTCACACTTACTAAACTTAGCATACAACTTATGCTCTCTCAAGGTCTGCAAAACTATCCTCAAGTGTTGCTCATGCTCTTTAAGCCCTTTTGAATATACCAGAATATCATCAATAAAAACAATCACAAACTGGTCTAAATAAGGCTGAAATATTCTATTCATCAAATCCATAAATGCAGCTGGTGCGTTAGTCAATCCAAATGGCATAATAAGAAACTCGTAGTTTCCATAACGAGTCCTGAACACAGTCTTAGGAATGTCTTCCTTCCTAATTCTTAACTGATGGTATCCTGACCTCAAGTCAATCTTAGAGAAGACCAAACTTCCCTGGAGTTGGTCAAACAAGTCATCAATTCTAGGCAAAGGATACTTATTCTAAATGGTCGCCTGATTCAGCTGCCTATAATCAATACACAAGCGTATCGATCCATCCTTCTTTTTCACAAATAAGACCGGTGCACCCCAAGGTGAAGCACTTGGCCTAATGAATCCTTTATCAAGCAATTCTTGCAGTTGCACTTTTAATTCCTTTAATTCGACTAGGGCCATCTTATATGGGGCTTTTGATATTGGTTCTGTTCCAGGCATTAATTCAATTTCAAATTCAATCTCTCGCTCTGGCGGCAATCCAGGCAATTCCTCAGGGAATACATCTTGAAATTCGCTAACTACACGAACTTCCTCAAGTTTAGGCTCCTCCCTTGCATAATCTCTAACTATGGCTAGGTACCATTGACATCCTTTGTCAAGTAACTTAAAGGCTTCTACTGCTGAAATAAGTGTTACAGGAAAATGGGTCTGACCTCCTAAAAATTCACAACTAGACTGATCAGGTAAAATGAATTGAACCACTCTTCTATAACAATCCATTCTAGCTCGATACTTATGAAGCCAGTCCATTCCTATAATAACATCAAAATCATACATAACCATTACAACCAAGTCTATTTCTATATCCTTTCCTCCCATTGATATCTTACAATTTCCACACACCAACGTAGACAATACCATATCCTTTAAAGGCGTGGAAACACAAAGAGGCATCTCAAGAGGCATAACTTCTATCTTATTCAAACGTCTATATCTTTCAGACACAAACGAATGCGTTGCACCCATATCAAACAATGCATATGCCTTTTCACCATTAATAAGGATCGTACCTGAGATAATATTTTTGGAAGCTTCCGCTTCCTCTTGGGTGATCGCATACACCCTTCCGTGTGCAGGTGGTCTTTGAGAATTTCCTTGTGGATTTGACCTAACATCACTCTGATATCCCTGTCGCACCGAGCCAACACTCACTTGCTACCTCTCTTGTGGGCAATTTCTCCTAAGATGACCCACTTGTCCACATTATGAAAACATTTTGGTCATCCAGTACAAGGTCGTGGGCCATGGCGTTCATTACACTTTTGACAAATACCAGGCTGATAGGGTGCTTTCCCTATATTCGGACCATTTCTAGCTCCTCCAAAATTCCCAAAGTTACTCTTCTTCTTCACATTCCAGGTCTGTCCTTGACCAGAATAAGGTCTCTTACCCTTTATCACATCATTAAAATTCAACGGTTTCTTAAACTCCGACCGTTCTCTTGACAGCTCATGTTCCACTAACTGCGCTCTTTCATAAATCTCACTATAGTCTCTCATGTTCAATGGCACCAGTTGCTTTCTAATGTCAATCCTTAATCCTTTCAGGAATATCTTAGCCTTCTCTTCCTGATCCTCAATCAATCTAGGAGCATACCTAGACAGTTCAGAAAATCTAGCCTCATACTAATCTACTGTCAACCCTTTTTGTTCTAGCTGAACAAATTCAGTAATCTTCCTATCCTTAGCACAATCAGAAAAATGCTTCCTATTGAAAGCTCTAACAAACTCCTCCCAATTCACATCAGTACCTGGTGGAAAGATTATGTCCTTCGAAGCTCTCCACCAAAACTTCGCATTTCCCTCTAACTAGTACTCTGCTAAAACTATTTTCTCAGCATTAGTGCAGTCCAACAGCCGGAAAATTCGTTCCATCCCATCAATCCAATGCTCCGCCTCCTCAGGACTTCCCATTCCATTAAACTTAAGTGGCTTCAGCTTCAGAAACTGCTCCACTAGTCCTTGAGTACGGCGTTCTGCTCCGGGCTGTTGCTGCGCTTGCCTTTCCATCAGATTTCCAATATTGGCTAATGCCTGCAGGATGTCTTCCATTCGGGGTTCAGCCCTTGCAACAGAGGCTTCAACCCTCGATGGATGAGCACTTCCAGCTCGCACCATGACTTTCCTACAATTTCCAAGCATTGCCTCGGGAATAATCTGAGACTCACTGCCTCCATTCAAAGTAACTACTACTACTTCATAAGTAACATATACATGTTACTGGTACCTAAAGGCAATCCAAAGTAAACTACTAAGGATCTACGAGTGATTACTCATCACCCGTTATTCAATTATTCCGTTTTACATCCTATGGTGTGCATTGTCATCATGTTCCTCAATTTCCAAATGAGGCTCCTTATCACTCCATCTATAGCCATTCGCTCTGATACCAAAAAGGGCAATGTGGCACCTTGAACCCTTCGAAGGTCGCCACAAGCACCAATGTTACATTTTATTACCCTTTTGCCTTACACTTAGAAGAAGCGTCGTTATTCACAGGCATTTTTTTTTAAAGCGGCCCCAGTGCGACTCATTAGCGGAAGCAAAACATCACCAACTCTCTCCCTTCCAACCATGATACAAATACACACAACTAATCGCCATGGATTTATAAACAAGCAACAACACTTTATTTACGTATATATTCAAGATGGGACTTTTTAAACTCAATACATCAAAAGGAGAGGCTAGGACTCAGCCATGTCCATCCTAAAATCCCAAAAAAGAATCCTCGACCCTCTACTCGTCACATATGCACAACTCCCATCATAAGTGTCGGCTCACTATCCCAAAAAAAAAATAGCCCTCTACTCGTCCCGCACAGGCCTCACACCCAGTCCGGTGCGTCAGGCGGTGGCGGTGGCGATGGCAACATCCCTCTCATCACCCCATCCCAGCGAACGTGGACGGAGACGAACTCCTGGACGACTGGGCCCCCAGCCAGGCCTATGTCGTACATAACAAAACAGCGCACACGTATGTACGCCAGTCCAGGCACGGAAAGACAGCTGAACTCCTCACACTCTACCTCGACGTCGGATGGTAACCCCTAAAATGTACCCTGCGCGACGGCAGGAAGCGGCATACTGCTAATCTGAAATGTTGGTCCCCAAAGGGGTGAGTACAACTACTCAGCAGATAAGGAATCCAACAACCACTCCATGCATCATACAAGTCATACATGCATTACAGGCGTTACTTACCTTGAAGCCATGCGCATACTATCATGCATCATCATCATAGTCATAACACGTACATGTGTATCATCATCATAACATACACGTCATCATCATTATGACATCATCACATCATTCACGTCATCATCATCATCATCATCATCATGCATATCATCATGCATATCACCATGCATATCATCATCATGCATGTCATCATGCATATCAACATGCGATATTATATATCATCATCATCATCATCATCATCATCATCATCATCATGCATATCATCATGCCAAATCATATATCATCATCATCATCATCATCATGCATTTCATCATGCATATCATCCCCTTTATCATCATCACATATTATCATCAATTTTAATCATCCCCTCGGGCAAAGACCTCTGAGGCTTCCGGCATTTAGCCATTCCAGACCACCGGGCATCCGGGCCCCCACATTCCGGGCATCTCGCATCCCAACTGGCATCACGAGGCATTCCCTTGGGGCAAAAACCTCCGACAGGGCTACCGGCATTTACACTCCCTGGCCGGGCATCCCGCACCCCAAATCCTGGCATCGCGAGGCATTCCCTTCGGGCAAAAACCTCCGATAGGGCTACCGGCCCCCCACATTCCGGGCATCCTGAATCTCCCAGGGCCATCCGGCAATGCATCTCTATACATGCCGGGCATCATCCTCCACCACAACCATCTCCTCATTTATCATGATCCATGTTTACCATTTTAGTCTTGATTTAGCATGGCATAAGAAGTGACATCAAACAAGTCATACTTGGCATGGAATTCACACATGCATTTCAATTCAATGTCATGCATACATCAAGATCTCATCATACATGCAACATGGTATAATAAAATTAATGGAATTCATGGCCAATAAAATAATCCATTTTTCAAGTCATTTTTCATTTATTTAAATTCCATCATTTATTATATTCAAAAATATTAAATTTAATATTTATAATTCCCAAAATTATAAAAAGTAAAGCACTTATTAAACAAGCCAATAGGATGACAATTACATGCAAAATTCATAGCCAAAGAATTTTACATAATCTCACAATTTTCACAAAACATCCTATGATTCTCGGATGAAACCAGAACGCACGGTTTCCGAAGAAATTCGATTAAAATATCCATACAGACTCCAAACATTACGAAATTTTTCTGGGTTATAGCCAAGACACTTTCATACAACTTTCATCCAGAACTCCAAGCCAGATTCTTTTTGCGTTATTTTCTACAGTCTCACGAAGCTTCTGGATCCATTACCGCATCGTCCAGTACTTGCTTCTTCGAAATACTGTGATTTCACCTACCTATTCTCTTTCGTTTCCTCTGAAATTTGGATATGTTATACATCAAGATGTCCTTTACAAGTTTTATGAAGAGATAAAAGTCAAATAACCATAGTATAGTCATCATTTAAGTCCATGAAGTCTCGGGTATCCCAAAATACATCTCCAGAATTACCGTCTTAAAGATCTAGTCGATTTACTAGGATATACTCATTCATTTAACTTAAGATTTCAGTATGTTGTAGTTTAAGATGTTCCCTACAACTTTCATGAAAAAATCGACGAAAGATTTTCAACACAAACCAATATGCAACCACAAATCCAACAAGTGGTCAGTAAAATCTTTCCAGATCTGGGGTCTCCGTAGGATGAGACTTTAACCCCCCAAATCTCCATCATCTTCCACGGAATTTTAGTATGTTGTAGTTCAAGATGTTAGCTACAACTCTAATGAAGAAATCAAAGCCAAAATCGGACTCAAAACGTACATGCATGCTCACACAACATTCTGACTCACACTGTTCGAGCAAGAACAGCCATGCCATTCAAACACAAATCATCCATGCTTCGGTTTTTCTCACCTAAACACCCAAAGATTCAACATGCAAGCAACATACAAACACGCAAGAGCAGCTAGAGGACTCCCACTTGCCTCTAGACTGGGTGGTCAACGGCGTAAGGCGGCGAGCACGGCAGCACACGGCGGACGGATGGCGGTTCCTCCTCCTCTCTCTCTCGGCCGCTCTTCCTCTCTCTCTCTCTCTCTCTCTCTCTCTCTCTCTCTCTGGGTGAATGGCTAACCGGCCATTCTCCCTCCTCTCTTTCCTTTTTAATCCCCCCCTAATCTCATCATTAGCAATCATCACATGCCTTCAAACTAGCCAATGCATGGCATTCTCCTTTGTGCCACTTGTCCTATTGCATGCATAATGGGCCTTGAATTTGGGCTTGGGCTTGAGCTTCCCTTGTGGCCGGTCAACGACTCCCTTTTGGGCCTCCATTGGGCCGGCCAACTTGGCCCATTAAAAGCTTAGGCCAATGGGCCTAAGGCTCAACCTAAAAATTGACTTTTTCCCCCTTTTTTTTTTTTTTTGAATTTCTTCCATAAATATATATTTTTTTAATTTTAATTTTCAAGATGGCTAAAGTCTTGTGACATTTCATTTATTGAAATTTAATTTATAACGTGCATGGCCAAGCATAGATTATTATCATTAATCTATCAAATTTAAATTCTCACAATCATATACACAAATCATCAAATCTTAAAAAGACTAATGGCTAAAGCATAAACTATAGGCAATTTTCATTACCTAATTAGAGACTTTAACACACCTTATGGCTTGACTTTAAATTTCGGGATGCCACAACATTACCATGTATCCATGCTTGTAACATCATCATTATATCACCATATCACATGTACCATCATCATTACCATGCATCCATGCATAATTCAATTTCAATTTCATTTTGGACCGCCACATTTCTCTTTTCTCGGGACAAATGTTTGCATCCCACATTCATCACTCGCATCCAACTAGACATCGCGAGTAACCTCCGGGCATGTATCCAAGATACAACCGGGCATCCAGCCCCCCACATTCCGGGCATCTCGCATCCCAACTAGCATCACGAGGCATCCTCCTGGGCACAAACCTCCAGGGCTTCCAGCATTTACACTCCCTGGCCGGGCATCTCGCATCCCAACTAGCATCGCGAGGCATCCCCCCGGGCACAAACCTCCGGGGCTTCTGGGATTACGTACCGACATACCACCAGGATTCTCCCCTCCTCTAGAATTACGTACCATATACCATCGGGCATCCCGACACTCCTGGGGCATCGTCGGCTCACACCTCCGACGGTCTTCTCATCACCACAATGCATGTTCTTATACATCTCATTTTCAATTTCACATTCACAATTATGGCTCAATTTCAACATGGCATGCGATGTGATGGCAACCAAGATCATATTCATCATTGAATTCATACATGCATCTCAAATCATTATCGTACATGCAGCAAGACACCATCATCCGTAACAATACAATTCATGGAGTCCATGCTATTTAAAATGGTCCATATTTCATGCCTTTTCGAAGTTTACAAAATTCCAGAATATACTATTTTAGAAAATATTTAAATTAAATATCCATATGCTTCTCAAAAATCATGAAATCAAGGCATGTGATAGGCAAGGCAATAAGATAGTAATTTCATGAAAACACATGCCCAATAGAGTTCCACACAAGAAGATACAATTCACACAAATACAGCATGCAATTTCGGATAGAAACAGAATGTGCAGTTTTCGAAATAATTCTATAAAAATACCCGAACGACCTCGGAAAATTATGAAAATTTATCATATTATATTTAAGACACTAAAGTAGATTTTTCATGAAGACTTCTAAGCCAGATTCGTTTTAGATAATTTTGTATAGTCGCACGAATCTTCTGGATCTAGCACCGAAACGTCCCAGTGTAGTCATCTTCGAAATACCGAGTTTTCACCCCTTTATTCTACTTTGTTTCCTCTGAAATTTGGATATGTTTTACTTCAAGATGTCCCCTACAACTTTCATTTAGGGATCTATGGCAAATTTTCAGAGTATAGTCATCATATGGGTCCATGAAATCTCGAATGTCCTGTACCGCGTCTCCAGATTTACGGTCTTCAAGAGTAAGTCGATTCACTAGGCTACACTTGCTCATTTTACTTGAAATTTGAGTATGTTAGTCTTTAGGATGTTCTCTACAAGTTTCATGAAGAAGTCGAGAGAGATTCTTAGTAAAAATCGACATGCAACCACAAATCCACCGAAAGGTCAGCGAAATCGTTCCAGATCTAGTGTCTTCGTAGGATGAGGGTTTGACCCCTTAAATCTCCATAATTTTGTACCAAATTTTATTATGTTGTATTTTAAGATGTTGGCTACAACTTTCATGAAGGAATAAAGGTCAAAATCAAACTCGAAACATGCATGCAAGCTCTCACAAGATTCTGGTTCAGGCGGTTCATACGAAAACAGCAAGCATCTCCAAGAACAAACCTCATGTACTTCGATTTCTAGCCTCTAACATCCAAGAATTCAACCACACATGCAAGGTACACATGCAAGGGTGAAAATCAGTCCCAACTTGCCTCTAAGACCAAGCGGATGACAGCAAACGGACAGCACACCGGCGATGGACGGATGGCGTGCGGGCGGCGACGGGCAAACAGCTCCTTCTCTCGGCTTCCCCTTCTCTCTCGCCACTCCCTCTCTATGGCAACCTCCTCTCTCTCCCTTTGGCCGAATTCTCCACCAGCCACTCTCTCTCTCTCCCTCCCTCTCTCTCTCTCTTTGGTTGTATATATATTTGCATGCACCCCCTCTTTGCATGGGGGACACTTGTCCCTAAGAAGGAGACAAGTGTCTCCCTTGTTGAAGACACTTGGAGGAAGCCATGCGGCTCCTCCTTCCCCCTCCATGCGCCGACAGCCCAATGGGCTCTATGGGCCGGACCTCTTCGCCCACTTTAGGCCAACACACTTGGGCCTAAAGTCCAAGCTTTAATGGCCCAAAATTTTCTTAAATAAGTCCATTTTACTTTCAATAATTTACCTTAAATCCCCACTTATATAAATACTAAATTACGATTTCATATGGCCATAAATCTTGAAATCATAATTCCATAAATTCCAATTTATAAAACACATGGCCAATGATAGGATTTTCTTTCCTATTAAATAATTATCCATTAAAAGCTTGGCCATGAATCTTATTGCAAATTATGGACTAAATGGCTACAATACATCTTGATGGTACTCCCATCACCTATTTATAGACCTTAATGTAACTAGAGGTTGCCATGAATTTTGGGATGCCACAATTCTCCCCTCCTTAGAGAATTTCGTCCTCGAAATTAGATATTTCCTATGTCTCTTGAAATAAGTGAGGGTACCTTTCCCTCATCTCATTTTTTTACTCTCCCATGTGGCTTCCTCCACATCATGATATCGCCATAATATCTTAACCAATGGAATTCTCTTGGTCCTGAGAATTTGTTCCTTTCGATCCAGTATTTGCACAGGCTCCTCAATGTACCTCACTTTCTCATCCACTTTGATGGCTTCATGATCGAGTATGTGTTCTGGATCAGGCTGATACTTCCTCTAAAGTTAAGGATGCAAGCTTTTAACATATCTTAATTTATCTCAACACCAAAAACAGTTTTAAAACAACAACCACACCTGAAATTTATTTTGAACGCTTGAAAATCTTCCTTCATGAAATCAAACAATACAAACTGAGGTTTTCAAAAGCATTCAACAACAACGGCAAGCTTTGAAATCATATGTCATTTCCATGTCAAAACGTTTTCAAATCACCAATGTGGAAAATCCTTTGAGTTCTTGAAAATTCCACCTCATGATATCAAATAATGCAAAATAGGGATTTCAAAGACACAGCGGTATATCAATGATAGTATTTGAGAATAGGTAAATCTCATATCGTTGAAATGAATTCACAAAATCAAAGCATGATACCAATTCCATAAAATCCATGATCACATTTAAATTTCAAATGTTTTTGGAAATCCACGTGTAAAGCCTTGAGTCGCACTTCCATCACGGCGCGAAATAAAATACTTTATCAAAACCCTTAGTAAAATTTAAATCGATACGTTGGCGAATTCCAATCTCAATCCCAACTCCAATGGGTTGGAATGTTTTCTATAAAAGGTTCAGAAATCTTTAAAATATAAGCTTTTTCTTAAAACATATGGGCATGGTGTCACAGTACTCATAAATTTTGATGAAATTCAAGAGATTTTCTAAAACAGTTCACAATCAAAATTTGCTTTTCGATTGAAGTTCAAAACTTGGGATGCACAGGTGATAATTTTCACCAAAAACCATAAGCATTTCTTGAAAATCATAGTTCGGCGAGTCGATAATATTGGTCCCATCGTAAAGATTTTTGAAACTAAAAACTTTGAAATACCAAAATCCTAAGCCTTTATTGAAATACCGAAATCAACGCATCGGCGGGTCATCAAACTCAGTTCCGACCTTAAAATTTTCAAAGTAGTTTACATGTAAAATCTTAGAGCTTTGAAAACATCCAAACTCAAGTATTTCCAATCTAACTGCACTACATCAGACAACAACGGCAAAGCATTATATAGGTTAGTAGACTTTCACTTGCTGGCATGTTAAACACTAGGAGACGTGTTTAGCTACATCCGCCTTCATGCCATTCCACCAAAACTGTTGGCGTAATTTATGTACATCTTTGTACTACCCGGATGAATACTATAATTATACCTATGTGCTTCCGATAGGATTTCCCTTGTTTTACTTCTTCATTGTCGGGATCACAGAGTCGTCCTTGATATCTCACTACTCCATCTTTAGAGACTTGGAACTCTGGTCTTTTCCCTAAAGACACAACATTTCGTATCTTCACAATTTCCGAATCAGATTCTTGCAGAATCTTAACTTTTTGAATATTTTCGGGTTCATACCTTAATGCAGTAAGCATACCATTGACGTGGTCCACTTCCAACTTAAAGTCTGAATCTGCTATTGACTTTAACAGATTCCACTCTGTTATCCTTAGATTAGCCATGTTCGTAGCTGACTTTCGACTAAGGGCGTTTGCCACCTTATTCACCTTTCTTGAGTGGTATCGTAATAGTCAAAACCTTTTAATAATTCCATCCACCTCCTCTGTCTCATACTCGATTCCTTTTGTGAAAACATCTATTTCAAGCTCTATCCTAAGTGCAACTATCAATGATATTCAAATTTAAAGAATTCCACCTTCTCGACTCAATCGAACACACCATTTAGCCAAATTATTCCTATACCTTTGTCACCACCAATTCAAGCCTAGAACCATCAAAATCGACACCACCACTAACTCATTTGGTTCAGTCCAACAAAGACATTCATTATGCATTCACCGCAACATAGATTCAAGCCTAAAATATAGCATCATTTCTTCGATTCAAATATCTATAGTCCACCAAGACTTATTTAATTCAAAGATCGACAATCCACCAAAATAAAACTTGTCTAGTTTCCACCGAATATATCTCATATCTCATATCTCATCCTAAAGAATCATCACTTAGACTAACCATTCATCAAATCCACAACATGAACTTTTACATTTTCACCTTGGAAAGACTATAACCACAATTGATTATATCCACTAATTCCACCAAATCCTTTCAAACTGAGATCATCACCTAAAATTAAAAGTTGATCATCGTCAATTAAACCTATTATTCCAATATATAAACCACAAATAATTTCATGTCTCATATGACCACTCAAACTCATGACTTCCAAGATCAATCTATACATACTAAATGCCTCCATGTAATGCATCAAGACTTCCAATGAAATCCTCAAATAGGAAGTCACTACTTAGCTCAAATGATCATAACTTAATCCTCAAATTCATAACTCACTCTCTATAATCCACTTCTTAAGCCTTGCTTGCAGCACTACCCTTAGATGCTACGCATGCTCTTTAGGTCCTTTAGAATATATCAGGATATCATCAAATGAAGACAATCACAATTTGATCCAAATAAGGCTTAAGTATCCTACTCATTAAATCCATGAATGCAGCTAAGGCATTCGTCAATCCAAATAGCATAACTAGGAACTCATAGTGTCCATAGCGAGTCCTAAACACGGTCTTAGGAATGTCTTCTTTCTTAATCCTTAACTGATATCTTGATCTCAAGTCAATTTTAGAAAAGACCGAACTTCCTTGCAATTGGTCAAATAGGTCATCAAATCTAGGTAATGAGTACTTACTCTTAATAGTCACTTGATTCAATTGCCTATAATTAATGTACAAACGCATCAACTTGTCCTTCTTTTTCACAAACAAGAGTTCTACAAACTTAACCATGCTTCTGCTGCGCCACTCTGATAAAATTATCCCAGAAACACTGCCCTCCTAGTTCAGTTCATGGTTCGGTTCATTCCTGCCCCCCTTTGCCATCCTAGAAGCCTGCCAAGAGCCGCTCCTTGTTTAGGTCCTCTGACCTCGACATCCACTCCCTGCCCTCATCAAACCGGGACGTTACAGGTACACCAACTTTCGCCTGGTTTGAACCCAAACTACACATCTACTGAAGGGTCTCGTTTCAATAGGGATTAACTTACAGAGTTATTATCCGTTTTGGCCTATCCCATACTAGGCCTCATGGTTTCATCCTTGGCGCGTGGGCAAGCACTATCTCAGGTAGCTCTTCATTTGAATAGAGTCTCTTACCTTATCGCGCATCACTCAATGTCACTTGTCTCCTTGATTCCATTCATTCTCTTAACATTTCTTGCTCTCCAAGCTGGGCCCTTTCATAAATTTCATTATAATCCCTCAAGTTCAGGATCACTAGTTGTCTCCTACTACCTGTCCTCAAGCCCTTAAGGAATCCCTTGACCTTTTCCTCCCAATCCTCTATCAATCTAGGGGCATACCTAGACAGCTCAGAAAGTTTCGCTTCAGGAACAATTTGCGACTCAATGTCACTAATTAGCTAAGAAGGAGAGGTAATATTCATACGTTACTAAAGTCATATAAGTAACATAAAAAGTTACTAGCACACAAAAGCAACATCACACTAGTTACTAGGGATCTACGAGTGAATACCCATCACCCGTTGTTCAAAGTTAGTCAACCATTCTTGGTTAGTACCCTATGGTGTGCATCATTCTATCCTCATTTTCATCTGAGGCACCTTATCACTCCAAATAGACCATAGCTCTGATACCAAAAAGGGGCTGTGGCACCCCTCGACGGCCCCTGATCCGATTTGGGTCGCCACAGTTCGCTTACCATTCACTTTTCCTAATAACATGTCACTCTGATACCATTTCAATTGCATCGGGTCCATACAACCTGGGGGTTTACATCTTTTAGATCGGTCCCTTGCGCAATTTATATACGGAAGCACATCCAACAACTCCCTTCACTATATTCAGAAAACGATGCACACCTACTAAACATCTTATATAGGTTAAAGCCGAACACGTTTATTTACATAGCACAGATGGACATCTTTAGTCGGTACATCAAAATGCCGTAGTCTTCTATACTCGGCTACACTTCAAAGGATGACCGACATCTTCTCCAACAGTCGAATACTTAAAGTCCATCGATCAGTGTAGGCGTCCAAAAGTTCCTCCCTTTACTATCCTCCTCCTTGCAATCTTAACCAACCACTTGATTCATCTATTGGTAGCAGTGGCAGCAGAGGTATCTTATCTAGTCTGAAATGTTATTCCCCAAAAGGGGTGAGTACAACCACTTAGTAGGTAAAGGACCAATAAACCACTCAATACATCATGCCATGCAATCATCGCAATCATAGCATCACATGTCATACAAGCATCCATGCACAACATACCATGGCATCATGCACATGTCATCATACCTCATGTACCATCATCATCATATAGACATCACCATCATATCATAAACTTACCATCATCATCATATAGACATCACCATCATATCATACACTTACCATCATCATTACCATGTATCCATGCATGTAACATCATCATCATATCATCATATCACATGTACCATCATCATTACCATACATCCATGCATGTAACATCATCATCATATCATCATATCACATGTACCATCATCATTACCATGTATCCATGCATGTAACATCATCATCATATCACCATATCACATGTACCATCATCATTACCATGCATCCATGCATAATTCAATTTCAATTTCATTTTGGACCGCCACATTTCTCTTTTCCCGGGACAAATGTTTGCATCTCACATTCATCACTCGCATCCAACCAGACATCGCGAGTAACCTCCGGGCATGTATCTAAGATACAACCGGGCATTCAGCCTCCCACATTCTGGGCATCTCGCATCCCAATTGGCATCACGAGGCATCCCCCTGGGCACAAACCTCTAGGGCTTCCGGCATTTACACTCCCTGGCCGGGCATCTCACATCCCAACTAGCATCGCGAGGCATCCCCCCGGGGCACAAACCTCCGGGGCTTCTGGGATTACGTACCGACATACCACCAGTATTCCCCCCTCCTCTCAAATTACGTACCATATACTACTGGGCATCCCGACACTCCCGGGGCATCGTTGGCTCACACCTCCGACGGTCTTCTCATCACCACAATGCATGTTCTTATACATCTCATTTTCAATTTCACATTCACAATTATGGCTCAATTTCAACATGGCATGCGATGTGATGGCAACCAAGATCATATTCATCATTGAATTCATACATGCATCTCAAATCATTATCGTACATGCAGCAAGACACCATCATCCATAACAATACAATTCATGGAGTCCATGCAATTTAAAATGGCCCATATTTCATGCCTTTTCGAAGTTTACAAAATTCCAGCATATACTATTTTAGAAAATATTTAAATTAAATATCCATATGCTTCTCAAAAATCATGAAATCAAGGCATGTGATAGGCAAGGCAATAAGATAGTAATTTCATGAAAACACATGCCCAATAGAGTTCCACACAAGAAGATACAATTCACACAAATACAGCATGCAATTTCGGATAGAAACAGAATGTGCAGTTTTCGAAATAATTCGATTAAAATACCCGAACGACCTCCAAAAATTATGAAAATTTACCAGGTTAGAGTTAAGACACTAAAGTATATTTTTCATGGGGACTTCTAAGCCAGATTCGTTTCAGATAATTTTTTTATAGTCGTACGAAGCTTCTGGATCTAGCACCGAAACGTCCAGTGTAGTCATCTCCGAAATACCGAGTTTTCACCCCTTTATTCTACTTCGTTTCCTCTGAAATTTGGATATGTTTTACTTAAATATGTCCCCTACAACTTTCATTTAGGGATCTATGTCAAGTTTCCAGAGTATAGTCATCATATGGGTCCATGAAATCTCGGGTGTCCTGTACCGCGTCTCCAGATTTACTGTCTTCAAGAGTAAGTCGATTCACTAGGCTACACTTGCTCATTTTACTTCAAATTTGAGTATGTTAGTATTTAGGATGTTCTCTACAAGTTTTATGAAGAAGTCGAGAGAGATTCTTAGTAAAAATCGACATGCAACCACAAATCCACCGAAAGGTCAGCGAAATCGTTCCAGATCTAGTGTCTTCGTAGGATGAGGGTTTGACCCCTTAAATCTCCATCATTTTGTACCAAATTTTAGTATGTTGTATTTTAAGATGTTGGCTACAATTTTCATGAAGGAATAAAGGTCAAAATCAAACTCAAAACATGCATGCGAGCTCTCACAAGATTCTGATTCAGGCGGTTCATACGAAAACAGCAAGCATCTCCAAGAACAAACCACATGTACTTCGATTTCTAGCCTCTAAACATCCAAGAATTCAACCACACATGCAAGGCACACATGCAAGGGTGGAAATCAGTCCCAACTTGCCTCTAAGACCAAGCGGATGACAGCAAACGGACGGCACACCGGCGATGGACGTACGGCGTGCGGGCGGCGACGGGCGAACAGCTCCTTCTCTCGGCTTCCCCTTCTCTCTCACCACTCCCACTCTCTCGCAACCTCCTCTCTCTCCCTTTGGCCGAATTCTCCACCAGCCACTCTCTCTCTCTCCCTCTCTCTCTCTCTCTTTTTGGTTGTATATATATTTGCATGCACCCCCTCTTTGCATGGGGGACACTTGTCCCTAAGAAGGAGACAAGTGTCTCCCTTGTTGAAGACACTTGGAGGAAGCCATGCGGCTCCTCCTTCCCCCTTTATGTGCCGACAGCCCAATGGGCTCTATGGGCCGGGCCTCTTGGCCCACTTTAGGCCAACACACTTGGGCCTAAAGTCCAAGCTTTAATGGGCCAAAATTTTCTTAAATAAGTCCATTTTACTTTCAATAATTTACCTCAAATCCCCACTTATATAAATACTAAATTACGATTTCATATGGCCATAAATCTTAAAATCATAATTCCATAAATTCCAATTTATAAAACACATGGCCAATGATAGGATTTTCTTTGCTATCAAATAATTATCCATTAAAAGCTTGGCCATGAATCTTATTGCAAATTATGGACTAAATGGCTACAATACATCTTGATGGTACTCCCATCACCTATTCATAGACCTTAATGTAACTAGAGGTTGCCATGAATTTTGGGATGCCACAAACTTGGGCTTGATGAACTATTCGTCGGTATTGAAGTCAATCAAGATGAAGGAATTTTTATCTCGCAAAATAAATATACTGAAAACCTCCTAAAGAAATTCAAGATGAACTATTGCAAAGCAGTTTCAACTCCACTCATGACAAATGAGAAACTATCGAAGGAAGATGGAGCAGAAAAAGCTGATGCCTCTCTCTACAGAAGTCTGATTGGCAGTCTATTATATCTCACTGCTACACGACCAGATATTATGTATGCAACAAGTCTACTATCACGATTCATGCAAAGTCCGAGTCAAATACACTTTGGAGCTGCCATGAGAATTCTTAGATATTTACAAGGAACTATAGATTACGGCATTTAGTATCGCCCAAGTGCTAATGCCAAGCTCATTGGCTACACTGATAGCGACTGGGCCGATTTAGCTGATGATAGGAGAAGTATCACTGGTTATGCATTCACATTAGGTTCTGGAATATTTTTATCTAAAAAACAAGACTCAGTGGCACAATCCACTGTAGAAGCAGAATATGTTGCGGCTGCTACAACTACTAGTCATGCAATATGGCTTCAAAGAATTCTAGAAGACATTGGAGAAGCACAGATGGAAGCAACTCCGATACTTTGCGACAATAAGTCCGCAATCGCTATATAAAAAAATCCAGTATTCCATGGAAGAACCAAACATATAGACATCAAATATCACTTCATACGAGAGGCACAAAATAACAAAGAGATCGAGCTGAAATATTGCAAAACCGAGGAACAAGTAGCGGACATCTTCACTAAAGCATTACCGCTAGCCAAGATCGAGACATTGCGGGAAATGCTTGGAGTAACACAAAATTGGATCAAGGAGGAGTGTTGAATTGTTGATCCAATTTCTAGAAACTTCATGAAAGATTTGAGTTAGAAAAGTCAAGAAAAATCCTTAAGAAAATCTAGCTTAGGTGGCAAAAGAAAAGTGTAGAAGGTAGAAGGCTCTAGAAGAACTGTAATCTAGAATTTCCTAGATAAAGTCTACATGGACAACATTCTATAGAAATCTAGAATGTTGTACTAAGGCGGTGACTCACGCCTATAAATAGGAGTTAGTGGATGCTTGTGTTGTAGTAGAGAAACCAAAAAAGACTCATTCCTTTGTAATACAAACCTTCATAATAAAAGTTCTGTTTTTACCCATACTCCCTTGCATTGTAGTCCATTTTTATTCACACATAACACTTGCACACACATACACTTCTGCAAAAACACCAACAACAATGAACTAACTTTTACACGGTAATACTATAGATAATGAGGCATAGAAGATGTAGTTAATTTAATTATCAACGGTATAATTTCATTATCAACAGTATGGTCAGCAGGCTAAGCACCCCTAAATACACCTCCAATTCTAAAAATATTACCTATAGAACTCAGCAAACAAATCCTTGTCACTGATATATGCGAGCAGCTTCGGTACCTGCAAAAGGTCCTAACCACCTATGATACTTTAAAAATGATGCTAGACTACATTACAAAAATTAATTTCCAGACAACAGACCTCAAGCGTTTCTTCAATGGCTTCATTGCTCAATTTTTCACTACCTCCCTTCTTAAGTATATTATCACAAAAAGTAGCCAATAGCTCTGCACTTGAGCTTCCGCCAACAACCTTGTTGCAAAAGACCTCAAAAGCCTCCTTAAGTGCCTGTCAAAAGGGACGTCCAAATAAGTATATATTTGATGTAGCTTTTTGAAATCACTTTAATCACAAGATATGAGCCTTCTGGAAAAGGCTGTGGTTCTGGAAATAATCATTCACACGTGTCACATACTTAATATGTAGCTCAATCACTTTCCTCACAAAATCCAGCCGACAAGGAGCTGAATCAATGCTCCTAAACAGACCAACAAAAGTTTATTAACAGATGGAGGAGAAGTAGAAGATCGATCGTATTACCTGTTCCAGCAAGCCAACTACATCCTTCATATCACCCTGTGAAAAGGAATGAAGGGACTAGGTTACGTCTTCATAAAATGTTCCAAGTCAAAACAAAGGTATGCATAAATATCATAGATGTGCAACCACACACTACAACTGCAGAGTGATAAGGATGGCGAGTCCCAAACAATGAGTCAGATTGAGATTGGAATTTAAAATAACACAAATGGTAACTTGGTGAAGCATAAATTCCTTTATGAAAACCTAAAGCTCAGAAGCGTCGCAGGACAATTTCCTTATCATCATACTCAATAATAAAAATTGCACCATATAGTTCAAACTAATTGATTGCTAGAGCTATCACCCATCACAGTGGCTCAACTGGGTAGGCGCTAGACTTCTATCAATGAGGTCTAGTGTTCGAAGTTCCTGCAACGCAAGTTGCAGGAATGCTAGCTTTGAGACTCTTGGCGACTTACCTGGTGGCATGTGTGTGGTGGTTAGCATGTGTTGCCCCCAATAGTTTACCTCCGGTTGCCGGCCATGCGAGGTTCCCAGAGTCACCAAAAAAAAAAAAAATTAATTGCTAGAGCTTGAATAAACATTTACAATATTTCTTCAAGAGAAGACTACAACTATATCTGTAGAATTTTGGAAATTTTTTTTGAATATTTGATGGACAGTGATTCATTAATATACATAAAAACGGTACAGGCATGAGTATGCAATAAGCCAGTATTCTTAGGACACATTGTAGCACTGTAATCATAGTTGAATGATTGAATTACTACATCAGCTCGCGGTTCACTCAGGCCCGAATGCTAAAACAATAACATAACGATGTATACGTGTCAGTTATCTATGCTAACATGTGTACTTGTTGATCATATCCACATATATTCAGATCCTGGAATATGTATGGCATATCTAACGGTCACTAGTGTGATGTACATCTTAGCAAATACCAATTTTTGGGTTATTCTCCTCCAAAATCAAGTCTCTGTCTGTCTGTCTCTCTCTCTCTCTCTCTCTCTCTCTCACACACACAGAAACACACAAAACCACCCCTCAAAGCTCATCCTTATAGGTTCCCTTTTGAGACAATGCTTGACTAGCCTCTCATGGCAAGCTGCATCTCTTTCTGTAGGTCAATCTTCTCATTCCAAGATTAACTTCCATCTTCTTGAATGGAGGAGAAGGTTTTTACCAAAACGGAGATCTAAGTCAGCAACAATTCCTCATTTGTTTCCACCAACCTATATGGCAATTAGCATGAGGGGATTAACTAACTGGCTGATGCTAATTCTGCTCCAAGTAGATATAAAAAACCTAGCATCCCACTTTAAGCAAAAAAAATAGGATACTTATCAGAATCCCACTAAGGATATTTACTAGTATCTCAGCAGACTTCTATTTTGTAAGAAGGACAATAGTCCGACAAGAAAGGGTATCCAGATAGCCATGGAAAATTATAATATTCCACCTTCACTAAGGGTTGACGGTACTCTTATGGTTATAATAACTTTGTGCATAGCTTGTTTGATCTAGAAGGCTACATCAATGAACCAAGTTAGACTTATGGTCCAAAACATTCCAAAATATCACCTTGTTTTCTTCCACCATGTTAATCCAATTTGAAAAATCGAAACTCTCCCTGTGTACTCAATTGATTCTGTACCATAGAGAGGCCTTGAATCATCTTGAGACAAGAGCAGAAACTGTCAAGTAAAGCATGCAAATTCTCCGACGACGATCCACTAATACAGAAGAATGGATGGAGACTCTGCTTATTTGACTGAACTAGAGCAGAAATTCTGCAAATTCATAAGAAAAAGCCAAAGCCATGGACTGATAAATTGAGAGATTAATATACCAACCTTCTGGCTGTTAGCTGCATCTTCTGCTTGTTTGACCAAGGCAGTGCCCTCATCAGTAACATGCTGAAATATGAGGCATGAAAAACAAGGTAAAGGATGACGAAATGCAAGTGGAGTCCAATGAGGATGAAATATGTATGATGGATAAAGCACCTGCTTAACTATGTTAGCAATAGGTTCCAAGCCTTTTGGATTTTTGAGAAAAGCCTGAACATCCCCAACAAATCTTCAACCTAAACAGCATCAGAAAACATGGTAGGTAATGGTAGGTAAATAAAACTCAAATGTATAAAAGACCAGATGTGTCACGCCCCAATCCTCGAGAACGCACCCATCTTTCTACTTGGTCGATTTTAGAATGTGATATCCCAAGACTATGTATCGCCGACCCTTTTATTTATATTGCACAAGTGAAAGTAGTTATAAATTCACAAACAATAAAACAATGGGATAGAAAAACAGGCCATATTTTTCATATTGAAATTCACAACCACACTTTTATACACACGCACCTCATAGTTTCTTACAATACTATCAACATAGGTCTAATCTAACATTTATCCAAAAGTACACAAGGTTCACAAAAAGGAATGGGATCTTAGTCCTCATCCAGGTCATACTCGGGATCATCATCCTGATCTTCCTTAGACTCTTCTTCACAAAGCTCATTCTCTTCAAGCTCTTCATCTTCTGCTGGCTCGTCATCAGGGTCATCCAACCGGTAATCCTCCTCCGGTTCCTCTACGGACCTGAAATGGTTATTGAATAACCAATGAGACTACGTCTCAACGAGTTCTACCCCTAAGACCCGATTAGTAAACCAATACGCCATACGATTGCCTAAGCACAGCACGAGTCGGAGGACTTATCTCGGCCTTAGTTCTAACCTGCAATTCAAGGTTATATACAGATGCTTCATATAATACATCAAACATTCAATCAATTCACAACACTCCCAACATTTAAACATATTTAGGAAAAATTAGACAAACGAAACTCACGAACAAGATTTAGAAACTGGCAGCACACTCAACAGCGACACAAAATACACGGTCACATGGAGTTTTCGTTTGTACCAAAAGTTCATTTTATCGTAGTGTTCTTTGAGACAGATTCCCCCCTTTTCGTCAGTGCTTTCCACCCGTTTGTCAGTGCGATCCACCTGCTGGGAACAGTGGGCTTCATCAGCGCTTTCCCCCTGATGGGTTTCCCAGTGGCCGGCCCTCCATCGTGCAAAATAGACTTCTTTTATGTTCTTAAATTGTTTGTAATGATCATGCTCGTGGTCCACTCTTACCCTGTCGTAGAACTCACTAGACATGTCAAAAAACGTGAGCTTTCGGAGTGCGCGAATTTTTAAGATGCCAGAGGGTATCATTTCCAACCATTGACAGCCGCTGATGGTGAGGCTTTCAAGGCTCAGCAATGCTCCCTCCTCCAAACTCATTGATCTAAGCCCCTCTAATTCCTCAAGCAGTAAAATCTTTAGCTTCCGGAACTGCCTTCCATTAAATTCCAATTTTTCTCCGTCATAAGCCCGACGCAGTTCTAGTTCTACTAGATTCTGCAATTCTCCGAGGGTTGCAAGGAGATCTTCCTCCAGATGACTCCATCTTAATATGATTCTTGTCAATTTTTTGTGGGACGATATCCAATCAGGCAACTTCTTCAAACGGCCATGCAAGTAGAGACGTTCAAGAGACTCAAGAAGTGTAGTTCGAGACTCAGGAGGTGAGAGATCAAGTATCTCGTCCTGGTCAAGCGCATGTACATTGAGGGACGTCAGCAACTGTAACTTCTCAAGGGCAGAGCACAACAACTTACCATGTTTCTCTCTTAACTTGGTGATTCCCAACCGCCTTAATTTTGTCAGATTCACAAGATCTTTCAATATTGTTTCGTCTGCTCTCACGAAACAGAGCTTTTCTAGGTCCTTGAACCCTCCGATGCTACATGATGCCCGGAAACCAATTAAGTCGTAACTGTTCATCAGGGGTCTTTCTCATGATGATAAATCAGGATTTGACGAATACTTGTGAGTAGTCCAAACTCCTTAGGCAACTCTGTGACCAAGCTATGTTTCGCATCCAAAAATTCTAGATACGTAAACTTTTCGATGGAGCCTGGGATTCTCTTGATTAGCGTATTCCTTAAGCAGAAGTATCTAAGCTTGGTTAGCCCGAACACCTCATCTGGAATGACTTCGAAATGTGCACCTGTCAGATCCAATACCTTTGGCGAGGATGGAAACGATGGAGTCTCGGAAGTTGTTATCTTATCCTCATTGGAGGAGACATCGAGCATGAATACTAAAGAAATATGGAGGGATTTCTTTTCATTCAAAGCCTTGATTTCTCCCTGGACAAGTAGCCAGTTGGGACTGTGCTCACTAATTGCTAGGTCGCTTAGATTGGACACGGAAACGATGATATCTCGCACACTCTTGTCCAGTTGGAATGTGGAGGGCTCTCCATCACTTCTTTCCACCGGACGGATGCATTTCGCCAGAGAAGACTCATCATGTAAAAAAAGCTCTGCTAGTCTCAGGTTTCGCTCCAATCCTTCCGCGGCCCATGAACGACAAATTTTCTTATAACTGATGGGGGTATTCTCGGGAAAATGCCCAAGTACAAAAACCAGAGTTTGCGTCGGTCCGTACATATGATCTTCAACGCTGTTTGGACAGGGTCAAGTTCAGGACCTTCGCCCTCCAAAAGGCCCTTATAAACGGTCACCAACGCTTGTTGGATAACAGGAAGTTCCTGAAAGAGGTTACCTGGGGGTATCCTCGCCTCCCATTCATCCTTCTGGTTGTGCAAGACGAAAACGATTGCTGTAGGCAGTTTCTCACACTTCCTAACAATGAGTTGGCAAATTTGCTTACCGTATCCACTTTTATCCTTTGATATGTACTTCTGTAGCTCATAAGGTCGACCCTTCAGTTCACAAGGTTCGAATTTGTGGCCACGCTTTTCGATTTGGCCGTAGGATGAACCCAACCTGTCTATGAAGATCACTCGGCATGTCTTGAGTTTGCGCAAGACGTCGAATTTTTCCCAAGTTCTCTGGTCTTCTAAATTATCAACCACAATGAGGCATCCTCCTGGTTGCCGTAAGGAGAATCCTGGGTCCATCGACATCCAAGAGTTCGTTTTAAACTTTCTAGGGCGGGTTGCCCTCTCAATAATATGTTGCAGAAGTATTTCATGATAATCATTTTTTTGTGGAATGCTAATCCAGGCGATGGTAGCAAAATGCTCCAGGACATCTGTACACACCTCTCTGACCAAGGCTGTCGTCTCGGCTTCCTTCGCAGACTCTCCCGTTACCAAAACATGCTTCTCGCTGGAGGAGTCCAAAAGCAAACTCTTCAACTTCCAAAAATGACGGCAATAGTTGATCCTATCAGCTTCTTGGAGCGGACCTGAATCCTTTTGAGGACTTCTGGTGGCAGAACTTCCTTCCCCTGTTTTGTGACTCCTTTTGGTGGCAGGTCCTTCTTCCGATGCTTTATCGTCAATATTGGTAGCAGATTCTTCTTCTTCTCTCTCGACGGCTTCGACATTCCAGAGGATGGTGGTGCGGTGGGGGAGGTCGTGTGTGATGATGGATTCGGGACAGATGAATTCGGGACAGATGAGATTGTCGCCGTTGGCACGCAGGAAGGTGCCGTAGTGGGTGCGGAGCTTGACGTGGGTGCCCTCCATCACGGGCTCCAACTCGTGGGAGGAGTCAAGGGGAGGGGGACTGAAGGACCTTGCAGCCGGTCATGCCGTGGGGAGCGCTCGTAGGAGGCAGTGAGGTACTTGCCGCAGCGGCTCTTGAGGTGGAGGACAGAGTCAGAGTTGATGAACTCGACGGACCACCAGGTTATGTCTCCTCGTCGCGTCTTCTCGTCACGAAGGGCGACGTTCTCCTCGTCGTCATTTTCCATGTGGTGCAGGTCACGGCGGCTCCCTCTTCCTAGCATCTCCATGCGTGCCATCTCCTCAGCAGTTTCGCGACGGTTCTCTTCGTATTGGGCGAGATCCTCCTCGTTCCAAAGGGCAACAGTCTCCTTGTCGTCCTTCGCGATGAGGTACTGGCCATGGCGGCTTCGGAGGCGCACCACCCGGGCATTGCGGAAGAAGTCCATGACCGATGGGAGGCGGTTGCCGGCTATGGAGATCTGTTGTTCGCGGAATGGGAAGAGCTAGTTTATTTATATTTGTATTCGGACAAGAGAGAGGGACTGGGGTGAGGGATTGACTAAATGAGTTCCCGAGCTATGAAGCACGGATACATCACATGTGCTTCCGTGTCGACCGCGTGTCGGATTTTTCGATGTGTGATCAACTTTTCTCGACTTGTTTCAACACGCGTGTCTGAAAGACGATGGACGGTGGAGGCAAGGGCGAGGGAGCAGAGACGAGACCGCGAGCGACGGTGAGCCCGTGACAACGAGAGACGGCCAAAGAAAGAGTAGAGATTGAGGCAAGGGCTACCACTCTATGATGCTGCGATGAATCGGTGACGAGGCTGTAGCTGCGAGGAAGGAAGGGCTGGAGGTGAGGCGATGAACGATTGTGATGAGGACCAAGAGCAAGCAGAGATTGAGAGGAAGAGGAGAGGAAGGGGGTCGTGTGGCGAGGAGGAGGAGAAGGAGGGCGCTGCTAGGGTTTTAAGAAGGAAACTAAATGAATAAAAAATGGACTTGGCGTGTTATAGGGAGTGGAAAGTGATACGTTGGTAGCCTGTCAGGTGGTGGGGAAAGGAAAGAAATTTGGGGGTGGGGGGAAAGAGACAAGGGAAAAAAGGGAGTAGGGGTTGGGGGTTGGGGGTGGACCCCCAAGGGGAATTTTTATATAATCGGAAAAATAATAAATTAAATTAAAAAGTAATATCAAAAAATAAAAGTACTGAATTTTTTTTTTTTTTTGCTCTACTCTGCCTTACTCTAACACTCACTCTCGACTTACTCACTTTCGGACTTTGCGCCCGCCTCCGCAGGCGTGGGAATCGAAACCCATTTCTGAAATAAAATCGTCCTCACCCCAATCCCTTTTGAAAATGTAGGGATTTGAACCCCCAACCTCCCCCGTCCAAGTTGGAAGGGTGGCCACTAGGGCGAACCCCTGTGGTTAAAGTCTTGAATGTTGAATGATGATAAATTTTGATCATTATAGAAGATTATGGATTTATTTAAATAAGTTGATTCTAATTTATTGTTAATAATTAGTTTCATCAATAACTTTTGTCAATTTATTAATATTATTAGTGTAAATTCATGATAGGCTCTTTTTTAATTAATTAATAATTTATAAATTTGAATTAAATTAATTAAAATTAAAAATATTCATTTAATATACAACGTATCTTAACGTATCGGAATTTTCTATTTTTGAGAAATGACGAGTCGCCGTGTCGTGTCGTGTTGTATTGCGTGTCTGTGTCGTGTGTCGGTGCTACTTAGCATATGAGTGAGGGAGTGTCCTCGGCTCACCAGAAACCGCCTTTGTCCTAATTTTCGAGTGACTAGGCTCCCTCCTTTAGGCTCTCTCCTTTAGGAAGTGGCGTCTCTCCAAGAGACGATTCGAGGTGTTCCTTCTTTTTTTCCTTTTTTTGCCCTTTTGAAGGATAATCTTTAATTTATTCCTCGCGATTATTTTTATTTTTATTTTTTGTGCAACTGTTTGATTATAAAACCTTCTTAATGGCACATCTAGGTCCCCTGGCCGATTAGCCTTTACCACCGAGGTGGTTGGCCGTTGATTTAAAAATTCAGTCGTCTGCATGCACATGTCAAAGCACTAGAAAATCTAAACACTTGCATTATGGTTCCGTAATTGCAAAAATTCGGAATGGTCAATCTACCAATTTATCAAAGTCGCAGTAATTAATGTCTTGTTACAGTTAACAGGGGAAGGCTAACAATGTCTAGAAATCTTGAAATCAATTAAATGCTACCGTAAAGAAACCTAATAATGGAAAAATAGATACCATGTTTCTTGTTACAGAAAAAAGATGGAGCAATGGACATATATTTTCATCCTTATAAATGAAGAGCTTTTCATCAGATACTACCTAAAACACATTCTATCAACACCTAACTCATAATTATTTCTCAATACCTAGATGTGGGACCCACCCCAAAACTGACATTGCGGAGAGGTAAGTACTGTAGCAAAGGATCAGACCGATTTGAGGTCTAACAATGCACTTTTGAAGCACTTATATTATCCATTTAACATAATGATCTATTAAATATGCATTTGTATACCACGAAGAAGCTCAACCTAGGACAGCTTGCTCTACCGACCAAAAAAAAAAAAAAAGGACAGCTTGCTATAACCTCCATGTCCATTCTTCTGACCGAAGAGTCGACTAGGAAGTGCTTTGACCATGGTGATGGGCGTGCATGGAGGAGAAGAGAAGGCGAATATTGTGATGTTGCGGGCGAGAAGCGAAATCTTTCCTTCCTATAGAATCAGGGATGGAGCCGCAAGCGAAGAAGAGTGGAGGCTGTTCGGGACTATCCTTTTTCGAGATGGCGGGTCCTAAACTCCGAATATGCTTTTCCGTCCTTGTCCGACACCACACTAGGAGAATGAAACCGATGTGCGCCATGCACGGACACAACGAGTGAATAAAAATATCTTATTACCTCCGAATCAAAGAAAGACCTGCCCGAATTTATGCGGTGTCAAGTGACACGTTTTTTCGGAAGATGGTGCATCATTCCTCGTCATAACATGAAAACAATGCTGACACTAGGGTTAATTCATGAAATTAATTTGCAAAAATGACTTGAGAGCTCAAATTTGATGTCAAATTTGATTTACATGAATTGACATCACATCTCACTTTAAATTAAGTAGCCATCGCATAGGCACTACGCACACAAGCAATTGCTCTTATGCTATGTTTTCGAAATAGAGAAAGGATTTCGAAACGACATATGGATGCAAAATATAATGCTTGAAACGTGAAGTGCATGAATAATTAGAGAAGTGTAAATACACCTGATGGACCTAATGGCTCAACATTGATTTTATCCACAAATCGACGTTTCCACCATCACCACATGAAGACGGTAAAAAATTTTTTTTTACAAAAGTAATTTTATATATTTAAACAATCCTATCTTCTTTCGGGCTGTCTCCCACCTTTTCTTTTTCTTTAGTTTTTCTGTACAGAAGTAAATGGATTTTTGTTTTGTGGGTACAAAGAAAATTTATATATTTACACATCCCTCCCTTTCTTCTAGCTATCTCTATCCGTATAAATCTAAACAGATTTTACGAAATGATTTTTTGGTCAATAATTGCCCAAGGTTGATAAATTTGGAAATGATTTTTTCGTATGTACGCATATATCTTTTTTTTTTCTTTTTTAAATTTTGTTCTTTCTATGTTTATCTAACGAAAAAGTATGAAATGAGGTAGAACATGTTTGTATAATAACTCGTGGGAATGCTGAAAAGTGACATCGGAAACAAAGGATAAAGTGAATCTCGTGATGCAAACTTCCAAATCATATGAATGCCATGTGATTACAACACATATTATATAGAACAGTCGATAAATTGAAGGGAATCGATGACTTGTCAATGAAGTTATTAATAACAAACATGACAAGCTATTGATGAGAACTTCCACTATTTGATGAGGTCATCGATACAAGTATGTAACGGTTAAGGTAGTGGAGTCGATGCAACAATTAAGTAACCATCAAAGTAGCATAATCGATGTAATCGTCAAGATAGTGGAGTTAATGTAACCGTTAAAGCATAGGAATTGACAATCTCATGTTGCTCAATAGTAGGAGTCATGCAGAACATGTTTAATCTCTTAGTAACCCTCTATGTAGTTATCGGTAGTTGGTTATAGATACCTCAAGTATAGACTTTGTAAGAATCCTCCGAATTAATTACAGATCTCAATTTCTTCTGAAAATGTATCTTCATCTATACTTTCCTATAGTTATCTTTCCTTAATGATGACAATTGTTCCAATATTTGAATCTTTAAATTTCTTGTCATTTCCCTTTTCATCCATAATCAACAAAAGACCATTTACAACTTTTGTCGATTTTAAAGTTATTTATTCTACTTTTCAGTGAAACATCTTTTTGACACACCTCTTAGGACTCATTTTGTTGACTCGAGAAGACTGTGACAAGAACCAAAAATCAACAAGAGTCTGGCAATGTTTCTGGCAACAATAACCCATTATCACAAATTCGTAATGAGGCTATCGTGCATTCTGAGTCCTCAGTCACCAAAAGAGTGCGAGAGGATTACCGACAGGGAGATGTTGATTTTCTATGACACCATGGTGAAGAACGGTTTACGCAAGTTGCACCAAATCCCAATAAGATGTCAACCATGCAAAGATTGTTCGAACAAAATTATGAGGCCAATTATATCATTAGCCATTTGTCAGATGTGATTAGGCCGATGGTTATCAATACTATAAAAAGATGCTCTGTCAAGGCTAGATCCTTGAACCAACCACTACAAGCAAAACCAGTGGTAACGGGTATGTTCTTAGTCTCTCCGCTTTTAATAATGTCGATAATGTTTGTTAGAGTAATCAAGCCCCTGTAAGGGTGAAGTGGAAGCCTGAATCTTTTGATCAAGGCCAAAATAATAAAAATAATCAAAACAATATGGTCAAAATAACCAAATTGGTATTAACTAATTTGGCAAACCAGACTAGCCGACAAATTGGCCAAATGCCAAATGTAGAGAATTTAAGGCAGCAATTGCTTTGGCACCACCTATTGTGTACGTTCACGTCGAGCCTAATTTGCCAACTAATATTGAGATGGATAATCTGGCAAGACCAGCATCACCGCCTTGGGGTAAGATGGCCAATCAAATCCTCAATTTAACATAACACTGTTTGTTGAAAAAGTTCGACAACAATCAAGATGAAATAAGGGTATTATAACCCACCCGTAGATAGCCGTGATGGTTGGGCTTCACTACCTCACCGCAGAGGGAATGAGTTCGAATCTTCGGATGCTCGCGACTTAAGGTGGAGTCCCAGGGGTGGTTTACTGGGCCAGCCCCCCTCGGAGGGTTTATGTCTAAATAGTAGTTTGCGGTGAGGTCCCACCGGTGCTACCGAGTACCGGAGGTTCGTGTGATCCTCGAAGGGTGATCTCCGGCAGTCTCTCGGTCATAAAAAAATAATAATAATAATAATAAGGGTATTATAAGATCTGTATATATGAAACCTTATCTTGAGTGGGTTGATAATCATCATTTTCCTATTGGTTTTAAAATCAATGACTTTGTCATCTTCATGAGAAAAAGATGAATGATTGACCATCGGACACATAAATCGATTTGTAGCCCAACATGGAGATGCAGGAACAAATGAATTCTTAATACTTAAGTTGTCTCATTTGTCTTTATCAGAAATTGTCTTTACCTGGTATGGTAATTCACCATCCAACATTAGGCAAAGTTAGAAATATTGGAAAACAACCTAGTGGTATTTTGATGATCACCGAACTGTCTCTGAGTTCTAACATTTACCATGACAAGTGCGGATAGTGAAATTATTCATATCATCTGTTAAAATATGTCTCGAGTTTAAGCCCAATGCAAAATTACGAATATTCCGAATTGGATATATTGCGGATGTTCGAAATCGAGCAAAGAAGATCCGAAGATCAACTTCCCGAATTTGAATCTGCGTTGGAGAGTCTGGCCGTTAAAATAGGAAAGTTCAACTTTGACTAGGATTTGGATTTTGTTTAAAATATACAAAGATATGTTTTGGATAGGAAACAAAATCCTATGAGAAGTTGGCAAAAGAATAAGGGTTTTACTTATATATAGACTTGAGGCCATGGGTGATAGATGTGGATCACAAATTGTTTTGAAGCGCCGCGTGAGTGCTTGGTGTTCCGCCGTTGATCGTGAAGAATTGATCTTGAAGCGCCGTCTTCTTGTCGAGTGCTTGGGAGGGATTTTTCTTTGTCGTGAATTACATCCAAGAAGGTTTAGTGTTAAAGCCAATTAAATCTTGTGGTAAGATTTGTGTGTAATTCCTTCGTGAGATTGAGAGATTATTTCTTGAGGAATTTCGGGGCTAAACACTGTGTGTGTTATTGGGTGTAATTGGGGCTTGGGAAACACCGAGAGAGTGTTTGAGTGATTCGAGTGTGTAATCTCCTTGTATCGCTTGATCTATAGTGAAATTCGCTGCTGCTCTCCCCGTGGACGTAGGTCTTTACGACTGAACCACGTAAATCTGGTGTCCGATTTATTTTCTTTTTTCTGTCTATATTATTGTTCGATCGCTCGCCTTATCTCAACATCATCAATGATCTTGGTTCGGAGGATGACCGGTGGTATTTATAATGGTTCAGTGGCAATTGCCTTCTGGTGATCACTTAGGATGGGATAAGGGTATTTATAATTGTGAGGTTGTGTTTTCCAGATAGTTTTCATCGATTTCCTCTATGCCTCTTCATGTCCGAAAACCTCTTGCCCACGTTCTCATGACGCCACAATTCTATTTCCAAGCGTTGCTCTCGCTAGACTATGCACGATCTTACTTGTTGGCGGTCATTGCCCTGCGATTTGCTTCTCAAGCGATAACTATCATACGATCTTGTTCCTCGGTGATAACTGTTCCCTCCAGTCATATGTTCATTTCTCCTCGATCCTTACTGCTTCACTGGTTTTGAACTTTGTGGTTGCGCCTCAACGCCATTTAAGTAAACAACCACTAGTTACTCCACAATTGGTAAGTATACTACTATGTATCTCATGTTTCCATAAACTTTTTGGTGGCATTCTGCTGTTCACTAATTGCAGATGCCCACGTCAATAGTTACTAGCTGTTCTGCATCATGTATCGACAACTGGATATGCATCACCGATGTGTCAATGTCGATAAGCAACTATCAACCTCCATGGCCATTGACAAGATATCAGGTGCATAGTTACTCACGTGTTATTCATGTGACCGTTCACATGTTAAGGACGTGCTTGTCCATGTCTACGACTCGATTATTTATGGTGTAAACATAATGTAAACATCAAGTTGTGATTATTATAGGTAAGTTTCAATCAATGGCAAGGTTCTAACGACTGTAAGTTATATTTGCTAGTGAACGAATTAAATATCCCCTTTTTTTCGGTCACATTAAATACCCCTTTTTACTCACCGAATTAAGTGAACTTTTTACTTAATTGAGCCTTTTAAATCAACACTAAGTAAGGTCATCCATGGGGGAGAGTTTGAGCTAGTCTCACCCTCCCCTCCGTTTTCTGTTGATTTTTTTTTTGAGTTTCCTTGTTCGTTTCTTCTTTTTTCTTCTCTCCTTATTTAGATTTGGGAGCTCTCTCCTCCCAATCAAATTCTACATTTGAGAGTTTGAACTCTCCTAATTTAGTTCTACCCTAAGAGTTTTTCCCTCTTGCTTTAGATATGGAAGTTTAATAATATTTCGGGGATTCGATACCCCAGTGCCTTGTCCATGTAGAGGTCCTCCGCCTCCAATTTTAATGATGATCACAAGAGCTCTAGCGTCTTGTTAAACTATGAGTTTTTCTTTTTCATAAGTTGGAACTATGTTTATTCAACCTATTTTGGTTGTCTCCGTATAGCGATGGTGTAGAGGAAGCCGAATCTAGGTACGCACCACCATCTAGCAATGCCGTAGTTATTGAAGAAGGAATTCATTAATGATGATATGAGATCCAGTGATTGGCCATCAATTATTTTGCTTGACAAATCCATTCTTATCGAATGGGTATGTGTTTAACCATGCCGGTATTTTATCGATCCTCCTTGTTTATTGGATTTGGCTTTGTTTTGTAGTATTTTGGTCTTTACTTTGATTTGATTTGCTAGGAAAATCTATGTAATACTCATGTATCTTTCTAAGCGATGAATACAATTTTTTCAACCAAAAAAAAAAGAAGTAAGGTTATCCAACAACTTTAATCTCTTTAAATGCTCTATTTCTAATTTTTGGCACTTAATTAGATTATCCAATAGACTGTATTGGAGGGGTTTACTAAGAGCTTGTGTGATAAATTATAAGGAATGATTTGATAAGTGCTAAAAATTTGAGTATTGAAAATTAATTGCTAAGTATCGAAGTATTGAAACTTTTTTTGTTTGTCCTACTTTAACTCTCAACTCACTCTCAAACTTTTACCATACTTCTTTACAGAGAATGGGAGTCGTATCCCATATTTGAAACGAAATGTCCCTAACCTTGCCTTCCCCTGAGAAGGTGGGAAATCAAACTCCTTATCTCTCATTCATATATGGAAAGGGTGGCCACCGGGTAAACCCCTAGTAGTTAAATATTGAAACTGAAAACACAAATTATTTGAGGATAGATGAAAAATAAATACTAGATTTTGCTAATCTCTTTGCAAACATGGAATAGTGAATATTATCGAAAGGTTTTGATAATGTAATTTGTGAAATATTTATTTTTGTTGAAATTTTATCATTGGATCAATTAAGTCCTTCCTACTTTACTGTATTGAGTGATCTTATACTTAAAACAATCAATGTCGTATGGTATTTTAGGTTGTCAGAAGCACTTAATGATAATAAGTAATGAAAAGTTTAAATATTAAAAGTCAAAACATTAGTTAATGCAATAAGTAAGGGAAGGATTATCTAATTCATATATCAACAAAAATTTTTGTCAATGGCAACTAGAATCTCGCCAAAGCTAAAGCCTAGCAATAATGACTGTTGTTGTACGTTGGGTAACAGATCAATAATATCCGGCTATCAATTTTCAATTATCATTAAATAACTTTTTATTTTTATTTTCGGTACTTAAAATTAATAACACTTAAACTCAATACTTAAATTTTCATTGATGAGTTTGTTTGATGACTACGTCATTTGAATCTTTTAAGTCAATAATAATGAATTTATCGAATAGGCTTGCTCATTAGGTGTTGAATTGTCAAATCTCAGCACTTATTTTTGCAGCTAGAATCTTGCCAAATTTTTTACTGAATCCTATCAACAGCGGCCACTACTTTACGTTTGGCAAGAAATTAGTTGTATTTAACTAGACCAGATACTCAGAAATGTACACATGAACCGAAGAATTCAAAGGTTTAAGAGATTTCGTGAACGACTGTGATTAAAACAGTTATTATACTTCCTCATGGTTGGGAGTCTAATTTTCACTCACGGGTGGAACAAATTAGGCAATGCAAACTTAACGGTTAGGTTGCCAACTGGATTCATCCTTTTCTAGTTAATGTTCATCAACAAACATGGTATTGTTCCTTTAATGTGACCACTTCGATAAAACATTTCTTTTCATTCTTTGCGTTGGACATCAATTTTTTTTTTTTTATGGTAATTATACTTCATAGAAGAAGTTCTCTTCATATGTTAGTAAGCACAAATGATAATCATTTGAGCTAGAAATTGATTTCTAGAATAGAAATCTTGGATAAGTTTATGAGCAAAAATATGTGTTTGATAATGACACAAAATTTCTTCCTTCCAAGCGGCAGTAGACGGTGGGGGCGTGGCAACCTTGTGGGGGCGGGCGGTGGCGGATGGTGGCCAGTGGGGTTCGCGGCAGCGACAATCGATGGCGACTGACAGTGGGCGATAAAAACGGGTGGTGGCGAATGGACAGCCGGTTAGTAGCAAGGACAAGGATGAGCGATGATAAGAGTTTTTATTTCTCATTTCTATACAAGAAAAAGAGAAGTAGAAAATTTTTATTTCTTATTTCTGCGTCAAACCTATTTTTGAACTAAAAATTTTGTTGCAAAAATAGAAAAAAGGAATTACGTTACCAAATGGATTTCTGTTCCATAAACAAATATGGAATATAAAAAAAATTATTTAACAAAAATAGAATGGTTATCATGCATGTCTAAAAAGATTCATTTGCCATTTGCTTAGGAAAAAATTGTGGTCTTTTTTCCTTGCTTGTCTTAATACATATACTTACTTCCGAGAGCTTCAAGTTGTCGCATCCCGAGATTTTCAATTCTGTTTTCAATTAAATAAATCGGGCATTTGATCAACATGCTTATAGTGCTATTCTCAGAATTGATCACTCCTGAGATAACTAGACTATTTGGGGAAATCATTAAGAGATTTTAATGCAATAGACTTGAGAATTCGACTATGAATCGACTACTCGATCATGCTTATCTGTAGAGATCATTATGGCACAGTTAAAAATCGATTAGAGATCAAAGATAGGTCGGTTAGACTAAGATGTGTGGCTAAACGTGGGTGATCCCACCAAATTACAAAATTCTCATCGATCGGTACTAGAATGATTTTTCTGTCATTTAGGTATCTTGTGTCCGTATTTGAAACATCGAGATTTTCACGACAACCGAGAGTCACTAATGTGTCGAAGAGGTTCATTGTGGTTCGAAGAAAATCGACCACAAGTCATTTGCACTAAAAATTTTTGAAAGTTACCCGACAGGCTAGGTCACACTAAAATCACGCCGGATTGAAATTAACCACGAATTTGAATCCGATTTCAAAAATTGAAAGTTCTGTTATGTCACAGGTCATTTTAAAAACGTCGATCCATCCTTCGAAAACTTTTCTGTAAACCGAGATTTTTGGCGAAAAATAGATATAAGGCTGTTTTTGTCCGGGAAACTTAGAGAACCATTTTTGATTGCGAAATTGGGATGCAAGTTGGATCTATTGGCGAGGAAAAATGCCAATTTGATTGAGGACCCGGCGATGGAAATTTTTGGGGCCAAAATTGATTCAATTAACGGAGGATATATCCAATTTGGGGGAAAGACCTTCAAAATTCGTAGCCCCCCATACCCTCAACAATTGGACCACCTCCAAGGCTTCTAGAGGAAGATTTGGCTGCTACAATTTGTTGAGGAAGACAACCAGCAAGGTTGGGCCTCTTCTAGGGGACAAAGGAGATATGGCTATCCCCTTCGTCCCCCATTCAGTCGAGCCTCCCTCCATTTCCAACAAGTTGAAGCTCAGAAAAATTGCAGAGAGAAACTAGAAAAGTCACCTTGCTTGTTGATGCCCGTTCGAGCCGCCCACATCGCCACTGCTGGCCGTCGCGCCGTCTGCGAGTCTCGCGCAAGCTGCACTCGTTCCGCGCATCCCTGGCCGTCATTCTACCCAGACACAACCCCTAGGCTGTCCCCTAAGCTATTCAAACTTATTTCGTCGTCACCGGAGTTACCTACTCGCCTGCCGAACTGCCAGAAGCCCACTGCAATCGTCTGCCACCCGTCCTTGGCTGTTTCCAGCCCAACCGGCCACCGTCTAGCCATCTTCAATGCCCAACTAGAACAGAAATTCCTGGGTCTCCCTTGCACTATTTGGCCCACTTTGGTGCCCTTCCGGACCTCGAAAAGTGCACCCGCTTTGGAGTTTGTCGCCGGTCTCTGTGTCCCTGTTGTTGTAGTCCCGTTGGATTGCTAATCTAGTGATTTTACTCACTAATCCATGCTTAGGAAGTTAATTATGCTTAAGGATTGATTAGTTTAGATTAAGTATGGTTTATGTGGTTATTTAGAACGGATTAATAATTTAATGATTCGATATTGCATGCTAGCAAGTAAAGAAACTGTAATATTTATCTAGATAGGTCCGGAAATTTTCCGGGCCCGTGATGGCTTTTAATTAGGCTTTTCCGGCCTAAGTGTGCATTTTTGCTATTTATTGATATTTATTAATTAATTTTGGTAATTATTTATTTAATGATTTTTTTCGAAAATTAGATTGGGATAGCCGGTGATCAGAATTTTATGCTGATCGTAATGGTGTGATTTGTTTAATTAATTCAGTGCTGGATTGTGTAGATTGGGTGTGATTTGTAATTTTGGGTATTTATCCCAAAATTTAATAATTTTCAGTAATTAATTAGAAAATACCGAGCGTCGTTTACAATGTCAAAAATGTGGTTATGGATCATTGAAATTAGTGAGATTTTCAAAAGGGAAAATATTATATTTTGTCTAAGGCCGATCGTGTACCTACACACGATTATTTTTATCGGGAATGATAAAAATGGTAGCATTCTCAGATGGTGAGAACTGTATACTATATCAGCCTACGGGCTTTGATATGTCAATTTAGCGAGAGCAATATACTTTATCAATTTTGAGTGAGCATCATCGGTATACTATATCAACCTATGGGTTTGATATATCAGCTTAGCGAGAGTAGTATACTTTATCAATTTAAAGTGGGCATCATGAGTATACTATATCAGCCTACGAGTTTGATATGTCAGCTTAGTGAGAGCAGTATACCTGTATACTATATAAACCTATGGGCTTTGATATGTCATCTTAGCGATAATAGTATACCTCAGCAACTTCTGGTGAGCATTATTAGTATACTATATCAACTTGATGGCTTTGATATGTCAACTTAGTGAGAGCAATATACTTTATTAGCTTAGTACGAACTATACTATCTATTTTTAGCTTAGAGTGAGTAGTTTTTAATATAATTGGACTTTATAGATAGTATTGGATAGATTGACTGAGTGATTGTCTTGATGACATGGAATCAACTGGGTCGATTGATCAATGGCCCGATCTGATGTGATGATTTGATTTATTGATATGATTAAATGATTTTGTGGATCGTACTGTAGGAAGGTATCGAGGCAAAGGTAAGTTATCTGACTTGTGCTTGTGCTTAAGCAACCCTTGGGGCATATTTTCTTCCTAGTTGGGTCTTAGGGAGCGAACTTGCTGAGACGTCGTCTCACCCCATTGTGAGATAACATTTTAAGTCCTTAGATGGCAGCTTCTATTAAGCGTTTTGGACAGCCGAAGAAGGTCACAAAGTAGACCTCTTACATTCCGCTTCATGGGAGCCTAAGAGGTTGGGTCTATGAGCTCATAAGGTTCATAGTCTGGGTTGATGAGGCTCTACCCCATAAGGAACCCCATCAATACAAATCAAGATACCAATGTGTGTAGAATGGATAGAGAGAGGGTCCCGTACTGGAATTTGAGATACCTGTGTATGTGCTGGAGGTTGCTTTTGGAAAAGGCACGACATATCCTCCTAGTGGGTTGGTGGTGGACACGTAGTTGTCGGATCTAGGGACGCTGGAGTATTCAGTCGAAGACTCGACTGATTAGAGGATTCGTAGCTTCTCCCCCTCTTGTTTTGCAAACCTTGTGTATATATCGACCTATATTATATATGACATGGTTTGTTATGTATATATAAGTGTGGTTTGGTTTTCAAGAAAAATGTGGTCCTACTTTCCTATCCCATCTTATTGTTGTCTAGGGATTTATTTATTCACTTCTGCATGCAATTAAAATGAATGGGTCGGCGATGAGTTCTGGGACATCGCTATTTAATTGACCTTTGAGGGATGGGCAAGTGCTCGAAGGATCGGAGTGTGACATCCTCGTTTAGTGTTATTAGAGCAGGTTAGTGATTGGAGTGATAGGGTGTGATGGTTTATGAGATAGTTAGTAGGAAATGCCTTTACTTCATGCTGGTGCATGTCTCTGATATTTTTTTGGTAGAATTATTTGTTGTGTGGATCACTTAGCTTCTAATTTGGTGTGGAATTGGAAGGTAGGATTTAGTAGAAAACTTGCAGAATGAGTGATCAGGAGCAAAGGACTCCTAAGAAGCGTACTATTGGGCCTGTTACTCGGGGTAGGACGCCGACGAGAGTTAGTACCCGAGGAGGCTGTGGTCAAACGCCAACTCAGGCTAGCGCTAGTGGAGTAGCGCCACCTCTCGTTGGTGCGAGGGTAGTAGCCCTTGATGATCCAAGGTTTGCTGAGATCATGCAAGCGTTAGAATTGCTAGGTAATAAGATGGATCAAAAAGCTCAAATTCAAGTTGCCAGTGTTGCCGCTTTAGCTGTTGCCACCATAGCTGCCACTAATGCCGCCGCAGATGTTGCTACTGCTGCCGCACCTGTTGTTGCACCTGCTGAAGTTCTAGCTAGGAACTTAGTGGTGGAGAGGGATATACTGATTAATAAGCTCGTAGAGCGGTTCTTGAAGTTGAACCCACCAAGGTTCACCGGTACTGGAGATCCAGAGACTGCATCACTTTGGATTCAAGACCTAGAAAAGGCTTTTGCACTTCTGAGGTGCAATGAAGATGAATGAGTTGTTTCGGCAGTATATTAACTACAAGGGAAAGTGAATACTTGGTAGAGGGCCGCCGGAGACACAGTATTCTGAGGAGGAGTAATCCGGGCGTGGAACGCTTTCCTTAGAGCTACGCTTTCCTTAGAGCTTTCCATGATAAGTACTTTTCGGGTAGCACCCGAGAATAGAAGATGGAGGAATTTCAACGCCTTTGCCAAGGGACGATGACTGTTGACCAGTACAAGGTTAAGTTTGCAGAGCTTTCTCAGTATGCTCCAAGATTGATAGAAGATCCAGAAGATAAGGCTCGAAGGTTCAGGAATGGCCTTCGACTAAAGCTTAAACAATCGCTAGTACTGCTGGATCTAAAGGATTATCATGAGGTGTACAACTGAGCTCGGCTATTAGAGAGAAGTCTGAATGAACAAACCGCCTCATCTGGATCGAGGTTTAATTCGAATAGAGAAGTGAATCGACATGGGAAGAGGCCCATGATTGGAGGAAGGTTCCATCTTTCGCCTAATAGGAAGGGTGGAATTAGAAAGTCAGGGCTAAATTAGAATGGTATGTGTCGCTCCTGTGGAAGGTAACATGGTTTGGCCCTATGCCCTCAGAGAATGGGCACTTGTTTTGAATGTGGCCAACAGGGTCACATGGCCAAAGATTGTCCTAGAATACGAAGAGGACAACAGTAGTTACCGCCGCCATCGATGGGTCAGATTAGAGGGTTTACACCGCAGGGTGGACAGGTTAGACCCTCGGATTAAGGGATAGTGTACGCCATCATGAGAGGTCAGGCAGAGGATGCGTCTGATGTGATTACAGGTATGGTTTCGTTGAATGACCATGCTGCTTATGCTTTGTTTGACCTTGGCGCAACTCATTCTTGTATTGTCGAGTGATATGTTAAGTTGATAGGATTAAGTCCTAAGTTGTTGGAGTCAATGGTTAGCACATCCATACCTTTAAAGGATAATGCATTGTTTGCATTAGGTTGTTCTGGTTACAAGTGAGTGGTCGGTGAGCGAGAATGGAAGATGGATTTGTTAGTCCTAACCATGTATGACTTTGACTTGATAATTAGCATGGACTGGCTCACCAAGCAACAATTTAAGATGGATTGTTATCGTAAATCGATTTAGTTTAACCTATTAGATGGTGAAAGTTTCGAGTTTATTGAGAGTTGAGGAGGACCCTCAATTACCTTGATCTCGTTGCTTAAGGCAACCCGTTTGTTAGACGAGGGTTGTTGAGGTTACTTGGCAACTATCGTGGATACGACAATTAAAGGGCTGGAGATCGAAGATATCTCAGTGGTTCAAGAATTTCCAGATGTATTTCTAAAGGAATTGCTAGGCCTGCTGCTAGAGAGAGAGAGATCGAGTTCGTGATTGACTTAGCACCCGAGACAAAGCCAATCTCTAAGGCTCCTTACCGGATGGCGTTATCTAAGTTGAAAGAACTGAAGGTGCAAATGCAAGAATTGTTAGATAAGGGATTTATTTGTCCTAGTGCATCACCATGGGGAGCACCGGTTCTATTTGTGAAGAAGGAAAGATGGTTCGTTGCGTTTGTGCATCGACTATCATCAACTCAATCAAGTGATGATCAAGAACAAATATTCATTCCCGAGGATCGACGATTTGTTTGATCAGTTGCAATGAGCGTCGATATTTTCAAAATCGACTTGAGGACAGGGTATCATCAACTAAGGATCAGAAAGGAGGACATTCCAAAGTCAGCATTTCGTACTCAATACGGCCATTATGAGTTTACTGTAATGCCGTTTGGGTTGATGAATGCTCTAACTACTTTTATGGATTTGATCAACCGAGTGTTTAAAGAATATTTGGATTAGTTTGTGATTGTGTTCATCGATGATATTTTCGTATATTCGAGAAGTGCTAAGGAGCATGAGAGTCATATGAGAATAGTACTTCAGACCTTAAGGATTCATCAGTTGTACACCAAGTTTAGTAAATGTGAGTTTTGGTTGACTTGCATTGCGTTCCTAGGTCACGTGAAGGAATCTTCGTGGACCCAACCAAGATTGAAACAGTGATCAACTAGCCAAGACCGACTACTGTGACAAATATTAGAAGTTTTCTGGGTTTAGTAGGCTGCTACTACAGAAGGTTTGTGGAAGGATTTTCAGCCTTGTCATCACCATTGACTCGACTCTTAAAGAAAGAAGAGAAGTTTGTGTGGATAGACAAGTGCGAGTATAGTTTTCAAGAGCTTAAGCAGAAGCCGACTACCGCACCTATGCTGACCATTCCATTTGGTCCTAGAGGATACGAGATCTATAGTGATGCATCATTTAAAGGACTGGGTTGCATACTGACGCAACACGGTAAAGTTGTTGCATACGCCTCCGGTCAGTTGAGACCTCATGAACAGAATTACTTGACGCATGACTTAGAACTCGCAGCAATCATTTTTGCTCTGAAGATATGGAGGCATTACTTGTGTGGGGAAAGATTTCAAATCTTCACTGACCATCAATGTCTCAAGTATCTATTATCTTAAAATGAGCTGAATATAAGACAATGTCGATGAATGGAACTTCTGAAGGACTACATTGTGATATCTTATATCACCCCGGGAAGGAAATAAAGTCGCCGACGCTTTAAGTCGAAAGTCTTCAATCGCTCATATACTAGTTAAGGAGTGGAATTTACTCGAGAGGGTGCGAGATTCGGTTTTCAAATTTGAGGTAGACCGCCTTTCAAACCTTATGGCCACCCTTAGAATTGAGCTGGATGTTTAGATCAGGATTAAATTACTTCAACCGATAGACCAAAATGTTCATACGATTCTACAAGAGGATATCGATATTCAGATTTCTGAGGATGAAACACTGAGGTTCCGAGGGCGATTATGTGTACTTGACAATCCAGAGCTTAGAGAGGAGATTTTATCAAAAGCACATCAAGACAGTTACAATATTCATCCCGACAGTACGAAGATGTATCAGAATCTATATCAACACTATTAGTGGTCTGGTATGAAGGCAAACATCGCCAAGCATATTGCCAAATGTCTGACATGTTAGCAAATAAAGGCACATCATTGTAAGCCGGAGGACTTTCGCAACCTCTTAAGATCGTAGAGTGGAAGTGGGAGCACATTATGATGGATTTTGTGACGAGCTTACCGAGGAGTAAAAGAGGTAATGATTCCATTTGGGTAGTGGTTGATAGATTGATAAAGTCGGCTCATTTCATCGCAGTACGAAAGGATCTTGATTTGGATAGGCATGCAGAGTTTACGTGTGTCGAATCATTCATCTGCATGGAGTGCCGGTAACAATTACCTCAGACCGAGACCCATGATTCACAACTGCTTTTTGGAAGAGTTTGTAGGATGCTTTGGGGACAGAGTTGCAGTTTAATAGGCAGAAGTACAGCACAAGTGCCATAACTTGGCACGCCGGGACACTTAAGTGCCATAACTTCCAAACGGTACACTTAAGTGCCACTTTTTTTTTTCGAGTGGGACACTTAAGTGCTACCTCCGGCGACCCTTGCCGGAAATCCTACGTGGCACTATTTTATTACTATTTTTTGCCAAAGTGGCTCGCCGGAGAGCTGAGTCGGCTCTCGGTGACCAGAAACGACGTCGTCTGCATAATAAAAACCCCAAATCTTCCAAAAACGACGTCGTCTCCCCAAATGCCCCAAATCTAAAACCCTAAATCGGCCAAAATCCCTATTGAAGTGCTCGAATTGAAGTCTCAAACCCTAATTTTCATTTGCCCAAAATTCCTTCGTCGAATCTTGGAAATGGAGAGCGGGACTCGCGACGGCGCCTCAATTTCCTCTCACCAAAGCGAAGGAGAAGGCCAGCGTTTCTGTTTTTGTGGGTTACCGAGTCCAAGAAGAACATTGTGGACTCAAATCAATCCTGGGAGAAGATTTTATGGATGCGCCCGATATAAAGAAGCGTCGAAGTGCAAATGCTTCAAATGGATCGATGAGAAGTTCTCTGACCGAGCCATAGAGGTGATATTGGATCTACTTCATAAAAGACAGCAATCTCCATCTGTGTTCGTGGACGACTTGGACGATGTTGACTCAATGCAAGCTCAAGTGTCTTCAGTTAAACTTTTGAAGAATGAAGTCTCAATGCATGCTCAAGCATCTTCAACTAAACCTTTCGAGAATGAAGTTCCAATGATGAAAATTGAACGAAAGTGTTACCAAGCGTGTATTATGGTGTTGTTTTGTTGTCTATTGTACTTTATGATGAAATGTAAACTACTTGAAAATGAGAAAAAGTTTCTCTGACTGCCATAGTTAAAAATGGTGTTGTTCAGGATTAAACGTTGGGTTTTTTCTTTTTGAAAGATGCGAAGAAGTTTGTGTTGTGGAACAAGATCATTGTTGCTTTGTTGTTGTTTTTGCTGTCGTATGGACTTGCCATAAGTTTACTATCATCTTCTCTCGTTTTGATGCGAGAATCATCTTCTCTGTTTTGCAATGCGGAATCATCTTCTGTTTTGATGCAGACCGACATATACACAAGATAAACATCTGTGATTACCCGAGTGCCATAAGTTGTATTTAGTAATCACGTAAGTGCTAGTCGCGATGAAAAAATGATCACTTTAGTGTCAAGTTATTGTTAAAGTGATCGATTAAGTGTCACTTGTAGTTAAAATTGAACAGTTAAGTGCAAAGTTTTTTTAGAATAGGATCAGTTAAGTGCCAATTTTTTTGTGGGTTTTCTGTAAAAATTGCGCCAGCCACCAGACCGCGACACCACCAACCATCACCACTAGCCACACTACACACTCGGCGCTCCAGCCACCACCATGCTTTGGTGGTGTTGTTGCCAAGATACTAGTGCAAGCCGAGCCTTGCACTAGTTTGCACCATACACATGGTGTAAGATGTGCAACCGCACACTTGTACTAGGTGTAGGTGCACCGCTTAAGCCTATAACCCCCACCACAAACCAATAATCACCGTGCATCACCACCAGCCACACCGGCACCCCAAATACCACCACATTAGCACCCCAACAACAAACCGACTACCACCAAACATCACCATCCACCATCACCGGATACACCAAAGACTCCGGCTATCACCACAAAACACCAACGGTAGCAGCAACAAGTAAAAGAAGAATCCATGATAAACAACAACATAAATTGACAAGCAGCGCAAGATCATTTCATTGATATTTCATCAAGTATGAGTCTGACAACATCAATGTCATTTCATTGATATTTCATCAAGTCTGAGTCTGAGTACAACATCAATGAATGACAAACTAAAGAAAAAAATAAAAGATAACCATCCATAGACTTTCTATATGCACGACAACATCATCGTTTACATAACTGTTTTTACTCCTAAGCTCCACAAATCCTATCACATCTGATCTCATCAATCAATATGCACGACACCCCCTGTTCGTCCTCCATTTGATGGGCCTTTCACTTGATTCATAATTCTGGCACTCTTTCTAACTGGACATGCAATTTCTTCTTCAACCTTCTCAGTATCCACTGACTCAGATGGAGCTGCAAATGTGCTAGGCCGAATTGAATCAAAAGGAGCTGGATCTGGACCTGGAGCTGGAACTGGAGCTGGAGCTAGAGCTCGAGCTCGAGCTCGAGCTGGGTTCTTTCTCTTATTTTTTGTTTGCACAGTTGATGCAGCCGTCGATTCTTGAGTTGGGCCTGAGACAAGAACTTCTGAACTTCTCCCAGGCTACAAAAAAACAATAAATTGTTAGCAAAAATATACAGCATAAATTAAATTAAATGCAGCCAATAAAACTTACATTGAGAATGACTGTTCCGATCGCTCATCGTATAAAGGCCATAGCCATATTGTGCGAACCTCTTCCCAAGTGCCCCTCTTGTTTGAATAGGGCGTCACTTTCGAGGAACTTGTGATTTGTTGCCCCTTTTTCCCTTTCTAAGGCCCTTTAACTACAGCCGGGGCTTCTTCGACCAATTTTGCTGGGCGTCTTCTAGATGGCCTTTGTGTACCTGCCCCTTCACCTGGCCTTGTTCTAGTTGTCCTTCTGTGTAGCCCTTCAACTGCAGTGACACCTCCTTTTGTTGGGCCTTCTGGTGGTACTGGTGGCGGTACTTGTGGTGCCCCTTGCAGTGATTCTTCTGGTGGCTCCTGTCATGATCCTTGAGGTGGCTCTGTGATGGCCCTTCGGTTGGCGGTTGAGTTCCAACTTGCTTTCTTCGAACTCCGAGAAAGAGGCCAAAAGATACCATAAATATAATATCGAGTCATATAATAATAAAAACTAAATACAAATTGGTTGAATTTAGCAATGGGTATTTCTTTTGCTGCTGAAGAACAGTCGACTGCACTGGCCGTGATGTTGCTTGGGCTAATCCTTCAGCTGGCCCTGATGTTGCTTGGGCCAATCCTTCACCTGACTGTGTTCTACCTTGCCTTCTTCGAACAGGCTGTTCAGTTTCATGAGTTACTGATGTTCTTCTTGTGACCTGACAAACACATTACATACAAGGCCAAATAGGATATTATGTACATTTTTATGATAAACGACAAGAAAGCAACATAAACATAAAATAAATTTCGTGACTTATCGGGGTTCTACTTGTTGGCGAAGAACCGTCGACTCACTTGGCCCCGTGTGCATTTCTCCAACCGTCTCTTCACTAGGCCCTTCACCTTGCCTCAACTGTTGTTGCTTCCTCAATTGACAACCTTTAATATTGTGGCTGTTAGGCGACAATAAGAGCACGTGATCTTTGCACCCCGCTGCTCATTCTTTGCCGACCCGAGACCTCTCCCTCCGCCATTCTTCGTCTTCGTTTTGTCCTTCCAATTGTCTTCTTCAGTGGCAAAGGTTGAGGTGTTTCATGATCCGTGGGCTTCCAAAACTTGCTACTTCTAATTGGCTGCATCATGAACTGATAGGAAGCAAGATATTTTGATTTATGGTACCAATCATCGATGTAATCATCTGTATTGTCGCCCTTCAACTGGATGGCACATATGGCATGTGCACATGGAATTCCACTTACTTGACATGCTCTACATGAACACTTCCTACTTCCTAGATTGATAACATACTTATCTGCACCCTTCATTATCTCATATCCGTCATCTCCATTCCAAATGGGATGACAATGCGTACTTGCAGCCAAGTTCTCATCCAGTTTCTTCACAATCCTAGGACCATATTGTCTTGTCCACTTTACAGCCTCATCTCTTTGTTTCTGCAGTCGAGTCATAACCGCAACTCGTATATCTTCAAGTATTGAGATGACTGGTTTGCATTTGGCATCTATTATCTTCGAATTAAATACTTCACAAATGTTGTTGTCGACGTTATCGCACTTGAACTCCTCACTGAAGAATGCCCTGCACCAATGTTTCGGTTCTAGTTGAAATAGGGTAGCACAACCTTCCTTTGTCAACTAAAGCAGTCCTTCTTTGGCTATTCTAAAGTCAGCCATGTTTGCACTCTTTGCTAATTGCCAAAATTGCAATTGCAGCTTATCCCCTTTATAGTTCTTTGCCCAATTTCCGTATATGTGCTGCGCACACATTCGATGTTCAGCCTGGGGCAACAACTCGGCTACTACCGGAACCAATCCCTGCAATAATTCAAAGTAAGAAATACTAGAGCAAATTACATGTTCATATTACAAAGCAAAGCAAACGATTGACTAAACTTTTCAAAAGCAAGCATTACCTTCGTTGGTCACTCGTGAATGCCCACCCTTCCCCGTTTGTTATCTCCAAGTCAGCCATCAGATTTTTCAAGAACCAGGACCAATTGTCCTTGTTCTCAATCTTTACAATAGCCCATGCTAGTGGGAACATTTGGTTATTCGCATCTCTTCCAATCGCTGCCAACAATTCTCCCTTGCACAAGCCCTTCAAGAAACAGCCGTCCAATCCTATAATCCGTCTACAACCAGCTAAAAATCCTCGTCTGCATGCATCAAAGCACACATAGAACTTATCGAACTTGGTCCCATGATCAAGAAGCGGTCTCTCAATCACCTCTACATACACTCTACTTGTAGGGTTTTGCAGCCTACACTCCCAAGCATACTCCCACACCTGCCCATAATCCTTAGCATACTGACCAATAAGTACCTTTATCACCTTTTGCTTTGCTCTTTTGCACTGATTCCTAGATACATTGATGCCTACACGCTCCTTCACCAGCATCCTAAAGTTAGCAAGTTTCAAGTTGGGCATCACCTTGATCAGATTGAAGAAGAGCTTGGACAACCATGAACTTGTTACCCTTTTGTTTTGAAAATTAATGGAACAAGTGTGTTCCTCTTGGTAGGCTCTAATCTGAAAAGACCCACTCTTCTTAACAAACGCACCGTAAATCTTCCATGGACAGCTTTTGTCTTTGTGAACACCTAGCTCTTACAAATTTCTTGGTATTTCTAATGAAATCAATATTTCTTTGTGCATCAATGGAGTTCTTCAAGTATAGCTTCCCTAAATTGTATCGCATCATGGAATTTCATACCTACGACAAAGTAGGAGATGCAACAGATGGATCATAGGAAGGAAACTTACTTTTCCTTCTACGCACAGCTCGTTGATCTTCTTCAACTTCGTCCTGGGAAGTTGCGGTGTCGATGCTTTCTTCATAATCTATCTCCACGACCTGGCCAGCAACACCAACATCTGCAGGGCCTTCGTCTCTGTTTGGATGAACAGTTACATGCAAAGTTGCAAATCTACCTGACAAAAAGTCCCTTTGTTTTTTCTTTGACTGTGTAAGCTCCTCATCGTCGGCGTCACTTAAGATTAACAAATTTTCAGTTTCAGCAGCCAACCCTTCATCGTCATCGTCATCATCACCGTCACTTGGATTCAGCTACTTCCCAATCTAATTCGGTGATGGTGACATCACCCATGTCACAATCGCTGCGGTGAACAGCATCTGCGCCCCTCTCCTCCCCATCCTGTCCATCATGACCTACTTCATCTCCTCCTTCTCCTACTTCGGTGGAATCTCTGTCATCATGTTCGTCCTCACTATTGTTTTCAACAAACACTTTCACCTCTTCACCATGAAGATAATGATATAAGACATCCCTAAAACCATTATCATCTTCCAAAACTCTCAAACCATCTCTCAAGCCTTTCTCAGAACACGGTACGGTAACTTTTGTACTCTACAAGGCAAAAATGTCACTATATCCCTAACAAATCCAATATAAGATACCTTCTTTTTATCTACAAAGATAGTACCCTCATTCCCCCCCTCATACTCCCACTCATCCTCCCCAATCACAAAATCTCCACCGTAGTAAACGATGACAGCAACATAGTCTTTATGCGCCATTTCTGCAACAAAAGAGGACAAATATACAATTAACTTTTGTGACCACATTCACAAAGAACAGACAATTGCAAGTGGAGGTCCCCACACTCTTTATTAAAAAAAGAAAAGAAAAGAAGAAGAGAGAGGGAAGATGCGGTCGTCGACAACTTGTAGCTTGAAAACAACGGGCCTCGGGACAAGGACAAATAAAAATTAAGATGGGACCCGACAACCGCTTTGATTATGCCGTCACATTTCTTTAAAATATGGAGAGATTCCTCAGCATGGGTCCTCAACAATGCAATTTATTAAACAAATATCCAGAAGTCCCCATCCCCACAACCTTCGATTCGAACATGTGCAAAGTCCAATACTCTGAACCCTAACAATCACCAATCATCGCACATTTCACATCCGACCACTACAAATTACTTTCGCACATCACAATTCAACACCCCGAATGAATCACACATCACGAGTGGATGAGGCGACGTCGAGCCTTACACCGAGCTCTAATTTCCCCGAGCACTACACCGAGCCTATATTTCAATGCCGCTCCTAATCTGTCAATTCGAAACCCCCAATAGGATTATAGCACTACATCTCAGCCATAAATCTCACATCAAGCCTGACCTTTCCCAGCCGACCCCCAAATTTGAAGTCCGAGCCCTAATAAACGAGTCGAAGCCCTAATTTCACCACAGGGGAGAGGAAGAAGAGAAAAAACCTGAGCAAATCGACGACGGCGAGCGATGACGGCGCTCGACGACAGCGAGCAACGACGGCGAGCGACGACGGCGACCGACAAAGGCAAGCAACGACGGCGAGCGATCACCTGCGAACGGCGAGCTGTGAACGGCAATGGATGGATGGAGATGACGTCAGACCTAGTGTGAACTGACGAAATGTTAAAATCCAAATAAACGAACGACGTCGTTTAACACTAACGAAAAACGACGTCGTTTAGTTTGGCCAAATGCACAATCGATGGGGCGACGTCGTTTTCCTCCTCCACGTGTGCTTTTTTTTTAAAAAAAAAAATTGCCACATCAGTTAAGCATGTCGCCGGAAAATGCCATGTATGCATTTTGGCCGGTTTTTGGCCGGATTGGCACTTAAGTGTCCCATTTTACTCCGATGATGGCACTTAAGTGTACCATTTTAAAGTTATGGCACTTAAGTGTCCTGGCGTGCCAAGTTATGACACTCTAGGTGTCCTCACCTCCAGTTTAGTACCATATATCATCATCAGATGGATGGTTAGTTGGAGAGGACGATACAAACCCTCGAAGACATGGTACGAGCTTGCATGTTGGATTTCAAGGGAAGCTGGGAGGAACGGCTTCACCTTTTCGAGTTTGCCTACAATAACAGCTAGTCTGAGAGGACAATACAAACCCTCGAAGACATGCTAGGAGTTTGCGTGTTGGATTTCAAGGGAAGTTGGGAGGAACATATTCACCTTGTCGAGTTTGCCTACAATAACAACTACCAGCAGAGCATTTAAATGGCTCCTTTCGAAGCGTTGTATGGCAGAGCGTGCAAAACACCAGTGTGTTGGGATGAAGTCGGGGAAAGAAAGATCATAGCCCCAGAGTTGGTTCAACAGTTAATGGATGCAGTTGCAGTCATTAAAGGCAGACTAAAGACCGCTTAGAGTCACCAGAAAAGTTACGCAGATAAGCGTCGAAGGCTTTTAGAATTCCAAGTTGGTGATCACGTTTTTCTGAAGGTGTCACCAATGAAGGGTACTTCACGCTTTGGCAAGAAGGGAAAACTGAATTCGAGGTACGTAGATCCCTTTGAGATTCTAGAGAGAATCAAGATCCTAGCGTATTGTCTTGCATTACCATTGAGACTAACGCAAGTATATGACGTCTTTCACGTGTCGATGTTGAGGAAGTATGAGCCTGACTCGACCTACATGCTTAATTTTGAGGAATTGGACGTAGACAATAGAGTGTCGTATGTGAAAAGCCTAGTTCAGATTGTGGATTGAAAAGAACAAATTCTGCGTACCAAGACCATCCCATTAGTCAAAGTGGTCTTGCAACACCAAGGCACTGAAAGAGCAACTTGAGAGAGTGAAGAGTCAATGAGACAATTGTACCCCCACCTTTTTGTTTAAAGTATTGTAATGGTTTAAATTTTGAGGATGAAATTTTTATAAAAGGAGAAGAGTTGTGACATTCTGAGATTTTCAGTTTTGTTTTCAATTAAATAAATCGGGCCTTTCATTGATGCACTTACAGTGCTATTCTCAGAGCTGATCACTCCTGAGATAACTAGACTATCTGGGGAAGTCATTAAGAGATTTTAATGTAATAGACTTAAAAATTCGACTAGGAATCGACTACTGGACCGTGCTCATCTGCAGAGATCATTACGGCAAAGTTAAAAATCGATTAGAGATTAGAGATAAGTCGGTTAGACTGAGATGTGTGGCTAAATGTGGGTGATCCCACCAAATTACAAAATTCTCATCAACCAATACTAGACTAATTTTTCTATCATTTTGGTACCCTGTGTTCGTATTTGAAACCTTGAAGAGATTTATTGTGGCTTGAAGAAAATCGACCACGGGTCATTTGCACTAAAAATTTCTAAAAGGTACCCGGTAAGCTAGGTCATGCTAAAATCGCGCTAGATTGAAATTAACCGCGAATTTGAATCCGATTTCAGAAATTGAGAATTTTTTCATGTCACAAGTCATTTTAGGAATGTCGATTCATCCTCCGAAAATTTTTCTGCAAACCGAGATTTTTGGCAAAAAATCGATATAAGGCTGTTTTTGTCCGGGAAATTCAGAGGACCGTTTTTTATCGCGAAATTGGGAAGCAAGTTGGATCTATTGGCGAGTAAAAATGCCAATTTGATTGAGGACTCGACGGTGGAATTTTTGGGGCTGAAATTGACTTCAATTAGAGGAGGATTTATCCAATTTGGGGGAAAGACCTTCAAAATTCGTAGCCCCCCCCATACCCTCAACAATTGGACCACCTCCAAGGCTTCTAGAGGAAGATTTGGCTGCTGCAATTTGCTGAGGAAGAAAGCCAACAAAGTGGGGCCTCTTCTAAGGGACAAAGGAGATAGGATGGAGCATGGAGGGACCCTCAAGACCTTGGTTGTCCCCTTCTTCCCCCACCCAGTTGAGCCTCCCTCCATTTCCAACAAGTTGAAGCTCAGAAAAATTGTAGAGAGAAACCAGAAAAGTCACCCTGCCTGTCAACGCCCGTTTAAGTTGCCCACGTCGCCATCGCTCACCGTTGCACCGTCCGTGAGTCCCACGCAAGCCACGCCTATCCCACGCATCCCTAGCTATCGTTTCGCCCAGACACGACCCCCAGGCCATCCCCCGAGCTGTTTGAACTTCCCTCGCCGTCGCCAGAGCTGCTTGGTCGCCCACTGAACTGGTAGAAGCTTGCTGTAGCCATCCACCGCCCGTCCTTGGCCGTTTCCAGCCCAACCGGCCACCGTCTAGCCATCTTTGGCTCGCTTTGGTGCCCTTCTAGACCTCAAAAAGTGCACTCGTTTTGGAGTTTGTAGCCTGTCTTCGCATCCTCGTTGTCGTGGTCCTGTTGGATCACTAATCCAGTGAGTTTACTCATTAATCCCTGCTTTGGAAGTTAATTATGCTTAAGGGTTGATTAGTTTAGACTAAGTATGGTTTAAGTGATTAGTTAAAACGGATTAGTAATTTAATGATTCGATATTGCATGTTAGGTGGTTAGAGTAATGTAATTAGCAAGTAGATAAGCTATAGTATTGATCTAGATAGGTTCGGAAATTTTTCAAGCCCGTGTCGGCTTTTAATTAGGCTTTTACGGCCTAAGTGTGCATTTTTGCTATTTATTGGTATTTATTAATTAATTTTGGTAATTATTTAATTAATTATTATTTTCCAAAAATTAGACTGGGATAGTCGATGACCGGAATTTTATGTTGATCGCAATGGTGTGATTTGTTTAATTAATTGAGTGCTAGATTATGCAAATTGGGTATGATTTGTAATTTTGGGTATTTAATCTAAAATTTAATAATTTTCAGTAATTAATTAGAAAATACCGAGCGTCGGTTTACAACGCCAAAAATGTGTTTGTGGATCATTGAAATTAGTGGGATTTTCAAGAGGGAAAATATTGTATTTTGGCTAAGGCCGACCTGGTACCCATACACGATTATTTTTATCGGGACTGATAAAAATGGTGGCTTCTTAGATGGTGAGGATAGTATACTATATCAGCCTACGGGCTTTTATATGTCAGCTTAGTGCGAGAAGTATACTTTATCAACTTAGAGTGAGTATCGTGGGTATACTATATTAGTCTACGCGTTTGATATGTCAGCTTAGCAAGAGTAGTATACCAACATACTATATCAACCTACGGGCTTTAATATGTCAACTTAGTGAGAGCAATATATCTTAACAGTTTCTAGTGAGCATTATTAGTATACTATATTAGCCTGAGGGCTTTGATATGTCAGCTTAACGAGAGCAGTATACTTTATTAGTTTAGTGCGTGCTATACTATCTATTTTCAGTTTAGAGTGAGCAGTCTTTAATATAATTGGACTTTATAGATAGTATTGGATGGATTGACCGAGTGATGGTCTTGATGACATGGAATCGACAAGGTCGATTGATCGATGGCGAGATTTGATGCGATGATTTATTTTTGATGTGATTTGATGATTATGTGAATCATACTGACCTGGAGGAAGTTATCGAGACAAACGTAAGTCCTCTAACTCGTGCTTGTGCTTAGGCAGCCCTTGGGATAAGTACATTATAAGTACCAAAAGTTATGTACGATGCTCACTTTGTGCCAAAATTTTCCATCAGATTACTTAAGTGCCAAATCGGAGGAAAAATGATCACTTTGATGTCACCGGCGAGAGATTCCGGCCAAAATGATTATGTGGCTTTTATATTTAAAAAAAAAAATCAATATGGCTTTTAAACGACGTCGTTTTTTGTCCTCCTTAAGAAAATGACGTCGAACAACTCATATGGGATTGAAATTAGGGTTTTTTTGTCCGATCCTCGCCCAACACTGACCTAAATCTCTTGGCCATCATTGCTCGGCCATCGTGCTTGGCCACTGTCACTCGGCGTCTGTCGTAGTTGCTTGACTAGGTGAGCAAGTAGAGGCTGAGGTTGTTTCTTAGACAAGAAGCCAAGGAAAGAATAGGAGGCGAGGGTAGAGGAGGAGGAGGAGGAAGGGGGTCAAAAGTGGACAGAGAGAAGACAAGGAGGGTGAGGGAAACAAGGTGGTGGAGTTGTGCTGGTGCTGGTGTCGGTGTCGTTGTAGGTGTTGCTACTAGTGCTGGTGCTGGTGTTGTTCTTCGGGGAAGAAGACGACAGGGAAGTCTTGCCATGCTCTCTCTCTCTCTCTCTCTCTCTCTCTCTCTCTCAATTTAGGGATTTAGGGTTTTGACTTGGGGGAAAGAAGCCAAACAACGTCGTTTTGTGGTTTAGATGCTGACTGTACTCTTCGGCGAGTTAGATCAGTTTCAAAAATTAATAAAAAAGTGCCACGTCGGATTCCCGATCAATTAGATCTAAGTTGGTACTAAAATGATTGTTTTTCAAACTTTTTGATACTCAAGTGATCCAAAATAAACTTTTGGCACCAAAGTAAGCGTCGTACACAACTTTTGGCACTGATAGTGTACTTACCCCACTGCACTAATTGCAGTAGTACCCGAACGCTTTCATGCATGTAATTGACTTGACAAACGATGCCCAAATCATGTGAGTAATACCTCTTTAGAACACAAATGACATGTATTACAAATTTCATGAAGGTCATGAAGCCAAATGTGTCATGCCCCGAACCTCGGGCATGTGCACATCCCTCAGCGGTCGACTAAAAATGCGACATCCCAAAACACGTTGCCGACCCTTTCTTTTTATCTTTCAATTAAACACATACGAAAGTGAATTAATTAAACACCCGAACAACCATCAAACACAGGGATAGTAAAAACATGCCAGTCATTTTCACAAACTACTATTCACATAGATGTACGAAGTCAACCCTACAAGTTTACATACAAGAGTCGGTTTCAAAAAGAAGCTACTAAGCCACCTACGCTTCGGACCCTTCCGCCTTGGGCTCCGGGTTCTCCATGACACCATTAGGGATGTCAATGTCCATAGGGTGGGCTACCTCCCCATCCTCGGTCCCGACGTGTGGTCCGTCAAAACCCTGCAAAGGACCCTCCCGAGCCCTGTTAGGATAGTTAATGTACCACGCTTTAAAGTGATGAGGCACCCAGTGACGTATTGTGACATCTGGATTTCACCGGACCTTGAGTACGTAATTGTCCGAGATGGGTTGAGGAATTTATCGTTGGACTACGTCATTGGTACCACTTACGACCCTGTTTCGTCACCGCCCTCACCGTATCAAAACGTCACATTTTGTCATATTCTCATGATAGCTCCTCGTCTAAATTTTCTCGCTTGATGCGGTCAACTACGAAGGAAAATGTTGATCCCGAACTGCCCATTTCCTCTTACGCATGAAGACCGTGCTACCCAAATTCCCCATGCACGTACACGAAGCAAGAGGACCGAAACTTCTTCAGCTCATACAACGTCCGTTCGGTAGTCAACCAAGAGGAAATGTTGGACCATGCAGCCATGCATACGTCTATTAAGGAGTCAATAAAATGGGAAGGTGGACTCCAATTTCTGCAGCTACGTGGAACCATGCAGCCACGTGAACTACCGCCGGTGACCAGCGCATGGAGGAGGTTCGAGCAAGGGGGGAAGGGACACGTCCCTTGCATGGGGAAGCAAGGTGGCAGCAGCAAAGTCAAGAGAGACCCTCACGCATGGACACGGGTATATTAGCTGTCCGTTCTTTCCGCTGCCACCGAGATCTTTGATTTTTGACTCATGGAATCAACCGTCGGTGGAGACAATAACAGAAACAGCAGCCCTCATCTTTCGGGCACTTTCTTCCTCCATCAGCGTAGCAATTCCATAGAACCTTACACACTCTCTCTCACTTCATCTCCGCTCGCTGCTGCACCGTGCGGCTGCTTTAGCCGTGCCATAGCAGTCGCACCACCTGCACCACACCGCCACACCAGCCACCCCTCACCGCACGCCGCCGACGCTGCTCACTTGCGCTTGCTGTTGCTGAGTTGGACCTAGTGACCCACGAAATCACCGACTTGCCTCGATCATGCCCATAGCTCCCAGCTCGCTTGCCATCGATGCCATTGGACTTAAGGCAAGTTATAGTCTACTAACCTATATAGTGTAGTGTTGTTGTTGCTTGAGGAAGTGCTGTTAGATTGAGATGGTTTGAATTCTGATGTTGGTTATGACTTCTAGAATGACCGAATTGATTTGAGGCTAGAATATTGAGAAGTTATCGTGAGTGCTTCGGTTTAGGACTTCGAATGTACACTAAATGTTGAGGTGGTGGAACCTTGGGAATTTTGTTCACAAACCGTTTTAGAAATCTCTTGATTTGCATCAAAATATATGAGTACTGTGGCACCGTACCCAAATGTTTTAAGAAATGTATTATATTTTAAAATTTCTGAACTTTTTATAGAAAAAACTCTAAACCATTGGAGTTGGGATTGAGATTTAAATTTATCAACGTGCCGATTTCAAATGTACTTATAGATCTCGATAAATTATTTTGTTCCAAGCCGGGAAGGGTAATTACCATTCAAGTTTCTTTATATGGATTCAAAAATGGTTGGAGAGTATTTGCAAAAGTGGGGCTTTTGGGGGAGAAATCCAGGGGATTTTCTATATTGACGATTCAAAAACTTTTTGGCGTCGAAATGATTTAATTACTACACTATGGTTGGTATGTTATTGCTACTGTCGGACCCTTGGGACAACGATGCCTCGGGAGACAGGTTGCCTAGAGGATCGTAGTGGCGATGCCTCTAGATGCTAGGGGACTGGTGAGCCCCAGAGGTTCCTTGGGAGAGTCGAGATGCCTGGATATATGAGGATACATATTCCGGAGGTAGGGGCAACCATTGACATGGTGAGCCCTGGCGATTCCTCGTGATGCTAGGTGAGGTGCGAGATGCCTGAATGTGTAACGTAACACGCTCTGGATGCCCGGTGACTGAAATATGGAACCGGAGGCTTTCATGATGCTAGGTTGGGTGCGAATGCTTGGAGGGATGCAAACACTGGTCCTCTGGGAGAGGGTGATAGTGAATCAAAAATCTATTGAATTCTAAAGCTTGATGTTCTGTTGTGTTATCCCATTGCTTTGAAAAGCTCCATTGATTTAATGCATACCTATTCCTCTAGTTATGTGTTTTATGTGTTTTGCATGAAATCAGATGATGATAGTCCTACATGATATAGTTTAGTAGATCTTTAGCTACTGAGTAGTCGTACTCACCCCTTGTGGGACTAACATTTTTAGACTAAGAAAGATGCCTTTGCTGCCTGTACCTCCTGGTACATTCTACAGGATCCCTGTTGACTTGCAGTGGGAGCAATTGGAACACCAGGCTCTTGACTTGCAAGGATTGATTTTTGTGCGTGTGAGGGTAGTGATAATGATCGACACTGGTCTCCCCTCAAGTCCTACATGCCAGGAATACATCGTCCTTTACATTCGTAGGAACGGGCGAACTCTAAGGCCGTTGCCACCGCCACTAGAGGGCGACAACGATAGGGGATTGAGTGGTGTGGAGTGACCATGATGGTGAGGACAGCAGGGGAAAACGTTTTGGATGCCGATACCGAATGATGGACTCTATGTAAATAGTTGCAAAAGATGTCAGTTAACTTTTGAAGTATAGCCGAGTATAGGAAAACTACGGCTTTTTGGATGTACCGACTAACGATGTCCATCTAGTAGATATATGTAAATAAAAAGTGCCCGACTATTATCTGTATGTGTATTTAGTGTGCATAATTTTTATGTGTAAAAAAGGGAGTGGTTGGATACGCTTCCGCCATATACATTGCGCAAGGACCAAAGAAGTGTGTGATAAGACCCCCACACGAATTCCCTGAAGTCCATTGAGTAAAACAAAAGGATATCCAGGATGAAGAAATAAGGTGGCGACCCTAATGAATTGTGGGCTGTTAAGGGGTGCCATAGGTAGACCCTCATCGACCCAAATTGTGGTCATCACTAACTCATGGATCTAGGTGATCCCAAGAATAAGGAAATAGGAGGGCTCATAGTCTATTTCCTTCGTAACCCCAAAACAAATAAGAAGCCTCTCCATACTAAGGACCTGAAAAAAGGTTAACCACGACGGGGTGAGATAAATCTCAGTGAGTCAAAACCTAAACCTCGATTAGGATGCAAACTCACCCAGCGGCAGCCTAAATAGGCTTCACAACGAACTTATCTCGCCTCGGCACATCCATGCATATTAGTGCATCACAAATACTATCATCAATGCAACAAGCATAATTTAATAACTGGAACATATCAATTCAATCACATGGGTCTCGATTAAAAGGTAAAATCGTTATGACACGTCCCATACCGTACCATACAATTTTGCCTCATAATCAGGCTTAGCTATCACAATCACTCAGGCGTATTCCAATTATTACGACCCATCGGCCACGGCCAACTCAATAGTCGGCGGTCATCCAGCATAACCGAGTATCATCTCGCTCCGTTGGGCACAACAACGTCTACACCTAGATGGCATTCCATTAAGGAGCATCGACTTAGCCTCCATTACGATCGGCATCCATTGACATGGGGCATCCAAACTTAATCAGGCATCGCCTCCTTGAATATCATCGGGTGATGGGATCCGATAATGACCACACATGCACACATACTTGGCCAAGAACATCGTGCTTTGCATCTAAATACCTCGTATTTAAATAATGAACTTGGCCACTTTTCTTTGTATTAAAAATTCCCCATAAAATAATTGTGCGTGGCCACATATTTAAATTGAACCATTACATATAGTACACTCCCATTTAAAAATTCCATGATTTTATATAGTGTATAAAATTTGGCGTAAAAAACTGACACCCGATATTTTTTATTTATTTTTATTTAAAGACCATAAAATTAAATTTTGCAATAACAATTAATAATTACCACCAATCACTCAATTGCACATATAAGCAATCAATTTCACATATAAATTCAACCACGAGAATAAGCGTAAAATTCTGAAAACGGCTAATCTGTGACTAATTATGCTAATTACAATTAATTAAGTAAAGTATGATTAATTAAATTAATCCAACTTAATTAACCTAACCGTGGTTAACTAACCTAACAATGGTTAGCTAATCTAACCCAAGTAAACTAACTTAACTAGGGTAGGCTAACCTAACTAACTAACTAATCTAACTAAACTAATTACACTAACCAAACTAATCTAACTAACCAAACTAACTACCTAACCATTCTAGTTACACTAACTAGGATTAACCACTAATCCTAATTAACATTAATCTAACCCCCTAAGTGTATTTAACAACCTAATCTAGGATTACGGAGTTAACTCACTGGATTAGGACAGCAGCGAGTTCACGACGACGGCGGTGAAAAATCGAGAAAACTGGGTCTCCAACAGAGGCCTAATGGCTATAGAAAACAACCCTACGAGGCTCACAGCCAAGAGGGGTTACTGGGTGATTCTGTGGAAGGCTTCGGTGGCTGCTGGTGTAGCACCTCGAACCCTTCGAAGGTCGCCACAAGCACCGATGTTACATCTTATTACCCTTTTGCCTTACACTTAGAAGAAGCGTCGTTATTCACAGGCATTCCTTTTTTTTAAAGCGGTCCCAACGCAACTCATTAGCGGAAGCAAAATAAAGCATCACCATCTCTCCCCCTACTAACCATGATACAAGTACACACCACTAATCACCATGATTTTTATAGACAAGCCACGACACTTTATTTACATATATTTTCAAGACGGTACTTCTTTTGGGTCGATACATCAAAAAGGAAAAGCTAGGACTCAGCCATGTCCAGCCTAAAACCTCAAAAAGAACCCTCGACCCTCTACATCATACGTGCACAACCCCCATCATAAGTGTCGGCTAACTATCCCCAAAAAAACAGCTCCTACTCGTCATGCACAGGCCTCACACCCAGTCCAGTGCGTCAGGCGGTGGCGATGGCAGCATCCCTCTCATCACCCCATCGCGGCGAACGTGGACGGAGACAAACTCCTGGACGACTGGGCTCCCAGCCAAGCCTATGTCGTACATGACAAAATAACGCACACATATGTATGTCAGTCCAGGCACAAAAGGACAGCTGAACTCCTCACACTCTACCTCGACGTCGGACGGTAACCCGTAAAATGTACCTCGCGCGACGGCAGAAAGCGGCATGCTGCTAATCTGAAATGTTGGTCCCCAAAGGGGTGAGTACAACCACTCAGCAGGTAAAAGAATCCAATAACCACTCAATGCATCATACAAGTCATACATGCATTGCAGGCGTTACTTACCTTGAAGCCATGCGCATACTATCATGCATCGTCATCACAATCATAACACGTACATGTGTATCATCATAATATCATACATGTCATCATCATCATGACATCATGACATCACACATGTCATCATCATCATGGCATCATCATGTCATACATGTCACCATCATCATCATCATGCATATCATCATGCATATCTTCATGTCATGGGTGATCATCATCATATCACATCACATATTATCATCATTATCATGCATATCATCATGCATATCATCATGCCATGATTAATTTCCACTTTAAACTTTCAATTTGATCACCACATCACCCATTCCTCAAATCATCAATTTCATCATCCCCTCGAGCAAAGACCTCCGAGGCTTCCGGCATTCAGCCATTCTAGGCCACTGGGCATCCGACCCCCCACATTCTGGGAATCTCGTATCCCAACTGGCATCATAAGGCATTCCCCTCGGGCAGAAACCTTCGACAGGGCTTCCGGCATTTACACTCCCTGGCCGGGCATCCCGCACCCCAAATCCTTGCATCGCGAGGTATTCCCCTTGGGCAGAAACCTCCGACAGGGCTTCCGGCACCCCCACGTTCCGGGCATCCTGAATCTCCCAAGGCCATCCGGCAATGCATCTCTATACATTTCGGGCATCATCCTCCACCACAACCATCTCCTCACTTAAAATTATCCATGTTTACCAATTTCGGTCTTAATTTAGCATGGCATATTATGTGATGTCAAACAAGTCATACTTGGCATGGAATTCACACATGCATCTCAATTCAATGTCATGCATACATCAAAACCTCATCATACATGCAACATGGTATAATTATTTATGAAATAAAATTAATGGAATTTATGGCCAATAAAATAATCCATTTTTTTTTTCATGTCCTTTTTCATTTATTTAAATTCCATCTTTTGTTATTTTCAAAAATATTAAATTTAATATCTATAAATTCCCAAAAATTATAAAAATTAAGGAAAGTGATAAACAAGACATTAGAATAATAATTTCATGCAAAATACATGGCCAAATAGAATTTCACACAATTTCACAATTCTCACAAAATGGCATGTCATTTTCGGGTGAAATCAGAATACACAGTTTCTGAAGAAATTCGATTAAAATATCCATACGACCTCCAAAAATTACGAAATTTTACCGAGTTATAGCCAAGACATTTTTGTACATCTTTAATGAAGACTTGCAAGCCAGATTATTTTTATATTATTTTCTACAGTCTCACAAAGCTTCTGGATCCATTACCGAATCGTCCAGTGCATGCTTCTCCGAAATACTGAGTTTTCACCTACCTATTCTCTTTCTTTTCCTCTGAAATTTGGATATGTTATACATCAAGATGTCCTCTACAAGTTTCATGAAGAGATCCAAGTCAAATAACCAGAGTATAGTCGTCATTTAGGTCCATGATGTCTCGAGTGTCCTGTAATACATCTCCAGAATCACCGTCTTCAAGATCTAGTCGATTCACTAGGCTATACTTGTTAATTTCACTTCAAATTTGATTATGTTGTATTTTAAGATGTCCCCTACAACGTGCGTGAAGAAATCAAAGAGAGATTCTTAGCACAAACCAACATGCAACCACAAATCCAACAAGAGGTCAGTAAAATCTTTCCAGATCTGAGGTCTCCGTAGGATGAGAGTTTAACCCCTCAAATCTCCATCATTTTCCACGAAATTTCAGTATGTTGTAGTTCAAGATGTTAGATACAACTTTGAGGAAGAAATCGAAGTCAAAATCGGACTCCAAACATGCATGCAAGCTCACACCACATTCTGACTCAAACTGTTCGAGCGAAAACAGTCATACCATTCAAGAACAAACCAACCATACTTCGGTTTTCCTCACCTAAACACCCAAAAATTCAACATGCAAGTAACATACACACATGCAAGAGCAGCTAGAGGACTCCCACTTGCCTCTAGACCGGACGGACGACGGCACAAGGCGGCGAGCACGACGGTCGGATGGTGGCTCCTCCTCGGTTCCTCCTCTCTCTCTCTCGGCCACTCTCCCTCTTTTCTCGAAATCTCTCTCTCTCTCTCTCACTCTCTCTCGGCCGAATGAGGTAACTGGCCACCCTTCTCTCTCTCTTCCCTTTTATCCCCCAAATCCTCATCGTTGATAATCATTGATTGCCTTCAAATTAGCTAATGCGTGCCATCCTCCTTTGTGCCACTTGTCCTATTGCATGCATAATGGGCTTTGAATTTGGGCTTGGGCTTGGGCCTCCTTTGTGGCCGGTCGACCACTCCTTCTTGGGCCTCCATGGGCCGGTTAGCTTGGCCCACTAAAGCTTAGGCCAATGGGCCTAAGGCCCAACCTAAAAATTGACTTCCCCCCCCCTTTTTTTTAATTTCTTCTATAAATATTTTTAAATTTAATTTTCAACATGGCCAAAGTCTTGTGACATTTTGTTTATTGAAATTTAATTTATAAAGTGCATGGCCAAGCATAGATTATTATCATTAATCTATCAAATTTAAATTCTCACAAACATATGCATACATCATCTAATCTTAAACAGACTAATGGCTAAAGCATAAGCCATGGGAAATTTTATTACCTAATTAGAGACTTTAACACACCTTATGGCTTGATTTTGAATTTTGGGATGCCACAGCTGGTTAGAGGAGTTGGGTGGCTGATCGGTGTAGTGTTGCCGAGTCGTGGAGGGTAGACAGTGGTTGGTGGTTTGGTGGAAGGAGCTGGGTGGTTGCTAACTGTGGCTGAGGAGGCGGTGAGCTGGTTGCTCGGCTATGGACACAAAACAAGTGGGCAGTGGTGTTTTCTTGTGGGACGGCTGTTGATCTGTCGGAGTTGGCGAACGGACGATGTGGCTGAGGCGGACGACTGCTACAGCTGAACGACTGGCTGAACGTGCAGAGGAAATGGAAGCAAACGGCAGCAAGGAGATGAAGCTAAGGGAAAATGAAATGAAGAGGAAGAAGGAAGTGTGCGGCTGAAGCAGGGGGAGGGAAGGAGAGAGGGAAAATTGAAGGGGAAATGAAGTGAAACTTGTGGCCAATGAGGGTTTAAGGAAAATATCATGCCACTCAAGTGTTATGCCCCAAAGTCTTCACGCCATTTAGTCAAGCATCCCTCCAATCACAAATTAGCCTTCAAACCTCACAAATTAAATCATTTTGGTGTAGAAAAATGGGCCTTTCTTCAGCCATCCGAAGTTCCCTTCCTTTTCTGATTTGTCCGAAATTGATTTTTCCGCAAAATTCCGTACGAGACGAAAATTCTCCGAAAGATGAGATGACGTCCTAAAAATGAATTGTGACATGCTTGAATGTTCGATTCCCGAAACTGAATTCAATTTCGTGGTTAAAATTGACTAGACGCGATTTTAGTACAACCTAACCTAACTAGTGGCTTTTAGGGATTTTAACGCGTTCGACCCGTGGTCGATAATTTTCGATACAGGTTTGTGCATCTCTGCCTCGTAGATGACTCTTGATTTTCGTAAAAATTGCAAGGTCTCAATTACGGGTATCGAGTACAATTTTGATAGAAAACTGGGTTAGTGCCGTTTGACGCGAATTTCGCAATCACGCGGAATCACCCGCGATTCAATTATGTGATTCCATCGAATTGACCTATGTCTGACTCTTGTTGATTATTACAATCAAGCAGTCGATTTCTGATCAAATTCTCTAGTCTGTCGTGTTTATATCCCTTAACGGTTTCACTTAATAGATTAGTGTCGCGACCAAATTTTCGGGTGTGAACCACTTAGGGTTTGGCTAATGGAATGTTAAGCCTAAACTTAACTCGGGCTCTCCCAAGCCCATACCAATTCGCGACTTTAGGTTCAAGTTTTTAACATGCAATTGATAACCATAGACTATGAGTACGGAGACTTGGTTACGCTAGATTTCTCTAATGCCCTTTCGATACCTTTCTCTTTTATTTTGAAAATTTTTTTGGCAAATGGCATGGATTAATTTTAATTTATCTCCCTAACATGTAAGGTTATCATGCGGGTGCGCAAACCACCAATTTAACACCCAGATAAACAATAAATAAATTGCAAAAAAACTTACCTCCAAGGAACGAAAGCATCTGCAATGTTAAATTAAAATCCACAACAATAACCCTAGATATGGTTTTTAATTAACACGCAATTTTTTATTTTCACTTAATTAATGAGAATTATGCTATATGCGATGCGATATTAGCTAAGTGACCTAACTCTAATGACATGCAATTTCTAATTAAATGGACCTACTAACAATCTCTAAGTGACGTGCATTTCATGAATCTAATCCTATATGACATGCAAATGACATTTTTTCTTAAAAAGAATGCAACATATCCTAGGGATTGAAACTAATTTATCTTAAGACATTTTTGTATTTTTCATGAAATTCAAAATTTGGTGAAATGTGAAAATTACCTAATTAGATTAAGATCCTATTTAATTTATATTAGGAATTAGGTTGAGCCACATCCTAATTTAAACTAAAATATTATCTTAACCAAAATAATCCTAAAATGCAATATATTTAATAAAATACCTAAACCTATAGTAAATTAAGAAAAAAAACATCATCTAAAATTAAACTAAATGCAATTTTACCCTAATATGCTATGACGTGCAAAAGATGCCCTAATTTTACATGAAATATGTATAATGACTTTTTTTGTGTTTTTTTTTCCATTTTTTTTTTAATTTCGGAATTAATAATTGCCAAATAATTAAACATGCAATCCAAGTTTTTAAATAAAAAAGAAATAGCAACCTAAATTAATTGATTTGAATTTTTTTGAAAATTCGAAATAAAATGCCTATTATGAGCACGCAAACCCTAAAACGGCATTTAATTTATTTATTTTTTTAAGAAAACTAACTTAAGTAACACCACAGTAAATCAAGCCATATTGATACCCAAATTGACGAGCCATATCTCGCGCATGAGATCGGGTTGGCCAATTTCACATAAATCACAAATCAGATCTCGGCGGGAGATCGGATTGGCAATTTTTTAAGTAATTGCGAGTCGGATTTCGGGCGCGAAAATCGGGCCGACAATCACTAATTTCAAGGCAATTTCATATCATGGAATTTCAATTTCACATTAAAGGAATATATACACTAAAAAGATAAAATAAAATAGCAAAAATAATAAAACAAAAATAAGATAAAGAAAATACCAAAATTTTCTTTTTCTTTTCTTTTTTTCTTTTCTTTTTTTTTTTTGAAAAAGAAAAAGAAAAACAAAGCTGGTGGTTGGTCCGGCGGGGGAGATCGCCGGCTAGGGTTCCGGCGAGGGCACTGGGAGTAGCGCGACTATGCGGCACTGCAACAGGGGCTTCGAGGATCGGCGCGGCGGTGTCGCGGCATCAGGGGCTTCGGGATCAGCACAAGATGACGTCGGCTCTGGGAGCGGGCGTCGCGGGCAAGGGACTCCGAGCGCGGGCAGAAGCAAAGCGGAGATGGCGTCGGGGCGGTGACGCAACAGGAGCGTCGCGGTGGCACGGCGAGACCGGCGAGCGGTGTCGCGGGCGGAGCGAGAGCATTGGATCTCCCGGCGTTGGTCACGAGCGGGGCAAAGAGCAACCCCGAGTCGTCGAGTCACCGGATCTGCGGCGTCGGGTCTCCGATCGAAGGTCGCGATGAGGTTGCAGGCGGAGCGCGATGGAGCAGGGGCTTCGGACCGACGCGGGCTCGCGGGTGGAGGTTCGGAGTGGCGGTCTGGCGTCACGGGTGCGGCTAAGTCGCGGCGGCGGCGGCGGGCGAAACAACGACGGTGCGAGCAGGCAGCGCCGGCGCCGGCAGGGAGACACCCACAAGGAAGATGAACAGTAGCGTAGGAGGCTTTTCTTTTTCTTTTTTTTTTTCGGTTTGGTCTCTCTCTCTCACGTCACTTTTCAACTTTTCACCATTTTGTGTACTTTTTTCACTTACGGAAAGGACCCCCCAATTTACCGTACGTGACCCCTTTTATATGCCAAAAAATTGTATCTTTGGGGTATATTTCATTTCTAATTTTGCTTGAGCACAATACCCCTAAATATATCGCTGAAATATTTTTCGCATATTCCATCATGAAAATTCCCTTTCTATGCAAAACTGCATCTCCTAGTGTATATTACCTAAATATGTGAAAAATCTTAACAAAATATAACAAAAAATAAAATTTTCCTAAACTATAAGCCATGTGATTTTTTTTTTTATAGTAAAAATTAACCCTAAAAATTATGCAAAAATTTAGGTGTCAATAGCTGCCCCTCTTTGAAGGTGAGCTTGAAGAGGTGGCCTTCAAAGACAAATTGAGACCTAAATTTTGGTCATGCACATGCAATGAATGATTTTTTGTTGGAAAATGAATTCCATTTTTTAATGCAAATTATATGATATATGAAAATACTAATGCAAATGATAGATGAACCTACCTGAAATAACTTACCTTCGAGGAGGATAGAGTAATTCGAGGTTGTGGGTGTTACCTGTCCAGGACCCGTACCATTCTACGGTCACCTAGAATAGTAACATGACTTTGTGAAGATGCTGCTTTCCTAGGACCCGTACCATTCTACTATCACCCAGTATGGCAGAAATGAGCTGCTTTCTCAAGACCCGTACCATTCTACGGTCGCCCAATACGGCAGAAAGGTTTTGTAAGGAACTATTTTCCCAGGACCCGTACCATTCTACGGTCGCCCAATACGGCAGAAAGGTTTTGTAAGGAACTATTTTCCCAGGACCCGTACCATTCTACGGTCGCCCAATACGGCAGAAAGGTTTTGTCTAGGACCCGTACCATTCTACGGTCGCCTAAACGGAGATTCATTTTCCAGGACCCGTACCATTCTACGGTCGCCTCGACGAAGAAAATTATTTTTCTAGGACCCGTACCATTCTACAGTCGCCTGAATGAGGAAATTGCTTTTCCAGGACCAGTACCATTCTACGGTCGCTTGTTAGAGTAATAAATGTTGTCTAGGACCCGTACCATTCTACGGTCGCCTAGACTGAGTTTTTTCTTGGCTAAGACCCGAACCATTCTTCGGTCGCCCAGCCTTGCAACAGAAATCATCCGACCAGGACCCGAACCATTCTTCGGTCGCCTTAATCAAATTGAATCTGGAGGAAAAAATTTTGGGGGACAACTCAATTGAGTGTCAGTATGCTTAAAAGGGAATACCTGTGCAATGACAAATATTCAAGGTATGGATAGAGATATGCTTACCTGATAACATCTCCGATCTTCTGGGATACGTCTCCTGCAAAACATGGTCGTAGGAGAGGCAACATGCATTTGTAATCATAAACATGCATCAATATAATGGAGGTTCATGATGATTTCCATTAATCTTGCACCACCTAATTTCCATTCTGCACACATGAGTGTCATGAATGTGTCAAATGAGGGATCCTTTGGTTTGAAAGGACTCTTCTCTCATCCTCATTAAAATGGCCATTTCATCCTGACCTTTGATGTAGGATTTTGTCAATCATTCTATCTCACAATCGTCATGCCAAACAATGGTCTGAGCAATCTTGCAAGTGGTACGATCTCACCAATCTAAGAGGTTTTTAAGAGGGACCGTAATGTGAGCTTGGTCAATGGCTTAACAAAGGGGACTCTTTGAGTCGAGGTTATTTGGAAAATGAATGATATCTCGTAATCATCTTGGGGTTTATAAGTCAGAAACACAAGAAAAGAGGTAGAAATTATCTTACTCGCACTTCTTCGAGCGATGCTTTCGAACATATGAACCTTTACGTTCATTTAGGTGCCATAATCTGAAGAGACTTTACAAGGGACGTAACGTAGGCTTGGTTCATGGGTTGTGAAATGAAAGGATCATTAGGCTAAAAAAGTGTTTAGAGGGTCAAAGTTGGTGATCATCTTGACATTTCCAACAATTTTCCTCCCCCATCGTCAAAGATTTGCTTCACATCATGACTCCACTGATTGCAACATCTCAACATTTGAGTGTTTTTTTTTTTTGGGTACCACTTGTTGGGGATACTCACTTCATCAAGTGTTTGATTTTTTTCTTTGGGCATTTGACCTTGTTTTTACCAGGCACACTACTTTTTCATGCCCCATTTCTTGCATTTTTGTTTTTTTTTTAACAAAGTTTCCATTTTTATCAGCATTGTAAATCATGCTACTTGAGTGGTTTAATTTTTCCTGCCTTGCCCTAGTGTGGGGGATGATCAACAACTGGGTTTAATGTGAAATGAATTCATAGGCTCAAGGGGGCTATGCAATGGATAAAGTGTATAAGATAGAGAAAGAACTGCTCTTCGCCATCCTAAAGAACTTTAAATTATCGTACAAGTCACACTACAAAAGCAATACTCGAAGATTGATACAAGTGTGAGTAAGAAAATTTCTATCATTCATTTCAAATCTTGTCCCAGTATGGGACGATCCTTGATAGGGATAATTTAAAAACTCTTCACGTGTATGGGCTCAAAGGGATAATTGATGGGTATACCTGTAGTGTTTCGGGTAGAAGAAGAAACTGCCTCTCGTCACATTGGTTAGTGTACCCTTTACGAGATCACCCTTTTCCTTGCGGGCATGGAATTTCTTCACACAACTCACCGAGGATTAGTGTATGGGATAGTGTATGGAATAAGGCTTGCCTTTCATCATTCCAAGATATCCCATTTGACACATTCAATTTATCTCACAAATTCATCAAGGAAGAAAAATGCAAGATTTATGACAAATTTGATCAATTCAGCTCATTGAGGCACTTTATTAGTCACAAAAATACTTGCAATTCAAGACATGACATGGCAAATTCTATCGTTGATAACATTTCTTGACAACATCAGCATTAATTGGAGTGGAAAACTCACGACTACCCATCTCTGCTTGGATCAAGGCACCTCCAGGAAGTACCTTCTTCACCACAGATGGGCGGCTGCAGTTTGGAGCAAAATTGCCCCCAGAATTTGGAATTGGATTGGATCATCTTCATACCTTTGCATGCTATAAGACTATCTCTGAAATAGAATGTAGATGGGTCAAAAAGACAAACGGGGTAAATCATATTTTTTGAAAGATTTTTTTGAAGAAATTTTTTAAAAGCAATTGGAAGAGTATTTTTTGAAGCATTTTGACACGAAAGCATGATGAAGCTCAGGCCTAAGAATTTCTCCATGTATGATATTTTCTTTTTATTGTTGGTTGGATATCATCACCGGGCTGGTTTGGTGTACTTCATCATGCCCTCAAAATAAAACTTGTAATTTTATTGATATTCATCAATCAATTACATTTATTGAATGTAAATGCGCTTTTCAAGCCCTAAAAAGAGAGCGAAAAAGAAGAAATCGATAACAAGCCCTAAAAAGTGATAAAAGTCCCGCGCAGGGGAATGTGGGAAAGTAGTACATGAGTTACTCTTGTGGGCTAGGGCCCATCTCCTTCGGAGGTCCTTCGTGAATGGTCCCTATGAAGACGTCATCGAAGAGACCAATGATCCCTTCCAATGCATCATCGGGGTTCTCTGTTTCCGACGGTGTTGGATCATCCATGCCGCCCCATCCATCTGGGACAATGCTGCGGGGATCAATGTAGAAACTAGGAGGAGCCATATACTTCACCAGATAGTCGAATTTTCCACTTGGCTGCCCCAGAGTGTCTATTATTCCTGCTTCATCCTGCATCATTATCGGGGGGCTAAGGAATGTCTCACGAATGCTCGGGGGTAGTGGGTCTTGCCTTCCTCACCCTTGGTCAGGTGGCGGGTTCCGCCTTTCCTGTCTTCATCCTCCAGAACTTTCCCCACCTCTTCCATAGTACCCTAATCTAGCAACACGAGACCTCTGAGGGGCTTCATTGGGACTTCGAATGCCCTGACCATTTCTTTTAAGGCCACTACCAGGAACAAAACCATTCCCAATCATCACCCTTCCCATCGTAAGGGCAACATTTGAAACTTCAGGAGCGGGTGGTGAGTCTCGAGATGCATGTATGGTGGACGCCAACTCCAATGAGCGGTAACTCGATTCGACTTCAACGTCTGGATCCAGAATAGCATTGACCGTACCCTCATGCTCTGGTAATGGATTCTTCTGGACGTTCGGCCGAGCAGTTTGAAATGAGAGGGCCTTCGTGTCTAGGAGGTTTTGGATCTTGTGCTTCAAGGTGAAACATTTATCAGTTGAATGTCCTAATTCACCACTATGATAATCGCACTTCTTTGTCGAGTCGTAATCACGAATGCTTTCGCGGTTAGGGCACTTTGGTTCGCTAGTAAGCAAACCTTTCTTTCTTAGGATTGCCAACACTTGGGATGGAGATCCAGGGAGAGGAGAGAACTGCCTTCTTGCTTGGGCAAATGATTGACGACCGGTAGTTTGCTGTTGCCTTGGATTCATCTGGATAGCCGGGGTGCGATTGGTACTTTCTTGGCTATAAGCCATATTCACATCTTCAGCGGGCTCTTTATCCTTCTTGGCAAAGAATCTTCTACTCGATGGCTCAGTAAACCAGCCTTCCTTATCCCCATCTCGATTTGTTCCCCCACAGGAATAAGCTGATTGAAGTTTTCAACATACGTGCTGGCCATCCGTATACGGAACTCGGGTGGGAGAGTTTTGATAAACAACTTCATCAGCTCCTTGTCAGTAGGCTCGGGGGTGATTTGAGCTGCCAGATTTCGCCATCTCACGGCATACTCTTTGTGTAACACCCCGAACCCTTCGCAGGTCGTTAGCAGTGCCGATGTTACACCTTTTACCATCTCTATCTCTTATTCCTAAATTAGGCCTTGCCAGATTACAGGCATTTTTTTTTTTTAAAACGGTCCCATGCGCAACTCATAGCGGAAGCAAATAAATATCACCATCTATCTCCCTACCAATCCCATGATACAAATACACACCAACTAAACACCACGATTTTATAAACAGTGTTGACGCTTGGCTTACATGCATACATATAGCGAGATGGGGTTTTTCCTCGGTCGGTACAAAAGAAACGAAAAGGTAAGGACTCGCCATGTCCTTCCTAAAATCTCAAAAAGGAACTCCGACCTCTAACAACATACGAGCACAAAAACCCTCCCATCACGAGCGTCAACTATCTACACCAAAAAAGCGGTCTAGCTCCTACTCCTCGCGCGCGATCTCACACCCATCCCGGTGCGTCAGGTGGTGGCGGCGGCAGCATCCCCCGCATCACTCCATCCGTCGTATGTGCACGGACAAAAACTCTTGTATGACCGGGCCCCCGGCCCAGGCCGATGTCATACATAACTAAGCATCGTACTCGGATAAAAGTCAATCCGGGTACCGAAGGACGATCTATCTCAGTCATCTCCACCTCGACGTCGGACGGAATACCGTAAAACACGCCACGCGAAACAAGACGGCGCGCATAGTGCTAATCTGAAATGTTATCCCCAAAAGGGTGAGTACAACCACTCGGCGAGATAGGAAATCCAATAACAACTCGGTGCACTACGCATACCATCATACAATGCGAGGCATTTCTTACCTTTTCGATGTCAAGCGTATTCGGGCATCATCATGGCATCTCATATTACATCATCATTAGCCATGCATCACCATGCATATCACATCATATCATTATTGGCCATGCATCACCATGCATATCACATCATCATTAATCATGCATCACCATGCATATCACATCATATCATCATTGGCCATGCATCACCATGCATATCACATCATCATTAATCATGCATCACCATGCATATCACATCATATCATCATTGGCCATGCATCACCATGCATATCACATCATCATTAATCATGCATCACCATGCATATCACATCATATCATCATTGGCCATGCATCACCATGCATATCACATCATATCATCATTGGCCATGCATCACCATGCATATCACATCATATCATCATTGGCCATGCATCACCATGCATATCACATCATCATTAATCATGCATCACCATGCATATCACATCATCATTAATCATGCATCACCATGCATATCACATCATATCATCATTGGCCACTTTTATTTATCAATTGATACCACATTATCTTTTCTCAATTCATCATTTCCACCATCATCATCCTCCCTTCGGGCGAGAAACCTCCCGACAGGGGATCCCAGGCCATTTCATGGCCACCGGGCTTCCGGCCCCACATTCCGGGCATCTCGCACCTCAACTAGCATCACGAGGAACCTCCCTTCGGGCGAAACCTCCGACGGGGACTTCCGGTCTTTACCCTTCTAACAGGGATCTCGCACACTAATCCCGGCATCGCGAGTCACACTCCCTTCGGGCGAAAACCTCCGACGCGAGGACTTCCGCCCCCACATTCCGGGCATCCTGAAACTCCCAGGGAATCTCTGGAATTACGCCATTCGGCCACCAGACATCAACCTCCGCCACATCCTCTTACTCACATACCACTTCCACATTTTATCATTCTTTTCATCTCATTATTTCATGGCATATGATTCACACACATGCGTCGCATTCATGATCATTCATGCATCAATGTCATGTAACAAAGTGTATCATAGTTCACGATCATGCATACATCAATGGCATATAACAATGCATCATAATTCACGATCATACATGCATCAATGTCATGTAACAATGCATCATAATTCAATAGAACTCATGGCCGATAAAATAATCCACTTTTATTTTATTATTATTTTATTATTATTTTATTATTATTTTATTATATTATTATTTTAATATTATATTTATTTATTTCCATAAATAAATATTATCTTTAATATTCATGATTTTCCAAAAATCATGAAAATCAAACAATCATTAAACAACTAATTAGAATCACAATTTCACACAATTTCATGGCCAAATTTGTATTTCACATAGTTTCCCAAATTTTCACCAAATACACTTAATATTCGGATATTGGCCAGATTGCACAGTTTTCGGATTAATTCGATTAAAATATTCATATGACCTCCGAAAATTCTCAAATTTTACAGGGTGATAGCCAACATATTTTCGTACCTTTTTCATGAAGAACACTAAGCCAAATTCTTTATAGATTAATTTATACAACTCCATGAAGCTTCTGGAACCCCACCGTTTCGTCCAGAACACACATCACCGAAAAACTTAGATTTGACCCCTTAAATCTCTTTCGTTTCTTCTGAAATTCGAGTATGTTATGCATCAATGTCTCCTCTACAAGTTTCATGAAGAGATCTAAGTTAAATAACCAAAGTATGATCCTCTTTTAAGTCCTTGAAGTCTCGGGTGTCTCGGTTCACTTCAACAGAACCATCCGTCTCAAAGATCTAGCCGATTAACTAGGCTACACTTGTTCATTTCTCTTCAAATTTTAGTATGTTGTATTTTAGGATGTTACCTACAACTTCCATGAAGACAACAAAGTGAGATTTCCAACATAAACCAACATGCAACCAAGAAATCATCAAGGGGTCAGTAGGAAATTCGCAGATCTAGAACCTCCGTATAACAAGGCATTTGACCCCTCATATCACCTTTGTTTTCCATGAAATTTGAGTATGTCATACCTCAAGATGTTAGCTTCAACTTTCATAAAGACACCGAAGTCAAAATCACACTCCAAACCCACATGCAAGCTCGAACAAGAAACTGTCTACCACAAACCGAACGGAAACAGCCACAATACATGAACATATGCAATCCTTGCTTGGTATTTCGCCTAAATCCCCTAAAACTTAACATGCAAACACCAAAAACAACATGCAAGAGAAGTAAAGGACCCCCCACTTGCCTTAAAGAAGAACACACAGCAACACACGGCGGCGTAGGACGGTCGGACAAGGCGGCGACGGCGAGACACGGCGGCGGCAACTCTCGGCTCCACCTCCTCTCTCTCGGTCTCTCCTCCGCTCAAGCTCTCTCTCTCGCACACTCTCTCGGCCAAAATGAAGAAAACGGCCACTCTCTCTCTCTTCCCTCTCTCTTTTATATCCCCATCTTCTCATGATTAGCAATCATGAGATTGCCTACAATCCCACCAATGCATGCCATTCCTTTATGCCACTTGTCACACTAATTTTTGAATTGATTTGGGCTTGTTGGGCTTTGGAGTTGGGCCATCCGGCCACTCCTTCTTGGGCTGGTCGACAGCCACCTCTTGGGCCCAATGGGCCGACTAGCTTGGCCCACCAAGCTTGAGGCTAATGGGCTTAAGGCCCATTCCGAAAATTAGCCCTTTTTCTCCTTTTTTTTTTTTTTTTTTTGAAATTTCTTCTATAATATTTTTAAATTCCAATTTCCATCTTGGCCAAAGTCTTGGAATATTTTTAATTATTGAAATTCAAATCATATGGCCAAGCATTTATAAATTAAATTTAAATTTCCACAATCACAAGCATAATTCATCAAATTAAAAGATAAATTGGCTAAAGCATAGGCCATAAAATTCTATCACCTAATTAAAGACATTTGACACACCTTAAGGCTTGGCTTTGAATTTCCGGGATGCCACACTTTGAACGACTCGCTCTTCTTTTTCTCCATCCTCTCGAGATCCTCTCGGGAAGGTACAATATCCATGTTGAACTTGTATTGTTTGAGAAATGCGTCAGCCGCTTCATTCAAGGTGTCGAGAAGATTCACATTTTTCATGACATACCAATTCAGTGCAGGCCCAGTCAAACTTGCATGGAATGATTGGATCATGAGAGGCTCGTTCTTGACATATTGGGCCATGCGCACGTGGTACATCTGCAAATGAGCATTTAGGCAGGAAGTACCATCATATTTCTCAAAATTTGGCATTTTGAACTTCTTTGGCATCTTGAATTTCTCGTACACGGACAAGTCAAACGGGAGTGAACTCTGTGACTCCTGCAATTGTTTCAACTTTTCTTCCAATTTTGCAAAGCGTTCATCCTGCTCCATCTTAGGGATGTTGACAAGCTTAGCCTTTTCCACATTGATCGGGAATGGATCATCTTCCAGCCCGGGCACGTCATCCTCACCCATTTGGGCCTTGTTTGCTAGCTTCGAGACAACTATCTCAGGGAGAATGGGTGCAGGAGCCGGATTCACCTGGAGGGATTGGATTTGAGTTGTTATAAGCTCCATAGAGGCAGCTAACTGTTGAAGTTGGCCTTCCATAGCGGAGACACGATCACGCATTTTGGTTTATTTAGCCATTCTAGCTCTTAATCGCGTGATGATGGGCGAACGTGACGGATTGGTTATAACATAATATTGAAGAAATGAACAAAAATAAGTATCTCATATGAAATATGCCGGTCCATGGCAATGATCTAGAACTTTTATTCATCAGTGGAGTTTTTAACAGGCCTATCAAAATAGAAATTCAAAATGTGCTAAACAAATGAACTAGGAAAGTAAATGACTCAACTTCCTAAACATTAATCTAAAAAATAAAAGTAGCAAGATTGATTCAAGCATTTCATTTGGCTTGATCAATATACACTGGGGACACCATTCGGCGCAATCGTTTATTCTCTTCTTGAGCTCTTTCAGCAACTCTTTTGAGGCGTTTATTCTCAGCACAATTGGTGATCCTCAATGGCACCTCCGGTATCTTCGGAAGTAGTTCCTCAGGAATCTTGTGTTGTTGAATGTACTTAGTCGAGGCATAATACTTACTTTCTTTACCCTTCAACTCTTCCTCGGGCCATTTAAGCTTTCGTGGATGGCACATGTCCCACATTGATTTGATGGTGAGAATGGAATCTTCATGGCCTCGGCTTCCATCAACGAAGCTAACTTGGAGTGGCTCTACTTGTAACGCCGGGGGAAGCTCTTGCACGACTTGATATTGACGAGTCACTCTATTCGAATAGTACTCCAATGTTCTGGTGAATCCCAATAGAGGGATTGGGCCAACTCCTCCACACGAGAGTCTCACTACCCGAACTTGGAACCGTTTAGCATGCCATAAGAAACCCTTGGAAGTTGGTTTTTTCATGAAAGCTAGCCACCTAGAATAATGATAATCCGGTGCATGTTTTTGGTTGTTCTCAAATCTCATAATAGGGTGATTGGAATTACTAACCTCATGTATAGTCATTAGACCACCAAACCCTTTTATATGTGAAAGAAACCAAATTTGCAAAAGTTCAGGAGAGGAATGGAAAGTCTTATCACCGCCTCCTTTAAACCGAGTGAGGGAAAGGAAAGTTTCAGTTAGAACAGTATTTACAAAATTCTTTCCTTCCAACACTTGTTTAACTAATTGAGAGATCAAAGGGTTAATAGCATTCTTGCATTAAGGAAAAACTATAAACCCAAAGAAAGCTAAAAGGAAAACCCTTCGCATTTGAGATGAAGTGCCTTTCTCAAAACATTGTTTCAGAAAAGATAAAGGACATGCATTGCGGTTAGCCTTAAAAACCTTTCTTATATTGTCTTCCTTAATTCTCAGAAAATCAGATAAGGCCATAACAAGATCTATTCCAATAGGCGGACTAATCAATTCAGCTTTCAAGGACTTTCCTATGACAATGCTATACTCTTCCAAGGTGGGAGTGAGCTCATGCTTACCGCCGAAGATAAAGGTAGAGGTCTCGAGGCACCAACAGTGGGCGAGTGCTTGGATGAGGCCGCCATGGATGTTGATACGTAGCAATGGAAGCAGTCGACCAATATGTGACTCTACAAACTGACGGCCATCTTGATCTAACTTGTCCCACCAAGCGCTAAGCTCTTCCTTTGGAGGGAGAATAATTCGAATGTCCGGTGTCCCCATTGTATATTGATCAAGACTCAGGACAATCCTAATGCCATGGATCGACAAAATAATGCGATAAAATAAGTAAATTGCAAAGGCCAAAAATTTAGAGAACTTACTTTACCAATGATGGGCAATCACATAAACATTCGCATGGTAAGTGGCTCGATTTCTAATCTATAAGGCTTAACAAGGTGGAGCCACAAGGATGATTAGACTAGCCACAGGCTTGTGGACTATGTCGGGTCCTCATGACTCCGGCTTGGTCAAAGAGCCGACCCGGGTCGCGGGCATGCGGACCGAGGTGGGTACTCTTGACACCATGAAAGAAACTTCGAGATTGAGATGGGCGACTCGTACCGCGAGCATGCGATCAGAGTGGTATCCATCCCAACACCATCCTAAATGATCCTGTGCAGCCTATGTCCAGCGGCAGGTTGTGTGTGCAATAGTGTAGTGCTAGATGCAAGGCATGAACGACAGTTTATATCAAGCAACACTTCGTTCATGAAAATAAACCATACATTCCTACACGTCCCTACAAAACAAAGGTTAACAAACACTTCCCCTTATACCTCCCATCCTGCAAAAATATCTAACAACTTAAATGTTAGGGACGTACCTGGAATCCTCGCTGCCAAACAAAAACATTTTTAAAAGAAAAGAAAAATTGGCCTAAGTCCACTAAGAGATTTAACTCAAGATCCCCAGCGGAGTCGCCAAGCTATCACGACCAAATTTTCGAGTGTGAACCACTTAGGGTTTGGCTAATGGATTGTTAAGCCTAAACTTAACTCGGGCTCTCCCAAGCCCATACCAATTCGCGACTTTAGGTTCAAGTTTTTAACATGCAATTGATTTTTAACTAGGAGTTGCCACTAATCTATTTGTGGTGGGTCGATTAGAAATCCAAGTAAAGTAACGGGAGATTTCTCTAATGCCCTTTCGGTACCTTTCTCTTTTATTTTGAAAAAATGTTTGGCAAATGGCTTGGATTAATTTAATTTATCTCCTTAACATGTAAGGTTATCATGCGGGTGCACAAACCACCAATTTAACACCCAGATAAACAATAAATAAATTGCAAAAAAACTTACCTCCAAGCAATGAAAGCATCTGCAATATTAAATTAAAATCCACATCAACAACCCTAGATATGGTTTTTAATTAACACGCAATTTTTTATTTTCACTTAATTAATGAGAATTATGCCAGATGCGATGCGATATTAGCTAAGTAACCTAACTCTAATGACATGCAATTTCTAATTAAATGGACCTACTAACAATCTCTAAGTGACGTGCATTTCATGAATCTAATTCTATATGACATGCAAATGACATTTTTTCTTAAAAAGAATGCAACATATCCTAGGGATTGAAACAAATTTATCTTAAGACATTTTTGTATTTTTTTCATGAAATTCAAAATTTGATGAAATGTGAAAATTACCTAATTAGATTAAGATCCTATTTAATTTATATTAGGAATTAGGTTGAGCCACACCCTAATTTAAACTAAAATATTATCTTAACCAAAATAATCCTAAAATGCAATACATTTAATAAAATACCTAAACCTATAGTCAATTAAGAAAAAAAACATCATCTAAAATTAAACTAAATGCAATTTTACCCTAATATGCTATGACGTGCAAAGGATGCCCTAATTTTACATGACATATGCATAATGACTTTTTTTGTGTTTTTTCTTTTTTTTTCCCTTTTTTTAATTTCGAAATTAATAATTGCCAAATAATTAAACATGCAATCCAAGTTAAAAAAAAAATAGCAACCTAAATTAATTGATTTGATTTCTTTTTAAAAATTCGAAATAAAATGCCTATTATGAGCATGCAAACCCCAAAACTACATTTTTTTTTATTTTTTTTAAGAAAACTAATTTAAGTAACACCACAGCAAATCAAGCCATATTGATACCCAAATTGACGAACCATATCTTGCGCATGAGATCGGTTTGGCCAATTTCACATAAATCACGAATCGGATATCGGGTAGGAGATCGGATTGGCAATTTTTTAAGTAATTGCGAGCCGGATTTCGGGCGGGAAAATCGGACTGACAATCACTAATTTCAAGGCAATTTCATATCATGGAATTTCAATTTCACATTAAAGGAATAATTAAACTAAAACGATAAAATAAAATAGCAAAAATAATAAAAATAAGATAAAGAAAATACCTAAATTTTCTTTTGCTTTTCTCTTTTTTTTTTCTTTCTTTTTCTAAAAAGAAAAAGAAAAATAAAGGCTGGTGGCCGGTCTGGCGAGGGGAGACCGCCGGCTAGGGTTCCGGCGAGGGCACCGGGAGCGGCGCGACTATGTGGCATCCCAAAATTCAAGTCATCCTCTGGAGAAATTAAAGCCTATAATTAGGTAATGAAATTACCTATGGTCTATGTGTTAGCCATTGGTTTTCTTAAGGCTATGTGTTATTGTGCTTGTGTTTATGAATTTTGAATTTAGGACTATAGGATAAATTAATAATTTATGCTTGGCCATACACTTTATAAATTAAAGTTCTATAAATAAAATATCACAAGACTTTGGCCATGTAGAATTTGGTAATTTAATTCTTAAAAGAAAGAATAAGAAAGGGTAAAATTGATTTTTATTGGGTTAGTCCTTAGGCCCATTGGCCTAAGCCTTTAATGGGCCAAGTTAGCCGGCCCAATAGGGGCCCAAAAGGAGTGGTCGACCAGCCCATTTGCTGGCCCAAGATGGGCCCAAGAAGAAGGCCCATCAGCCTTGCATGTGTTGCGACAAGTGGCGTGGAGGCTGTGCAAGGTGTGGCTGCCCCCATTGGCCATCTTGGGTGGCCACATGCAATATATAAGCCACCCAAAAGGAGAGAGAGAGAGAGGGAGAGAGAGAGAGGGGCTTGTTCGGCCAAGCCAAGTGAGAGGGAAAGGGAGATTTCAAGAGAAAGAGGGAGGCCGAGAGAGAAAGGAGCTCGTTCGCCGCCGTGGCCGTCCGCTCGTGAGGTGTAGAGGCAAGTTGGGAATCCACTTTCTACTCTTGCACCACTGTTTTCGCATGAACTGGTTGGAGTCAGAAACTTGTGTGAGCTTGCATGTGTGTTTAGAGTCCGATTTTGGTTTCGGTTTCTTCATGAAAGTTGTAGGTAACATCCTAAACTACAACATACTCAAATTTGAAGAGAAACACATGAGTATAGCCTAGTGAATCGGCTAGATCTTTGAGACGGTTGGTTCTGTTGAAGTGAACCGAGATACCCGAGACTTCAAGGACTTAAAAGAGGATCATAATTTGGTTATTTAACCTAGATCTCTTCATGAAACTTGTAAAAGACACATTGATACATAACATACTCGAATTTCAGAAGAAACGAAAAAGATTTGATGGGTCAAACCTAAGTTTTTCGGTGATATACGTTCTGGACGAAACGGTAGAGGTTCCAGAAGCTTCATGGAGTTGTATAAATTAATATATAAAGAATTTGGCTTAGTGTTCTTCATGAAAAATGCACGAAAACGTGTTGGCTATCACTCTGCAAAATTTGGGAATTTTCGGAGGTCATTTGAGTATTTTAATTGAATTAATTCGAAAACTGTGCAATCTGGCCATGATCCGAATATTGTGTGTATTTTGTGGAAATTTGGGAAATTATGTGAAATGCAAATTTGGCCATGAATTTGTGTGAAATTGTGATTCTAATAGTTTGTTTAATGATTGATTGAATATTATGATTTTTGGAAAATCATAAATATTAAATATTATATTTATTTATGAAAATAAATAAATATAATAAAATAATATTAAAATAATATTAGTCATAAATTCCATTGAATTTATTATGCATTGTTGCATGTATGACATGACATTGGTGTATGAATGATCATGAATTGTGATGCATGTGCGAGTCATATGCCATGTAATAATGAGATTAAAAAGGATGATGAATGTGAATTGAGATGCAAGTGTGAATTCCATGTCAAGTGTGATTTGTTTGATGCCATGCCAATTGCCATGTTAAATTGAGATTTAAAATACTGGTGAACATGGATAATGGTAAAATGAGGAGATGGTTGTGGTGGATGATGATATCGGTGGCCTAGTGGCATAATTCCGAGGTTCCCCGGGAGTGTCGGGATGCCGGTGGTATACGGTACGTAATTCCGGGGGAGGCCTGTGGTATGTCGGTACATAATTCAGGAAGCCTGTCGGAGGTCTTTGCCCGAAGGGAATGCCTCGCGATGCCGGGATTTGGGTGCGAGATGCCTGGCTAGAAGGGTAAAGGCGGAAGTCCGGTTGTATCTTGGATACATGCTCGGAGGTTCCTCGTGATGCTAGTTGGGATGCGAGATGCCCGGAATGTGGGGGGCCGGAAGCCCAGTGGCCATGAGATGGCTGGGATACTGGGATCCCTGTCGGAGGTTTCTGCCCGAAGGGAGGATGATGATGATAATGATATGTGATGTGATGTGATATGATGATCACCCATGGTATGACATGCATGATGATGATGAGGATATGTGATGTGATATGATGATCACCCATGGTATGACATGCATGATGATGATGAGGATATGTGATGTGATATGATGATCACCCATGGCATGATATGCATGATGAGATGCATGATGATGAGGATATGTGTTGTGATATGATGATCACCCATGGCATGATATGCATGATGAGATGCATGATGATGATAATGATATATGATGTGATGTGATATGATGATCACCCATGGTATGACATGCATGATTATGATGAGGATATGTGATGTGATATGATGATCACCCATGGCATGATATGCATGATGAGATGCATGATGATGATAATGATATGTGATGTGATATGATGATCACCCATGGCATGATATGCATGATGATGCATGGTAATGATAATGACGATATGGCATGATGATGATGATGCTGATATATGATATGGCATGATGATACACATGTATGTGTTATGATTGTGGTGATGATGCATGACAGTATATGCATGGCTGCAAGGTAAGTTACGCCTGCAATGCATGTATGATTTGTATGATGCATTGAGTTGTTATTGGATTCCTTTACTGCTCGAGTGGTTGTACTCACCTTTTTGGGACCAACATTTCAGATTAGTAGATGGATTGAGCGGTTGGATATAACCGCGAGGAGAAGGATAGCAAAGGAGGGAACCTTTGGACGCCGACACTGGTTGATGGACCTTAAGCATACGATTGTGGGAGGAGATGTCGGTCATCTTTTGAAGTATAGCCTAGTATAGAAAACTATGGCATTTTGATGTACCGACTAAAGATGTACATCTGCTCTATGTAAATAAATGTGTTCGGTTTTAACTTATATAAAACGTTTAGTAGGTGTGCATCGTTTTCTGAATATAGGGAAGGGAGTTGTTGGATGTGCTTCCGCATATAAATTGCGCAAGGGACCGATCAAAAATAAAAATAAAAATGTAAACCCCCGTGGTTGTATGGACCCGCTGCAACTAAAAATGGTATCAGAGTAACTTGTTATTTGGGAAAGAAAAAAGGAAAAGCGAGCTGTGGCGACCCGGAACGGATCGGGGGCCGTCGAGGGGTGTTACAGACTATGCAGCACTGCAATAGAGGCTTCAAGGATTGGCACGGCGGCGTCGCGGCACCAGGGGCTTTGGGATCAGCACAAGACGACGTCGGCTCTGGGAGCAGACATCACGGGCAAGGGACTCCAAGCGCGGGCAGAAGCAAAGCGGAGACGGCATCGGGGTGGCGAGGCAACAGGGAGCGTTGTGGGCGGCATGGCGAGATCGGCGGGCAGTGTCGCGGGTGGAGCAGGAGCTTTGGATCTCCCGGCGTCGGTCACGAGCAGGGCAGAGAGCAACCTCGAGTCGTCAGGTCACTGGATCTGCAGCGTTAGGTCTCCGATCGGAGGTCGCGATTGTGGCATCCCAAAATTCAAGTCATCCTCTAGAGAAATTAAAGCCTATAATTAGGTAATGAAATTACCTATGGTCTATGTGTTAGCCATTAGTTTTCTTAAGGCTAGGTGTTATTGTGCTTGTGTTTATGAATTTTGAATTTAGGACTATAGGATAAATTAATAATCTATGCTTGGCCATGCACTTTATAAATTAAATTTCAATAAATGAAATGTCATAAGACTTTGGCCATGTGGAAAATTTAAAGTTTAAAATATTTATAAAAGAAATTCAAAAAAAAAAGGAGGAAAATGTCAATTTTTAGGTTGGGCCTTAGGCCCATTGGCCTAAGCCTTTAATGGGCCAAGATGGCCGGCCCAATAAAGGCCCAAGAGGAGTGGTCGACCAGCCCAACTCCAAGGCCCATGATGCATGCAATAGGACAAGTGGCATGGAGGAGGTGAAGCATGGTGGACACTTGCCTTCCTCCACAATTACACTTGTCCCTCATGCAAACCTAGAGTGCATGCAAATATATAAGCATCCAAAAAAGAGAGAGAGAGAGAGAGTGGCTTGTTCGGCCAAGTGAGGGAGAGAGAGAGGAAGCCGAGAGGGAGAGAAAGGAGCCCGTTCGCCGCCGTGTGCCGTCCGTTCGTGAGGTCTAGAGGCAAGTTGGGAATCCACTTTCTACTCTTGCACCAATGTTTTCGCATGAACTGTTTGGAGTTAGAAACTTGTTTGAGCTTGCATGTGTGTTTAGAGTCCGAATTTGGCTTCGGTTTCTTCATGAAAGTTGTAGCTAACATCTTGTACTACAACATAATAAACTTTCATGGAAAATGATGGAGATTTAAGGGGTCAAACCTTCATCCTACAAAGATGCTAGATCTGGAATATTTTCGTATGAACTGTTTGAGTCAGAATGTTGTGAGAGCTTGCATGCATGTTTAGAGTTCGATTTTGGCTGTGATATCTTCATGAAAGTTGTGGCTAACATCTTGAACTATAACATACTGAAATTTTGTGGAAAATGATGGAGATTTAAGGGGTTAAAATCTTATTCTACGGAGACCCCAGATCTGTAAAGTTTTTACTGACATCTTGCTGGATTCTTGATTGCATGTTGGTTTTTGTTGAAGATCTCACTTAAATGTCTGCATGAAAGTTGTGGGGGACACCCTAAACTACAACATACTCAACTTTGAAGAGAAATGAACAAGTATAGCCTAGTAAATCGGCTAGATCTTGGAGACGATGATTCTGGTGATGTGTTCCGAGACACCCGAGATTTCATGGACTTAAATGGTGACCATAATTTGGTTATTTGACTTAGATCTCTTCATGAAACTTGTAAAGGACACCTTGATACATAACATATCAAAATTTCAGAAGAAATGAAAGAGAATAGATGGGTGAAATCTAAATATTTCGGAGATGTGTATTCTGGACGATGCGGTAGTGGTTCCAGAAGTTTTGTGAGGTCGTGTAAAATAATATAAAAAGAATCTGGCTTGGAGTTCTGCATGAAAGTTGCACGAAAATGTCTTGGATATCACCCTGTAAAATTTCGTAATTTTTGGAGGTCATATCAGTATTTTAATCGAATTTATTTGGAAACTGTGCAATCTAGTCATTATCCGAATATCATGTGCTATTTTGTGGAAATTATGAAATTGTGTGAAATTCAATTTGGCCATGAATTTTATATGAAATTGTCATTCCATTGGTTGTTTAATGATTGTTGGAATACTATGATTTTGGTAAAATCATAGATATTAAATTTAATATTTATTTATGAAAGTAAATAAATATAATAATAAAATAATAAAATAATAATAAAATAAAAAGGGATTATTTTATTGGCCATTAAATTTATTATGCATTGTTACATGTGTGATAAGACATTGATGTATGTATGATCATGACTTGTGTGATGTCATGTCATATGCCATGTTAAATTGAGATTAAAATATTGGCAAATGTGGATGATGGGAAATGAGGAAATAGTTGTGGTGGAGGATGATGGCCGAAATGTATAGAGATTTCCCCGAGAGTGTCGGGATGCCCGGTGGTATACGGTACGTAATTCCGGGGGGAGGCCAGTGGTATGTCAATACATAATTAGGAAGCCACGGAGGTTTTTGCCAGGGGGATGCCTCGCGATGCCGGGATTGGGGTGCGAGATGCCCTGGCTAGAAGGGTAAAGGCCGGAAGCCACATCGGAGGTTTCGCCGAAGGGAATGCCTCGTGATGCTAGTTGAGATGCGAGATGCCGGAATGTGGGGGCGGAAGCCCGGTGGCAGGAGGCTGAATCTTTGGGAATCCTCGGAGGTCTTTGCCCGAAGGGATGATGATGAAATTGATAATTGAGAATGGGTGATGTGGTGATCCAATTTAAAGATAAAGATGAGAATTAAATGATGATGATATGCATGATGATGCATGATGATGAGATGTGATGTGACATGATGATCACCTATGATATGATATGATATGCATGATGATGCATGATGATGATGAGATGTGATGTGATGTGATGATCACCTATGGTATGATATGCATGATGATATGCATGATGATGATGATATGTGATGTGATATGATGATCACCCATGGTATAATATGCATGATGATATGCATGATGATGATGATATGTGATGTGATATGATGATCGCCCATGGTATGATATGCATGATGATATGCATGATGATGATAATGATATATGATATGGCATGATGATATGCATGATGATATGCATGATGATGATGATGAGGATGATGATATATGATATGGCATGATGACATGTATGATGTGATGATGTCATGATGATGATGATATGTGTATGGTATGATGGTGTCATGTATATGATGATGATGACATGTGTGTGATATAATAATGTCATGATGACGATGATATGAGTATGACATGATGACACACATGTATATGTTATGATTGTGGTGATGATGCATGATAGTATATGCATGGCTACAAGGTAAGTTACGCCTGTAATGCATGTATGATTTGTATGATGCATTGAGTTGTTATTGGATTCCTTTACCTGCTGAGTGGTTGTACTCACCCCTTTTGGAGACCAACATTTCAGATTAGTAGATGGATTGAGCGGTTGGATATGACCGTAAGAAGGAGGATTGCAAAGGAGGGAACCTTTGGACGCCGACACTGATCGATGGACTTTAAGTATATGACTATAGGAAGAGACGTCGGTCATCTTTTGAAATATAGCCAAGTATAGAAAGACTATGGCATTTTGATGTACCGATGAATGATGTCCATCTGCTCTATGTAAATAAATGTGTTCGGTTTTAACTTATATATAATGTTTAGTAGGTGTGCATCGATTTCGGAATGTAGGGAAGGGAATTGTTGGATATGCTTCCGTTATGTAAATTGCGCAAGGGACCGTTAATAAAAGATGTAAACCCCCTCCGGTTGTATGGACCCGCTGCAACTAAAAATGGTATCAGAGCGACTTGTTATTTGGGAAAGAAAAAGGAAAAGCGAGCTGTGGTGACCCTAGCGGATCGGGGGCCGTCGAGGGGTGTCACAACCTGTTTTGGTATCAGAGCTATTGTTTATTTGGAGTGATAAGGTGCCTCAGATGGAAATGAGGATAGAAAGATGCACACCATAGGATGAAAAATGAAATAATTGAATAACGGGTGATGAGAATTCACTCGTAGATCCCTAGTAGTTTGTTTTGAATTGCCTTTAGGTACCAGTAACATGTATATGTTACTTATGTAGTAGTAGTAGTCGCTTTGAATGGAGATAGTGAGTCTCAGATTATTCCTGAGGCAATGCTTAGAAATTGCAGGAGAGTCATGGTGCGAGCTGGAAGTGCTCATCCATCGAGGGCTGAAGCCTCTGTTGCAAGGGCTGAACCCCGAATGGAAGACATCATGCAGGCATTGGCCAATATTGGAAATTTGATGGATAGACAAGTGCAGCAACAATCCGGAGTGGAACGTCGCCCTCAGGGACTGGTGGAACAATTTCTGAAATTGAAACCACTTAAGTTTAGTGGAATGGGAAGTCCTGAGGAGGCGGAGCATTGGATTGATGGAATGGAACGGATTTTCCGGTTGTTGGACTGTAGTGAGGCTAAGAAAATAGTTTTAGCAGAGTACCAGTTGGAGGGAAATGCGAAGTTTTGGTGGAGAGCTTCGAAGGATACAATCTTTCCACCAGGTACTGATGTGAACTGGGATGAGTTTGTTAGGGCTTTCAATAGGAAGCATTTCTCTAATTGTGTCAAGGATAGGAAGATCACTTAATTTGTTCAGTTAGAACAAAGGGAGCTGACGGTAGACCAGTATGAGGCAAAATTTTCTGAATTGTCTAGGTATGCTCCTAGGTTGGTTGAGGATCGAGAGGAAAAAGCTAAAAGATTTTGAAAGGGTTGAGGATGATATTAGGAAACAAGCGGTGCCTCTGAATATAAGGGATTATAATGAGATTTATGAGAGGGCGCAGTTGGTAGAGCAAGAGTTAGTAAGAGAGCAATCAGAATCTAAGAGGCAGATGACCTTTAATGATGTTCGAAGGGGTAAGAGACCTTAACCTGATCAAGGTCAGACCTGGGAATCTAAGAAGAGGAATAATTTTGGGAATTGTAGAAAGGTCAGAAATGGCCCGATTTTAGGAAGAGTGCCCTACCAGGGTAACATTTGTCAGAGATGTGGTGGACAACATGGACCAAGACCCTGTAATGATCGATTGAAATGTTTTGGCTGTGGGCAAAGAGGTCACTTTAAGAAAGATTGTCCACAAGGAAGGTCGCAGCCGAATGTCAATTCGGTGCAACAAGTACAACAAAATGCTTGTGGACCAAATTTACTAAGGAACCCACGAGAGGCCACCACCACAAGGAAGGGTGTATGCGGTCACTCAAGAGGAAGCGGGAGCTTCCAAAAGTGTTATCTCGGTATGATTTCGATAGAGGGATAAAAGGTATATGCGTTATTTGATGTGAGTGACACTCATTCATTTGTGTCCGAAAAATATAGATGATTGTGAGGAGTAGGAACAAATCTCTAGATATGCCTTTTCGTGTTTCTACATCGCTGAAAGATATGCTGTTATCTACGATGGCATGTGAGATGAGTGAGATAACCCTAAGGGAATGAGATCTAGAAATGGACTAGGATGAATGATCTCCTAAGATAGTACTTATCCATGCGCTAAGGATAAAACCGTGCGGCTAAGAATGGGATAAGCCAAAGAGGATAATATCTCTGTAAGTTAATCCCTATTGAAACGAGACCCTTCAGTAGATGTGTAGTTTGAGTTCGAACCAGGCGAAAGCTGGTGTACCTGTAACATTCCGGTTTGATGAGGGCGAGGAGTGGACGCCGAGGTCAGAGGACCTGAACAATGAGCGGCTCCTGGTAGGCTTCTAGAATGGCAAAGGGGGACAGGAATGAACCGAACTATGAATTGAACTAGGAGGGCAATGTTTCTGGGATAAGTCTATTAGAGTGGCGCAGCGGAAGCATGGTTAAGCTTGTAGAACTTTTGTTTGTGAAAAAGAAGGACAGGTCGATGCATTTGTGCATTGATAATAGGCAATTGAATCATGCGATTGTTAAGAGTAAGTACCCATTTCCTAGAATTGATGACTTATTTGACCAACTGCAAGGAAGTTCAGTCTTTTCTAAAAGTTGATTTGAGATCAAGATATAAGTTAAGGATTACGTTATGATCATTTGAGCTAAGTAGTGACTTTCTATTTGAGGATCTCATTGAAAGTCTTGATGCATTACATGGAGACATTTAGTATGTATAGATTGATCTTGGAAGTCATGAGTTCGAGTGGTCATATGAGACATGAAATTATTTGTGGTTTATATGTCGGAATAATAGGTTTAATCGATGGTGGTCGACTTTTAATTTTAGGTGATGATCTCAGTTTGAAAAAGGTTTGGTGGAATTAGTGAATATGATCATTTGTGGTTATAGTCTTTTCAAGGTGAAATGGTGGAAGTTCAAATTGTGGATTTGATGAGTGATTAGTCTAAGTGATGATCATTTAGGATGAGATCTGAGATATATTTGGTGGAAACTAGACAAGTATTATCTTGGTGGATTGTCGATCTTTGAATTAAATAAGTCTTGGTGGATTATAGATATTTGAATCGAAGGAATGAATGCTATATTTTAGGCTTGAATCTATGTTGCGGTGAATGCATAGTGAATGTCTTTGTTGGACTGAACCAAATGAGTTATTAATGGTGTCGACTTTGATGGTTCTAGGCTTGAATTGGTGGTGACAAAGGTATAGAGATTACACCAACAGTTTTGGTGGAATGGCATGAAGGTGGATGTAGCTAAACACGTTTTCTAGTGTTTAACATGCCAACAAGTGAAAGTCTACTAACCTATATAATGCATTGCCGTTGTTGTCTGATGTAGTGCAATTAGATTGGAAATACTCGAGTTTGGATGTTTTCAAAGCTCTAAGATTTTGCATGCAAACTACTTTGAAAATCTTAAGGTCAGGACTGAGTTTGATGACTTGCCGATGCGTTGATTTCGGTATTTCAAGAAAGGCTTAAGATTTTGGTATTTCAAAGTTTTTAGTTTCAAAAATCTTGGACCAATATTATCGACTCACCGAACTGTGGTCTACAATACTTCAAGAAATGCTTATGGCTTTTGGAGAAAATTATCACCTGTACATTCCAAGTTTTGAACTTCAATCGAAAAGCAGATTTTGATTGTGAACTATTTTAGAAAATCTCTTGAATTTCATCAAAATTTATGAGTACTGTGACACCGTGCCCAAATGTCTTAAGAAATGTTTTCTATTTCAAAGAACTCTGAACTTTTTATAGAAAACATTCCAACCCATTGGAGTTGGGATTGACATTGGAATTTATGCCAACATACCAATTCAAATTTACTAAGGGTTTTGATAAAGTATTTTATTTCGCGGCGTGATGCAAGTGCGACTCAAGGCTTTACATGTGGATTTCGAAAAACATTTGAAATTTAAACGTGATCATGGATTTTATGGAATTGGTATCATGCTTTGATTTTGTGAACTGGTTTCAACGATATGAGATTTACCTATTCTCAAATACTATCATTGTTATACCGATGTGTCTTTGAAATTCTTATTTTGCATTATTTGATATCATGAAGTGGAATTTTCGAGAACTCAAAGGATTTTCCACATTGGTAATTTGAAAATGTTTTGACATGGAAATAATATATGATTTCAAAGCTTGCTGTTGTCGTTGAATGCTTTTGAAAACCTCGGTTTGTATTGTTTGATTTCATGAAGGAAGATTCTCAAGCATTCAAAAGAAATTTCAGATGTGGGTATTGTTTTAAAACTGTTTATGATGTTGGGATAAATTAAGATATGTTAAGAGCTTGCATCCTTAACTTTAGAGGAAATATTAGCTTGATCTAGGACACATACTCGATCATGAAGCCATCAAAGTGGATGAGAGAGTGAGGTATGTCGAAGAGCCTGTGCTGATATTGGATCGAAAGGGACAAATTCTCAGGACCAAGAGAATTCCATTGGTTAAGATATTATGGCGATATCATGATGTGGAGGAAGCCACATGGGGGAGTAAAAGTGAGATGAGAGAAAGGTACTCTCACTTATTTCAAGAGACATAGGGAATGTCTAATTTCGAGGACGAAATTCTCTAAGGAGGGGAGAATTGTGGCATCCCAAAATTCAAGTCATCCTCTAGAGAAATTAAAGCCTATAATTAGGTAATGAAATTACCTATGGTCTATGTGTTAGCCATTAGTTTTCTTAAGGCTAGGTGTTATTATGCTTGTGTTTATGAATTTTGAATTTAGGACTATAGGATAAATTAATAATCTATGCTTGGCCATGCACTTTATAAATTAAATTTCAATAAATGAAATGTCATAAGACTTTGGCCATGTGGAAAATTTAAAGTTTAAAATATTTATAAAAGAAATTCAAAAAAAAAAAAGGAGGAAAATGTCAATTTTTAGGTTGGGCCTTAGGCCCATTGGCCTAAGCCTTTAATGGGCCAAGATGGCCGGCCCAATAGAGGCCCAAGAGGAGTGGTCAACCAGCCCAACTCCAAGGCCCATGATGCATGCAATAGGACAAGTGGCATGGAGGAGGTGAAGCATGGTGGACACTTGCCTTCCTCCACAATTACACTTGTCCCTCATGCAAACCTAGAGTGCATGCAAATATATAAGCATCCAAAAAGAGAGAGAGAGAGAGAGAGAGTGGCTTGTTCAGCCAAGTGAGGGAGAGAGAGAGAAGCCGAGAGGGAGAGAAAGGAGCCCGTTCGCCGCCGTGTGCCGTCCGTTCGTGAGGTCTAGAGGCAAGTTGGGAATCCACTTTCTACTCTTGCACCAATGTTTTCGCATGAACTGTTTGGAGTCAGAAACTTGTTTGAGCTTGCATATGTGTTTAGAGTCCGAATTTGGCTTCGGTTTCTTCATGAAAGTTGTATCTAACATCTTTTACTACAACATAATAAAATTTCATGGAAAATGATGGAGATTTAAGGGGTCAAACCCTCATCCTACAGAAATGCTAGATCTGGAATATTTTCGTATGAACTGTTTGAGTCAGAATGTTGTGAGAGCTTGCATGCATGTTTAGAGTTCGATTTTGGCTGTGATATCTTCATGAAAGTTGTGGCTAACATCTTGAACTATAACATAATGAAATTTTGTGGAAAATGATGGAGATTTAAGGGGTTAAAATCTTATTCTACGGAGACCCCAGATCTGTAAAGTTTTTACTGACATCTTGCTGGATTCTTGATTGCATGTTGGTTTTTGTTGAAGATCTCACTTAGATGTCTTCATGAAAGTTGTAGGGGACACCTTAAGATACAACATACTCAAATTTTAAGAGAAATGAACAAGCATAGCCTAGTAAATCGGCTAGATCTTGGAGACGATGATTCTGGTGATGTGTTCCGAGACACCCGAGATTTCATGGACTTAAATGGTGACCATAATTTGGTTATTTGACTTAGATCTCTTCATGAAACTTGTAAAGGACACCTTGATACATAACATATCTAAATTTCAGAAGAAACGAAAGAGAATAGATGGGTGAAATCTAAATATTTCGGAGATGTGTATTCTGGACGACGCGGTAGTGGTTCCAGAAGCTTCGTGAGGTCGTGTAAAATAATATAAAAAGAATCTGGCTTGGAGTTCTTCATGAAAGTTGCACGAAAATGTCTTGGCTATCACCCTGTAAAAGTTTGTAATTTTTGGAGGCCATATCAGTATTTTAATCGAATTTATTTGGAAACTGTGCAATCTGGTCATTATCCGAATATCATGTGCTATTTTGTGGAAATTGTGAAATTATGTGAAATTCAATTTGGCCATGAATTTTATATGAAATTGTCATTCCATTGGTTGTTTAATGACTGTTGGAATATTATGATTTTGGGAAAATCATAGATATTAAATTTAATATTTATTTATGAAAATAAATAAATATAATAATAAAATAATAAAATAATAATAAAATAATAATAAAATAAAAAGGGATTATTTTATTGGCCATTAAATTTAATATGCATTGTTACATGTGTGATAAGACATTGATGTATGTATGATCATGAATTGTGATGCATGTATGAATCATATGCCAAGCATGACTTGTGTGATGTCATGTCATATGCCATGTTAAATTGAGATTAAAATATTGGCAAATGTGGATGATGGGAAATGAGGAAATAGTTGTGGTGGAGGATGATGGCCCGAATGTATAGGGATACATTACTGGAATTCCCCGGGAGTGTCGGGATGCCCGGTGGTATACAGTACGTAATTCTAGGGGGAGGCATATGTCGGTACATAATTCCAGAAGCCCTGGAGGTTTTTGCCTAGGGGGATGCCTCGCGATGCCAGGATTGGGGTGCGAGATGCCTGGCTAGAAGGGTAAAGGCCGGAAGCGCTGTCAGAGGTTTCTGCCCGAAAGGATTGCCTCGTGATGCTAGTTGAGATGCGAGATGCCCGAAATGTGGGGGCCGGAAGCCCGGTGGCTAGGTTGAATGTCAATGCCCGTGGAGGTCTTTGCCCGAAGGGATGATAATGAAATTGATAATTGAGAATGGGTGATGTGGTGATCCAATTTAAAGATAAAGATGAGAATTAAATGATGATGATATGCATGATGATGCATGATGATGAGATGTGATGTGATATGATGATCACCTATGATATGATATGATATGCATGATGATGCATGATGATGATGAGATGTGATGTGATATGATGATCACCTATGATATGATATGCATGATGATATGCATAATGATGATGATATGTGATGTGATATGATGATCACCCATGGTATAATATGCATGATGATATGCATGATGATGATGATATGTGATGTGATATGATGATCGCCCATGGTATGATATGCATGATGATATGCATGATGATGATAATGATATATGATATGGCATGATGATATGCATGATGATATGCATGATGATGATGATGAGGATGATGATATATGATATGGCATGATGACATGTATGATGTGATGATGTCATGATGATGATGATATGTGTATGGTATGATGGTGTCATGTATATGATGATGATGACATGTGTGTGATATAATAATGTCATGATGACGATGATATGAGTATGACATGATGACACACATGTATATGTTATGATTGTGGTGATGATGCATGATAATATATGCATGGCTGCAAAGTAAGTTACGCCATGTCATGTATGATTTGTATGATGCATTGAGTTGTTATTGGATTCCTTTACTTGAGTGGTTGTACTCACCCATTTTGGGACCAACATTTCAGATTAGTAGATGGATTGAGCGGTTGGATATGACCGTAAGAAGGAGGATAACAAAGGAGGGAACCTTTGGGCCGACACCGATCGATGGACTTTAAGTGTATGACTGTAGGAAGAGACGTCGGTCATCTTTTGAAATATAGCCAAGTATAGAAAGACTATGGCATTTTGATGTACCGATGAATGATGTCCATCTGCTCTATGTAAATAAATGTGTTCGGTTTTAACTTATATAAAATGTTTAGTAGGTGTGCATCGATTCCGGAATGTAGGGAAGGGAATTGTTGGATATGCTTCCGCTATGTAAATTGCGCAAGGGACCGTTAATAAAAGATGTAAACCCCCTCCAATTGTATGGACCCGCTACAACTAAAAATGGTATCAGAGTGACTTGTTATTTGGGAAAGAAAGAGGAAAAGCGAGCTGTGGTGACCCTAGCGGATCGGGGGCCGTCAAGGGGTGTCACAGCGATGAGGTTGCTGGCGGAGCGCGACGGAGTAGGGGCTTCGGACCGACGCGGGCTCGCGGGTGGAGGTTCGGAGTGGCGGTTTGGCGTTGCAGGTGCAGCTGAGTCGCGGCGGCGGCGGCGGGCGAGACAACGACGGTGCGATAGGCAGTGCCGGCGCCAGCAGGGAGACACCCACGAGGAAGATGAACAGTAGAGTAGGGGGCTTTTCTTTTTCTTTTTCTTTTCTTCAGTTTTGTCTCTCTCTCTCACGTCACTTTTCAACTTTTCACCTTTTTGTGTACTTTTTTCACTTACGAAAAGGACCCCCCCAATTTACCGTATGTGACCCCTTTTATATGCCAAAAAATTGTATCTTGGGGGTATAGTTCATTTCTAATTTTGCTTGAGCACGATACCCCTAAATATATCGTTGAAATATTTTTCGCATATTCCATCAAGAAAATTCCCTTTCTATGCAAAAGTGCATCTCCTAGTGTATATTACCTAAATATGTGAAAAATCTTAACAAAATATAACAAAAAATAAAATTTTCCTAAACTATACAGCCATGTGATTTTTTTTTTAGTAAAAATTAACCCTAAAAATTATGCAAAAATTTAGGTGTTAACAATTAGTTAACTTGTGAGTGGTCAACTTAGAGTAAAATGAGCATAGGCTCGTCGACGAAATAACCATTTCATATTTTCGAAATGGGGGTCGAATTTGAGAATGTCAAAAAATGGACTCATCTACAATCTCATTTTCACACAAATGCAATTCGGACCTAGTGTAGAGCAAATCAACATAGGTTTGGTTTTTTATGACTTTGCCTAACCAAAACATCTTCAAAAATTCTGGAAAAAATATATGTTGTAACAAGACAGTTTTACACAAATTTTGTGGAGATTTTTTTTTTCCAGATTTTGACACAAAAATCAATATGAAAATAACAAAATAGAAAATCGGAACAAAGTCAGAAACACAAATTAACCTAAAACTACAACAAAATTAATCGATTTCGAAGATGTCTTTTGATGACCAAACAATGCCCGTTAGGGACCTATGACTTATCAAATGGAAGCACTAGAAGTGTACTTTCTATACCTAAAAGGACTCGAGATCAGCAAACCTCATCTACTACCTCGTTTAAGCTAGAACACAAAGTCACTCACATAGGTATGAAATTGCATATTAATAAAGATCAAGTCCAAACAACCTCAAATTCATGATCAATGAACATCAAACTACATCAAATCATCCAGTAACATCATCGATCTCGGATCTAAGCATATTTTGTAAATCTAAACTTGAATCTTAACTTCGATCAGTTAGGCCGATCTCGCCTAGTCGAATTCGAGGTTAAAGCCTTTACCTTTTGCGTTTTTCTTTAATTTTAAGTGTGATAAGATGAAATGAACTTCGTGGGAACATGATTGAGACTCTAAGAGATGATTGGATTGCCAAAATCAGATCGGGGTCGGTTGGACTGCCAGTCCACAGCTTGGATAGAATCTGTCCTATTTGGACCGACCTTGAACATTGATGGAAAAATAAATCACCGGAGCTATCTGATGACCGATAAGCCAATCCCCGACCACAATGAGGTTAGGGAGTATCCTAGGAACTGATCGGAAGTGGTCGGCACTTCTAGAATCACCGTTAGCCGCTGATCAAGGGAGGAGGATCAACCGTTGGTTTGATCAATGGTTCAACGACGGAGGGATGGAGCAGCTCGAATGGGTTGACCTAGCCTTTGTTGAAGCTCAGTCCGACTCCGATCACTTGAATAGAATTGAGGAGGATTAGAGGAGGTGTTGTGGCTAGAGGGACTGCTAGCATGGGGCTACACTAGCGGTGTTGGGTGGTTGCGCAAGGGGGAGAGAGAGAGAGAGTGGGTGGGAAAAATGAGACGAGAGGGAGATTTCTCTGCTAATTTAAGTTCAAGAATTAACAAAAATGAGCCTCATTTGCATTTTAGAAGGGAAAACCCTTTTATACTAAGGCCTAATTGTCAAATCTTGGCCATTAGTTCAATTCAATAGTGAAAATTTTGATTTAATGGCAAAATTAAGTCCATTAAAAGCTAATCCCACCTAAAACATGTGCTATGATAGAACAGATGGCTTTGATTCATAAAAATCGAGGTTTAAAATGAGAATCACAGTTGGGGCTTAATTAGGGGTAAAATCGTAATTTCATAAAATTTGTGGCCATTTTGTAAAATTTGAAAAACACAAGGGCATGAGGACAAATGACACAACAAAGGGTAGTGACCCAAAATCGACTGGCAAGGGGCCGAACCAGCTTGCCTTGCTGGTGGCCGATTGGACTGGTTAGACCAGTTCATGCTAGTTCAACCAATTCTTGACTGGTTCTAGTTGGTTCTAAGCTGGGCAGTTCCTATGAGCTTAAAATTTGTGCAATTTAATCCCTTGAGGAATAAATTGAAAAGAAAACTTGTCCAATTTGAAGAGAAATTGTTCAATTTTAATCAAATTGTGCTAATTACACCCTGTAAATACAATATATGGGTTTTCTATTTACTTAATTTAATAATTATTGTGGATAATAGCGGGCCTAGACCATGGGTATATGTGATGGAACATTATAAGCTAAAACAAGCAATTGAAATGGAATTCAATTAATATTACGATAAACCAATTCGACCAATCACCCAAAATGTTGCAAATTACACAAAATGTGGCTTTAAAGACATGAGTCAGAGGATGAATCTAATTAAGATGAAAATACTGAAATAACTATAGGAAAAATGATGCTCGACAAGCGCTATATTTGTCCATCCTAAAGCCTGCCAAAATAAAGAAATTATAATGGCTGGTGTTAAGATTCTTCGGTTTACTCTTTCCTTATTAATAAATCGAGCAAAATTGTCAACTTACTTTCGAAAGATGGTCCAATTAAATTAAATGCAAGGCATCTTATTCCAAATAAAGAAGATTTAGTAAACAAAAAATATTGCAAAGCTCAATGTTCTTCTGCAAATTTTCCTTATCTTTACTTTCTTGCAATTTATCTTTATTGCAATTTACATCATTGGCCAAAATTGTTTGTGGTGTTCATATCTTTTAATTTCTTGTCATTTACTTCATAAAATCAACATAGAACTTTTGAAACCTTTGTTGATTCTTTTCGATCCATGCAGATTCCAAAAGATATTTCGCTAACTTTTCTATGAATCACATGATGATCTAGAGATCTAGAATTCGCTTGCTGTAGATGTGCTCTTGCCAACATTGGTCATGTTCAAAATATATCTCGAGATTGAGCATGAAGAGGAAACTGTCCTAATCCACATAGGTTTCCTAATTGAAGAAGGTTTCCTATTTTGGATCCAATTCTTGCCTATATAGAAGAAGTGGATGTTTTCTATGGAGAGTGTCAAAGAGGAGCTTCTGCTTGTGAAATACATCCCAAGTGTTTGAAGCCAATTAAATCTTGTGGTAAGATTTGTTAATTCCTTTGTGAGATCAGGAAATTATTTTGTCAGAAAGTAATGGGCTAGAAACTACGTAAGTTATTAAATATAATTAGGGGCATGAAAACACTAAGAGTGCTTAAGTGACTTGAGTGCGGTTGTAATCTTTAATGTTTCACTTGATCTATTGTAGAATTCTTTGATGCTCTCCTCATTGACATAGGTCACATTAATCGAATCACATAAATTCGCCGAGTTATCGCAGTACGCTCCTAGATTGATTGAGGATCCTGAGGAGAAAATGATGAGGTTAAGGGATGGCCTTCGACTAGAGCTGAAAAATCCGATAGTATCACTCAATCTAAAGAACTATAATGAGTTGTATGGACAAGCCCAATTGATAGAAAGAATCTGAATGAACAAGCCACCGCATTTGGGTCACGGTTTGGGTTTAACTAAGATGGTAATTAGTTTGGAAAGAGACCGATGACAGGGGAAGGTATCCCGTTCCACCCAATAGGTAGGGTGGGATAGGAAAGTCAGCAAACCAGTTTAGATTGTTTCATTCTTGCGGAGGACAACATGGATCAGCCTCATGTCTTGCTAGGACGAGTGTTTGTTTTATATGTGGCCAGCCGGGTCACATAGCTAGGAACTGTCACAGAAGACAAATGGGATAGCAGTTACCGCCACCACCACCGATGGGTCAGATTCGAGGAGTCACGCCACCAAATGCACCACAAGGTGATTTGAACCGACCCCCAACTTAAGGAAGGACGTATGCTATCATGAGAGGATAGGCAGAGGATATGCCTAATGTGATCATAGGTACAGTCTCGTTGAACGACCATGCTGCTTATACTTTATTTGACCTTGGAGCTACTCATTCATTTATAGCCGAACAATATGTTAAGTTCGTAGGATTGATTCCTGAGTTTTTTGAGTCAGTGATTAGTATATCTGCACCATTAAAGGATAAGGTGTTAGCTATAGTGGGTTGTCTTGGTTGCACGTCAGCGATTGGTAAGCGAGAAGGGAAGATAGACTTGCTAGTCCTAGCCATGTATCATTTTGATGTGATAATTGGCATGGACTAGTTCACCAAGCAAAGAGCTAAGATGAATTGCTATTGTAAAGCGATTCAGTTTAACACGTTAGCATATGAGAGCTTCGAGTTTATTGGAAGTCGAGGAGGACCCTTGATTACTTTAATCTCGTCGCTAGAGGCAACCCCTTTGCTAGACGGGGGTTGTCAAGGTTACCTAGTAACTGTCATGGATACGACAGTTGAGGATCAGAAAATAAAAGATATTACAGTGGTCTAAAAGTTTCCATATGTGTTTCCAAAGGAGTTGTTAGGTCTGCCGCCAGAGAGGGAGATTGAGTTCGTGAATGAGTTAGCCCCCAAGGATAGAGTTAATCTCTAAAGCTCCTTACCAGATGGCGTTATTGGAGTTGAAAGAACTAAAGGTGCAGATGTAGGAGTTGTTAGATAAAGGATTCATACGTCCCAGTGCATCACCTTGGGGAGCACCAGTTCTATTCGTAAAGAAGAAAGATGGTTCGTTGTGTCTGTGCAACGACTATCGACAACTTAATCAGGTGAAGATCAAGAATAAGTACCCACTGCCTAGGATTGATGACTTGTTCGATCAGTTGCAAAGAGCATCGATATTTTCTAAAATTGAACTGAGGACAAAATATCATCAACTAAGGATTAGGAAGGGCATACCGAAGTTAGTGTTTCATACTCGATATGGCCATTATGAGTTCACTATAATGCCATTCGATTTGACGAATGCTCCAGCTGCTTTTATGGATTTGATGAATAGAGTGTTCAAGGAGTACCTGGATCAGTTTGTGATCGTTTTCATCAACGACATCCTGGTGTACTCTAGAAGTCTAGAGAAGCATGAAAGACATTTGAGGATGGTACTCTAGACTTTGAGGATTCATGAGCTATACACTAAGTTCAGCAAATGCGAGTTTTGGTTGACTCGTGTTGCTTTCCTAGGTCACGTGATTTCAGGTGAAGGAATCTCTACAGACCCATCCAAGATTGAAACAGTTATCAGCTAGCCAAGACTGATTATAGTGACAGAGATCAGAAGCTTTATGGGTTTACCAGGGTATTACAAAAGGTTTGTGGAAGGGTTTTCAGCTTTAGCCTCATCGTTGACTCGACTTCTGAAGAAGGAAGAGAAGTTTGTGAGGATAGACAAGTACGAGTGTAGTTTCCAAGAGCTTAAGCAGAAGTTGACTACCGCTCCTATGCTGATCATACCATTTGGTCCTGGAGGATACGAGATCTATAGTGATGTGTCGTTTAGAGGATTAGGTTGCATGTTGATGCAACATGGTAGGGTTGTTGCATATGTGTCCCGTCAGTTAAGACCTCACGAGCTGATTTACCCGATGCATGACTTAGAACTCGCAGCAATTATTTTCGCCATGAAGATTTGGAGACATTATTTGTGTGGAGAAATATTCTAGATCTTCACCAAGCATCAAAGTCTCAAGTATCCATTCTCTAAGAAGTAGTTGAATATGAGACATCATCGATGGATGGAACTCCTGAAGGACTATGATTGCGACATTCTGTATCACCCTAAAAATGTGAATAAAGTCGCAAATGTGCTGAGTCGGAAGTCTTCAGTTGCGCATATGCTAGTTAATGAGTGGAATTTGCTTGAGAAAGCTCGAGATTCAGTTTTCAAATTTGAGGTAGGCCATATTTCAAATCTTATGGCCACCCTCAAAATTGAGCTGGAAGTGCAGATCAGAATCAAGATGCTTCAGCCGATAGATTCATATATTTAGAAAATCACACGCAATGAGATACCGAGAAGAGGAAAGGCTGACTCTCGAGATTCTGAAGATGGAACATTAAGGTTCCAAGGACGATTGTGTGTGCCTGACGATGTAGAGCTTAAGAAAGAAATCTTATCAAAAGCTCATCGTAGCAGTTACAGCATTCATCCTGGTAGTACAAAAATGTATCAGAATCTGCATCAACATTATTGGTGGTCTGGTATATTAGCGGATATCGCCAAGCATGTCGCCAAGTGTCTGACGTGTCAGCAAGTGAAGGCATAACATTGTAAGTCGAGAGGACTTCTACAACCTCTTGAGATTCCCGAGTTGAAATAGAAACATATTACAATGGATTTTGTGATGGGCTTACCAAGGAGTCAAAGAGGTAATGATTCTATTTGGATAATGGTTGACAAACTGACGAAGTTGCCTCACTTCATCGCAGTACGGAAGGACCTTGATTTGGATAGGCATGCAGAGTTATATGTGCGTCAGATAGTTCATTTGCATGGAGTGCCAGTGATGATTACTTAAAATAGAGACCCGAGGTTCATTGCCACCTTTTGGAAAAGTTTGCAAAGTGCTTTGGGAATGAAGCTGCAATATAGTACGACATATCATCCTTAGACGAATGGCCAGTCGAAGAGGTCGATCCAAGCCCTCGAAGACATGCTGAGAGCTCATGTGTTGGATTTCAAGGGAAGCTGGGAGGAACAACTTCATCTTATCAAGTTCACCTATAACAACAACTACCAGCAGAGCATTCAGATGGCACCATTTGAAGCGTTGTATGGCAGAGCGTGCAGAATGCTAGTGTGTTGGGATGAGGGCGGAGAACGAAAGATCACAGGCCCAAAGTTAGTTTAGCAGTTAGCGGCTGGAGTTGCCGTAATCGAAGACAAATTGAAGACTGCTCAAAGCTGCTAGAAAAGCTACACAGATAAGCGCCAAAGACCATTGGAATTCCAAGCTGGTGATCACGTCTTTTCACGCTTTGGTAAGAAGGGAAAGCTGAGTCCGAGGTATGTAGGTCCATTTGAGATTCTTGAAAGAATCGAGATCCTAGCGTATTGTCTTGCATTATCACCGAAGTTGGTGCAAGTGTATGACGTCTTTCACGTGTCGATGTTGAAGAAGTATGAGCTCGACCTGACCCACGTACTTAATTTTAAGGAATTAAATGTGGACGACAGAATGTCGTATGTAGCTAGCCTAGTTCAGATTATGCATCGGAAAGAACAGGTTATGCGCATCAAGACCATTCCGTTGGTCAAAGTGGTCTAGCAACACCACAGCATTGAAGGAGCATCCTAGGAAAATGAAGAGTCAATGAGAAGACTATACCCCCACCTTTTTGTTTAAGATTTGTAATGGTTTAAATTTTGAGGACGAAATTTTTATAAGAGGGGAATAGATGTGACATCCTAATTTTCCACTTCTGTTTCAATTGAAAGAGTCGAGTTTTTCATCGATGCATCTATAGCCTTTTTCTCTGAATTGACCACTCACAAGTTAAGTAATCTATTAGGTGAGATCGTTAAGGAATTTTAACGCTACAGACTCAAGAGTTCGACTAGGAATCGACTACTCGACCATGCTAATCTGCAAGGGTCAGTACGACACTGTCAAAATCGATCAAAGATCAAAGATAGGTCGATTCGATTGAGATATGTGATTAGTGAGTGAGTGATTCCACCTGATTGCAAAATTCTCATCGAATGACACTGAACTAATTATTCTGTCTTTTTTGTACCTTGTGTCCGTATTTGAAATCTCGAGATTTCCACGACAATCAAGACTCATCAATGTGTCGAAGATGTATATTGCGGCTCGAAAATAACCGACTATAGGTCAAATGTACTAAAAATTCCCGAAAGCTACTCGGTAGATTATGACGCACTAAAATTGCGCCATATTAAAATTAACTGCGAATTTAAACCCGATTTCAGAAATTAAAAGTTCTATAATGTCACAGTTCATTTTAGGAACGTCGACTCATCCTCCAAATATTCGAGATTTTCGACGAAAAAGCAAAGTACGGTTATTTTGGATCAAGAAATTCGTAGGCTTGCTTTTGGTCGCATATTTGGGATTCGAGTTGGACGGATTGACGAGGAAAAATGTGAATTGGGATGATGGAACCTTAATGGGATTTATAGACTTCAAATTGAGTTAATTTGATGGAGAATTGAAGAGGAATTGAATGGATTTGATGAGCAAAGGTGCAAAATTCGTAGCCCCCATGCCCCTCAACCTTTTGAACTGCTTGGGAGGCTTGTTTGAGAAGCCAAGGGGCTATAACTTGGCTGAGGATGCCAACCAAGGTGGTGGGTAGCCACTTAAGGGATTAAGATATTTTGGTGGCCCCCTCCTTGACCAGCAACCCTTCTTCTTCCTCATTTAGCTTTACTTTCTCCATTGTTGAGGTGTTTAGAGAGCTTGAGAAACTAGAGGAAAGCCAGCAGTAATCTCCCCTTGGTTGTCGCACACCGCCTAGGCCATCAGAGCCACCGTTGGACCCCTTTCCTCCTCCATTTTCTCTTCTTCCAGTTTTTGCTCCAACTGACCTTTCTCCAAAGATCCGAGTTAAAAGTTACCTTCTTGTTCGAACCAGCTCACGTGCCACCCACCATCATCTTCAGCACATCCAAACCATACGGGAGTACCTCGCCGCTCGCTGGAACGATCCGCTGGCCAGAAGCTGCCAGACGTGGTATCGCTTGGAATTTGCCCGCCTGCATTGTTTTGCGAATTTGTGAATTTCCTCCCACTACAACCCTTCCTCCACCCATTCCAACTACCAACAAGTCCCTCTTGACCCCCCGGGTGTCGCTGGTTGCTAGTCACTAGCTCGCCGGAGCTCCGATCAGCCCTTTCTTGCCGCTGTAACCGCTAGTTCCCTCTCTCGGTTTAGCCAAGAACAGAAGCCGAACCAGCAAGGGTCTTCAATCTTCGTGGCCCATTTCCAAGCCTTTCTTGGCATTGATTGGTGTCACCGCTAGAAGGATTGTCACCCGCCTTGGCGTCGCCATTGCCGTGAACTCACCATAACGCTAAACTGGTGAGTTTACTTACTAAACCTTGCTTATGAGGTTAATTATGCTTAAGGGATAATTATATTAAGTTAAGTATGGTTAGGTGGTTACATTAGCTTAGTTAATTGTTGATTAGATTAAGGGATGTGATTAGTTTACTGGATAATTTATTAAGGCTAATTAGGTTATTAATTAGTGTAATCTTGATTAGGCCCTTAATTAATTATTTTAAATTAATTAATTATTTCGACTTTATAAATATTATTTTATTAAATTAAATTAATATAAAATATTATTTATTTATTTTCGGAATATATTTAATTATTTATTTTTTTCCAGAAATTAGACTAGGATAGCCGGTTATCGGAATTTTGTGCTGATTGCAATGATGTGTTCAGATTATGCATTTGATGGTTGGATTGTGCAAATTGAGTGATGATTGTGGAAATGTGGAATTTATTCAAAAAATGGATTTTAAGTACCATATCTAATAGTGGAGTTTGAAAAAGGAAAGGTATCAGTTTTTTTCCGATTCGAATTGACTGTGTACCCACGCATGACTACTTTCCGGATATTTTTAATATGAAGAAAATAGGCCAGGATGACTATTTTAATTAAGGCATTTGAGTGCAATGAATGGTATCTTGGCCCGAGATTGATTGGTTGTGTGTTGGTTAATGAGAACTTATCTCGAGCTTTTAAGCCGGACGTTAGCCTATATGGGATACCCACTCGGTGGGACTCGTGTCACAGTAGATTATGGACCTACGCTCCTTCAGGAAAGCCGTCTATTGAGAGATGTTGCCATGCCCGATGGTGGTGAGTCGGTGTTTGGCTTCGCCAGTAGACACCGAACTTATGAGTAGGTCGTAACCCTAGAGGGGTCAAATAAACAATTGGAACGCATGATTGATTGAGTTTGATACGCCTAATTATGAGACAAAACTGTGTGGCATGGTATGTGACGTGTCATAACAGTTTTGCCTTATAATCGGGACCCCTGTGATTTTATTGAGTTGAGAGAGGCGTTTCAATTGTTGTATGTATTAATTATATGTAGTTGTGATATGAACTATGGTGATGTGCAGGAAGGAACTGAGCCAAGGTAAGTCATCTGTCCTAATTGTGTAGTTGTGTGGCTAGAGCGCCATAAGCTGTATTTTCTTCTTAATAGGGGTTTAGGGGATGAACTTATTGAGACATTTTCTCACCCTGTCGTGGGCTCAATTTTCAGGTCTGTAGGTGGAGGACCAAAGCCCCGAGTCTGTGGAGGTGGAGTTTGAAGGATCGGCATTTGTGTCCAATGAGTAGGTCGTAGGACAGCTTCCTTTTGAGAGTCGATCTTTTGTAGACTTTTGACCAGACTCGTTTTGTAACTAAACCTCGTTGTTTATAAAAGTTGGCTTTTGTAAATGTGCCTTGCTTTCCTATCCCATGTTGTTTGTTGTCAGGGGTTTAATGTTTTGCTTCCGCATGTGCATTAAAACAAATTGGGTTGGCGATGAGACTTGGTAACATCTCATTTGTATCGACTATTGAGAGATGGATGTGCGCTCGAGGATCAGGGCGTAACAAGTTTTGCTTGGAGCTATTAGACTAATTTTACCTGAAGTAAGACAAAGTGACACATCACACTATTACTAGTGAATCACAACATGGTGTGAAGTTCATAAGCTGAACATTACCAAAAAATGGCTCATAAAATACTCTTTAGTGAATAGATCCCCATCAACTACGATTGGATGTCGAACTCTTGAAAAAGTGTGGTAAAATAACATTACTAATTATTTTTTATTTAGAATATTTGATTGCATATGTTATGTTCGAGTGAGTGATGGTAAACTTAACGGCAGGGCAAGAAAGTGCATGTTTCTAGGTTACACTAAGTTGTGGTGCTCGGAATAAAAATTTACGTGTTATCAATAGAGAAATTACTTTTGCCAATACTTCTGGCTAAGAGTATTGTTAGCAGTGTTCAAACGGATTTGGATGGTGCTCAACTGAAAATAGTGTTGTAACCAGAAATTTTTTAGGTAGCATGTGCTAGTGAAGTTATTGACATAGATGGTGCTTAAAGCAAGTTGGAGCTTGTAGAGCTAACGGTTGCTGTTAACTACTAATATTGACAATGCATGTGTTCGATTTTTTGACAAACATGAATGCAATGATGGTTTTGCTTTATCTATGGCTAAGGAGTGGCCTCATTGGTCGCGATTGAGGGTTGCCTTGCTTGTGGTTGAAAGGCCCATAAAGGCCCTTACTGTGACATCTTGGATTTTCACTTCTGCTTTCAATTGAATAAATCGGGCCTTTCATCGACGCGCCTATAGTGCTATTTGCAAAGCTGATCACTCATGAGATGATTAGACTATCTAGGGAAGTCAATAAGGGATTTTAATGCAATAAACTTGGGAATTCAACTAGGAATCGATTACTCGACCGTGCTCATCTGTAGAGATCATTACGGCACAGTTAAAAAATTTGATTAGGGATCAGGGATAGGTTGGTTCGACTGAGATGTGTGGCTAAACATGGGTGATTCAACTAAATTGCAAAATTCTCGTCAATTGGTACTAGACTGATTTTTCTATCGTTTTGGGACCCTGTGTTCGTATTTGAAACCTCGAGATTTTCATGACCACCAAGAGTCGCCAATGTGTCGAAGAAGTTCATTGTGGCTCGAAGAAAATCAACTATGAGTCATTTGCCGAATTTTTTTTTTATGAAAGCTACCCGATAGCTTAGGCCATGCTAAAATCGCACCGGATTAAAATTAACCGCGAATTTGAATATGATTTCTGGAATTGAAAGTTCTATGATGTCACAAGTCATTTTAGGAACGTCGACTTAATCTCTGAAGATTTTTCTGCAAACCGAGATTTTTTGGAGAAAAGTCGAAATAGGGCCGTTTTCGATCGGGAAATTCAGATAACCATTTTCTGATCGCGAAATTGGGATGTAAATAGGTTCTATTGGCGAGGAAAAATGCTAATTTGATTGATGATACAATGGTGGAATTTATAGAGGCCGAATTGAATTGATTCAAGTGGAATATTGGTCCAATTTGAAGGAATTCCTTCCAAAATTTGTTGCTCCCCCATGGACACAGCATTTCGATCATTAAATTGGTTGAGGAAGCCAGCTTGCTTGTGGGGCCAAGTCAAGGGGACCAAAGGATAGGAGAAGACCAAGGTGGCCCCCTCCAAAGCCAAGCTGTCCCCTTCCTCTCTTCCTCTCCATTGCCGTCGAGCTTCCCTCCATTAGCCACTGAGGAAGCCAGTTGAGTAGTCGTCCTTGTCGCACGCAGTCGCTCGTCACCATTCGCCTTCCCTCCTTGCGCGCGCTGCCCTAGCCCATCCGCACATGCCGCCCACCTCAATTGTGTCCCAGCCCTATCGTCTCACCCTGCTCACCATCCAACATGTTGCTAGAGCCGTGTGGAGGTCGCCAGAGCCACCTGGCCGCCTATCCGTCGCCGTGAAGCCCCACCGAAGCTCCGCCAACCCGCCATTGGCCCTTGTTTCCCCCTTTTGTAGTCTAAAACAGAAGCAAAATCAGTGGGTTTCCAGCAACACTTGTGGCCCATTTTGACGACGTTCCCGGCCTCAAAAGCTATGATCGCTTTGGAGAAGATTGTCCCCCACATCATTCCCATCGATTTGAACCGATCGGATCTTAAAACAAGTGAGTTTAACTCACTAATCCCCGCTTAATAGGTTAGTTATGATTAGGGGTTGATTGGTTTAGGCTAAGATGGATTAGGTGGTTAGTTAGACTAGATTAGTGATTTAATTAATTGTTAATGCATGTTAGGTGGATAGTTTAATGCAATTAGTGCCTAGACAAGCTCTAGTATTTAACTAGAGTGGTTCAAAAATTTTCTAGCCTCTTCTCGACTTCCAATTAGGCTTTATCAGGCCTAAGTCGTATTTATTGCATTTAATAATTAATTCCATAATTATTTAATTATTTATTTACTTCTTGAAATTAAACCGGGATGGCCGGTGACCGAAGTTTTATGTTGATTGCAATTGTGTTTTCTGTTTATTTAATTGAGTACCAGGTTGTGCGAATTGAGTTTATTGGTGTATGCGGGTATTTATTCCAAAAATTGGATAATGTGGGTAATTAATTGGAAAATTACTAGGCATCGTTCTACAACGTGAAAAATCTTTTTGGGACAGCTGAAAATAGCTAGAGGTTCAAAAGTGAAAACCTTGTATTTTGGCTAAGGCCGGCCATGTACCCACATACGTGTATTTTGATCGAGTATGATAAAAATGGTAAATGATTGGATGAATGGGGTGGTATACTATATCACCTTACAGGTGATATGTCAGCATAGATTAATAGCAGTATACTCGTATACTATATCATCATACGAGCTCTGATATATCGGCTTAGATTGCAAGCAGTATACCTTATTAGCTTAGAGAGAGCATTAACAATATACTATATCATCCTACGGGCTTTGATATGCCAGCTTAGATTGCAAGTAGTATACTTTATCAGCTTAGAGGGAACATTATTAGTGTGCTATATCAACCTTGGGGTGATATGTCGGCTTAGATTGAGAGTAGTATACTATTTATCAGCTTAGTGCGAGCTATACTAACTATTTATCAGCTTAGAGCGACTAGTCCTAATATGGGTGAACTTATAGATAGTATTGAGTGGGCCGACCAAGAGATGGTCGTAATGACATGTAATCGATTAGGTCGATTGATCGATGGTTCGATCAAAGTTGATTGAATGATTTGGTTGTTAGTATTCGTTAATTAAACTAACTTGCAGGAAGAAATTGAGGCAAAGGTAAGTCCTCTGACGCCTGATTGTGCTTAGGCAGCCCTTAGGGTGTATTTTCTTCCTAATCGAGTCTTATGGTGTAGAACTCGTTGAGAGATTGTCTTACCCCATTGTGGGATAACATTTCAGGCTCGTAGATGGCAGCCCCACTTGAAAATTTTGGCCAACCTAAGAAGTTCACAGAACAGAGTTATCATATTCTGAGAAATGGGCACCCTGAGTGCCTTGAGTATGTGCTGGTGAAATCCATTATCTGGGTGGATGCGGGTTTACCTAAGAAGGTGCCCCATCAATACCGGTCATGGTATCACCATTATCATAATGGCCAAAGGGAGGGTCCTGTACTAGAATTTGATATACCTCTATACGTGATGGAAGTTGCTTTTGGAGAGGGTATGACAGACCCTAAGGACGGATCGGTGGTGAACGCAAAGGACCCCAAGGTCGGTGATCCAGATTCCCTGACATACTCAGCAGTAGGCTCTAGCTGGAGTCTGAAAGATGGAGAGACCGAAGAGGACGAGGATGAGTAGCTGGAGTGTCAAGAAAACCCCCACCCCTGTTTGTTAAACCTTATGTGTTTGGATACACAAAGTTTGGCTTGGCTTGTATTATATATGATTGATTATGTTATAAATAAGTGTGGTTGTTGGCATGGTTTTAAAATTTGGCCTTACTTTTCTATCGCATTATTTTCTTATTTGGGGATTTTATATATGCTTCCGCATGCATATTTAAATGAATGGGTCGGCGATGTGTCCTGGGACAACATTATTATATCGACCAAGCAGGGATGGGCACGGGCTCAGAGGATCGGGAAGTGACATCCCTGTTTAGTGGTATTAGAGCATGGTTGTTAGAGATTGAAGTGATAAGGTGCGATGAATATGGGATAGTAAGTAGGAAAGGCCTTTAAATTCATGCTGGTGCATGTCTGTGTTAGTTGATTGGTAGAATTGCTTGCTGTGTGGATCGCTTAGTTTTTAATCAAGTGTAGATTTGGAAGACGGGTTTTAGTAGAGAGCTGAACCATAAGTGAGCAAGAGCAAAGAACTCATAGTAAGAGGACTATCAGACCTGCTACTCGAGGTAGGACGCCGACTGGAGTTAGTACCCGAGGAGGCAGGGGTAAGGGGCCAGCATAGACTAGCGCTAGTGGAGTAGCATCACCTCCTATTGGTGCCAGGGTAGTAAACCCCGATGATCCCATAATAGAAGGGATCATGCAATCCTTGGTAGCCATGAAGGACTTGATTGGGCAGCAAGCCAAGAATCAAGCCGTCGCTGTTGCAGCCACCGTTATTGCTGCTGTTGCCACCGCCGTTGAGGCCGCACCCGCTATCGCACCTGTTGTTGCACTTGTCGAAGTTCAACTTGAAAATGTGGTAGTGTAGAGAGAAAGGTCGATCCACAAGTTGGTAGAACAATTTTTGAAGCTGAACCCGCCGAGGTTCATTGGTGTTGGAGATCCGGAAGCCACATTGCTCTGGTCCAAGACCTTGAGAAGGCATTTGCATTTCTGTTGTGCAACGAAGAAGAGAAAGTGATTTTGGTAGTTTACCAATTTCAAGGCAATGCGAACATTTTGGTGGAGAGCCGCCAAGGATATAGTATTCTCGGAAGGTGTGGTCTCGGTGTGGGACGCCTTCCTTAGAGCATTTAACGATTGGTATTTTTCGAGTACGGCTTGAGAACAAAAGATGGAGTTTTAGCATCTCTGCCAAGGAAGTTTGACTGTTGACCAGTATGGGGTCAAATTTGCGGAGCTTTCATAGTATGCTCCGAGGTTAGTTGAGGATCTTGGAGAAAAAGCTCAAAGGTTCAAGAACGGTCTTCGTCCTAAACTAAAGCAACCTTTACTACTGTTGGATCTGACTAATTATCGAGAAGTTTACCATCAAACTCAAATGAAAGAAGGAGGATTAAATGAACAAGCTGCCTCGTGTGGATCGAGGTTTAGCTCTCACAGAGAAGGAATCTATTAGGGAAAGAAGCCCATGACTAGAGGTAGATTTCAGACCCCACCCAATAGGAAAGGTGGAGTTGGCAAGTTTGGGTCAAATTGGATTGAAGCATGTTGCGCTTGTGGAAGGCGACATGGTGTGAATCAGTGCCCCCGAAGGACGGGCGCCTATTTTGAATGTGGCCAACAAGGTCACATGGCCAGAGATTGTCTAAGAAGGCTAAGAGGACAAGCGCAATTACCGCCACCGCCACCGATGGGACAGATAAGAGGGTATGTGCCTCAAAACGCACCGCAGGGTGGACAGCTTAGACCACCAGTTCAAGGCATGGTGTATGCCATCACTCGAGGTCAGGTAGAGGTTGCGCTTGACGTGATCATAGGTATGGTTTCATTGAACAACCATCTCGCTTATGCTTCATTTGACTCGGGAGCAACTCATTCCTTTATTGCCAAGCAGTATGTTAAGTTGATAGTATTAAATCTTGAATTGCTAGAATCTGTTGTTAGCATATCTACAAAATTGAAGGATAAGGTGTTATTTGCTTTGGGTTGTTTTGGTTGAAAGTTAGCGATTGGTGAGTGAGAGGGGAAAATCGACTTGAAATCGAATTCGTGATTGAATTAGCACCCGGGACAGAGACAATCTCTAAGGCTCCTTACCAGATGGCATTATCGGAATTGAAGGTGCATATGTAGGAATTGTTGGATAAGGGATTCATACATCTCAGTGCATCACCTTGGGGAGCACCAGTTCTATTTGTGAAGAAAAATGATGGTTCGTTGCATTTGTGCATCGACTATAAGCAACTCAATCATGTGACGATCAAGAACAAGTATCCATTGCCGATGATTGATGACTTGTTTGATCAGTTACAAGGAGTGTTGATATTTTTGAAAATCAACTTAAGGACAGGATATCGTCAGCTAACGATAAGGAAAGAATGCATTCCAAAGTCAGCATTTCGTACTCGGTATGGTCATTATGAGTTCACTGTGATGCCGTTCGGGTTGACGAATGCTCTGGCCACTTTTATGGATATGATGAACCTTGTATTTATGGAATATTTTGATCAGTTTGTGATCGTGTTCATCGATGATATTCTAGTGTATTTGAGAAGTGCTGAGGAGCACGATGATCATCTAAGATTAGTACTCCAAACTTTAAGGATTCATCAGCTGTATGTAAAGTTTAGCAAATGCAAGTTTTGGCTCACTTGTGTTGCGTTTCTTGGTCATGTGATTTCAGGAGAAGGAATCTTAGTAGACCCAAGCAAGATTGAAGTCGTGATCAACTGGCCGAGACCAATAATTGTGACAGAGATCCGAAGTTTTCTGGGTTTGGCAGGTTACTACAGACGGCTTGTGGAAGGATTTTTAGTTTTCGCGTCGCATTTGACAAGACTCCTCAAGAAAGACAAGAAGTTCGTATGGACAGACAAGTGCGAGTGTAGTTTTCAAGAGTTGAAGCAAAAGCTAACTACCGCACCTGTGCTGATGATTCCATCTGGTCATGGAGAGTACGAGATCTATAGTGATGCATTGTTCAGAGGACTAGGTTGCATGTTGATGCAATATGGCAAGGTCGTTGCATACGCCTCCCGCTAGTTGAGACATCATGAACTGAATTACCCGACACATGACTTAGAACTCGTAGCAATCATATTTGCATTGAAGATTTGGAGACATTACTTGTGTGGGGAAAAAATTCAGATCTTCACGGACCATCAGAGTCTCAAGTACCTATTCTCTTAGAAGGAGTTGAGTATGAGACAGTACCGATGGTTGGAACTCCTCAAGGACTACGATTGTGATATCTTATATCACCTAGGAAAGGCGAATAAGGTCGTCGACTCTTTAAGCTGAAAGTCTTCAATTGCTCACATGTTAATTAAGGAGTGGAATTTACTCGAGAAAGCACGAGATTTGGTTTTCAAATTTGAGGTAGGCCACCTTTCTCATCTTATGGCTACCCTCAGAATTGAGCCGAATGTGTAGATGAAAATCAAGCTACTTCGGCCAACAGACCGAGATGCTCAGAAAATTTTGTGAGAATATATCAAAGAGAGAAAAGCTGACTTTCAGGTTTCTGATTATGGAACACTGAGATTCCGAGGACGATTGGTTGTACTTGACAATGTGAAGCTTAGAGAGGATATTTTATCAGAAGCTCATTGTATCAATTATAGCATTCATCTTGGAAGTACCAAGATGTATTAGAATTTGCGTCAACACTATTGGTGATCTAGTATGAAGGCGGACATCGCCAAGCATGTCGCCAAGTGTTTGATGTGTCAACAGGTGAAAGCTCAGCATTGCAAGCCGGGAGAACTTTTGCAACCTCTCGAGATCCTAAAGTGGAAATGGGAGCATATCATGATGGACCTCGTGACCGAATTATCAAGGAGTTAGAGAAGTAATGATTTGATTTGGGTAATAGTCGACAGGTTGACATAGTCGGCTTACTTTATTATAGTATGAAAGGATCTTGACTTGGATAGGCACGCTGAGTCATACGTGCGCCAAATAGTTCGATTGCATGGAGTGCCGGTTACGATCACTTCAGATCGAGACCCGAGATTCACTGCCGCTTTTTGGAAGAGCTTGCAGAATGCATTAGGTACAAAGCTGCAGTATAGTATGGCATATCATCATCAAACGGATGGCCAGTTTGAGAGGATAATTCAGACCCTTGAAGATATGCTACGAGCTTGTGTAGTGGATTTTAAGGGAAGTTGGGAATGTTGGAGAAAACTTCCTTATTTGTTTTGAAGTTGACAAAACGTTTCCATCAGTCTAGTCTGAAGACTTGCAAACTCTATCGTCAAATTTTGAAGACCTCTAGACTCAAGATTTAAAGTCTACCCTCACTGATAGTTCCTAGACCGACGAAGAAAAGATTTATCCGATGAAGAAGTCTTATCCAAATGCAAGTATATCTTTAAGGATTTAATTCGTATGGTTGAAGAAGATCTCACGGCTGGAGATAAAATCCCGTGATCAATTATTCTTATTGAAATCAATTTGAATAATTAGATCTATTGATTGGCGAAGTATACTTGGAAGGTTCTATTTATGGAAACCTAGATCTTAATTGTATGGGCGAGCAATATTGGTGGGCTATCATCACTTTCTTTAAATAACTCGAGATCTTCCTAATTGATTCTGTCCAATGGGTAGATTGGAAGAACTCATTTGGAAGGTGCCAACAGTTATAATGGCATGGAAGAGTATATAAGAAGGACACTCAAGTTATTTGAGTGTGTGTGTGAAAGAAAAATGCCAAAGTCTAAAGCTCTTAGTTCTTTGCCGTTTCAATTTGTCGAGTTTAAACTGTACTCAAAAGAGAGATTAAATACTTATGAGACCTTGAAGAAGTGTAGTTGAGTCTCTACACTATGGAATCAAGGACGTGCGATTGTAAAATCTCTTTTCGTTCTTAGTGGAAACTAGCTAGTGGGCTATCAGTGCAGGAGAGTGGACGTAGGCATGGTCTAAACCGAACCACTATAAACATTGTGTTTCAATTCTCTTTCCCTCAACTTTTTACTTTAATTTGCAATCTTATATAACTGTTTACAGTCTTTTACATCTTCAGTCTATTGTTTCCATAAAAGTCGAATTAAGTTGTTAAGTCTTGCAAAAACTTCTTTAACACCTATTCACCCCCCTCTAGGTGTTCATACTAGCATTATTAGAGAGGAACAACTTCATTTCGTGGAGTTTACCTATAACAACAGTTATCAGCAGAGCATTCAGATGGCTCCTTTTGAAGCATTGTATGGCAGAGCATGCAGAACACCGGTATGTTAGGATGAAGTCGGGGAAAGAAATATCACAGGCCCAGAGTTGGTTTAGCAATCAGTGGATGTCGTCGCAGTGATCAGAGGCAGATTAAAGACCGCTCAGAGTCATCAGAAAAGCTTCGTAGATAAGCGTCGAAGGCTTTTGGAATTCCAAGTTGGTGATCATGTTTTTCTAAAGGTGGCACCAATGAGGGGAACTTCGCTCTTTGGCAAGAAAGAAAAACTGAGTATGAGGTACGTAGGTCCATTTCAAATTCTAGAGAGAATTGGGACTCTCACGTATCATCTTGCGTTCAGCTGAGATTGGCGCAAGTGCACGACGTCATTCACGTGTCGATGTTGAGGAAGTATGAGCCTAACTCAACCCACGTACTTGAGGATTTGACCATGAATTGATTGCTCGACCGTGCTTATCTACCGAGATCATTACGACACAGATAAAAATCGATTAGAGATCAGAGATAGGTCGGTTTGACTGAAATACATGGTTAAACGTGGGTGATCCCATTAAATTGCAAAATTCTCATCAAAATTCTCATGAATCATTGAGATTTTCATGACCACCGAGAGTCTCCAATATGTTGAAGAGGTTTATTGTGGCTCAAAGAAAATTGACCACGGGTCATTTGCCCTAAAAAGTTCTGAAAGCTACCATGTAACCTAGGTCACTCTAAAATCGCGCTGGATTGAAACTAACTGCAAATTTGAATCATATTTTAAAAATTGAAAGTTCTGTCATGTCACAGGTCATTTTAGGAACGTCGACTCAGTCTCAGAAGATTTTTCTGTGAACTAAGACTTTGGGAAAGAGTCGTCCTAGGGCCATTTGTGTCCAGAAAAAGTAAGGGAAAAGTCGTCCTATCGCACATTTGGGATGCAAGTGGGATCAATTGATGAGGAAAAATATCAACTTGATTATTGATTCAACATTGGAATTTATAGAGGCCAAAGTGAGTTTCAAGAAGCAATTGGGTTTAATTTGGAGCAAAATTACTTGAAATTCGTAGTTCCCCCTTGTCTATGGCTTTTGGACCATCTCAAGGGTTGTAAAGGGAGCATTGGCGGCTGATTCTTAGCCTAGCAAGGCAACTGTTGGATGGGAATTGGTCAAGGGGACCAATTTGGTGTGGATAGAAGCCTTGGTGGCCCCCTTGTCCCTTTATCTCCTTCCTCTCTACTTTAAAGTTGCCGGCCAGCCTTTCCTCCCCCTTGCTTATGCCATTTTCGAACCTAGTAGCCACCGAGGAAGCCAGCTAAGCGGCCGTCCCCGTCGCACGCCGCCACCCGTAACCGTTCGCCACCCCTCCTCGCACGTGCTCCCCGTGCTCATCTGCGCGTGCCGTCCACCTCAGCCGTGTCCTAGCCCTGCTATCTCGCCCTGCTCACCGTTCAGCGTGTTACCAGTGCCGTGTGGAGGTTGCCAGAGCCACATGGCCACCTGTTCGTCACCGTGAAGCCCTGCTGAAGCTCCGCCTACCTGCCACCGGTCTTGTTTGCCTCAATCAACCCTTGTTTCCCTCTTTTGCAGTTCAAAATAGAAGCAAAATCAGAGGGTTTCCAACAGCACTTGTGGCCCGTTTTGAGGACTTTCTCGATCCTAAAAGCTAGTCCCGCTTTGGAGAAGATTGTTCCCCGCGGCGTTCCCATTGATTTGAACCGATCGGATCGCAAAAGAAGTGAATTTAACTCACTAATCCTCCCTTAGTAGGTTAATTATGCTTAGCGGTTAATTAGTTTAGGCTATGATGGATTAGGTGGTTAGTTAGACTAGATTAGTGATTTAATTAATTGTTAATGCATGTTAGGTGGATAGTTTAGTGTACTTAGAGCCTAGATAATCTCTAGTATTTAACTAGAGTGGCTTGGAATTTTTCCAGGCTCGTATCGACTTCCAATTAGGCTTTATCGGGCCTAAGTTGTATCTATTGCATTTAATAATTAAGTTCCGTAATTATTTAATTAATTATATATTTTTCTTAAATTAAACTGGGATGATCGATAACCGAAATTTTATGCTGATTGTAGTGGTGCTTTCTGTTTATTTAATTGAGTACCAAATTGTGCAAATTGAGTGTGATTGGTGTATGTGGGTATTTATTCCAAAAATTGGATAATGTGGGTAATTATTTGGAAAATTACTAGGCATCAGTCCACACTGCCAAAAATCTATTTTGGGGCTGCTAAAAATAATGTGAGGTTCAAAAGTGAAAGCCTTGTATTTTGGCTAGGGACGGCCGGGTACCCACACACATGTATTTTTATTGAGTATGATAAAAATGGTAAATAATTGGATGAATGGGGTGGTATACAATATTAGCCTACGGGCGATATGTCGACTTAGATTGAGAGTAGTATATCGGTATACTATATCAACCTACGAGCTCTAATAGGTCAGCTTAAATTGCAAACAATATACCTTATTAGCTTAGAGAGAGCATTAACAATATACTAGATCATCCTACGAGCTTTGATATGTCAGATTTGATTGCGAGCAGTATATCTTATCAGCTTAGAGAGAGCATTAACAGTATACAATATTATCCTACGGGCTCTGATATGTCAGCTTAGATTGCGAGCAATATACTTTATCCGCTTATAGGGAGCATTATTATTGTGCTATATCAGCCTAAGGGCAATATGTCAGCTTAAATTAAGTGCAGTATACTATTTATTAGCTTAGTGCGAGCTATACTATCTATTTATCAACGGAGAGCAAGCAATCCTAATATGGGTGGACTTATAGATAGTATTGAATGAGCCAACCAAGAGATGGTCATAATGACATGTAATCGAGGAGGTCGATTGATCAATGGTTCGATTGGAGTTGATTGAATGATGTGGTTGTCAGTATTTATTAATTGAACTGACTTGTAGGAAGGAACTAAGACCATGATAAGTCCTCTGATGCCTAATTGTGCTTAGGCAACCTTAGGGCATATTTTCTTCCTAATTGAGTCTTAGGGGGTATAACTCGTTGAAACGTCATCTCACCCTGTTGTGGGATAACATTTCGGGCTCATAGATGGTAGCCCTGCGTGAACATTTTGGCCAACCTAAGAAGTTTACAGAACCAAGTTATCATATTCCGATACATGGGCACTTTGAGGCCTTGAGTATGTGCTAGTGAAATCCATTGTTTGGGTGGATGTGGGTTTACCTAAGAAGGTGCCCCATCAGTACCGGTCATGGTATCGCCATTATTATAGTGGCCAAAGGGAGGGTCCTATACCAAAATTTGATATAACTCCGTTCTTGATGGAGGTTGCTTATGGAAAGGGTACGACAGACCCTAAGGATGGATTGGTGATGGACGCAAAGGACCTCAAGCTCGGTGATCTAGATTCCCCGGTGTACTTAGCAGTAGGCTCTAATTGGAGTCTGGAAGAAGGAGAGATCAAAGAGGACGAGGATGAGTAGCCGGAGTGTCGAGAAAACCCCCACCCCTGTTTGTTAAACCTTATGTGTTTGGATACACAAAGTTTGGCTTGGCTTGTATTATATATGATTGATTATGTTATATATATATAAGTGTGGTTGTTGGCATGGTTTTAAAATTTGGCATTGCTTTCTTATCCCATTGTTTTATTGTCAAGGGATTTTATATATACTTCCGCATGCGTATTTAAATGAATGGGTCAACGATGCGTCCTGGGATATCGCTATTATATCGACCAAGCAGGGATAGGCACGGGCTTGGAGGATCGAGACGTGACAAGATAAGCCATAGTATTTATTTAGTGAGGTTCGGGAATTTTCCGATCCCGAATTGGTATCTAATTAGGCATTACGAGCCTAAGTGAGCATTATTGGCATTTATTAATTACTTTATGTAATTATTTAATTAATTATTATTTTCTGGAAATTAGACCGAATAGATGGTGACCAGAATTTTGTGCTGATTCCAATTGTGTGATTGATTTATTTATTTGACTATTATTTTATGCGATTTGAGTATTGATTGCAATTTTGGGATATTTATCCCAAAATTTATTATATTCAGTATTTAATTAGAAATAATTGAGCATCGGTTTACAACACTAAAATTATTATGGTGGACCATATTAAATGGTGGGATTTATGGAAAGAAAAATATTATATTTTGGCTAAGACTGACCGTATACCCACACACGAGTATTTTTATCGGCTATGATAAAAGTGGATAAATTATTGGTTGATTAGAATGGTATAATGTATTAGCCTACGGGCTTGATACATCTGCTTAGAGTGAGCAGTATACATTAAGTATCGCACAGCTTCGGTGAGCATTAAGAATCACACAACTTCGATGAGCATTAAGAATCACACAGCTTCGGTGAGCATTAGCAGTATACTATATTAGCCTGAGGGCTTTGATATGATAGCTTAGCGAGAGTAGTATACTTTTATTAGCCTTTGGGCAAGCTATATTATCTATCTTTAGCTTAGGGTGAGCAATCCTTGATGAGATCGAACTTATAGATAGTATTGATTGGATTGATCATGTGATGATTCTGATGACATGAAGTCGACTGAGTCAATTGATCGATGACTCGATCTGATATGATGATTTGATTTGTTGTTGTGATTCAATGAAATTGCAAATTGTATTAACTTGCAGGAAGGGACTAAGGCCAAGGTAAGTCCTCTAACTCGTGTTTGTGCTTAGGCAGCCATAGGGGCGCATTCTCTTCCTAGTCGAGGTTTAGGGGGTGAACTTGCTGAGACGTCGTCTCACCCAGTTATGTGATAACATTTTCAGGTCCTTAAATGGCAACTCTTCTTGAACATTTTGGTCGACCCAAGAAGGTCACGAAGCAGAAGAATTTTATCCTGCTGCATGGGAACCCAAGATGATGGGTCTATGAGTTGGTAAAGACTGCGGTTTGGGTTGATGAGTTCTTACCCCATAAGGTACCCCATCAGTATAGATTATGGCATCGCCAAGAGAGGAACGGGAATAGAGAGGGTCCCATACTTGAGTCTGAGGTCCCTTTGTATGTGTTGGAGGTTTCCTTTGGGAAAGGCATGGCTGACCCTCCAGGTTGATGGATCGGTGGTGGATTCGTACCTATCGGACCCAGGGACCTTGGAATATTCTGAAGAAGTTTCGAATGACTTAAGACCTATAACTTAACCCCTCCCCCCGACCCTCTGTTTTGCAAACTTTGTTTATAGTTGGTTATTATTGTATATGACATAGTTTGATATGGGTATATGAGTGTGTTTGGTTTTCAAGAAAAATTGTGGCCCTGCTTTTCTATCCTATCTCATTGTTGTCTGGGGATTTAATTTATTTGCTTACGCATACACATTTAAAAAGAATGGGTTGGCGACGCGTCTTGGGGTGTCACTATTTAATCGACCAAGCAAGGATGGGCACGTGCTTGTACGATTGGGGCATGACACTCACCTAAGTGATTGGTGAGGCCACAGTGGCCTCGCCCAGGGCCTTCGTGACTTCGTCAGCAACGAGCGAGATGGCCCTCACCTAGTCTAGGTAATGCCTTTGCAATTAGCAAGGGTCGTTGATGAGTCGTTGATGACCCTTGCCTACACTTAAAACAAAAAAGAAAAAATGATAAATAATAAAAATGTTCAAAAAGATTACAAAAATTATCCATGTCAGTGCCAGTGATACCACATAGGGCAATCGGCATCTATAGTGATTTCTAGCCAAAATTGGCCGAAGGACTCAATGGGCAAATGGTTGAACTGGTTAGGATTAAATTGGCCATATTTTAAGGTTTATAATTGAATTGACACAAATGCAATATGTTTAGGACTTATTTGGTAATTTTCTCCCAAGGCTGCTTGCTATTTTTCTTGATTTGAAGAAACCTAGAAGTAATTTATAGAAGTCTGTCCATAGCAATTTGTCTCTACTGATTCTTGAGAAGTGGACCTTTTGTACGCACATGCGTGTATATATGTGAATATGTGAATATTACTAGTTAAGGCACGTTGACATGTATCCTCTGTAATCATTATCAACAGATCATAGACTATTCAATTCCCAGAAGTGTTTTCTAATCATCTATTTCTCAATGGTAAACTATTGATTGAGCTAGCTTGGTGTTGCCACTATTTTGCTTTTGTAAAATTTCCTCTTTTATTAGTTGCTTCAGTTCTTGTTTTGGCATTGGTGCAACGTAATTAATTTAGGCTCTGAATATGAATCGTGGACCATGTCACCTAATTAGCAATTACACCATATGGCTATACATATGTATTCCCTGATAATTGATATTTGTGTATCTAGGTTAGTTGATGAGAATGTTGTTGAATTGCTAGCTTGTCGACGAACGTGGCACTTGACGCCTAACTGAAGTGAACAAAAACAATAATGTTTGATAGATCCAATAGCTTTCAAAGCAAAACAAAAATGTCATTAGATTATGTGATTCGCTTGCAATTGCTTTTGCTGGTGGGCCCATCAATTCTTTTTTTGCTTCATTCTTAACATGATGTAGACAAATGACATCATATCGAGCAAAGAAGTTGCATCTCTTTCGGCTGCTGCTTTGCAAAGCCACCTCATAATTTCACTCCAAAGCAAATTCGGACTTCATAATTACATTTGGCTTTTAGCATTTGGCTTTAAGACAGCCACGAAAGTCAACTCCTTCCAAATCGAACGTCAACATCCTTAACAGAACTATTGGGAATTCTTTAAATTTACTGACCATGTCATTAGCCCACGAAACATTATGACATTATTAGTTCATGTATGGAAACAAATGATCATAGTTTTGATTGGTGTATATCATGTACAGATAAAAGCTTATGCATTTTAGTCCATAGGCATACTGTTACCGATGAAAATATATATATTTAAAAGTTACGTATGATGCCGCTTGCGCCTTGGTGTGGACATATAAGCTTCTACATTTATTATGGTATGTCTTATAGCCTATCACCGTGCTGTCATTGGTAATGATACCAAGTGTATTAAAAGTTATGTTTGTACTGATTTATACAGGGTTCGCGGCTTGGTTTCTGGATCCGACATCGGTTGTGTGTACTTACAAACATGAGAACCAATTTTATAAGGTTTCGGAGGAGATAAATTGACCTTATTTCGTCTACTGGCATGCTTTGTCCGTGGCTAAAACAGAGTTACTTATTGTGGATCATTATTGGGTCAAAAAATTGGCTTGGCATTCATGCTTTCCGAGGATCGGGCCTGCACGTGAATTTGGAACCCGTGAGGACATTACAATTAAAAGAGTTGATATTGGGGTCGCAGGGAATGTAGCTCCCCCAATATGGTCAGCCAAAGAATTTCCACCGTGTTCGCTCACAAGGTGCAGTAATTGAAGTGGCATCTCCTTCGGTTTCTGCTTTGTAAAGCCTCCTCTTCATTTTCGCTTTTTATTTTGTAGAAATCGAGCTTCCTAATTGCGTTTTGCCGGTCGCATTTGGCTTTAAGATGGCTGCGAAAGTATATTCCTTCTTTTGAATAAAAAATTAACATCCTTAACAAGAAGCATCATTTTGTCCACATTGGAAATTTTGCTAAATTATTGACCAAGTCATAAGCACAATAATAATAATAATAATAATATTTTGACACGATTAGTCCATATATCAACACAAATGAATGTAGTTTTGAGTGGGGTATATCCTGTGTAGATAAACGTTTAGGCACTTTAGTCTACAAACCAGCAAAAGTAATTTTTTCCCTCAAAAAAGAAATATATTTAAAAGCAATGAATATGCTGATTATTTGCTAGCATCCTCTGGTTCGTGGATTACTATATTTAATGAGAAATTATTATACACGAGAGTAGTTTATATACTAAAATGAATTTTGGTATAAAAGTAATGATGAGCTCCATGTGAATCTTACTCCACCAGATCTAACAGCCCGATTGAACTCGGTGAACATACTGGCTACTTGAAATACTTGCCCATTGCTAGTCAATGCTGCTTTTGTTTATTGTCCTTGGAACTCAATTATTTATCCATCACTTATAGTTTGTACTCGTTTGCGGAATATGTGGTTCATCTTCATCACTTTGTAGATAGTGGACTTTTCAGTCCATCCCAACTTTTCTAAACCTAATGAATATATGTGGCCCATTTCTCTATTATTGGTGTACCTGCTCCATTATTAGTATACCTCCTCTAGTTTTAAATATATTTAAAAGGTATGCATGTGCTGATCTTTTCGAGCATAGTCTAACTCATGGATTACTATTCTTAATGAGAAATTGCCATACGTGATAGTAGTATATATACTAAATTAAATTTTGGTACATAAATAATGATAAGTTCCACGTGAATCTTGCTCTGCTAGATCTGACAGCCTGATTGAACTTAGTGAACGTATAAGCTACTCGAAATACTTGCCCATTGCTAGTCGATGCTGCTTTTGTTTATTGTCCTTGGAACTCAATTATTTATTCATCATGTGAAGTTTGTACTCGATTGTGGAATTTGTGATTCATCTTCATTACTTCGTACACAATAGACTTGTTAGTCTACTGTGACTTTTCTCAACCTACTGAATATTTGTGGCCCATTCCCCTATTATCGGGGCACCTCTACACTTTTAAATACATTTTAAATGATATGTATGTGCTGATTTTTTCTAGCGTACTCTAGCCCATGGATTACTATTCTTAATGAGAAATTGTCATACATGAGATTAGTATATATACTAAACTAAATTTTGGTACAGAAATAATGATGAGTTCCATGTCAATCCTGCTCCACCAGATTTGACAGTATGATTGAACCTAGTGAATGCACCAGCTACTTGAAATATTTGCCCGTTGCTAATTGGTGCTACTTTTGTTTATTGTCCTTGGAACTCAATTATTTACCCATCATGTGAAGTTTGTACCCGTTTGTGGAATTTATGGTTCATCTTCATCACTTTGTATAGTTGAATTGTCAGTCCACTCCAACTTTTCTAAACATAACGAATATCTACGGTCCATTCCTCTATTATTGGTGTATCTCCTACACTTTTAAATATATTTAAAAGCTATGTATGCGCTGATTTTTTCTAGCATACTTTTGCTCATGGATTACTGTTCGTAATGAGAAATTGTCATGCATGAGAGCAGTATATATACTAAACTAAAATTTTCTATGGAAATAATGATGAGTTCCACGTGAATCTTTCTCTACCAGATCTGACAGCCACATTGACCTTTAACGAACGATTGACCTTTAGCAAACAAATTAGCTACTCGAAATACTTGCTCATCACTGGTTGAGGATGCTTCTATTTATCCTCCATGGAATTCAATTATTCATCCATCACGTGATGTTTGTACTCGTTTGTGGAATTTGTGGTTCATCTTTATCATTTTGTCCAACTTTTCCAAAACCTAATGAATATAGGTGGCCCTTTCTTCCATTATTTGTGTACCTCCCCTTGCTTTCCTATGGGGCCATCGACAATCGTAGAGTAGATAACTCATGAAATCGAAACGCTAGAGGACGTAGCTCAACTAATATCAAAATACCAAATGATTTGATCCATCATATCAGTACTTTAAATCTCGGTTGATAAATATGCTACTATGAAGGACCGGTTCCATAATTTACTTCCAATTCATGCATAGACATGTACGAGTCACACATCTGTCTCAGTGTAGCTGCACATCACTAGTTGAGGAGAGAGCCGACAGCAAAACGGGTGAAGGATGAGGTGGACCCTCGGAAGTAAATGAACAAAGGGGGGTTCCCGAGTCATGCGTTATGTCATTTGCATTGCATTCCTTGACCTTGACTTGTTCACGTTGTCACCCACAGCCATTTAAATGTCTTATAAACTAGATTTTTATGTTCCATTTAAGAAGTATTTTTCTTGTCAATGTTTGCAATAGGAATGTTGCACAAATCAATGATGCTAAGCCAAAAGAAAAAATTAATTAAGGTTTGATATTAACTTGGCCACCAAAGTGGAGCACATGTGGGGTAGATAATATTCGTCCCCCGTATCCACCCTTCATACTTTATAAAATGTTGCTTCATGGGAGGATGACAGAGTGAGAGGTGGCTCTCTTATAAGTTCCACATGTCTTCATTTCGTTATTTTCCTGGCCGTCTTTCTCTGATCTTTTCCCACCTACACCACCAGATTTTCACATTAAGAAAATAAATGAAAAAATCTAAGAGAAAATTTTTAGATACATATTACAAGGAAGACATTGAAAAATATGTAAATCCCAAAGACACGAAAGATGGCGTTTCACTCTTTTGAAAACCTTTACTAAAGGTACATAATAGATATTATAAAAATGAAAAATCTAATGAAAAGGAATGGGTCGGTGATAGATGTCAAATTAAGAGCTTTATATTCAAATATTTTCGCGTATAAGATAGAAGAGTAAACGAATAGTCTCCACATACTTCTTCGCAAATATGTGAAAAGAATCATCAGAATGCTTGTCAATCTCGTCCATTGCTGCACATGCTTCCCGCGCAATGTTATTACGGACATAGAGATCTGGGAAGGGGAAAGTGCAATAAACCAAAAGGACAATGCCACCATTTCGACACCGTCATTACCAAGTAAATGACAGTCCCTTCTCCTCGTTAGGTTTTGCAATGTGTAAACTAAAAGACCTGATTAGCAGGTTTTTCTCAAAGAGTCGAGTAACGAATAGATCCGGCATTCTCAAGATCAAAAGCGAATTTCTTTGAAAATCAGCCTTTTCTATTTTCTCTTGATAAAAATCGTTTGAGAAATCCAGGTTGCTAAAGAGTAAGCACATTTTTTTAAGGCCATTTCTTGGAAGTACGATACTATGTGATTTGTTAATGGATTTTGCTAGCATAACAGTTTTTAGGTTACTGTGAGAATAACAACTTGTTGTGAGCCATAAATTTTTTAAGGAATGGACCCAACAATAATTTATAATTATTTGTTGTTTAGTTTTTTATGATGCAAGATAAATTGTTATTCTCAAAATAAACTAAAGACTGTCACACAATCATTTCTCTTTACTAATTATGTGTAATCAAACAAAAAACCTTAACGGTCATGCCCAATACACCTATGTGTTAATGCAATATAACATGTGTAAAATTAATGAAAATCAACAATCTGTGTCATGTAATTATGTTCATGTGCCTTATCAATTGTGTCTCATTTCATATCATCAATAAAACATGTTAAGGTTAGTATGCGAGATCATCATTTAATTTCATAAACTGCAATTTATGAAATCTATACACCTCATTTTTTATTTCCTTTCAAACTAACAAATATAAAATGGTTTGTCTTGCCCTTCAGAATAATTCTGGATATGCTATTACTATGTGACTTGAAGTCGTATCATATGTACAGATATGTATCAATCTTAGGCTTTAGAAATATAGTAGTTTATATTTAATTCCTTGTTGAATACATTTTTCCATTGAATGAATTAAGGACAATAGTCTTTAAACTTTAGCTCAATGTGCAATGTCATCCTATAATTTTTAATATGTCCAATGTGTTCCTTAAATTATGTCAAGTGTTCAATTTAGTCCACAAACTTTCAATTTGAACAGTTTAATCTCTTAACTATTCATAGAAGTTTAATGCCATCCTCCTGTACTATTCACAAGTTCCTAAAATTACACTATTGCCCAGATTTTAATTTTTTTTTTTCATTTCAATCCACTATCTGTATTGAAAACATTTAATCTCTTATTATTACATTATTACCTTTTTGGTTTTTATAAATATTAAAATTATTCCGTTTAAGTATATTTTAGCTCATAATTCTAAACCGGTAAAAGTATAATCTTATTTAGAGTTATATCAGATTGATATTCCTGTAATTTTAAGAATAAATGTTTCGTAAGGGTATCTCAATATGATATTGGGTGAAAGGATTGGCTTGGCGGCTTTACAGGCCCAATAGCATGTCCATTTTCTTTGAGGATCGGGTCTGCACGTGAATTTTGAACCCCTGAGGACATTACAGTGAAAAGAGTTGTTCATATTGGTGTCGCCGGAAATGTAGCTCCCCCAATATGGTTAACCAAAGAATATCCTCCGTGTTCGCTCACAAGGTGCAGTAATTGAAGTCGCATCTCCTTCGGTTTCTGCTTTGTAAAGCCTCCTCTTCATTTTCGCTTCTTAAGCTTTGAAGGAATCGGGCATCGTAGTTGCGTTTTGCTGGTCGCATTTGGCTTTAAGATGGCTGCGAAAGCCAGCTCCTTCTTCTGAATCGAACATGAACATCCTTAACAAGAAGCATCATCTCGTCCACATTGAAAATTTTGCTAAATTATTGACCAAGTCATAAGCACAAAAATAATAATAATAATTTTTTGACACGATTAGTCCATGTATCGGTGCAAATGAATGTAGTTTTGAGTGGGGCATATCCTGTGTAGATAAACGTTTACGCACTTTAGTTTACAAGCATGCGGTTACCTGTAAAAGTAATTTCTTCCCTCAAAAAAATAAATATATTTAAAAACGATGTACATGCTGATCATTTTCTAGCATCCTCATAGATTACTGTTATTATTATACATGAGAGTAGTATATATACTAAAATGAATTTTGGTACGAAAATAATGATGAATTCCATGTGAATCTTACTCCACCAGATTTGACAGCCCGATTGAACTTGGTGAACATACTAGCTACTCGAAGTACTTGCCTATTCCTAATTAATGCTACTTTTGTTTATCGTCCCTGGAACTCAATTATTTATCCATCACGTGTGGTTTGTACTCGTTTGTGGAATATGTGGTTCATCTTCATCACTTCGTACAAAGTGGACTTGTTGGTCCATCCCAACTTTTCTAAACCTAAAGAATATATGTGGCTCATTTCTCTATTATTGGTGTACCTCCTCCACTTTTAAATATATTTAAAAGCAATGCATGTGCTGATCTTTTCAAGCCTACTCTGGCTCATGGATTATTGTTCTTAATGAGAAATTGTCATACATGAGAGTAATATATATACTAAACTAAATTTTGGTACCGAAATAATGATGAGTTCCACATGAATCTTGCTCCACTAAATCTAACAGTCCATTTGAAATTAGTGAACGTACTGGCTACTCGAAATACTTACCCATTGCTAGTCTATTCGACTTTTGTTTGTCATCCTTAGAACTCAATTATTTATTCATCACGTGAAGTTTGTACTCGATTATGGAATTTGTGGTCCATCTTCATCAATTCGTACACAGTTGACTTGTCAATGCACTCCAACTTTTCTCAACCAAATGAATATATGTGGCCCATTCCCTTATCATTGGTACACCTCATTCACTTTTAAATACATATAAACGCAATGTATGCGCTGATTTTTTCTAGCATACTTTGGCTCATGGATTACTATTCTTAATGATAAATTGTTACACATGAGAGTAATATAAATACTAAACTAAATTTCTGGTACGGAAATAATGATGAGTTCCACGTCAATCCTACTCCACCAAATTTGACAGCCCAGTTGAACTTAGTGAATGTACTGGCTACTTGAAATACTTGCTTGTTGATAGTTGTTGCTGCTTTGTTTATCGTCCTTGGAACTCAATTATTTATCCTTCACGTGAAGTTTGTACTCGTTTGTGGAATTTTTGGTTCATCTTCATCACTTGGTACAATGAACTTGTCATTCCACTCCAACTTTTTTCAACATTATATACGTGGTCCATTCCTCTATTATGGGTGAACCTCCTCCATTATTGGTGTACCTCCTCCACTTTTAAATATATTTGAAAGCTATGCATGTGCTGATTTTTTCTAGCATACTCTGGTTCATGGATTACTGTGCTTAATGAGAAATTGTCATACATGAGAGTAGTATATATGCTAAACTAAATTTTGGTATGGAAATTATGATGAGTTCCATGTGGATCTTGCTCCACCAAATCTAATAGCCCCATTGACCTTTAGCGAACAAATTAGGTACTCAAGATACTTGCTCATCACTGGTCGATGATGCTTTTGTTGGAATTCAATTATTCATCCATCACGTGATGTTTGTACTCATCTGTGGAATTTGTTGTTCATATTTATCATTTCGTTCACGGTGGACTTGTCAGTCTACTCCAACATTTCAAAAACCTAATGAATATATGTGGCCCCTTCCTCCATTATTTGTGTACCACCCCCTGCTTTTCTATGGGGCCATCAACAATAGGGAGCAAATAACTCATGAAATCAAAACGCTAGAGGATATAACTCAACTACTATCAAAATACTAAATGATTCAATCCATCAAATCAATACTTTAAATCTCAATTGTTTAATGTGATGCTATCAAGGACCGGTTCCATAATTTACTTCCAATTCATGCATATACAAGTACAAATCACACATCCGTCTCGACATAGCTGCACATCCCTGGTTGAGAAGAGAGCCGACAGCAAAACGGGTGAAGGATGAGGTGGACCCTCGGAAGTAAATGAACAAAGGGGGGTTCCCTAGTCATGCATCATGTCATTTGCATTGCATTGCTTGACCTTGACTTGTTCACGCTGTCACCCACAGCCATTTAAATGTCTTATAAACTAGATTTTTATGTTTCATTTAAGAAGTTTTTTTTTTTGGGTCAATGTTTGCAATAGGAATGTTGCACAAATCAATGATGCTAAGCCAAAAGAAAAAACTAAATTAAGATTTGATATTAACTTGGCCACCAAAGTGGAGCACATGCATATAATATTCGTCCCTCGTATCCTCCCTTCATAGTTTAAAAAATGATGCTTCATGGGAGGATGACAGAGTGAGAGGTGGCTCTCTTATAAGTTCCACATGTCTTCATTTCGTTATTTTCCTGGCCGTCTTTCTCTGATCTTTTCCCACCTACACCACCAGATTTTCACATTAAGAAAATAATAAATAAATTTAAGAGAAAAATTTTAGACACCTATTACAAGGAAAACATTGAAAAATATGTAAATCGTAAAGACACGAAAGATGGCGTTTCACTTTTTTAAAACCTTTACTAAAGGTACGTAATAGATATTATAAAAAAAAAAAAATTTAATAAGAAGGAATGGATCGGTGATAAATGTCAAATTAAGAGCTTCATATGTTAGACTAAATATAAACTAAAACCTAATGATCCTGATTTATTAATCAAAGATAAATTCGTATAAAATTCGGGATTGGTTTGTGGAAACGTAAAAATCAACATACCTCCAGCCATTGATGATGTTTGCAAAAGCAGAAGACCCCAAAACCTTCGACGGATCCACGTAGCACGATCGATCTGCAATATGGGAACACCAAATCTATACGTCCCGTTCTACTAGCCAATATCCCTCAAACCTGATGGTGTATTTTTCTGTAGTGATAGAGTTTGAACTAGACAACCTTACGCTTTTATTCCGTTTATTACATTACCAATATCTTCCATCAAGACCATTATGGTAATATAATAACGGACAAATATCACGAAATACACGTGGGTAATAAATTGGGCAATAAATCAGAATTTATTGAGAGTACAATATTGGGATCATATTTAGAATAATAAAAAATATATTACATATTATAACATTCTCTCACTTGATCCCAATATTCCATCAAATGGATTATTAACCCAAACCCACATAAACTTCATACTGAAATAAAACACATGAATCACGGCAATGAGTCCTCTTAAAGCGAGTATTATCTTCCGTGTATCACAATGTATTTCATCAGCCCATATGTGATCAAATAACTTAATGAATAAACCTTATGTTTACTTCAGGTGAAACATAATTGTTTTTCTCATAATAACTGAATGTATACAACTGTATTGAGAAAAACATTATAAATGAATAAAAGTCTAACAAATTCTTCCATATAAAGAAAAATTTACATGATTGGACCAATGCCAATTCTAAAAACATGGTCCTTATAATTCATTGGTGGCATGCCTTTAGGTAAAGAATCAACTATCATCAATCCAGTGCTTATGTGTTCTATGACCACTTTCTTCTCTTTAACAGGTTCTCTGATGGCTAAATACTTGATGTCGATGTGCTTGCTTTGACTACCACTTTTGTGGTTCTTAGCCATAAAAACTGCAGCTGAATTGTCACAAAATATTCTTAATAGCCTAGCAATAGAATCCATAACTCTAAGCCCCGATATGAAACTTTCCAACCACACACCATGTGAGGTGGCCTCAAAACAGGAAACGAACTCTGCCTCTATAGTGGAAGTGGCAACTAAGGTTTGCTTTGCACTCCTCTAGGATACAGCTCCACCAGCAAACATAAAAATATATCCTGATGTTGATTTATAGGAATCAATGCAGCTAGCAAAGTCTGAGTCCGAGTAACCAACTACCTCCAAGTTGTCTGCCTGTCTACACATATGCATGTGTCCCATTGTTCCTTGAAGGTACCTCATCACCTTATTTTGCAGCTCTCCAGTGGTCCATACCTAGATTACTTTGGTATCTTCCCAACATTCCCCATAACAAATGCTATGTCAGGTCGAGTGCAAACCTAAGCATACGTCAAGCTTCCAACAGCAGAAGCATATGGGATGTTATTCATTTGTTCCATTTCAAAATTGTTCTTTAGGGATTAGTTTAAATTAAACCTATCACCCTTCACAATGGATGCTATACTTGGTGAACAATTTTTCATCCGAAACCTCTCTAAGACCTTATTGATATAGGTTTCTTGAGATAGTCCTAATATACATCGAGACCTATCTCTATGGATCTTAATCCCAATTTTACATAAGACACTTCACCCATATCCTTCATATCAAAACTCTTAGAGAGAAATTGTTTCACTTCATATAACAACCCATTGTCATTTGTTACAAGTAAAATGTCATCTACATATAGCGTAAGGAAACAAATTTTGCTCCCACCAACCTTCTGGTATATCCATTGATCCATGACATTTTCTTTAAAACCGAATGAAGAGATGACCTCATGGAATCTTAAGTACCATTGGCGGGATGCTTGTTTCAAGCCATATAGAGACCTTTTAAGCTTGCATACCAAATGCTCACCAGCACTAGAGAAGAATCCTTCTGGTTGTTTCATGTAAACCACTTCTTCCAATTTTCCATTAAGGAATGCCGTTTTCACATCCATTTGATGTAGCTCCATATCAAAATGAACAACCAATGCCAAAATAGTACAAAGAGAATCTTTCTTGGATACAGGAGAAAACGTCTCAGTGTGATCAATTCCCTCCTTTTAAGTAAATCCCTTGGCAACGAGTCTGGCTTTGTATCTCTCTATATTACCTAATGAATCCTTCTTAGTTTTGAAGACCCATTTACAACCAATGGCCTTCGCACCATCAGGCAACTCCACTAAATCCTAGACTTCGTTTGATGACATAGAATTCATCTCTTCCTTCATGGCATTGTACCATAAATTGGATTTATCACAACTCATGGCTTGTGACAACGTTTTAGGATTACTTTCAACTCCAACATTATAGTCAGATTCTTGTAGATACACAATGTAGTCAGTAGGAATTGATGATTTCTTCATTTTAGTAGAACTTCTTAATGTTGCATCAACCTCCTCCTGAGGAGTTTGCTGTTCTACTGGAAGTTCAATAGTATATGGTAATTGCTGAACAGTTGGGTCTACCGGATCAATATCAGTAGGTTGTAGATTTTCAATGATTAGTTGCTCAACGATCAGTTGAACTGAAGGGGTGTTGTAAGCAACAACCAATTCAATACCTGAGTATCTAAATGATCTTCTTCGGGAACAAAGTCCCTAAATTGATCGCTCGCTCCCACTAATCAAATCATTCTCAAAAAATTTAGCATTTCTTGATTCCACAAACCTAGTGGTGTGAGATGGACAATAAAATCTGTATCCTTTAGACTTTTCGATATATCCAACGAAATACCCACTTATAGTCCTTGAATCTAACTTCTTTTCCTGTGGATTGTAGACTCTTACTTCAAATGGACATCCCCAAACACGTACATGTCGCAAACTCAGTTTCCAACCTTAGAATAACTCAAAAGGCGTCCTTGGAACAGCCTTGGTTGGAACTCGGTTTAATATGTACATAGTTATTTTAAGAGCCTCAGTCCACAAAAACTTAGGAAGTTTGGAGTTGTTAAGCATACTCCGCACCATGTCCAACAATATTCGGTTTCTTCTTTTTACGACACTATTTTGGTCCAGTGAACCAGGCATAGTGTATTGGGTAATAATCCCATGCTCTTCAAGAAACTTCGCAAATGGACCGGGTGCTTGTCCATCTTCATTGTATCTACCATAGTATTCTCCACCTCTATCCGATCTCACGATCTTAATTTGCTTGTCGCATTGTTTCTCTACTTTAGTTAATACCTTAAAGGCATTTAGTGCTTCGTGCTTATTATGAAGCAAGTAGAGATACATGAATCTTGAATAATCGTATATGAAAGAAATTAATTATCTCTGACCATTTAAGTCCATATCTGGACTACAAATATATGTATGTATGATTTCCAATATTTCCGTACTCCTCTTAGCACCTTTCTTTGACTTGTTGGTCTGTTTTCCTTTTATACAATCCACATAAGTGTCATAATCAGTAAAATCTAGAGTATTAAGTACTCTATCATTTACTAGTCTCTTAATACTATCCATGGAGATATGTCCCAACCTCCGGTGCCACAACATAGAGGAATCCTCATTCACAACACATCGTTTTATACTAGCATTATCATGAACGTGCATCGCATTATTAATGGCATTATCTTGTAAATTAATTCGAAAGAGACCGTCAGACAAAATACCACTCCCAACAATTTCAGATTTATACGATAAATTGAATATTGAATTTGAAAATTCAAAGGAGTATCCCAAAGGTACAAGTCTTGAAACTGAAATTAAATTTCTAGAAAAACTAGGAATATAAAAGGTCCTTTCTAAAATTAAAACAAAACCACTACTGAGAACTAATCTGCATATCCCAATAGCTTCCATGCACGAGCGCATCTTGTTTCCCAAATAGATGCCTTGTTCACTTCCCACTGGTTTTCGCTGGTTCTGAAAACACTACAAGGAATCCAAAATATGGATTGTAGAACTAGAATCAATCCACCAAGTGTTGTAACTCACATCAACCATCTTAGTTTCATAACAAACACATGCGAATTGGTTACCTTTCTTTTTGAGCTAGGTGTTAAATTTGGCGCAATCCTTCTTTATGTGCCCCTTCTTTTTACAAAAGAAGCACTTGGATTCCTTCTTAATGCCAGCATGGGGAGGTAGAGGCATCTTGCCCTTTCCCTTTTGCTTGCCTTGCCCTTTATACTTATCTTGTGTTGCCATATGAGCACTTTCTCCTTTCTCCATTAGTAGCCTCTCTTCCTCTTGAACACACATGGTCATGAGTTCATTAATTGACCATTTAGTGTTGTGTGTGTTGTAAGAGATCTTGAAAGGGGCATACTCTTGTGGGAGAGTATTTAGGATATAGTATACAAGAAAGGATTATGATATCCCAACCTCAAGATTCTTCAGCTGAGCTGCAATGTCCCTCATCTTCATGATGTGCTTATGCACACCTTTTACACTGGTAAGCTTCAATGATGAGAACTTCATAATTAGGGTCATGGCATGCGCTTTCTCTGAAGACTCAAATTGTGCATCAATAGCTTCCACGAATTCCTTGGCATTGTTATGCTGAATGACTGAACCACGAATGCTAGCAGAGAATTTTGTCTTTATGTACATTACACTGAGACGATTGGATCGCTCCCGTTGAACATAACGAGTATGTTCAGCATGAGTACTATTCTCTGTAGGTTTAGGTGGTTTGTCTAACCTTAGAGCATAATCAAGATCCATGCACCCCAATTGGAGAAGAACTAATTCCCTCCATTCTTTAAAGTTATTTCCATTAGGCTTGGGAACAATTATACTAGCATTAATCATAGGTGGTAAGACTGCATCATAATCAAATAAAACTTATGTATCAATATATTTGAGGCAAATAAACTTAAATCATATTTTACCAATGTAAAACATGTTATAAAATATGAATCGCATAAAATCAAAAACTACCTTTGGGCTAAATTTCTAATTTAAATTGATTCATAATTACTTCATGATGAAACTATCAAATTATATTCCCTTCCTTAATCCCTGTGGGTAAATTAAGAAAGATAAAATAATATTTCATCTTAATTAATCACATTAATATATTGAAAATTCCTGTGGGATAAAATTCATAATATTAATGTGAATAATTACAATTATTGTCTTTGACTATATGTGATCCAAAGACTCATAATGTATATAATTTAATATAATTAAAGATGCTATGGCTAATCCTTAATTGATTAAATATATACGGATCACTAGACATTTAATTTTATGAAAAAGTATTCATAAAATTGCACATAAGGGTAGAACAGTAAAATCATGTGCAAAAGGGGTAAAACTAGAATTTTGCACGCAAGACCAAAATTGAAATTTTACTTTTAAGGGGTAAAACAGGAACTTTGCACCCAAAAAGGGAAAAATCGTAGGTTTTCACGCCTCGGGGGCCAAAATCAGAATTTCACGCGAGCAAGCGCAGAATTGCAAATTTTCCCCTTCGCACGCGCCCTCTTCAGCCCCTCGGGCGCGTGCGACACACGCGCCCGTTGCAGCCCCTCGAGCGTGTGCGATGCACACACCTGCTATAGGCTTTTGGGCACCTGTGTTGCACGCGCCTGCTGCAGCCCTCGGGTACGTGTGATGCACGCGCCTGAAGCCTTCTTTTCGGGCTTTCTTCCTTTCCATCACTTCTTCCACCGCAACCGACTCTGTTCCACCGTCTGGGTCTTCTCACACAACTCATGTCCAACCAAATTGGTTGATGGGTTTCGAAGAGAACGTTGGGATGTACAAATAAATTCGAGATCCGGCAAAAACGACCAATGTATGGACTAGAATTAAGCCAAAAAACGATCTACCCTATAAAACCCTAACCAACAAAATTTTACCGCTGGATTAACCTCTGACGATCACTAATAGGTCGAAAAATTTAAGGGTTTTTCTTCCTAATGGCGATGTGATCATGCAGATCCATTATCGCGTGGTGGGTCGCCCGCATTTGACCGGAATTGTAAATTTCGATCCAAGCCATATAGAAATCCGAATTTACCCGCACATAATTCAATGAAAATAAATTCCAAAAATTTCATCAAGGCAGAGATTGGAAACATGCTTTGATAGCAATTGTTAGACTAAATATAAACTAAAACCTGATCCCGATTTATCAATCACAGATAAATTCGTATAAAATTTGGGATCGGTTTGCGGAAACGTAAAGATCAATATACCTCCAGCCATTGATAAAATTTGCAAAAGCAGAAGACCCCAAAACCTTCGACGGATCCACGTAGCACGATCAATATGCAATATGGGAACACCAATTCTGTACGTCATGTTCTACTAGCCAATACCCCTCAAACCTGATGGTGTGTTTTTTTGTAGTGATAGGGTTTGAACTAGACAACCTGTTTTTATTCCGTTTATTACGTTACCGATATCTTCCGTCAAGACCATTATGGTAATATAATAACGGACAAATATCACGAAATACACGTGGGTAATAAATGGGGCAATAAATCGGAATTTATTGGGGTTACAATATTGGGATCATATTTAGAATAATAAAAAATATATTACAAATTATAACATCATATTCACATATTTTCACGGATAAGATAGATATAGGAGTAAACGAATAGTCTCCACTTACTTTTTTGCAAATCTGTGAAAAGAATCATCAAAATGCTTGAGAATATCGTCCATTGTTCCACATGCTTCCCCCGCAATATTATTACGGACATAGAGATCTGAGAAGGGGAAAGTGCAATAAACCAAAAGGACAATGCCACCATCTCGACACCGTCATTACCAAGTAAGTGACGGTCCCTTCTCCTCGTCAGGTTTTGCAATGTGTAAACTAAAAAACCTGATTAGCAGGTTTTTCTCAAAGAGTCAAGTGACGAATGGATCCGGCTTTCTCAAGATCAAAAGCGAATTTCTTTTGAAATCAGCCTTTTCTATTTTTTCTTGATCAAAAATCGTTTGAGAAATCCAGGTTGCTAAAGAGTAAGCACATTTTATTAAGGCTATTTTTGGAAGTACACTACTATGTGATTTGTTAATGGATTTTGTTAGCATAACAGTTTTTACACTACTGTGAGAATAGCTGTTAGTTGTGAGCCATAAATTTTTTAAGGGGTGGATTCCATAACAATTTATAATTATATGTTATTTAATGTTTTATGATCAAGAACAAACTATTATTGTCAAAGTAAACGAAAAACTGTCGCACAATAATTTCCCTTTACTAATTATTATGCGTATATGAAGTGATTGAACTGTCATGGTGAGGAGTGGGGATTTGTCAATTGACGCCACTAACCTAACGATAATCACGAACAGAGAAATAGTGTTTGGATTTGTAAGCAACGCACAGACTCATCATATTAATACTTGATGTTTTGATTTAGTAAAAGAAATGCAAGCAAGATAATTCCAGCACGTTTTAGAGTTCGACAGTTTGCTATTGACCACGTAACTATTGCTAGGGGACCGAATAGCTTGCTCATCGACTCCCAAGGAAGTTGCCACCTCTTAACACACGATATAGCTTCCATAAGGGTATTTATCTTAGGTTACGTGTAATAAAAAATAAATAAAAATAAATAAAAAACCATAACAGTCATGCCCAATACACCTACGTATTAATGCAATATACCATGTGTAAAATTAATGAAAAATCAACAATCTGTGTTATGTAATTATGTTCTTGTGCCTTATCAATTGTGTCTCATTTTATATTATCAATAAAACATGTGAAGGTTTAGTATGCGAGATCATCATTTAATTTCATAAACTGCAATTTATGAAATCTATACACCTCATTTTTATTTCTTTTCAAACTAACAATTATAAAATGGTTTGTCTTGCCCTTCAGAATAATTCTGGATATGCTATTACTATGTGACTTGAAGTCGTATCATATGTATAGATATGCATCAATCTTAGGCTTTAGAAATATAGTAGTTTATATTTAATTCCTTGTTAAATACATTTTTCCATTGAATGAATTAAGGACAATGGTCTTTAAACTTTAGCTCAATGTGCAATGTCATCCTATAATTTTTAATATGTCCAATGTGGTCCTTAAATTATATCTAAGTTTTCAATTTAGTCCACACACTTTCAATTTGAACAGTTTAATCCCTTAACTACTCATAGATGTTTAATGACATCCTCCCGTATTATTCGCAAGTTCCTATAATTACACTATTGCCCAGATTTTAAAAAGTCTTTTCATTTCAATCCACTATCTATATTGAAAATATGTAATCTCTTTTTGTTACATTATTACCTTTTTATAAATATTAAAATAATTCCATTTAAGTATATTTTAACTCATAATCTCTAAAACGGTAAAAGTATAATCTCATTTAGAGTCATATCAGATTGTTATTAAGACTGAAGGAAGACAATCTTGGTTAGAAACTAGTAAAGGGGAAGAAAAAGAAGGCCTCGACCAGCAAGGATGCGGCTTCTTGCAGGTTGACCCCCCCTTCTGAAGGGGGCCAGTCCTTAAGACTGAAGGATCCTACGCCTGTTCAGCCTAGTCACATCTCTCGGAACCCCCCTGAGTGCTCCAAGGATCCTGGGAAGGTCGGAGAGGACTGTTCCAGAGTGGTGCACAATGCCGATTCCTCAAGGTCACTTATAGCCTGTGGTGGTGTGGATGAAGAAATTTCTGATGAGGATGACCTTTTGTCTATTGGCCCCCCATCTCCGAAAGATCCTCCTCTAAATACTTCGGTGGAGACGATGCAAGAGCTGAAGCCGAATCCTCCACCTTTGGATTTACTTACCTCGGCTCCTAGCCGTTGTAAGTCTTCCAAGAAGAGGTAATCTCTATATCTTTCTTGTATATATATGTATATAGGTATCTGGAACATTAGAGGGAATGTCAACCTGATCAGGCAAACTGAAGTTAGGAGATTTATTTCAACTAATAAGCTTTGTCTGGTTGGTATTCTAGAGACTAAAGTCTCATCTTCTTTGTTCGTTTCTATTCCTTCTGTTTTGCTGAGAGGCTGGAATTGGGTAGCCAACTATGAGTTTTCTCCTCGGGGTAGAATTCGGGTTGGCTGGAACTCAGATGTGGTTGTTTATGACACTTTAGCTATTAATGAGCAGGCTATACATGGTCGCCTCAGGTTTAATTCTGGCCAAGATTGTTATATTTCAGTTGTGTATGGGGAACACACTTTTGTGAAACGTCGCCCCCTTTAGGCTGATATCCTACATTGGAACAACTGTTTGCAGAATGTTCCTTGGTTAATTGCTGGAGATTTTAACGCAATTAAAGACCCTTCGGATCGGGTGAGAAGCTCAAATGCCTAAATTCCCTATTTTGATGAGTTTAACCACTGCTTAACTCAAACAGAATTGGTGGATTTTAGGTATGTTGGCCTCCATTTTACCTAGTCCACGTCGATTGGTTCTGGAAGAAAGTTGAGAAAGATCGATCGGGTATTGGTCAATTCGAAGTGGAACATGGATTTTTCCTTTTCAGAAGCCTCTTTCCTTAATCTGGGTATTTCCAATCACTCACCCATGGTGGTTAGAATAGTATCACCGGTGAAGAGGAAAAAGCCATTTAAATTCTTCAATTTTTGGTCTAATCACCCAGAGTTCACTTCTTTAGTACAACAAGCTTGGGAGAGTCCAGTCGAAGGAGTCCCTATGTTCAAGTTGGTTTCTAAATTGAAGATTGTGAAAGCTCGCCTAAAGCGTCTCAAAAGACAAGCCTTCTCATCTCCAAGAGGATTGATGATGCTAATAGCTCTTCGACATACTAAATTGGGACTCCAGCAGGATCCTAATAATGCTTTACTATCAGACCTTGAGAACGCTCAACGGCGTATTTTTGTTGACCTATGCGCTCAAGAAGAATCCTTTTATAGAGAAAAGTCTAGAATTCGTTGGCTTAAAGAAGGTGACTGGAACATGAAGTTCTTTCACCATTCTGTTAGTAGAAGACACTTGTTGAATAGGATTCTCTCGATACAAGACCCTTCCAGTAATATGGTTAATGATCTTGAGCAGATTCCGCAAATATTCATTTCCTTCATTTCGGATATGTTTACTCTGAAGGCAGTTCTTCAAAAACCTTCGTTGCAGGAGATGAAAGATGTCATCAGGTGCCCTCTCTCGGCTAATCAAGCGTCCACTCTTGCTTGTCTGGTTACTGATGTTGAAATCCGGGTCACCCTTTTCTCGCTTGCCCGTGACAAGGCTCTAGGGCCTAATGGGTTCTTAGCTGAGTTTTTCAAAATAAATTGGGGAATTGTGGGCTCACCGGTTTTAGAAGCTGTAAGGGAATTCTTTGAGTCTGGTCGCTTGCTTAGGGAGGTAAATAATACTATACTTGCTTTGGTGCCGAAGGTTCCAAATGCTATTGCTGTTTTGGATTTTAGACCCATCTCTTGCTGCAATACAATCTATAAAGTTATCACGAAAATTATTGTGAATCGCTTGGCTTCTGTTTTAGATGTCTTGATAAGTCCATCTCAGAATGCTTTTGTGAAGGGAAGGCATATTAGGGATAATATCCTTCTTGCGCAAGAACTTTTTGCTGGATTTCACCTAGATCTATATCTTCCTAAGTGTGCCATAAAAGTTGATTTTCAGAAGGCTTATGATACGGTTCATTGGGATTTCCTGGAGCTCACCCTTCTTGCATTTGGCTTTTCGGAGTGGATTATCCAGCGTATTATGACTTGTGTTCGCACACCAAAGTTTTCGATTGCTATAAATGGTGAGCTACACAGTTTTTTCTCGGGGGCACGTGGTATCCGACAGGGTGATCCAATGTCTCCTTATCTATTTACTCTTGTTATGGAGATTTTTACTGGTATTATTAATGCTCGCACTTCTCACAACAAGTTCAAATACTTTTGGAGGTGTAAATCAACTAAGCTTTCTCACCTCTTTTTTGCTGATGATGTGTTCTTTTTTTCAAAGTTGAGTGGGATTCGGTGACATCCCTCAAGAGAGCCTTGGATATCTTCTCGTCGTGGAGTGGGTTACTACCAAACAAAAACAAAAGTGAAGTGTTTATCTCAGGTGGGACTCCTGACCTTAGAAATTATATGCTTATGGCTTTTGGTTTCCAGGAAGGAAAACTTCCAGTGAGGTATTTAGGTGTGTCGATTATCTCTTCTAGGTTGGGGAAAGCTGACTGCATCGCCCTCATCAACTAGACTACTGCTAGAGTCCAGTCTTGGTCTCAAAGATTCTTATCTTTCACGAGTAGACTCCAGTTAATAAGGTCTGTGCTTCACTCTATTCAAGCTTTCTAGGCTAGCATTTTTTTCCTTGCCGTTCTTGATTTTAGATCGAATAGAGAAAAATCCTGCGACAATTTCTGTGGAAAGGAGCTTCGCTTGGGCGTGGAGGGGCTAAGTTCTCTTAGGAAGATGTTTGTCTTCCTAAGGAGGAGGGCGGTCTGGGTATCCGCAAGCTCCGTGATTACAACAAGGCAACAATGCTTAAGTATATTTGGATTTTATTCACTGACAAGGAATCACTTTGGTGTCGTTGGATTCATTCCAATTTCTTAAAATGGCATAATTTTTGGGTTGCTGCAAGGCCATTGGTATGTTCTTGGACGTGGAAAAAGATTCTTCAGTTAAGGAAGGAATTCCGTTTATCCTTTATTTGGAAAGTTGGAAATGGGTCTTCGGTTTCCTTGTGGTATGACCGATGGTATACTGAAGGCCCTCTAAGTTTGTTGGTACCGGATTCTTTCGTTGACAACTCAAGTTTTCACAGGCATGCAACCTTGGTGGATCTCGCTACTCCTGAGGGCCTGGTCATAAGATCCTTTTTGCAGTGCTGGGGTATGGATATACCGACACTTACTGATGCTTCCGATCGCTTTCTGTGGTGCAGTAATTCATTGGGTTCCTTTTCCGTCAGTTTGGCCTGGGATTCAATCAGAAACAAAAGAAATAAAGTGCCATGGGCCTCTTTTATTTGGGATAATGCTTTAGCTCCCAGGTACCAATTTCACCTTTGGCTTATCACTAAAACGCGTTTGCCTACTCAGGCTTCTCTCCTCTCTTATGGAAGAATTGACTATATCTTATGTGTTTTTTGCAATACTGTGCTGGATTCCATAGACCATTTGTTTTTTGAATGCCATATCTCTACTATGGTTGCTTATTTTTGGGCTACAAGATGTAATTTACCTTGGAGGAATAGACCTTGGATTAACAACCTAAATTGGGCGAGGAAGCTCTTATCTGGTAATGATTTCTTCCATAAAATCGCTCGGTTTTCTTTTGGTGCTTTGTGCCACCATATTTGGAAGAAGATGAATACTATCATTTTCTGAGGTGATTCGTTTGTGGTTTCGGCCTTAAAGAACCATCTTCTCAAAGCAGTTAAGGATAAGGTGCTCACCTTCAACAACGTACTTCATAATACAAGAAACAAAAGACTTAAGAGAGGTTGGGACTTTGATCCAGCTATCTTCGTTGCTTCGGCTTCTCCCTAGTTGTTGTTTGGTGCTGGCATTGTTCACCGTTCTTTCCAACTTTCTCTTGACTTTTCTTCGTCTTTTGGCGTTCTTCGTTGGGTGAGGGGTTTTTGGTTGTTCTGTTGGTCTTGTATCTTGGCCTTCACTGCCTTTGTTTTCTTTGCTAGTTTGGCTTTTACACCGGTGCCCTTCCACTCTTTGGCTTTCTGCTTTTGAGTGCAAGTTTTTGGCGCCAGTCTCTTTATATAGCTGGTTCAAGTTCTATAATATTCTTACCTTTTACCAAAAAAAAATAATAATAATAATAGTAATCGTGCGTGGGTACACGGTTAGATTGAACCATAAAAATGATATCATTCCTTTTTAAAATCTCACTATTTGATATAGTACATAAAAATATTTTGGTGTCAAAACTCGGCACCCGGTATTTTCTAAGTAAATACCAAAATTTCATAATTTTGAAATAATAACTGAAAATCAACAATCATCACTCAATTGCACAAGTTAGCACTCAATTGCATAAAGTAATTACACCATGACAATTAGCACAAAAGTCGACAACCGGCTACCCCAAGTATAATTTTCGAAAAATAATAAATAATTAAATAAATTGTAAAATTTATTAAATAATTGCAAAATAATTTAATTAAACTACTAAATTAAATTAACATAAGTTCAACTAATCACCTAAGTGCACTTACTAAATTAATCTACTAAGCTAACTCCTTAATCTAACCATTCTAGCTAATTTAATATAAATGACTAACTAAATAATCTAACTACTTCACCTAACTAACTTAACTACCTATATCACTCAACTAAACTAACTAACTAATATTTACTCTAACTAAATCAAGTACTAAACATGCTTAAGCCTAAACTAATCCTTAATAAGTGTAATTAACCCCTAAGCAAGGTTTAGGAGGCTGACTCACTCAATTAGTGACTAAAGAGTTCACGGTGACAGCGAGCGAAACTCGGGTCTATGGCGATGTCAAAGGGAACTCGGACCGAGCTAAAAATAGTCCAAGACAGCTCATGTGACATCCTGGATTTTTACTTCTGCTTTCAATTAAATTGATCGAGCCTTTCATTGACGTGCCTATAGTGCTATTCTCAAAGCTGATCACTCGTGAGATAACTAGATTATCTGAAGAAGTCAATAAGGAATTTTGATGCGATAGACTCGAGAATTCGACTAGGACTTGACTACTCGATCATGCTCATCTACTGAGGTCGTTACCGCACAATTATAAGTCAATTAAAAATCAGAGATAGATCGGTTTGATTGAGATGTATGACTAAACGTGGGTGATTCCACTAAATTACAAAATTCTCATACAGTGGCACTAGACTGATTTTTCTATTGTTTTGGTACCATGTGTCCGTATTTGAATCATCGAAATTTTTACAACAATCGAGAGTCACTAATCCATCAAAGAGGTTCATTGTGGCTTGAAGAAAATCGACCACGGGTCATTTATATTAAAAATTTCTAAAAACTACCCGATAGCCTAGGTCATGCTAAAATTGCGCTGAATTGAAATTAACCGCGGATTTGAATCCGATTTCAGAAATTGAAAGTTCTGTCATGTCACAAGTCATTTTAGGAACATCAACTTAGTCTCTGGAGATTTTTCTCCAAACTGAGGTTTTGGCGGAAAAAGTCGAGATAGGGTCATTTTCAATCGGGAAATTTCGAGGACCGTATTTGATCGCGAAATTGGGATGCAACTAAAAATTCGTTTGCCCATGGTCCATGACTTTTGGACCCTCTCAATTGGCTTCAAGACAAGCTTGATGGCTACTTGTAGCCGAGGATCTAGCTGGGAAAGGGTGGGAATAAACAAGGGGGACAAAGAGATGAGTGTAAGACCATGGTGGCCCCCTCCAGCCCAGCCGATCCGCTCTCCTTCTCCCTTGCCCATCGACTCCTCCATCTATCTTCCTGCTGCTTGAAGACCTCAAAAACCCAGGAAACTAAGCCAGCAGCCAACCCCTTGTCATCAATGCTCGCTGGAGAATGGAACACCACCACCGCTCGCCTACTCGCGCCGAGCGGCCCCCGCGCATGTCCTCGCGCTCCGCTCGCCCTTCCTACCTCTCCGCTTACTATCCCCATGCCTCCGTCCATCTTGGTTGCTGCCTGAGGCCGTTGGACCACCGTGCATTATTGTCTCGCTGTCGTGAGGCCCTACTTAGACCATAGTAGCTCCTCTGCCCATTTCCAGTTCAAGTCGAGCCCGGTCTAGCCCTTCTCGGCCCAAGACTTGCACTGGACAGAAGCGAAGCTAGTGGGTCTCACAACCACTGTTTGGCTCGTTTGGGTGGCTTTCTCGACCTCGATTGGTGGTCCCACTTTGGAGTGTCTCAACCCTCGTTGCGTCCCCGTCATTTTGATCCGAGCGGATTTTTAATCAATTGAGTTTAACTCACTAATCCTTGCTTAGTAAGTTAATTATGTTTAAGGATTGTTTAGTTTAGGCTAAACTAGGATTAGGTGGTTAGTTAGAATAGATTAGTGAATTAGTTAATCGTGAATGCATGTTAGGTGGTTAGATTAGTGTAATTAGCATGTAATTATGCTCTAATATTTATCTTGACAGGTTCGGGAATTTTCCAAACTCGTCTTGGCTTTTAATTAGGTTTTATAGGCCTAAGTTCTATTTATTGGCATTTAATAATTATTTTCCATAATTATTTGATTATTTATTTATTTTCCGAAAATTAGATCCAGATAGCCAGTGACCGGAATTTCATGTTGATTAAAGGGTATGATCTATTTATTTAATTGATTGTTATTTTGTGCAAATTGTGTGTGATTTGTGATTGGGGGTATTTATCCCAAAATTTATTTAATTTTCGTAATTAATTAGAAAATAACTGGGCGTTGGTTTACAATGCCAAAAATATATTTATGGATCAGTGAAATTAGTGGGATTTTAAAGTGAGAAAATATTATATTTTGGCTAAGGCCGACCGTGTACCCACACATGATTATTTTTATCAGGTATAATTAAAATGGTGAAAGTGTTAGATGATCAGGATGGTATACTATATCAGCCTATGCACGATTTGGCAGCTTTTAGTGAGCATTATTAGTATACTATATTAGTATACCTGGCAGCTTCTGGTGAATATTATTAGTATATTATATTAGTATACCTGGCAGCTTCTAGTAGGTATTATTAGTATACTATATTAGTATACCTGACAACTTCTAGTGGGCATTATTAGTATACTATATCAGTATATCTGATAGCTTATGGTGAGCTATACTATCTATTATCAGCTTAGAGTGAGCAGTCATGATTATGATCGGACTTTATAAATAGTATTGACTAGGCTGACCAAGGGTAGGTCGTTATGAAATGTAATCGACTCAGTCGATTGATCGATGGTTTGATTTGATTGGATGAATTGATATGAGTTGACGGTTATTTGAATTATATCGACTTGTAGGAAGGGACTGGGACCAAGGTAAGTCCTTTGACTCGTGCTTGTGCTTAGGCAGCCCTTAGGGCATATTTTCTTCTTAGTCAGGTCTTAGGGAATGAACTAAGACGTCGTGTCACCTCGTTCTGGGATAACATTTCAGATCCTTAGATGGCGATTCCTCCCGAGCGTTTTGGTAGACCGAAGAAGGTCACGGAGGAGAAGTGCTTTATCTCGTTGCATGGGGATCCCAAGGAATGGGTGTATGAATTGGTGAAGTCCGTGGTCTGGGCAGATGAGGCCTTATCCTATAAGGTAACTCATGAATTCATATCATGGTATCATCAAGAGTGGAACAAACCAAGAGAATGTCCCATACCTAAATCTAAAGTCCCTAGGTATGTTTTGGAGATTGCTCTTGGAAAGGGCACAGCAGATCCACCGAAGGGTTCGGTGGTAGATCCGGGTCTCTCAGATCTAGGGACTCCGGTGTACTCCACTGAAGGCTCCAACAAGGATGAGGTCGAGGATGAGGACCAGTAGCTTTTGAAACCCCCCTGTTTTGTAGATTCTGTTTTTATAGACTAGTTTTGTGTATGACTTGTCTTGACTGGGATTGGCTTATGTATATATATAAGTGTATGGTGTAGTTTGAAAAATCATGGCTCTACTTTTCTTTCCCATCTTGTTGTTGTCTGGGGATTTAATTAATTACTTCCGCATACGTATTAAAATGAATGGTTGGCGACGTGTCCTGAGACGTTGCTAGTAATCGACCGTAGAGAGATGGGCACGTGCTCGGAGGATCGGGGCGTGACATCCCCATTTAAGTGGTATTAGAGCGAAGTTTAGAGATTGGAGTGATAAGGTACGATGCTCTTTGGGATAGATAGTAGAAAAGACCTTTAATTCAAGCTGGTGCATGTCTGTGATAGCTATTTGATAGAATTATTTGTGTGAATGGATCGCTCAGCTTTTGATTCAGTGTGGAATTGGAAGCAGGCTTCTTTAAAGAACCTTCAGAATGAGCAATTAAGAGCAGAGGACTCCTAGGAAGCATGCCATCGGTCTTGCAACTCGGGGTAGGATGTCGACAAGAGTCGGTACCCAAAGAGGCCGAGGTAGAGCGCTAGCTCAGGCTAGCACGATCGGAGTAGCATCGTCACCCGTTGGTGCCGGGGTAGTAGCCCCTGGTGATCCGAGGTTCGAGGGGATCGTGCAGGCGCTTGAAGCTATGAGAGATCTAATGGGGTAGAAGGCCCAGAACCAAGCTGCCACCACTGCCATCGTCGCTCAAGCTGCCACTACTACTGCCGTTGCCACCGTTGTTGCACCTTTTGAAGTTCCAGCTGGGAATGTAATCGTGGATAGGGAGAGACTGATCCACAAGTTGGTGGAGCAATTCCTAAAGCTGAACCCACCGAGGTTCACGGGTATCGGGGATCCAGAGACTGCATCTCTTTGGATTCAGGATCTTGATAAGGTGTTTGCACTGCTGAGGTGGAATGAGGAGGAGAAAGTAATCCTGGTAGTCTATCAACTGCAAGGTAACACCAATATCTGGTGGAGGGTCGCCAGAGACATAATGTTCCTGGAAGGAGTAATTCTGGTGATGGGATGTGTTCCTCAGAGCTTTCAATGATAAGTATTTTTCAGGTAGCGCTCGAGAATAGAAGATGGTGGAACTTCAATGCTCCATCAAGGAATGATGACGGTTGACCAGTATGAGTACAAGGTCAAATTGCAGAGCTTTCTCAATATGCTCCAAGATTGATAGAGGATCCGGAAGAAAAAGCTCAAAGGTTCAGGAATGGCCTTCGACTAGAGTTGAAACAACCATTGGTGCCATTTGACCTGAAGGACTATCATGAGGTCTACAATCGAGCTCAGTTGCTTGAGAGAAGTTTGAACGAGCATGCAGCCTCTTCTTGATCAAGGTTTAATTCAAATAAAGAAGGGATTCGACATGGGAAGAGGCACATGATTGGAGGAAGATTCTAGGTTCTTCCCAATAGGAGGGGTGGAATTAGAAAGTCAGGGCCAAGTCAGAATGGCATATGTCGCTTTTGTAGAAGACAACATGGTATGGCCCTGTGCCCTCAAATGATAGGCGCTTATTTTGAGTGTGGCCAACAATGTCACCTAGCCAGAGATTGTCCTAGACGACTAAGAGGACAGCCGCAGTTACCTAGGACAGATTAGAGGGTACGCACCACAAAACGCACTGCAGGGTGGACAAATGAGACCCTTAGTTTAGGGTACATTGTATGTAATTACTAGAGGTCAGGATGAGGATGCGCTTGATGTGATTACTGGTATGGTTTCACTGAACGACCATGCTACTTATGCTTTATTCAACCCAAGAGTGACTCATTCTTCTATTGCTGAGTAATATGTTAAGTTGATAAGATTAAGTCCTATATTATTGGAGTCAGTGGTTAGCATATCTACACCGTTGAAGGATAAGGTGTTAGCTGCATTGGGTTGTTCTGGTTGCAAGTTAGCGATAGGTGAGCGAGAGGGGAAAAAAGATTTATTAGTCCTAGCCATGTATGACTTTGATTTGATAATTGGCATAGACTGGCTCACCAAGCAACGAGCTAAAATGGACTATTATTGCAAGGCGATCCAGTTCAACCCACTAAAGGGCGAGAGTTTTGAGTTTATTGGAAATAGAGGAGGACCCTCAATTACTTTGATCTCATCATCTGAGGCAACCCTTTTGTTAGACGAGGGTTGTCAAGGTTACTTGCCAACTGTCGTGGATACAACAGTTGAGAAGCTGAAGATCAAAGATATCATAGTGGTGCAAGAATTTCCAAATGTATTCCCGAAGGAATTGCTAGGATTACTACCAGAGAGAGAGATCGACTTCATGATTGAGCTAGCACTAAGGACAGAGCCAATCTCTAAGGCTCCTTACCGGATGACGTTATCGGAATTGAAGGAACTAAAGGTACAAATGCAAGAATTGTTAGATAAGGGATTCATACGGCCCCGTGGATCATCTTAGGGAGCACTAGTTCTATTCATGAAGAAAAAAGATGGTTCGCTGCATATGTACATCGACTATCGACAACTCAATCAAGTGACGATCAAGAACAAGTATCCACTGCCGAGGATCGACGACTTGTTTGATCGGTTACAAGGAGCGTTGATATTTTCAAAAATCGACTTGAGGACATGATATCATTAGTTGAGGATCAGGAAAGAAGACATCCCGAAGTCAGCATTTCGTACTTGATACGGCCATTATGACTTTACTGTAATGCCGTTCGGGTTGACAAATGCTCCAGTTGTATTCATGGATTTGATGAACCGAGTGTTCAAAGAATACCTGGATCAATTCGTGATCGTGTTCATAGATGATATTTTGGTGAATTCGAGGAGTGATGAAAAGCATGAAGTCATATGAGAGTAATACAGTAGACTCTGAGCATCCATTAGTTGTATGCCAAGTTAAGCAAGTGCGAGTTTTGGTTAACTCGTGTTGCTTTCCTAGATCATGTAATTTCGAGCGAAGGAATCTTCGTGGACCTGTCCAAGATTGAAGCAATGACCAATTGGCCTAGACCGACTACAATGACTGAGATTAGAAGTTTTCTAGGTTTGGCAGGTTACTGCAGACGGTTCGTGGAAGGATTTTCAGCTTTAGCATCGCTGTTGACCTGACTCCTAAAGAAAGAAGAAAATTTTGTTTGGTCAGACAAGTGCGAGCGTAGTTTTCAAGAGCTTAAGCAGAAGCTAACTACTACCCCTATACTAACCATTCCATTTGGTCCTGGAGAGTACGAGATCTATAGTGATGCATCGTTTAGAGGACTGAGTTGTGTGCTAATGCAATATGATAAGGTTGTTGCATACGCCTCCCGCCAGTTGAGAACTCATGAACTGAATTACCCGATCCATGAATTAGAGCTCACATCCATCATTTTCGCTCTAAAGATTTGGAGACATTATTTGTGTGAAGAGAAATTCCAGATCTTTACTGATCATCAAAGTCTCGAGTATCTATTCGCTCAGAAGGAGTTGAATATGAGACAGCGACAATGGATGGAACTTCTAAAGGACTATGACTGTGATATCCTCTACCACCCCGAGAATGCGAATAAGGTTGACGATGCTTTCAGTCAAAAATCTTCTGTAGCGCAAATGGTACTTAAGGAGTGGAATTTGATCGGGAGAGCTCGAGATTCGGTGTTCAAGTTTGAGGTAGGCCACCTTTCGAATCTTATGGCCACCCTCAAAATTGAGCCAGATGTCTAGATTAGGATTAAATTACTTTGGCCGACAAACTTAGATATTCAGAAGATTCTACAAGAGTATACGGATAAGAGGATGGCTGACTTTCAGATTTCTAAGGACGGAACACTTAGGTTCCGAGGATGACTAGTTGTACCTGACGATGTCAAGCTTAGAGAGAAGATCTTATTAGAAGCTCGTCGTAGTAGTTACATCATTCATCTTGGCAGTACGAAAATGTATCAGAATCCGTGTCAACACTATTGGTGGTCTGGTTTGAAGGTGGACATCGCCAAGCATGTCGCTAAGTGTCTGACGCGTTAGTAGGTTAAAGCACAGCATTGTAAGCCGGGAGGACTTCTGCAACTCCTCGAGATTCCAGAGTGGAAGTGGGAGCACATTGCGATGGATTTCATGATCAGATTACCAAGGAGTCAGAGAGGAAATGATTTCATTTGGGTAGTGATCGACAAATTGACAAAGTCAGCTCACTTCATTACGGTACGAAAGGACCTTAGTTTGAACAGGTACGCTAAGTTGAACGTGCGCCAAATAGTTCGACTGCTTGGAGTGCCGCTTACGTTTACCTTAGATCAAGACCCGAGATTCACCGCTGTTTTTTGGAAAAGCTTGTAGAGTGCTTTAGGTACGAAGCTGCAGTATAGTACGTCATATCATCCTCAAACGGATAGCTAGCCTAAGAGGACGATTCAGACCCTCGAAGACATGCTGCGAGCTTGTGTATTGGATTTCAAGGAAGCTGGGAGGAACAGCTTCATCTCTTCGAGTTTACCTACAACAACAGTTATCAGCAAAGCATCCAAATGCCTCCCTTTAAAGCATTGTATGGTAGAGCGTGTAGAACGCCCATTTGTTGGGACAAAGTCAGAAAGAGAAAGATCACAAGCCCAGAGTTGGTTCAACAATCAGTGTATGCAGTCACAGTGATCAAAAACAGATTAAAGACAGCTTAGAATTGCTAGAAAAGCTATGCAGATAAGCATCGAAAGCTTTTGGAATTCCAAGTTGGTGATTATGTTTTTTTGAAGGTGTCACTGATGAGGGGAACTTCATGCTTCGGCAAGAAAGGGAAACTGAGTCTGAGATACGTAGGTCTGTTTGAAATTCTTGAGAGAATCGGGACCCTAATGTATCGTCTTGCATTGCCGCCAAGACTGGCACAAGTGCACGACGTCTTTCACATGTCCATGGTGAGGAAGTATGAGCCCAACCCGACCCACATGCTTAATTTTGAGGAATTGGATGTGGACGATCGAGTCTCATACATTGAAAGCTCGGTTCAGATCATGGATCGATAAGAGCAAATTTTGCGTACAAAGACCATCCTATTAGTCAAAGTGGTTTGGCAACACCACGGCACTGAATGAGCAACCTAGGAGAGTGAAGAGTTGATGAGACAATTGTACCCCCACCTTTTTGTCTAAAAATTGTAATGATTTAAATTTTGAGGACAAAATGTTTATAAGAGGAGAAGAGTTGTGACACCTTGGATTTTTACTTATACTTTCAATTAAATTAATTGGGCCTTTCAACGACACGCCTATAGTGCTATTTTCATAGCTGATCACTCGTAAGATAACTATATTATTTGGAGAAGTCATTAACGAATTTTAATGCGATAGACTCGAGAATTTGACCATGACTCAACTACTCGACCATTCTCATCTGTTGAGGTCATTCTGACACATTTATCAGTCGATTAGAAATCAGAGATAGATTGGTTTGACTGAGATGTGTGGCTAAACGTGGGTGATTCCACTAAATTACAAAATTCTCGTTAATCGACATTAGACTGATTTTTCTATCATTTTGGTACCCCGTGTCTGTTTTTGAATCCTCGAGATTTCACGACAACCGAGAGTCGCCAATGTATTGAAGAGGTTCATTGCAGCTCGAAGAAAATCAACTACGGGTCATTTGCACTAAAAATTTCTAAAAGCTACCCAATAGCCTAGGTTATGCTAAAATCGCGCCGAATTGAAATTAACCGCGAATTTGAATATGATTTCATAATTTGAAAGTTTTGTCATGTCATAAGTCATTTTAGAAATATCAACTCAGTCTCCGAAGATTTTTCTCAAAACCGAGGTTTTAGTAGAAAAAGTCGAGATAGAGTCATTTTTGACCGGGAAATTCCGACCACCGTTTTTTTATCGCGAAATTAGAATGCAATGAGGATCTATTGGCGAGGAAAAATGCCAATTGGATCGAGGACTCGAATGTTGGATTTATGAGAGCTGATTTGAGTTGATTTAAGAAATTGAATTCAATTTGAGAGAAATCAACCAAAAATTCATTTGCCCATCGTCCATGACTTTTGGATCCCCTCAATTAGCTTCCAAGACAAGCTTGATGGCTACTTGTGGCTGAGCATCCAGATGGGAAAGGATGGGACCAAGCAAGGGGAACAGAGATGAGTGTGAGACCATGGTGGCCCCCTCCAACCCAGCCGGTCCCCTCTCCTTCTCCCCTGCCCGTCGACTCATCCTCCATCCATCTTCCTACTACTTGAAGACCTCAAAAACCCAGGAAACCGAGCCAGCAACCAACCATCCTAATTTCTGCCTAAGGCTGGCGGACCATCGTGCGTCGCCATCTCACTGCCGTGAGGCCCTGCTTGACCACAACAGCGCTTTTGCCTGTTTCCAGTTCAAGCCGAGCCTGGTCCAACCCTTCTCAGCCCAAGACTAGCACTAGACAAAATCGAAGCTAGTGGGTCTCGCAGCCACTGTTTGGCCTGTTTTGGTGGCTTTCCTGACCTTGCTTGGTGGTCCCACTTTGAAGTGTCCCAACCCTTGCCACGTCCACGTCATTTTGATCTGAGCAGATGGTTAGATTAGGTGGTTAGTTAAAATAGATTAGTCAATTAGTTAATTGTGAATGCATGTTATGATGTGGACATTGAGCCATATCGAGGAGGAGGTGCTAAGGACCCATTATATATTTCTACTGGTTCGATCACTCGAGCACGGGCCAAGCAATTTAGGCAAGCTGTTGGTATCATGGTTCGTGATCTTTGGCGTGGAGATGACCTTGGATCAAATCTTGAAGAATCTTGGAAATCTTGGCGCAATTTAATTATCTGGTCACCAAATATTTGACCAATTAAAATAGGAATATTCTTCTTGTTTAGGAATATTCTAGAATATGACGCATTAGTTTTTTTTAGGGTTGGTTTTAGGGTTTGTGTGGTGGCTAGAAGGCCTATATATATAAGACTGACTGAATTACTTTGAGGGACAGAGATATTTTATTTTTTAAGGACAAAAATTGAGAGATTTTCTTCTACTGCTCTTTGGAGGACTTGACCTTATCAAGATTCTCTTAGGCGATCGATTTGACTTATCGAGTGAGATAGCGAATTCTTTCGCTCGTGGCGTCTATAACGTTGGTTGGTTGACACGCGTTCATCAACGGGTCACGTTCATACCGAGGTTGCCAATCACAAGTTTGATTGGAGGTCGAGGTTTGCAATTCGCACTATATGGGACTTCGTAGAATGATCCTTTTCGCAACAATTCACATCAGTTTGGTATCAGAGCTTGCTTCTACAAGGTCTATTTATCTTTAATTTTCCGTTGATATTTAGAAATTTGAGATTTATTAAGCTAGGGTTTCGGTTCTAGCTAATTTAGGGATCCGATTGCTTTTGTGCTTCCATACGTAGTTGTTTTCTATTAGTTTTAAATTTTCTTTTCTAGCATCTTAAATTGTATCTGAGTTCATAAAAAAATGAAAAAAAAAATGAAAAAAATGAAAAAAAAAAGAAAAAAAGAAGAGAAAGAAAACGCACACAAAAAAAAAAAGTGCGCAAGAGAAAAAAAAAAAAGCAGCTTCGGCAAAAAAAAAAATTAGCCGAACAAAAAAAATCAAGAAGACGACTCGTTTGTTAGTAGACCGAATTGAAACAAAATCGATGCGATTTGCGTTTCAATTGGAATTTCGAATGTTGTACTTGTTGGTTTGAAATTGTTACTTGCTGAATCGAAATCAATAGTGATCTAATCTTGTTTGATTAGTTCGATTGATTGTCGTGAGAGGGTTAAGAGACAGGTTTTGAGTTCGATAAAGAGCTTGTGAAAAGAGAATACGAGAGGAAAAAGGCAAGAGTTTGTAAGCTTAATTGAGGGTGAAAAAAGCCTACACTTGAGTTAAACACGAGGGGAGTGACAAACACCTTGAGAGAAACATGTGAGGGAGTGATTGGTGAGGATTTTTGTGACTAACGTTTACTTGCAAGTCTAAAATATGTCGCATGAAGAAAGTGTGAATCAAAAGGAGGTTGGCTCCATACGAAGGGATGAAGCGCTTGTGGAAAGCATCCAGCAATTGAAGGCCGTAGTGGAGGAGCTTAGTGGCTGAATGATGGGGAATGACATGAGGGTTGATGGTGACCGAGAGCTACCCCGGGGAAGGCCGTAACATCAGCGAGACACCTCTCGAACACGACATAGAAGGCAGAGGTATTATGATGATGATGAGGCCGACATGGAGGATGATCGAGATGCTCGATTTGGAAGGTGGAATGGAGCCCGAGGGTTTAGACACCAAGAAGATAATGAACTTGGCAATATCATGATGAAGATTCCTTCTTTCCAAGGGAAGAATGATCCCGATGCGTATCCAGAATGGGAGAAACGCATGGAGATGGTATTTGATTGCCAACGATACTTCGAGCTCAAAAAGGTAAAAATTGCAGCTGTTGAATTTACTGATTATGCTATAATTTGGTGGGATCAACTTGTGACTAGTAGGAGGCGCAATGGTGAAAGGCCGATAGAGACGTGGGATGAGATGAAAGCGATGATGAGAAGGCGTTTTGTACCTAGTCATTACCACCGAGATTTGTTTCAAAAGTTACAAAATCTCAAACAAGGCAATAAGAGCGTGAAAGAGTATCATAAGGAGATGGAGATTGCCATGATCCGTGCTAATGTGGTGGAGGATCGTGAGGCCACAATGTCAAGATTTTTGAGTGGTTTGAGCCGAGACATAGCAAGGGTGGTGGAGCTGCAACACTATGTTGAATTGGAGGAATTGGTAGACAAAGCTATCAAAGTTGAGCGGCAATTGAAGTTGGATCGAAATCAAAGAGTGGAGAAGGTTCAAATCAGAATTAGAGATCCAATTGGAAAAGAGATGAGAAGCCAAATTGGAGAGGAAACAACACAAAAACCGAAACCTCAAAGGAGAAGGAGAGGGACGGTAAAGTTGGAACGAATCCGGCTTCAGGTAAAACCGAAAACCCTAACACTAGAACTCGTGAGATTAAATTTTTTAAGTGTTTGGGTAGGGGTCATATGGCGAATCAATGCCCTAATAGGAGGGTGATGATCATGACTGGACATGGTGTTATTGAGTCCGAAAGTGAAAGGGAAGAAGAGGATGATGAGATGCCACCATTGGAGGATTGTAGTGATGGAGACGTGACTATAAAAGGAGACTTATTGGTGGTTAGGTGTTCTCTGAGTGTGCAAATAAAGGAGGAGGAGCATCACCAACAAAGAGATAACTTGTTTCATACAAGATGCGTGGTGAATGGTAAGATATGTAGTATGATAATTGATGGGGGTAGTTGTGCAAATGTGGCAAGTTGCATTATGGTGGATAAGTTGGGTTTAAAGACGACAAAGCACCCTAGGCCTTATAGACTTCAATGGTTGAATGATAGTGGAAAGGTGAAAGTGTCGAAGCAAGTCCGAATCCCATTTGAGATAGGGAGATATAAGGACGAGGTAGAGTGTGATGTTGTACCTATGCAAGCGGGTCATATCTTGCTTGGAAGACCATGGCAATATGATCGAAAGGTACATCATGATGGATATACTAATCGTTATTCATTGGTGAAGAATCAAAAGACTTATACCTTGGTACCAATGACACCTAGTGAGGTGTATCAAGATCAGTTAAAGTTACAACGAGAAGCCGAGAGAGAGAGAGAGAGAATGTGAGAAATCCGAGGGCTTGCGTGGTATGTCTGAGACGCAAGGAAAAGGAGAGGCCGAGAGAAGAATTGTGGTAAAAACGAGGGAAAAGAAGAGAGGAAAGAAAAGAGGCAAAATAATTTTTATGCAAAATCAAGTGAAGTGAGGAGAGCTTTAGTTCTAGATCGACCAATGCTTGTACTTGTGTACAAGGAGGTTTTGTTTTCTACTAACGATCTTGACCCAAGTTTGCCTAGTCCTATTGTGTCTTTATTGCAGGAATTTGAAGATGTCTTTCCTAATGAACTTCCTTGAGGGATACCACCGATTCGAGGCATAGAACATCAAATTGATGTGATTCCTAGTGCGCCATTACCTAATCGACCCGCATATCGAAGTAATCCCGAGGTGACAAAGGAACTTCAGCGGGAAGTTAGCGAACTTTTGGAACGGGGTATGTGAGAGAGTCTTAGCCCGTGCGCCGTCCCTGTTTTGTTGGTGCCAAAGAAGGATGGAACTTGGCGAATGTGTGTCGATTGCTGAGCGATCAATAATATTACGGTAAAGTATCAACATCATATTCCTAGGTTAGATGACATGTTGGATGAGTTGCATGGTTCTTGCATTTTCACTAAGATCGATTTGAAAAGTGGCTTTCATCAAATTAGGATGAAAGAAGGTGATGAATGGAAAACTGCATTTTCACTAAGTATGGATTATATGAGTGGTTAGTAATGCCATTTGGATTAACTAATGCACCAAGCACGTTTATGCGACTTATGAATCATGTTTTGCGTGTTTTTATTGGTCGATTTGTGGTTGTCTATTTTGATGAAATCTTGATTTATAGCCGAAGTCCTGATGACCATATTGAGCATGTGCGAGTTGTCTTGCAGGTTTTAAGGGCCGAGCAATTATACACTAATCTAAAGAAGTGCTCTTTTGTCACCAACAAATTAGTATTTCTAGGATTTGTTGTTAGTGCTGATAGTATACAGGTTGATGAAGAAAAGGTCAAAGCAATCCGTGAATGGCCAACGCCTAAGATCATAGGAGAGGTGCGTAGCTTTCATGGATTGGCGAGTTTTTATCGACGATTTGTGAGAAATTTTAGCACCATTGCCGCACCTTTAACTGAGGTTATCAAGTAGACGATTTGTTATCTTTGCCAAATTTCAGTGCTACTTTTGAGATAGAGTGCGATGCTTCTGGTATAGGAATTGGAGCTGTGTTGATGCAAGGAGGGCATCCCATAGCTTATTTCAGCGAAAAATTGAGTGGAGCAACATTGAATTATCCTACCTATGATAAAGAGATGTATGCTTTAGTGCGAGCTTTGGAGACTTGGCAACATTATCTATGGCCAAAAGAGTTTGTAATCCACACTGACCATGAGACCTTGAAATACTTGAAAGGGCAGCAAAAGTTGAATAAAAGACATGCCAAATGGATGGAGTTCATCGAGACTTTTCCATATGTGATCAAGTACAAGAAAGGTAAGGAGAATGTGGTAGCCGATGCACTTTCTCGAAGGTATGCAATTCTAACTATATTAGAAGCAAAGTATCTAGGTTTTGAGCATATTAAGGGCTTATATACTGATGATGATGACTTTGGGAGAATGTATGAAGCATGTGAACACGCTACATTTGATAAATTTTATAGGCATGAAGGTTATCTTTTTCGTGAAAACAAACTATGTTTGCCTAAGTGTTCTTTGCGTGAATTGTTGGTGCGGGAAGCGCATAGTGGTGGTTTAATGGGGCATTTTAGCATTAATAAGACTTATGAAGTGCTGCATGAACATTTTTATTGGTCACATATGAAGAGAGATGTCATACGTGTTTGTGAGAGATGCATTGCTTGTAAGCAATCTAAGTCTACAACTAAACCGCATGACTTGTATACACCATTACCTATTCCAACGCATCCCTGGACTGATATTTCTATGGATTTTGTGTTAGGATTGCCTAGGTCTAAGAATGGTAGAGATTCTATTTATGTGGTTGTTGATCGGTTTTCAAAGATGACTCATTTTTTACCTTGTCATAAAACTGATGATGCATCTCATGTTGCTGATTTGTTCTTTAGGGAAGTTGTTCGTTTGCATGGCATGCCTAGATCGATTGTTTCAGATCGAGATTCTAAATTTCTTAGCTACTTTTGCAAAACATTGTGGAAAAAATTAGGAACACGGTTATTATTTTCTACTACTTGTCATCCACAGACCGATGGTCAAACCGAGGTAGTTAATAGAACTTTAGGGGTATTGTTGCGTGCTATTATTAAAAAGAACATAAAATCTTGGGAAGATTGTCTGCCACATGTTGAATTTGTATATAATAGGAGCATGCATTCTGCTACTAAATTTACCCCATTTGAGGTTGTCTATGGTTTTAATCCGTTAACTCCGTTAGATTTAACCCCTTTACCTGTTGATGAGCGTGTGGATTTAGATGGAGCAAAGAAAGCTGAATTTGTAAGAACGTTACATGAGAAGACGCGCACAAATATTGAGCGCAAGACTGAGCAATATGCAAGCAAGCCAACAAATGGCATAAGGAAGTGGTGTTTGAACCCGGTGATTGGGTTTGGGTTCATATGCGCAAAGAGAGATTTCCTGAGCAGCGACATTCTAAGTTATTATCGTGAGGGGATGGACCATTCATGGTTTTGGAAAGAGTTAACAATAATGCCTAGAAGTTCGATCTTCCAGGTAAGTATGACGTTAGTGCCACATTTAATGTTTTTGACTTGACTCTTTTTTATGCCAGTGATGATTTGAGGGCAAATCCTTTGCACGGGAGAGGGAATGATGTGGACATCGAGCCATATCGAGGAGGAGGTGTTAAGGACCCATTATCTATTCCTACTAGTTTGATCACTCGAGCGCGGGCCAAGCAATTTAGGCAAGCTGTTGGTATCATGGTTCGTGATCTTTGGCGTGGAGATGACCTTGGATCAAATCTTGAAGAATCTTGGAAATCTTGGCGCAATTTAATTATCTGGTCACCAAATATTTGACCAATTAAAATAGGAATATTCTTCTTGTTTAGGAATATTCTAGAATATGACGCATTAGTTTTTTTTTTTTTTTTAAGGGTTGGTTTTAGGGTTTGTGTGGTGGCTAGAAGGCCTATATATATAAGACTGACTGAATTTCTTTGGGGGACAAAGATATTTATTTTTTAAGGACAAGAATTGAGAGATTTTCTTCTACTGCTCTTTTGAGGACTTGACCTTATCAAGATTCTCTTTGACGGTCGATTTGACTTATCGAGCGAGATAGCGAATTCTTTCGCTCGTGGCGTCTATAACGTTGGTTGGTTGACACGCATTCGTCAACAGGTCACGTTCATACCGAGGTTGCCAATCACAAGTTTGATTGGAGCTCGAGGTTTGCAATTTGCACTATCTGGGACTTCATAGAACGATCCTTTCCGCAACAATTCACATCATGTTAGGTGGTTAGATTAGTGTAATTAGCATGTAATTATGCTCTAGTATTTATCTTGATAGGTCTGGGAATTTTCTAACCCCATCTCGGCTTTTAATTAGGATTTATGGGCCTAAGTTCTATTTATTGGCATTAAAAATTATTTTGGGTAATTATTTATTTATTTATTTATTTTTCGAAAATTAGACTGGGATAGTCAATGACCGGAATTTCGTGTTCATTGCAGTGATGTGATCTATTTATTCAATTGACTGTTATTTTGTGCAAATTGAGTGTAATTTGTGATTTGGGGCATTTATCCCAAAATTTATTTAATTTCCGTAATTAACTAGAAAATCATCAGGCATCGGTTTACAACCATAAAAATATGTTTATGGATCAGTGAAATTAGTGGGATTTTTAAGTGAGAAAATTATATTTTGGCTAAAGCCAACCTTGTACCTACACGAGTATTTTTATCGGGTATGATAAAAATGGTGAAAGTGTTAGATGATCAGGTTAGTATACTATATCCCCTGGTGGGCAATCTGGCAGCTTCTGGTGAGTATTATTAGTATACTATATTAGTATACCTAGCAGCTTCTTATGAGCATTATTAGTATACTATATTAGTATACCTAGCAGCTTCAGTGAGCATTATTAGTATACTATATTAGTATACCTAGCAGCTTCTGGTGAGCATTATTAGTATATTATATTAGTATATCTGGCAGCTTCTGGTGAGCTATACTATTTATTATCAATTTAGAGTGAGCAGTCCTGATTATGATCGGACTAAATAAATAGTATTGAATTGGCCGACCAAGGGTAGGTCGTGATGACATGTAATCGACTGAGTTGATTGATCGATTGTTCAATCTGATTGGATGAATTGATATGAGTGGATGGTTACTTGAATTATACCAACTTGCAGGAAGGGACTAAGGCCAAGGTAAGTCCTCTGACTCGTGCTTGTACGTAGACAACCTTTGGGGCATATTTTCTTCCTAGTCGGGTCTTAGACAGTGAACTTGCTGAGACGTCATCTCACTCCGTTGTGAGATAACATTTCAAGTCCTTAGATGGCAGCTCCTCCCGAGTATTTTGGTAGATCGAAGAAGGTCACGGAGCAGAAGTGCTTTATCCCGCTGCACGGGGATCTTAAGGGATGGGTGTACAAATTGGCGAAGCCTATGGTCTAGGTAGATGAGGCCTTACCCCATAAGGTACCTCATCGATTCAGATCATGGTATCGTCAGGAGCAGAACATACAAAGAGAAGGTCCCATACCTGAATCAGAAGTCCCTAGGTATGTTTTGGAGATTGCTCTTGGAAAGGGCACAGCAGATCCACCGAAGGCTTCTGTGGTAGATCCCGATCTCTTAGATCTAAGGACTACGGTGTACTCCACTGAAGGCTCCAACGAGGATGAGGACTAGTAGCTTTTGAAACCCCCCTGTTTTGTAGACCCTATTTTTATAGACTGGTTTTGTCTATGACTTGTCTTGACTCGGCTTGGCTTATGGATATATATAAGTGTGCGGTGTGGTTTGAAAAATTGTTGCTCTACTTTTCTATCCCATCTTGTTGTTGTCTGGGGATTTAATTAATTGCTTCCGAATGCGTATTAAAATGAATGGGTCGGCGACGTGTCTTGGGACATCACTAGTAATCAATCGCAAAGGGATGGGCAAATGCTCAGAGGATCGAGGCATGACAGCTCAACTAGGGCTGAGCTTTGGCCTTGCTTCTAGGGCTGAGTTGCGTGCTAGACGAAAGTTGGGGAGGGTTGCTCGATTTGGTGCTGGACTTTGTTAGATTGCTGAAACATGTAGCGGCGTGAGATGGGCTGGACGTGGGGCTTGTGTGAAGGCAGGCTGACTTGAAGAAATTCGATGGATGGTGAACTGGAGGGGTGTAGTGACTCGGTGGAAGAGAAGCAAGGTGGATTCGGTGAGGCAGGAGTTTCGCACGAAGAAGAAGGGGAGTAGCTGGCTTAGCGTGCGTGAGAAGCCTAAGAGGGGTAGAAAGTCAAATAGAAATATCTACTCATCAAAGCTTGGTCCCCTAAGCATTCATGCACATCCCTTTGGTCCCCCATAATTCTTTCTTGCACATAATTTCCACAAATAACTCAATTTGGACAGCAAAACAGCAATTTTTCTCTCCCATCCGAATTTCTTTCCTTTTTCCGAAATGTTCGGAATTCAATTTTTTCTAAAATCCCGGACTTAACAAAATTTCTCCTAAAGACGGCCTAAGTCTTCCTTGAAATTTCTAACATAGGGATCCATGACGGGCTATTAGATGTGAATAGCCTTAGACGAAATGACATTGTTTCTCCGAATTTTCTAAATTTTATTTTTTCTGTTTTATGTTCATTGCGTTTTCTTTTCTTTCCTTCTTTTCCAGTTATTGTTCATCTTCTTTCTTGATTTCTCTAGTGTTTTCTTCTTAGCATAGATCGAAATAAATGAAAGTCCGATAAAATTCGATTATAAAGGGTGATGGAATTTGAGTCGGCGGAAGATGACTTACCTAATTCCGATGCGCAAACAGCAAATAGCCCCGAACAAACGTTGAATTGCGAATAAATCATGAACAAAACTACCTCATGTTAGTCTGGATGCAATCACAAGGAAAACATCCGATTTCCACAACGTAAATGCCGATTGTTCTTGCAAAAATGAAATGGAACGCCTTGATCTTCTTTGATGGAAATGGAGAGGAACTTTGGTGCAAATGAATGGCCAACCAACACAACGGTTGTGTTTGGGAGCCTTTTATACGTCTCCCTTTGTACCCCTCCATTTGTGCCTTTCCATCGTAGCATATCAAGTCCAATTGGTGCAATCCAATCGCACCCCATCATGGACGTACTAGCTAACTAGCTAAAGTACAACATCTCCCACTCAGACATGATGGGCTTGATAGGAATCTATCAAGAATATAAGGCATTCAACATTCATCAACTTTACAAAACAATTCATACTGACAAATAAGCCGTGCGACCAGTGAGTACACTTGCACTTGGGAGCTCAAATTATGCACCTGTTAGGGATAACATAATGGCTACAACCCCGAAAATATATAAACAATCGATGTCTCACAGTGTCCCAGATATATTTTGTTACATCAATGCAAGTATATCTATCCCTTAAAGGCTATACTTGACTATTCTAAAAAAACAAAAACACCATATTTTTACAATTATATCCGCAACCACATAGGGTGATATAATTGGTCAACCAGTAAATACATGTGATAGATGTAAAACAACAATAGTCTTCATTCGCACTCATGTCTCTCTCAATTTCAGAACAATTGCTTTCCTAGACACGTCCCGTAGGCCATATCTATTCATGACCGCCCGTAACATGCTAAAGTAGCAACATTGATCTTTCACTTCGAGAACATAGTCAGAAGTAACATAGGGCACAAAAATTGAGGCAAAATACAAATTACCTCAAGGACTCACACGATGAGTAAACAGGGATAATTTTACTCATCTTTCCTTATTGGTCGTACAATGCACATGTAGTATGAATTACATGCTATAGTGGATTACTCTTTCTATAAGAGCGTATGTCAATCATCAAATATATCCACCATACAGATCTTAGCCTAAACATAGTCACGTGTTTCTCATGTACTCATGTTTAGCCCGAGTGCTATATCAGCTCACTTTCTATAGTGCACAATTAAGTATTCGCATCCGGCGTCTTTCAGGCATACATGATTGTAGGACTATCATGCTCGGTCTTATTATAAACAAATCACAAACCTCATCTTGACTCCAATCAAGGCGACATATTTTATCTACCAAACTTGCTCTTCAGCATTTATTTGTACATAACATCTCATCTCAACATGTTAACTACAGCACTTGAGGCGATTGCTCGTGTGAGTGAGCCAATCATTGCCTGCTGACATACTTTTCAATAATATATGTGTGTTTGTGCTAGTCTCATAGTGGATTTGTACTTATTGATAAAACATCAAATCATTAATAAACAAACAAGTACAATACATCTGTCCACAAATACATAAACCAATGATCCTCTTCAATAACATATATCACATTCTACGCAATCCTAGTGACATCCTATGGGTCAAGAACATGTCTCTAGGAATAGCCTTCGTAAATGGATCAGCAACCATTCTATTGGTTGAAATGTATTGTAGGATCACTTCTTTCTGCGCTATAATACCTCTGATGAAGTTATTCTTTATGTCAATGTGCTTTGTCCTTCCATGATACTTAGGATCTTTCACATAGGCAATGGCAGCTTGACTATCGCAATAAATTGTCACCGGTCTTGGAACTTCAGTGACAGTGGTTAAATTTTCCAAGAAACGTTTTAGCCATACTGCTTTTTGCACTGCGGCACAACATACAATAAATTCTGCCTCCATCGTAGACAAAGCCGTGCATGTTTGTTTCTTGCGATTCCAAGAAATCGCACCTCCATTGAGCAAGAACGCATATCCAAAAGTCGATTTACGCTCATCCAGGTCTCCACCCCAATCGGCATCTGAATAACCCAATAGGCGTAAATCATTCCCTTGGAAACAAAGTCGATAGTCCATGGTGCCCTTCAAGTATCTCAGGATCCTTTTCACTACTTTCTAGTGTGCTTGACCAGGATTTGATTGATATCGGCTCACCAATCCCATGGCATAACATATGTCGGGTCGAGTACACATCATAGCATACATCAAACTTCCAACTGCACTAGCGTAAGGAACAGTTTCCATCACTTTGATTTCTTCTGGACTCTTATGACACATTTCAGTACTTAGGCCTTCACCTTGCATGACAAGGGTATCAATGGGATTACAATGCTGCATATTGAAACGCTCAAGAATCTTCATAATATAAGACTCTTGTGATAAAGTAAGGAGTTTATTCGATCGATCTCTTTCGATCTTAACTCCTAATATATAAGCAGCTTCTCTCATGTCATTCATCTCAAAATTGGAGGACAACCATTCTTTTAAGGTGATAACCAAAACCTTGTCATTTCCAGCCAACAGAATATCGTCCACAGAAAGTGATAAAATCACAAATTTATCTTTGAACCTTTTGACATATACACAGTGATCTTCTTCGATCATCGTGAAACCAAAAGTTATTATTGCTCGATGAAAACGAAGATACCACTGTTTAGATGATTGCTTATGGCCATATATTGAGCGATGAAGCTTGCAAACTTTATGCTCTTGACCTTTAGCTATGAAACCTATTGGTTGTTTCATATAGATTTCCTCATCTAATTCTCTATTGAGAAATGCCGTCTTTACATCCATTTGATGTAATTTAAGGTCCAAATGTGCAATGATTGCTAGAATAAGGCGTATTGAGGCAAATCTTATAACTGGTGAAAAAGTTTCCTCATAGTCTATACCCTCTTATTGATTATAACCTTTTGCCACAAGGCGAGCCTTATACTTTTCAATGGATCCATCCGCTTTTCACTTAATCTTGAAGACACATTTGTTTCCAATGGCCTTACGATTAGATGGTAGATCAACCAAGTCCCAGACATGGTTTGCCCTCATTGACTCCATCTCATCTTCCAAAGCTTTTCTCCATTCTTCCTTGTCAGAGGATAAGAGAGCCTCTTGACCAGTCTTAGGCTCGGCATCATCTTTTTGAGCAATCATAAATGCTTCCCCTTCAATCTCAAAACGACGACGAGGAATACTTTTACGATTACTTTTACGCAATTGAATCTTGAATTCAATTCATCAAGCGATGCAACACTCCCACTAGGTCTTGTGTGTTGAGGTAAATCTTCATTTCCCTCTACAACATCAGTGGGTGTGTTATCAGGATCTTCCATCTCATATAATTGGAAGTCCTTATCAATCTCACCTCTACTAGGAAAATCATTCTCCAAGAACGTGACATCTCGTGACTCCATTTCGGTCACACTTCCATCCGCTTGTTCACCTATGAACACGTACCCTTTGGAGTGTTCAGAATATCTTATAAAGATACATTTCTTCCCTCTAAGACCTAATTTGCCATGTTTATGGGAAGAATCATGAACATAAGCTGCACATCCCCATAGACGTAGACTACTCAAGTCTGGTTTCCTACCAGTCCATAATTCATAATGGGTGGAAGTGACCGATTTTGAGGGCACACGGTTAAGTATATAGGTAGCAGTCAATAACGCATCTCCCCAATAGGAGATAGGTAAATTTCATTGCGTCATCATAGACCTAACCATTTCCAATAGGGTTCTATTCCTTCTCTTAGCTACTCCATTTTGTTGTGGAGTACCAGGAATAGTCAATTGTCATACAATTCCCTTTTCATCACAAAGAGCCTTGAATTGCTCCGATAGATACTTACGTCCACGATATGTTCTCAATGCCTTTATTGTTTTGTTCAACTGATTCTTTACCATCGCTATATATCGTCTAAAGCAGTCCAATGCTTCTGACTTATGGGAGATCAGAAAGACATAACTGAAGCGTGTGAAGTCATCTATGAAAGTGATGAAATATGAGGCTCCATGCCTCGCCCTCACATTCAAAGGACAACAAATGTCAGAATGTATAAGATGCAATGGAAAATCAGCTCTAGTCCCTTTACCGAATGGTTTTCTAGTTGTTTTTCCCGCCAGACAATGTTCACATACGGATAGACTAACATTAGTGAGTGACCCTAAAAGGCCTTCTCTTGCTAATCTTTACATTCTTTGTAATCCAATGTAACCTAATCTAGCATGCCAAGTACTTGCATCAATCTCAACATTATTAGAAGACGCAATTAAAGAAAAACAACCATCAACATTAACATTGTACTGATCATAGTCAATGTCTAACACCATAAAACCATTCGATACATGACCCGAACCATAATAAACTGTTCCATACAAAATGTCAACACAATCACCATAGAAATTCAATACATAACCTAAGCTAAGAAGAACAACTACAGAGACCAAGTTTCATCGAATATCTGGAGCATAAAGGACATCATGCAGGAACAGGTTTCGACTACCACGTAAGATTAATTTACATGTGCCGATACCCTTCACTTCAACTCTTGAGTTATTCCCATATATATCCATCTTCTTCCAGGCGGTATCCGAGAATACTCCACAAATGCTTCTCGGTCTCTAGCTACATGGTCTGTTGCTCCTGAGTCTACAGTCCACATTGGATGAGATTTAGCAAGCATTACAGTACTAGAAACAAAAGTATTACTCAAAATAATGGAGTAATAGGGTACCTTTTTTGGCTCAGTGCATTCACGAGCAAAATGACCCAACTTGCCACAATTGTGGCACTCCATCTTGGCCTTGTCCTTCATCCCACCACGCTTCTTGCGTCGGAAGGTCTTAGCCCTCTTGGGTCCCTAATCAGTCATCTTCCCTTTGTTGTTGAACTGAAGATTTCTCTTGCGCTTGAAGCCCGAAGCCTTGCGCGAACTCAACTCAGCAACATAAGCATGGGTAGAGGATCTTGCAGCCTCTAGGCGCTCATCCTCTAATTCCAAATGACGCGCAATATCATCAAAAGTGACAATATTCTCATTATGTGTCATATTGATTTTCATATGCTCCCAATTGTTAGGAAGAGACCTTATAATAGCCTGAACTTGTTGTTCATCAGTAAGGGAGTGACCTGCCGACTTCAACTCACGGATCATGTTTGACATCTCCGAAGATGCTGCCTCATCGTTACATTTGGGCGCTTTCAAAATGTGTCAAACTTGATGGTGAGTCTCCTCAACTTAGTGGCAGATGTACCCCCAAACTTATCCTTCAAGGCAACCCACATAGCTTGAGCTTTGTCATAACTCTCAAACTCACACATGAGATCATCTTGCATATAGCTCAGCAACGTGATGTGAGCAATGCTATTTTTCTTTTTCCAAGCTTGATAAGCTTCCAGATCTCTCCTGTGTTGAGCTGAAGTTCCATGCTCAAGTTCATCCATAGTATGGTTGAGGGTTTCCAAAACCTCTTGCTCCTCAAGGATGTACTGAACCTTTCGGTGCCAAATATCCTAATTGTCACCGTTTAGCTTCTCATCCTTATTGAGGTCAGCCACAATGGTCTTGGATGCCGATGCCATAATCAATTGCTATAACACATTGACATAATAAACGCAGAATCAACATTAGCACACTATACAGAGTAACACACATTTAATTTACAGCAAAGACAAACTAAATTAATGATAATTCAACAAAAGACACAGAGGCAAAAGTTCAAAATGTTCCCAATCAACTTCTATGTACAATTGTTCTATTATCATTAATTAGTTTAATTTGCACAAATTTTGAGCTCTAGGTGAGAACTGCTTTCAATTCTACCAACCTACAAACTCCCACTAAGAAAAATAATTACATGACCTTATGTAAATTCTACATTTTTCCTTAACACAAAAAACATAGCATGATAATAACCAACGTATAAACAACAATCATGCTTCAACTATAATTAAAATTGCAATTCAACATGTAATTGTCGCGACCTCCCCGAAGCGGGTTGGACCACCTAAGGGTTCGGCTAATGGATTGTTAAGCCTAGACTTAACTTGGGCTCTCCCAAGCCCATACCAATTCGCGACTTAGGTTCAAATTCTTAATATGCAAATGATTTTTATCATGGAGTCGCCACTAATCTATTTTGGGTGGGTCGATTAGAAACCCAAGTAAAGTAATGGGAGAATTACTTCACTCCTACGAACCAGAGATTAAATGAGTTCGGGGACTTGATTACGCTAGATTTCTCTAACGCCCTTTCGGTACCTTTTCTTTTTTTATTTCAAAAAATATTTTGCAGGCAGCTTGAATTAATTTTAATTTATCTTCCTAACATGTGAGGTGATCATGCGGATGCGCAAACCACCAATTTAACATAAAAAAAAAAAAGCGATGAATAAATTGCAGGACTTACCTCATAGCAACGAAAGTATCTGCAATGTTAAATCGGAATTCACATCAACATCCTAAATATGATTTCTAACACGCAGTTTTTTTTTTTTTTTTTTTCACTTATTTAATAAGAATCATGCAATATGCAATGCATCTAATCTAACATGAAATGGCGTGACAATGTGTTCTAAACTACATGACATGAGTAAAATATTTTTTTTTTTCGTTTTTCCTAATGAACATGCAATAATTAAATATGCAAATTAAAATGACATAATTATAATGGCGAGCAATTTTTGATTATATGAACCTAATTCTACATGACGTGCACATGATATTTCTATTCCTAAAAATGCAATTTATCCTAAAAATTGAAACTAATTTATCTAAAGACAAATTTTTGTATTTTTCATGATATTCGAAATTAAGAAAAATGCTAAAAAATACCTAGCTAAATTAAAATCCCATCCAATTTAAGCTTAGGATTAAGTCATGCTAAATCCTAATTTAAACTAAGACGTTATTTTAATCTATCCATTTCTAACTTAAGATGCAAATTGATCTAAACTTAAAATGAGACATGCAATTCTATTCTAATATGCATGATGATTTTTTTTTTTTTCGTAATTAAAAAAACATTATAAAATTCTAGAAATTTTTAAAAATTTGCACACAATTAAACATGCAACCTAAAAAAACTAGCATCCTAAATTAATTAATTTTTTGGGGATTTTTTGTTATAAAAATTTGAAGTAAAAGTCTAATTCTAGATTGACACGTGCAATTCTAAAAAAAAAAAAAAAAAAAAAACTAATATTCCAAATGAATGCTTTTTTTGGATTTTCTTTTATGAAAGCGAAATTAACTTAAACGGCACGACAGCAAATCAGAGCAAGATTGACATCCAAACTGACGAACCATATCTCGCGCATGAGATCGGGTTGGCCAATTTTAAATAAATCGCAAATCGAATCTCGGGCATGAGATCGGATTGGTGATTTTTCAAGCAATTGCGAGTCGGATTTCGGGCGCGAAAATCGGACTGTCAATCACAAATTTCGCAGGCCTATTTCATGTCGAACATTCTCAATCTTATATTAAGGAATGATTCTACTAAAACAGCAAAGTAAAATAAAAAAAATAGATAAAAAAAAACTACCTAATTTGCTTTTCCTTTTTTTTTTCTTTTTTTTGTTTTGCTCCCACGCACGGCTTGGATCTCCAAGAACTGGCTAATCGGCTCGGCAAAGGAGGCTTTGGCCAAGATGAACCGGCGGTGGCAGCAACACGGGAGCGGAGCTAGGGAGGCTCGGGTCTGGACGGGCCGGGCCGGCGTTGGGCGGATCGGCGTTGGTGCTCGGCGGTGTGGGCGCGGTAGGCTTGGGCGTCGCGGGTCGCTGGTCGCGGATGAGCGGAGCAGCAGCGGGTCGGGTCAAGCGGCACGGATCGGATCGAGCGGCGCGGGTCCACGGCTTGTGACCCGGGTCGCCGATCGGGAGGTCACGGCGGTCGGATGGGCGTCGAGCGAGGGCTGTTCGGGTCGGGCAAGCTTGGATCGGCAACAGCTTCGCGGACCGAATAGAGGGCCGAACGGCAATGGACGGGCGGATCGGCTTGGTTTGCGGCGTCGGACCGGTCGGAGGTCACGGTGGTCGATCTAGCCGCAGTTAAGGGGAACTCGGGCGTTGGGCTCATGGGTTGCTTTGAGGCGTCGCTGGGAATCGCAATGGCTTGAGCCGATGCAAGGGGTCGGGCGTCGCGGGGAAGACTCCGGTGCTGGCGTCGATCGAAGGCGGAACTTCGGGCGGCGAGCGTCTCGGTGGTGCGGTGAGGGTGTTCGCGGACGGATGCCCGGCGTAGGTCGCGGGCTTTGGCGGACGCGGCGACGAGCAGTTGGGGGCGGTGGTCGCTCGGGCATCGAGAGCAGCGGCGGGCCGCGAGAGCGGCGGTGGCCGGTGCGGGAATGGGCAATGGCGTCGGTGCTATGCAAGGAGACGGTCACGGCAACTGAACTTCGAGCGGTTGAAGCTGTCGGGTTGTCGCGACCACAACAGGAGCGACAAGGGGCGGCGTGAGCTCGTGGGTGGTGCTTGCACGAGGGCGGCCGGCGGTGCGGTGGCTCGGCTGCTGGTGCTCCGCGGCGATAGGAGCGCGCGACGCGGGCGAGTAGCGAAACCGGTGGAAATTTAGCAGCGAAGAACTCCCGAAGAAGATGAACAAAGAGGGGTCTTGTCTTTGCTTTTTCTTTCTTTTTTTTCTCCTCTCTCTCACGTCTCACTCTCTGCTCTCCCTCTCTCTCTGCCTTTTCCCTTCTTTTTTAATCTCTTCCCCCTGACTTCATATTTTCTTTTTTTGTTTTTCTCTGACACACCCCCTTCCTTTCACTTTGACCGAAGGAGAAGCCTTTCACAATGAAATTTTTTTACTTTTTCACTTCCCTCCCAAGGCTCTCAACTAAATTTTTTTTTTCTCTTTTTCTCCCCTCTAAACCGAGAATCCTTGCTTATTTATAGGCAACAATCAACCTTAGTGTGAATAGGAGGCGGCCGTAATTTCTTCTTGCTGTTCACGTCCGGTTGCTTTTTTCAAATATGGTGGCTACCAATTGTTAGTCCTCTTCTTGCAGGAGAATTTTCACATCCCCCATTAATGCATGCATGTGCTTGCATTAATGAGGGAGAAAAAAATGCACGTTAAGCACTCTTTTTTTTTTTTTTTTTTTTGACTTTTATTGTGTGTTTTCATACAGCAAGAGAGAGAGACCACATTTTGCTCGAGGGCCCCTACCACGTCCGCACGTCCGCACGTCCGCAGAATTAATGCATGCATTAATGAGAGAGAGACAATGGACATGTAGGAACTTTCTTCGAACTTTCTTCTCCAGCCGATTTGCTCTCCAGGAAGGAGAGAATTCCTTGCAACAACTCACTATAAAATTTTATAAAATTGTGAGCCCATCTTCTTGCAGACTTTCTCCGGAATTCTCACGTGTGCAGTGGAGAATTTTTTTCTTTGCTTTCTTTAATGCGCGTTCAGATCAGTGGAGAGAGAGAGACCATCCTTTTGTGAATATTATCAACCACGAGCCGCTGCGTCTTGTTGCCTTTTTAGTACCGATGCAATTGCGACTACATGAAATGCAATTTTACTATTTTTATTTTTATTTTTTATTTTTTTATGTAACTAATTAATAAATGATTAGGCAAAAATTTAGGTGTCAACAGCTACCCCTCTTTGAAGGTGAGCTCGTAGAGGTTGCATTCAAAGACAATATGATACCTAAATTTTGACCATGAACATGCAATGGATGATACTTTAGCGGGACTATTTTTTTTTATTTTATGCAATGTCATGAAAATGGTAATGCAAGTGTGAGATGTTGAAAAGGAGAGCATACCTATAATTACTTACCAGTCAGAGCATCCTGAAGTATGGGATGAATTTTCGTTTGCTCGGCAAGTGTCCAGGTTCCCTGAAAAGTCTACATGAATCTATCCAATAGACACTCAATGTTAGGTGAGATGCCTTGTTGAATTCAGATGACTCGAAATACCTAGATTCACACTAAGGTATAGTGAGTAAGATTCGACGAGATTTGAGACATTCAGATCCAAACTGAGATGTCAAGAAATTGGGGACTTAACTAATAGTCACTCAATGTTAGGTGAGATGAATATTGGATTAAGAGGATTTGAAATACCAAGATCCAGACTAAGGTATAACAAAAAAAGTGGAAAAACATTCACATCCAGAGTGAAATGCTTAACGAAAAGTTTGGAGACATCCAGATCCAGACTGAGATGTCAAGAATTTTGGAACTTAACCAATAGACACTCAATGTTAGGTGAGATGAATATTGGATTAAGAAGATTCGATATACCTAGATCCAGACTAAGGTATTACGAAAAAAGATCGAAAAACATTCACATCCATAGTGAAATGCTTTACGAAAAGTTTCAAGACATCCAGGATCCAGATCTGTCAAGAATTTTGGAACTCAACCAATAGACACTCAATGTTAGGTGAGATGAATATTGGATTAAGAAGATTCAAAATATCTAGATCTAGACTAAGGTATAACGAAAAAGATAAAAAAACATTCACATCCAGAGTGAAATGCTTTATGAAAAGTTTCAAGACATCCAGATCCAGACTGAGATGTCAAGAATTTTGGAACTTAACCAATAGACACTCAATGTTAGGTGAGATGAATATTGGATTAAGAAGATTCGATATACCTAGATCCAAACTAAGGTATTACGAAAAAAGATCGAAAAACATTCACATCCAGAGTGAAATGCTTTACGAAAAGTTTCAAGACATCTAGATCCAGACTGAGATGTTAAGAATTTTGGAACTCAACCAATAGACACTCAATGTTAGGTGAGATGAATATTGGATTAAGAAGATTCGAAATACCTAGATCCAGACTAAGGTGTAACGAAAAAGATCAAAAAACATTCATATCCAGAGTGAAATGCTTTATGAAAAGTTTTGAGACATATATCAAGAATTTGGGAATACCTAAGACAAACCTGGGATATTCGTGAAGGTTACTTACCTCTTGGTAGAAAGAAGTTTTGGAACATCGAGGATGTACTTCAAATATTCATGGAGGTTTCTCATCTCGAGGCTTTTGAAAGGCAACATAAATGTCAGGAGCTCTTGGGTCTTCAAGGAAGCATTACCTATCAGACATGATTAGAGCAAAAATACATGCATTCGCCAAAAGAAGTAAGCAATTCAGCACACTTGAAAGTCCACTGAAGCTTCTATCCATTCAATCAAGATTTATGCATGATGGTTTTACCATATTTGTACTACCAAATTTCCACTGGGGAGAATCATCGTTTAAGACAATTTTCACTCGTGACATGGATTTTCAAGACTACCAAATGAGAGACTTTCAGTTAGAAAGGACTTTCACTCACTCTCATTAAGAAGGCTATTTTGTCCCGACCATTAATGTGGGATCATAGGAATCACTCCATCTTACTTTCATCATGTTAACAAGGGTTTGAGTAGTCTTGCAAACGGTACGACCTTATCAATCTGAGAGGTCTTTATCGGGACTACAATGTAGGCTTGGTCGATGGCTCAACAAAGTGGGACTCTTCGAGTCAAGGCTAATGAAAGAACAATACTTCGCAATCATCTCCGGATTTACAAGTCAAGGAACCTGCGAAATGAGATAGAAATGGTTTTGCTCACACTTCTTCAAGTGATGCTTTTAAGCATATGAGTTCCTACGTTAATTTCAGTGCTCTAATCCGAAGAGACTTTGTAAGGGACGTAACCTAGGTTAAGTTCATGGGTTAAGAAGTGAATGGATCATTAGGCTCAAAATGTGTAAAGGGGGATGAGAATTGGTGATCATCTTGGCATTGTTGCCAGTCTTCTTCTTCACCATTGGGATTTTCCTCATAGGTACTATAAAAACTTGGCATTTGAGTTCTTTGAGTACCACTCCATTGGGAATACACCCTTTTACAACTGATAATCATTTATCTTGAATTTTTCTTTCATCTTTTTATGGGCATTGGCCTTGCTTTTACCAGGCACACTGCTTTTTCATGCCTCTTTTTGTTTGTTTTTTGTTTTTTGTTTTTTTTTTTGAATAACCACGTAATGCTTTAACATTTGGGTTTTTGAGGAGTTTTCATTTTTTGCCAGCACTCAAGATTCTGCTACTTGAACATTTGCCTTTTGCCTTACCCCAGTGTGGGGGATGATCACCAATTGGGTTTAAATGAAATGAATTTATAGGCTCAAGAGGCTATGCAATGGATAAAGTGTGTAGGATAGAGAAAGAACTGCTCTTCACCATCCTAAGGCACTTAAATTACCGTATGAATTCAATGTAATAGCAATACTTGAAGAGTGATGCAAGTGGGAGCAAGAATATTCCTATCAATTTCCTCACCTCATGATGTCGTCTTACCTCTGGCTTGTCCCAACGTGGGGTGGTTCTTGACAGGGGTAATTTAAAAAGTATTCACGTGAGTGGGCTCAAAAGGGTTTAAACAATGGATGATCACGTAGTGTTTGGGATAAAGAATGAACTGCCTCTCATCAATTTCGATCATCGTACCTTTCGCGAGAAAACTCTTTACCTTAGAAACATGGAATTTCCTACACTCATCTCACCAGTATATGAGCAAAGGGACTGTGTATAGGATAAGGCCTGCCTTTCATCATCCTGACATGTCTCATTTAGCATGTTCAGTTCATTCCACATCATTCATTAACTTGATCGATGGTGACAATCCTCAGTGGAATTGGTAATGAAACAGGTAAAACTATCACGCAAAAATTCTCCTTTGAAATGTCACAAGTACTTCATGAACTCATCAGCTTTGAACACAAAGAGTTTGCAGCTTAAAGAGAAAGAAAAAGGATTGGTAAAAAAAATTGTTTGTTTTTTTTTTTTGGTTCTTTTTTGTTCTTTTTTTTTTTGGCAACCTTTTTGCCGTTTCCAGGGATCGAACCCTGGTCGTTCTCGGACCCTTTCATTCCCCATACCACCAGGCCGAGGCGCTGGATAGTGTTCACAGGGCATTTCTTTTTTAATTGAACTGACTCTGGGTCAACACGTCTGTCGTATCAAATCAGATGAATTTGATATGCATATGGAACAGGGCCTACTTTTCATCTCATTCATTCCATTCCCACACAAAAAAAAATGAAGAAATGGGTACCTTCGATTCACAACAAAGTCTATCAAGGGTAATACTTCTTCATAGCATCAGAGTTAACAGGATTAGAAAACTCACGACCATCCATTTCGTAAGGATTAAAGCACCTCCGGAGTACCCTCTTCACCATATATGGGCCGCTATAATTCGGAGCAAATTTGCCTCTAGGATCGGAAAAATCGGCAACACCTTTCTTAGAACTAGATCATTCACTTCGAAGTGTCTTGGCCGTACCTTCCGATTGAAAGACTTGGCTACTTTTTGTTGATACATCTGACCATGGCAAAGAGCTTTTAATCTTTTCTCATCAATCAGATTCAACTGCTCGAACCTTTGTTGTGTCCATTCTGCCTCGGACAAGTCCATTTGGGATCAGACTCTCAAAGAGGGGATTTCTACTTCCACAGGCAAAACTGCCTCCATGCCATAAACTAAGGAGAAAGGGGTCGCCCCGGTGGATGTTCGGATCGATGTCCGATACGCTGTTAGAACAAAAGGTAACCTGTCATGCCAATCTCGATAATTCTCGGCTGTCTTAGCCAGGATCTTCTTGATGTTCTTATTAGCTGCCTCAACAGCTCCATTCATTTGTGGGCGGTATGGTGATGAATTCAAATGCCTGATTTTGAACTCACTAAACAACTCATCAACAAATTTGTTATTCAAATTTGTCCCATTGTCAGTGACAATTGCTTCAGGGACACCATAACGGGCGATTATGTCACGCCTGATAAACTTCACAACATTTCGGGCCGTGACATTAGCATTTGATGCAGCTTCAATCCACTTTGAAAAATAATCTATTGCCACCAATATAAACCAGTGTCCATTTGAAGCTTTGGGATTTATTGGGCCAATCACATCAATCCCCCACATTGAGAAAGGCCATGGCTCAGATAACTGGTGCAGCTCCATTGGAGGAACATTTATTTTATCTCCATGAATTTGGCAACGATAGCAACTTCTAACATGCTGTATGCAGTCACTTTCCAGTGCAAGCCAATAGTAACCTAGTCTCATGATCTTCTTGGCTAACATATGTCCATTCATGTGTGGGCCACAAACTCCTTCATGCACTTCTTGCATGATTCGGGTAGCTTCTGCTTCATCTATGCATCTCAATAAAATTGAATGATAAGATCTCTTGTATAAATTCCTACCACTGACGAAGAACTTTGAGGCCATCTTCATTATGTACTTTCTATCGGTTGGAGTGCTCCCTTCAGGAAATTCCTGCTTTTGAATATAGTTCATGATGTCGCAATACCATGGCTTCTCATTAAATTCTTCATTTACTACCATGCAATAAGAGGGTTTGGCTAGAACCTCAATTTTCAAAGGCTCAACTTCTAAACCATCAGTAACTTGCAACATAGATGACAATGTTGCTAGGGCATCGGCAAACTGATTATGAGATCTAGCCAAATAGTCAAACGAGATTTCGTCAAACTCCTTCACCAACTCTTCGAGGTATTTGTGATACGGCAGTAATTTGGCTTCCCTGGTCTTCCATTCACCTACAGTCTGGAGTATGATAAGTGCAGAATCTCCATATACTTTCAATTTGGCCACTCCTATTTCGATTGCGACTTGAAGTCTGAGAATACAAGCTTCGTATTCAGCAATATTGTTCGTGCATGGAAATATTAATTTCACGGCTACTGGGTGGTGTTATCCGTTTGGGGATATGAGTACTGCCCCAGTACCAGAACCGGATAAGTTCATAGCTCCATCAAAGAACATAGACCATGCATCTTCATTTATGGCCAAAATACGATCATCCAGAGGACAATCATCATCATTCAAGGTTCTAGGATTCTCAGCCAATATATCAGCAATTACTCGGCCTTTAACTGATTTTTGTGGCATAAACTGCACGTCGAATTCCGAAATCAAGACCTGCCATTTGGCTAGCAAAGCTGGTTGATTAAATAAATACTTGATGGGATCGTTCTTAGTCACGAGAAACGTCTGGTAGTGCAAGGTGTACTGTCGCAGTCTATGCAATACCCATACTAATGCAACACAAGTTTTTTCAGCATCAGAATATTTTAGCTCTGAGACAGTGAACTTTTTACTAAGGTAATAAATGGCCTGTTCTTTCTGATCCATTGGACTTTTCTGAGCTAACATCGCGCCGAGTGACTCACTATGGATTGTGAGGTACAGAATCAAAGGATGCCCTGATATTGGTGGGACAAGAACTAGGAGATTCATCAAATATTGCTTCAGCTTATCGAACTCCTCTTGACATTCATCATTCCACTCAACATGTACGTTTTTCCTCAAGAGTTTGAAGAACGGCTTAGCGGTCTCAGAGAGTTGGGAAATGAATCGTGCAATGTAATTTAGTCTCCCTAGGAGACTCCGAACCTCCTTCACTATCGACGGAGGTTGCAATTCACATATTGCCTTGGCTTTAGATGGGTCAATCTCGATCCCGTTACTATTCACCATAAACCCAAGTAATTTTCCTGATGTTGCCCCGAACACGCACTTGGCAGGGTTTAAACGGAGTTTGAATTCACGAAGTCGATCAAATAACTTCCTGAGGGTTTTGACATGACTTCTCCCAGGTCGGGTTTTTGCAATCATATCATCAACATACACCTCGATTTCTTCATGCATCATGTCATGGAACAACGTAACCATGGCTCGCTGGTAAGTTGCCCCTGCATTTTTGAGTCCGAATGGCATGACCTTATAATGAAAGCTTCCCCACGGGGTGATAAATGATGTATTCTCTTTGTCTTCCTCCTTCATTCTTATCTGGTTGTAGCCAGAAAACCCATCCATGAAAGAGAATAATTCAAATCCGGCAGTACTATCCACGAGAACATCAATATGTGGCAATGGGAAGTCGTCTTTTGGGCTGGCCTTGTTCAAATCCCGGTAATCAACACACACTCGGACTCGACCATCCTTCTTCATGACCGGTACTATGTTGGCCACCCATTCAGAGTATTGCGAGACTTCGATGAATCCCACTTTGAGGAGTTTCATTACTTCCTCTTCTATCTTCTTTGAGAGCTCCGGTTTAGTCCTCCGAAGCTTCTGCTTCTTAGGGCACATGTCTGGATTGGTGGGCAAACAATGTTCCACAATTGACGGATCTAAACCTGGCATATCAGCATATGTCCAAGCAAAGATATCCTGATATTCTTTTAGTAACTGAGTCAGGTGCTCGGCCTCATCTTTGGGAAGATTTGCCCCAATTTTTATCTCTTTGGGATCTTCGGCATCACTCAAATTGAGAGTGATGGTTTGTTCGGAGGTGAGAACTTTAGGTTTTTCATGTTGCTCCCAACTTTGTTGTACTTCAGTGGAGTCACCATTTGGATCATCAGGGTCAGCACCATCACCGCTCATGGCATTGGATTGGACCATTTTCACCTCCTTGCCTGCCATAAGGCTGTTCTCTTGTGGGCCAGCACCCATTTCCTCCGATGGTTCTTCGTCAATGGCACCTATAAGGAGATCATCGAATAGGGTCTTGATCCACTCCATCCCATTCTTTGGATCCTCTGTCTTTGAAGTTGTCGGGTCATCCATGCTACTCCATCCATCGGGCTCGATACCTCGGGTGGCGATCGCCCCTCCTTCATCATGCATCATTCTAGCAAGGCCAGGGAATGTCTTGCGGATATCGAGGAGTAATGAGTTTTTCCTCTCTTGCTCATGTCCTCCACCTTTTCCATGGTACCCTAATCCGGCGGAACGAGACCTTCGAGGGGCTTCAATAGGATTCCGGATACCCTGCTCTTTTTACCAAGTCCACGGCCGAATAAAGCGATTTCCAACCATCACTCTTGCTACCATAACCACTGCATTTGACACATCAGGGATGGGTGCTGTCGATCCTCGAGATGCATGAATAGTGGATACAAGCTCAAATGATTGGTAGCTTGACTCCTCTCTACGTTCCGGCTCGACATAGGGGATGGCCGTCTCATGATAGATCCGATGATCCTCCTCGCCATGAACAATGACTAGCTTTCCTTTGACAACAAATTTCACGCTTTGGTGGAGACTTGATGGCACAGCTCCAGTAGTATGAATCCAGGGACGACCTAATAGGAAATTGAATGCTGTAGGAATGTCCATCACATGGAAAAGGACATTGAACATCACCGGTCCTATTTGTAGATCAAGGTGGGTTTCCCCTATCACCTCTTTTCTCGTACCATCAAAAGCTCGGAAGGAGGTCTTTGCAGCGTTTATTTTTGAAGGATCTATTTTCAGGCAGTGAAGAGTCGCCAATGGACAGATTTCAAGGCAGACCCATTATCAATGAGTAGTCGAGCCACATGGGAAGCCTTGCACTTGACAGATATATATAACGCCTTAGTATGTCCTCTCCCCTCAAGAGGGAATTCTTCATCAGAAAAGGCTATTAAATCCTTAAGAAGAATCGACCCTACAAATTCCTCCAACCTGTATTCCTCGATCGTCTCTAGTACATGAACTTCGCTCAAAACCTTCATTAGAGAATTTTGATGTGTAGGAGATGTTTGCAAGAGTTCAAGTAAAGAGATTTGAGCAGGCAATTTCTGCAACTGGTCGACCACGTTATACTCACTTGCTTTGATTATAGCCAGAAATTCTTTGGCCTCTTCGTCAGTAACTGGCTTTGCAGGTTGGGCATTAGCTTGAGCGTAGGTCTGGCTAGACCTTGTAATCAGGTCAACATCTAGCTCGTATGACTAGGGGACTGCTTTGATATCCTTGTACTCATACAGCTGTGGCATCTCAATAATTATTTCTTCATCAGTTGAAGGCACCTCCACTATCAGTCCTTCATGGTTAGAGGCGTCCTCAAGCGGGGGCATGCCCTCGATCAATGGATCTGGTTCACTCTTTTCAGCACTTAGCTTAGCAAATTCTTTCTCCCAATCAATGACGACTTCGGAGATAGTTGACACTACTCCAGCTTGGTCAGCATACATGATCATGCCAACCTTAACCATTTCTTGAACCCTTTCCTTCATGGTAGGCAAAGGAGGATTTTCATCTGTCGAATAGTAACCAACTCTAACTAATCCACTATAAATATCTTTGATAGACACCTTCAAGTTCATCTTTTTGCCAGCATTGAACTCGAAGATTGCATTCACGCTTCCCTGATGTTCAGGCAACGGATTCTTCTTAACATTTGGTTGGGTGGTAAGAAAAGAAAATGCCTTAGTATCCAATAAATTTTGGATCTTGTGCTTCAAAGTCAAACATTCATTAGTTGAATGGCCGACCTCTCCCATATGATACTCACATTTTTTGGAGGGATCATAGTTAGAGAATTTTTCAGCATTGGGTCGCTTTGGTTCATGGGAGATCAATCCCTTCTTTTGGAGTATTGGTAGGACCTGAGATAGAGGGCCAGGAAGAGGAGAGAACTGCCTTTTGGTGAATTGCCGCGGTGCAGGCATTCGGCCTCCATCTTGCTGATTCCCAGGGATACGAACCATTTGAGGCTTACTAGGGGCTGGTTGCGCATATGCAACATTGATTTCAGTGGCTGGTTCTTTATCTTTCTTCATGGTGAACCTTTTGCCTTGATGAGTCGGTTCATTGAACCATCCATCCCTTAGCCCCATCTCGATCTGTTCACCCACTGGGATAAGTTGGTTGAAGTTCTCAATGTATGTGCTAGCCATCCGGTTACGGAACTCATACGGGAGAGTCTTGACGAACAACTTCATCAACTCCTTGTTTGTAGGCTTAGGAGTGATTTGAGCTGCCAAGTTTCGCCACCTTAAAGCATACTCCTTAAATGACTTACTTTTCTTCTTCTCCATCCGCTCAAGATCCTCTCAGGAAGGTGCAATGTCCATGTTGAACTTATACTGCTTTAAGAAAGCGTCAGCCACATCATTCCAGGAATCGAGAAGGTTCACATTTTTCATTATGTACCAGTTGAGTGCGGGTCCAGTCAAGCTTGCATGAAACGATTGGATCATGAGAGGCTCGTTCTTGACATATTGGGCCATGCGTACGTGGTACATCTGCAAATGAGCTTTTGGGCAGGAAGTACCATCGTATTTCTCAAATTCCGGCATTTTAAACTTTTTCGGCATTTTGACCTTCTCATAAACTGACAAGTCAAACGGGAGCAAATTCTGCGACTCTTGCAATTCTTTCAGTTTTTCTTCAAGTTTGGTGAAGCGTTCATCTTGCTCTACCTTAGCACATTGTCGGGCTTAGCTTTTTCGGCAGTGATGAAGAGTGGGTCATCTTCCAGCTCAGGCATGTCATCATCATCCATTTGGGCCTTGTTCGTCTGCTTTGGGACCACTATTTCAGGGAGAGTGGGTGCAAGAGTCTGATGCACTTGGAGGGATTGCATTTGATCTGTCATGAGCTGCATAGAGGTGAGCAACTGCTGTAGTTGGTTTTCCATAGTGGTCATACGATCACGCATCTTGGTTTGGTCGGCCATTTTTGCTCTTGATCGTGTAATGATGGGCGAACGTGGAGGATCCGTTATCACCTAATTTGAAGAAACATACAAAAATAAGTATCTCATATGAAATACACCGGTCCATGGCAATGGTCTAAAACTTTTATTCATTAATGGAGTTTTTGATAATCCTAACAAAATAGAAGCAAGATTGATTCAAGCACTTCATTAATGAAATAGAAGCTTAACATGCCCTAAACAAACAAACTAGGAAAGTAAATGACTCAATTTCCTAAACATTAATCTAGAAATGAAAACAACAAGATTGACTCGAACACTTCATCTAGCTTGATCAATATACACTCGGGACACCACTCGGCGCAATCGTTTATTCTCCTCTTGAGCTTTTTCAGCAACCCTTTTGAGGCGTTTATTCTCAGCGCGGTTGGTGATCTTCAGTGGCACCTCCGGTATTTTTGGAAGTAACTCCTTTGGAATTTTGTGTTGTTGAATGTACTTAATTGAGGCATAGTACTTCATTTCTTTGCCCTTCAGTTCCTCCTCCGGCCACTTGAGTTTCCGTGGCTGACACATATCCCACATTAATTTAATTGTGAGAATGGAATCTTCATGGTCTCGGTCTCCATCAACGAAGTTGGCTTGGAGTGGATCTGCTTGCAATGCCGGGGGAAGTTCTTGCACAACTTGATACTGACGGGTCACTCTAGTCGGATAGTACTCCGTTGCTCCAGTGAATCCTAGTAGAGGGATTGGGCCAACACCTCCACATAAAAGTCTTGCCACACGAACTTGAAACCACTTAGCATGCCATAGGAAACCCTTGGAAGTTGGTTTTTTCATGAAAGCTAGCCATCTAGAATAATGGTAATCCGGTGCATGTTTTTGGTTGTTCTCAAATCTCATAATAGGGTGATTAGAGTTATTAACATCATGTATAGTCATTTAACCACCAAACCCTTTTATATGAGAAAGAAACCAAATTTGCAAAAGCTCAGGAGAGGAATGGAAAGTCTTATCACCGCTTCCTTTAAATTGGGTGAGGGAAAGAAAGGTTTCAGCCAGAATAGTGTTTACGAAATTTTTTCCTACCAACACTTGTTCAACTAAGTGAGTCATCAAAGGGTTAATAGCATTCTTGCAATGAGGAAAAACTATAAACCCAAAGAAAGCTAAATGGAAAATCCTTCGCATTTGAAATGAATTGCCATTTTCAAAACATTCTTTTAGAAAAGATAAATGACACGTATTGTGGTGAGCTTTTAAAACCTTTCTTACATTGTCCTCCTTAATTCTCAAAAAATCGGATAAGGCCACAACGGGGTCTATTCCGATAGGCGGGCTAATTAATTCAACTTTCAAGGATTTCCCTATGGCAGTGCTATACTCTTCCAAGGTGGGCGTGAGCTCATGCTTACCGCCGAAGATGAAGGTAGAAGTCTCGGGCACCAACAATGGGCAAGTGCTTGGATGAGGCCGCCATGGATGTTGACACGCAGTAGAGGAAGTAGTCGACCGATGTGCGATTCTACAAATTGACGGCCAGCTTGGTCTAACTTGTCCCATCATGTGCTAAGCTCTTCCTTTGGAAGGAGAATAATTCGAATGTCCGGTATTCCCATTGTATATTGATCAAAACTCGGGACAATCCTAATGCCATGGACCGACAAAATAGTACGGTAAAGTAAGTAAATTGCAAAGGCAAGAATTTAGAGAACTTACTTTACCAAAGAACAGAGGGTGATCACATAGACATGCGCATGGTAAGTGGCTCGATTTCTAGTCTATAAGGCTTAAAAAAGTGAAGCCACAAGAATGATTAGACTAGCCGTGGGCGTGCGGACTAAGTCGGGTCCTCATGACTTCAGCTTAGTCAAAGAGCCAACCTGGGTTGCGGGCATGCCAACCGAGGTGGGTACTCTTGACACCAGAAAAGAAACTTCGGGATTGAGATGGGTGACTCATACCGCGGGCATGCGGTCGAAGTGGTATCCATCTCAATACCATCCTAGAAGATCCTATGCGGCCCAGGTCCGGCGGTGGGTTGTGTGTGCAATAGTGTAGTGCTAGATGCAAGACATGCACGACAATTTATATCAAGCAACACTTCATAAGTGAAAGTAAACCATACATTCCTACACCTCCCTGCAAAACAAAGGTCAGCAAACACTTCCCCTTATACCTCCCATCCTGCAAGAACATTTAACACCTTAAATGTTAGGGACGTACCTGGAATCCTTGCTGCCAAACAAAAATATTTTTCAAAAAGAAAATTGGCCTAAGTCCACTAAGAGTTTCAACTCAAGTCCCCAGCGGAGTCGCCAAGCTGTCGCGACCTCCCCGAAGCGGGTTGGACCACCTAAGGGTTCGGCTAATGGATTGTTAAGCCTAGACTTAACTTGGGCTCTCCCAAGCCCATACCAATTCGCGACTTAGGTTCAAATTCTTAATATGCAAATGATTTTTATCATGGAGTCGCCACTAATCTATTTTGGGTGGGTCGATTAGAAACCCAAGTAAAGTAATGGGAGAATTACTTCACTCCTACGAACCCGAGAGATTAAATGAGTTCGGGGACTTGATTACGCTAGATTTCTCTAACGCCCTTTCGGTACCTTTTCTTTTTTATTTCAAAAAATATTTTGCAGGCAGCTTGAATTGATTTTAATTTATCTTCCTAACATGTGAGGTGATCATGCGGATGCGCAAACCACCAATTTAACATAAAAAAAAAAAAAAGAAAAAGCGATGAATAAATTGCAGGACTAACCTCATAGCAACGAAAGTATCTGCAATGTTAAATCAGAATTCACATCAACAGTCCTAAATATGATTTCTAACACGCAGTTTTTTTTTTTTTTGGTTTTTCACTTATTTAATAAGAATCATGCAATATGCAATGCATCTAATCTAACATGAAATGGCGTGACAATGTGTTCTAAACTACATGACATGAGTAAAATATTTTTTTTGTTTTCTTAATGAACATGCAATAATTAAATATGCAAATTAAAATGACATAATTATAATGACGGGCAATTTTTGATTATATGAACCTAATTCTACATGACGTGCACATGATATTTCTATTCCTAAAAATGCAATTTATCCTAAAAATTGAAACTAATTTATCTAAAGACAAATTTTTGTATTTTTCATGATATTCGAAATTAAGAAAAATGCTAAAAATACCTAGCTAAATTAAAATCCCATCCAATTTAAGCTTAGGATTAAGTCATGCTAAATCCTAATTTAAACTAAGACGTTATTTTAATCTATCCATTTATAACTTAAGATGCAAATTGATCTAAACTTAAAATGAGACATGCAATTCTATTCTAAAATGCATGATGATTTTTTTTTGTTATAAAATTCGAAATTTTTAAAAATTTGCACACAATTAAACATGCAACCTAAAAAAAAAAAAAACTAGCATCCTAAATTAATTAATTTTTTTGGGGATTTTTTGTTATAAAAATTTGAAGTAAAAGTCTAATTCTAGATTGACACGTGCAATTCTTTAAAAAAAAAAAAACTAATATTCCAAATGAATGCTTTTTGGATTTTCTTTTATGAAAGCGAAATTAACTTAAACGGCACGACAGCAAATCGAGCAAGATTGACATCCAAACCGACAAACCATATCTCGGGCATCAGATCGGGTTGACCAATTTTAAATAAATCGCAAATCGAATCTCGGGCGTGAGATCGGATTGGTGATTTTTCAAGCAATTGCGAGTCGGATTTCGGGCGCGAAAATCGGACTGTCAATCACAAATTTCGCAGGCCTATTTCATGTCGAACATTCTCAATCTTATATTAAGGAATGATTCTACTAAAACAGCAAATTAAAATAAAAAAAAACAAAATAAAATAGATAAAAAAACTACCTATTTTGCTTTTCCTTTTTTTTTTCTTTTTTGTTTTGCTCCCATGCACGGCTTGGATCTCCAAGAACCGGCTAATCGGCTCGGCAAAGGAGGCTCCGACCAAGATGAACCGGCGGTGGCAAGAACACGGGAGCGATGCTAGGGAGGCTCGGGTCGGGCGGGCCGGGCCGGCGTTGGGCGGATCGGCGTCGGTGCTCGGCGGTGTGGGCACGGTAGGCTTGGGCGTCACGGGTCGCTGGTCATGGGTCACGGCTTGGAGCAGCGGCGGGTCGGTCATGCGGCACGAATCGGATCGAGCGGCACGGGTCCACCTGGCTTGTGACCTGGGTCGCTGATCGGAGGTCACGGCGATCGGATAGGCGTCAGAGCAGAGGGCTGTTCGGGTCGGGCAAGCTTGGATCGGCAACGGCTTCGCCGGACCGAACGAGAGGGCCGAACGGCAATGGACGGGCGGATCGGCTTGGTTTGCAGGTCACCGGTCGGAGGTTGCGGTGGTCAAATCTAGGCGTAGGAGCGGAACTCGGGCGCCGGGCTCACGGGTTGCTGAGGCGTCGCTGCTAGAATCGCAATGGCTTGAGCTGATGCAAGGGGTCAAGCGTCGCGGGGAGAAGACTCCGGGTGCTGGCGTCAATCGAAGGCGGAACTTCGGGCGGCGAGCGTCTCGGTGGTGCGGCGAGGGTGTTCGCGGACGGATGCCCGGCTGTAGGTCGCGGGCTTTGGCGGACACGGCGACGAGCGGGTTGACTGGTGGTCACTCAGGCGTCGAGAGCAGTGAAGGCGGGCTGCAGGAGCGGCGGTGGCCGGTGCGGGGAATGGGCAGTGGCGTCGGTGCTGTGCAAGGAGACGGTCACGGCAGCGGAACTTCGAGCGGTTGAAGCTGTCGGGTTGTCGCGACCACAACAGGAGCGACAAGGGGCGGCGCGAGCTCGTGGGTGGTGCTTGCACGAGGGCGGCCGGCGGTGCGGTGGCTCGGCTGCTGGTGCTCCGGCGAGCGCAGCGGCGCGGACGCGGGCGGAGTAGCGGAAACCGGTGGAAATTTAGCAGCGAAGAACCCCCGAAGAAGATGAACAGTAGGGGTCTTGTCTTTGCTTTTTCTTTCTTTTTTAATCTCCTCTCTCTCACGTCTCACTCTCTGCTCTCTCTCTCTCTCTCTCTCTGCCTTTTCCCTTCTTTTTTAGTCTCTTCCCCCTGACTTCATATTTTCTTTTTTTGTTTTTCTCTGACACACCCCCTTCCTTTCACTTTGACCGAAGGAGAAGCCTTTCACAGTGAAAATTTTTTACTTTTTCACTTCCCTCCCAAGGCTCTCGACTAAATTTTTTTTTCTCTTTTTCTCCCCTCTAAACCGAGAATCCTTGCTTATTTATAGGCAACAATCAACCTTTGTGTGAATAGGAGGCGGCCGTAATTTCTTCTTGCTGTTCACGTCCGGTTGCTTTTTTCAAATATGGTGGCTACCAATTGTTAGTCCTCTTCTTGCAGGAGAATTTTCACATCCCCCATTAATGCATGCATGTGCTTGCATTAATGAGGGAGAAAAAAATGCACGTTAAGCACTCTTCTTTCTTTTTTCTTTTTTTTTTGACTTTTATTGTGTGTTTTCATACAGCAAGAGAGAGAGACCACATTTTGCTCGAGGGCCCCTACCACGTCCGCACGTCCGCACGTCCGCCGAATTAATGCATGCATTAATGAGAGAGAGACAATGGACGTGTAGGAACTTTCTTCGAACTTTCTTCTCCAGCCGATTTGCTCTCCAGGAAGGAGAGAATTCCTTGCAACAACTCACTATAAAATTTTATAAAATTGTGAGCCCATCTTCTTGCAGACTTTCTCCGGAATTCTCACGTGTGCAGTGGAGAATTTTTTTCTTTGCTTTCTTTAATGCGCGTTCAGATCAGTGGAGAGAGAGAGGCCATCCTTTTGTGAATATTATCAACCACTAGCCGCTGCGTCTTGTTGCCTTTTTAGTACCGATGCAAATGCGAATACATGAAATGCAATTTTACTATTTTTATTTTTATTTTTTATTTTTTTATGTAACTAATTAATAAATGATTAGGCAAAAATTTAGGTGTCAACAGTAATGGATTTCCTACCATTGTTCTAATTTTCTAGCAACTAGAAAATTGCAAGTATATTAAAATATATACATCATATCATTGAACCAAGCTCTACACAGCATATATAACATGTGACATCCTGAAATTCGATCCCGTTTCGATGAAGTGAAATGGGCATTTGGTCGACGTGCCTGTGGCCCTTTTTATTTGAGCTGATCACTCACGAGTTAACTAACCTATTGGGTAAAGCCGTTAAGGGATGTATCAACTGTAAAATCCCTAAAAGCTACCTAATTGGTTGGATTGAGCTAAAATCACATCTGATCGATTTTCAACCACGAAATTGAGCTCGATTTTGGGAATCCAATTTTAAGTGCGTCATAATTCTTATTTTTAGGATCCTGTCTCATTGTCCGTTAAATTGTTGACGAGTCCGAAATTTCAAGAAAGAAATTATCGGAAGAAAAATTGAAGACCAAAAGAAAATAGAGAGGAAAAGGAAAAGAGAAAAGGAAAATTGAAATCATGGTATTATGTGTTTTCTTTTTCTCCCCCCCCCTCTCTCTTCTTTTCTTTCCTTTTTCTTTCATTTCTCTTTTCTCTCTCTCTTCTCTCCCCTTTTCTTCCGTGCGGACAGCCCCCACCGATTCCTCTCTCTCTCTTCCCTTTAACTAGTCCAAGCTTATATTCTCTCTCTCTCTCTCTCTCTCTCTTCTCCCCCACTCCCCATGCGACCGAAACCCCCTCCTTTCTTCTTCCCCGTTGTTCATGAAAAAACCAGGGAGGCCAAGAACGAAAGCTGCAGCTCGCCATCGTTGCCCCGTCGCCGCCCGTTCCGCCGTCGCACCGCATGCCCCCACCGCGCCCGTGCGCCCGTGCGCCCGCCGCTCGCCGCCGTCCCGCCACCGCGCTCGCCTGCGTCGGTCATCCGCTGCAGCCCCTCCCCCGCGCAACCCAGCCATTGTCCCGCCCCGTCCGCCGCTCTCGGCCACCGCCCGCGCCGCCCAACCTCCCCGACGTTCCCTTTGCTCTCCGCCGCCCTCCCCTCGCCATTTTGGCTGTTGGATCGGCGCCAGCCAGCCTAGGGCAGAAACCCAACGAGTGGGTTTCTAGTTCACTCGTGGGCCGTTTTGGGCCGTTTCCAGGCCCCGGATCCATTAGTCGCTTTGGGAAGAATCGTTCCTCACGTCACCGCCGTCGGATTGATCCGATTTGCGCGCAATTTGGTGAGTAATCTCACTAATCCCTGATTAGTTGGATAATTATGCTTAAGGTTGGTTTAGTTTTAATTAATTAGGTTTATGTGGTTAGATTAGTATGGATTAGCATTTATTAGTCAATTGTAATGCGAATTAGCCAAATTGATTGTGCAATTAACAAGTAGACGTGGTCTACTAATTATTGGAAGTGCCTCGGGATTTTTCCCGACCCTTAGTGGGCTCCATTTAGGCTTTTCGGGCCTAAGTGGAATTTTTAGTATTTAAATATTAATTTTCGGAATTAAATTAAATAATTATTTATTTTCCGAAAATTCAATTGAAATGGTCTGGAACCGGAAAATTATGCTGATGACCGTGGTGAAGTCCATTTATTTAATCGGGCTTTATTTTGAGCTAAATTGAATTTTTAATATTAATTATTTAATTTTCGAAATTAATAAATTAATTAATTATTTTTCCGAAATTAAGATTTTGATGGCCGATGACTGAAATCTCGTGCTGATCGTCGTGGTGTAGTCTGTTTATTTATTTGAGCTCCACGTTGTATGGAATTGAATAAATTGTGGTATTTTAGGGATTTACCCTAAATTGATTGGAATTGATTGAGATTTAATTGTTGATTGGTAAATGGCCAAGTACGTTATTCAACATTTTAATGCTTTGTTGAGTTGATTTAATTATTTGATTGAGAAATCGTTGGGTATTGGTTGTCGATATTGAAAGTAGAATGACATCTAAAAGGGCACGTGGCTCGGTGACTTGATGTACCACCTTAGCGAAGAGGTCGCCTTAGAGAATGCACGTGGGCCCAAGGTTCGAGGTACGTGGACTCGGAGACTTGGAAGGTCGTCCTAGAGAATGCACGTGGCCTAGCTTTTAAATATCCCATAGTGGGGATTGATTCGTATGACATGTAATCGACTGGTTCAATTTGTTTGAGTAAATGAGTGCCTATTGTGAATTGTACTGACTTGCAGGTGGGATCTGAGACCAAGGTAAGTCCTGAGATGTAGTCTCATCCCAGTTTGGGGAAACCATTTCAGGACCCCGCTGAAGAGCTGAGAAGGAGGAATCCGAGAAGGAGAACTCGGAGGCGAATCTTAAGGAGAAAGATTTTTGGAAGAAGAAGACAATCCTCGAGGGGCCTTGAGTACGGCCCGGTTCGTCTAAGTTTCTGTCTTCTTTTGAGGTCTCCATTTTGATGTGAATAGAGTTTAAAGTAAAAAGTTGTGAAGTGCTCTGGTTTGTGTTTTGTATAAAAGTTTGGTTATAAATTTCAATATGAAAAATATGGCCCTGCTTTTCTATCCCATCGTTTTATTGTCTGGGGATTTTAATTGCTTTCGCATGTGCTTAATAAATGAAAGGGTCGGCGATACATAGTCCTGGGATATCGCATTATAAAATCGACCAAGAGTTGAAGGATGTGTGCGTGCCCGAGGATCGGGGCGTGACATCCAGTTTAAGTGGTATCATAGCAAAGTTGAAGATTGGAGTGATAAGGAGCATTGACCATGGGATCATTAGTAGGAAAGGCCTTTAAATTCATGCTGGTGCATGTCTATGTTAGCTGAGTGCTAAAATTGTTTGTTGTTTGGATCGCTCTGTTTCTAATTCGATGTTGAATTGGAAACAGGTGTTAGTTGAGTAAAGCTACACCATGAGCGATCAGGAGTCGAGAACTCCTGCAAAGAGGACCAGTAGGGGCGTTATTCGGGGTAGAGCTCCGACTCATGTCGGAACCCGAGGCGGACGTGGTCGAGCGCCAGCACAGGCTAGCGCGAGTGGAGTGAATCCACCTGTTGTAGATGTCGGGGTAGCAGCCCTTAATGATCCTAGGGTGGATGGGATCTTGCGTGTTTTGGAAGCAATGGGTAATAGAATGGATCAGCAAGCCGCTACTGTGGAAGCCGCTGCTCAGGCCGCTGCAACTGCTGCCGCTGTTGCCGCCACCGGAGTTGCCCTTGCAGTCGCACCTGCTGCCACGCCTGTAGTCGCACCTGCCATTGCTCCAGCCGCCGTGAATGTTGAAAATCCGTCAGAGATAGTGGTCTCTACAAGATCAATCCATAAGTTGGTGGAGCATTTCCTAAAGTTAAATCCGCCGGTTTTTACTGGGTCTGGAGATCCTGAAGCTGCTTCTTCATGGATTCAGAAGCTCGAGAAAGCATTTGCACTACTAATGTGCAACGAGGCTGAGAAGGTAATGTTAGCAACTTACTAGCTGGAGGGAGTTGCAGACACTTGGTGGAAGACAACTCGTGAAATGATCTTTCCGGAAGGCGCTGTTCAGGACTGGAACACTTTCCGTGAAGCTTTCAATGGTAAGTTTTTCTCTGAGATTGCCAGAGAGGTGAAGATGGCTGAATTTCAACGTCTTCGTTAGGGTTCCCTATCTGTTAATAAGTATGAGGCAAAGTTCGCCTAGCTTTCGCGATATGCTCCCAAGTTAATTGAGAATCCTATGAACCGAGCGAGAAGGTTCAGAGATGGGTTCAAGCAAGATTTGAGAAGTGCCTTAGTCCTTCTGGACCTGAAGACTCATAATGACATATATCGGAGAACTCAAAAGATTGAGAAAGATCAGAATGATAAAGCTGCCTCATCTGAATCGAGGTTTAGCTCTCATAGAGACAACATCCGCCAAGGGAAGAGCCCGATGTTTGGAAATAGATTCCAAAGCCCGCCCAGCAAGAAGAGTGGATTTAATAGGTCAGGACCTATTAGGAATGATGCGTGTCGCTTATGTGGCAGAAGACATGGGACAGCACCGTGCCCAGCTAGGACGGGTGCATGTTTCGAATGTGGCCAATAGGGCCACTTAGCCAGATTTTGTCCAAAGAAGCAAAGAGGACAACCTCAGTTGCCGCTGTCGCCACCGATGAGACAGATAGGAGGGTATGCCCCTCAGAATGCACCGCAAGGAGCACGCGAGACCTCCGGCTCGGGGCACCGTGCGCGATTACCCAAGGTCGGGCGAAGCCGCGCTGACGTGATCACAGGTACGGTCTCGCTCAACGACCAACCTACTTATGCTTTGTTTGATTCGGGAGCAACCCATTCCTTCATTGCCGAGCAATATGCTAGAATGCTAGGATTGAGTCCTGTATTGTTGGAGTCGGCAATTTGCATATCTACACCCTTGAAAGATAAAGTCATTGCTGCTTCGGGATGTTCGGGGTGCAAGTTAGAGATTGGTGAGAGAGTGGGGAAAATTGATTTGTTAGTCCTAGCCATGTATGATTTTGATTTGATAATGGGCATGGACTAGCTCACCAATCAACGAGCTAAAATGGACTGCTATCGCAAGGCGATTCAGTTTGACCCGTTAGAGGTAAGAACTTCGAGTTTGTTAGGAATCGAGGAGGACCTTCGATTTCCCTAAACTCGTCGCCGGAAGCAACTCGTTTGTTAGACGAGGGTTGCCGAGGGTACTTAGCGACTGTCGTGGATACGACAGTTGAAGAGTTGAAAATGGAAGATATTGCAGTGGTACATGAGTTTCCAGATGTCTTTCCAAAAGAATTGTCAGGGTTACCGCCAGAAAGAGAGATTGAATTTGTGATCGAGCTAGCACCAGAGACAGAACCGATCTCGAAGGCACCTTATTAAATGGCGTTATCTGAGTTGAAGGAACTGAAGGTGCAGATGCAAGAATTACTGGATAAAGGATTTATTTGTCCTAGTGCGTCACCTTGGGGAGCACCAGTTCTGTTTGTTAAGAAGAAAGATGGTTCGTTGCGTTTGTGCATCGACTATCGATAGCTCAATCAGGCAACGATCAAGAACAAGTATCCATTGCCGAGGATAGATGACTTGTTTGATCAATTGCAAGGGGCATCAATATTCTCGAAGATCGACTTGAGAACAGGATATCATCAGCTGAGGATTAGGAAAGAGGATATTCCTAAGTCAGCATTCCGTACCCAATATGGTCATTACGAGTTTACAGTGATGCCGTTTGGATTGACGAATGCTCCTGTTGCATTTATGGATTTGATGAACATAGTGTTTAAGGAATACTTAGATCAGTTTGTGATCGTGTTTATAGATGATATCTTGGTTTATTCGAGAAGTAATGAAGAGCATGAGAATCATCTGAGAGTAGTACTCCAGACCTTAAGAACTCATCAGCTGTATGCTAAGTTTAGCAAATGCGAGTTTTGGTTTACTCGTGTTGCGTTCTTAGGTCATGTGATTTCCGGAGAAGGAATCTCCGTCGACCCGAGCAAGATAGAAGCCGTGATCAATTGGCAGAGACCGACATCAGTGTCAGAGATCAGAAGTTTTCTGGGGTTAGCAGGTTATTACAGATGGTTTGTGGAAGGGTTCTCATCGATAGCGTCGCCTCTGACAAAGCTTACGAAGAAAAATGAGAAGTTCATATGGTCAGACAAGTGCGAGCGTAGTTTCCAAGAGCTGAAGGAAAAGCTAACTACCGCACTTGTGCTGACGATTCCATCTGATCTTGGAGGATTCGAGATCTATAATGATGCGTCATTTTGGGGATTAGGTTGCGTGCTGATGCAACATGGTAGAGTTGTTGCGTACGCTTCCCGGCAGTTGAGACCTCATGAATTGAATTATCCGACGCATGACTTAGAACTCGCAGCCATCATATTTGCGTTGAAGATTTGGAGGCACTATTTGTGCGGAGAAAAGTTTCAGATCTTCACGGACCATCAGAGTCTCAAGTATTTGTTCTCTCAGAAGGAGTTGAACATGAGACAGCGTCGATGGATGGAATTGTTGAAGGACTACGACTGTGATATTCTTTATCACCCGGGAAAGGCGAACAAGGTCACCGATGCATTTTGTCGGAAGTCTTCAATAGCGCAAATCTTAATTAAGAAGTGGAATTTAATCGAGAGAGCTCGAGATTTAGAATTCAAATTTGAGGTAGGCCACCTTTCAAGTTTTATGGCCACCCTCAGAATTGAGACGGATGTCCAAGTCAGAATCAAGCAACTTCAACGGACAGATCTAGACGTTCATAGAATTCTTCGAGAGGATACCGATAAAAGAAAGGCTGATTTTCAAGTTTCAGATGATGGGGTACTGAGGCTTTGTGGACGTTTGGTTGTACCAAACGATGTTGAGCTTATAGAAGAAATTTTATCCGAGGCACATCGTAGTAGCTACAACATTCATCCGGGAAGCACTAAGATGTATCAGAATCTGCGTCAACACTACTGGTGGTCAGGTATGAAGGCGGACATCGCCAAGCATGTGGCCAAGTGTTTGACTTGTCAGCAAGTAAAAGCCCAGCATTGCAAGCCGGGAGGATTTCTGCAACCTCTCGCGATCCCAGAATGGAAATGGAAGCATATCACGATGGACTTCGTGACTGGACTACCAATGAGTCAGAGGGGGAATGATTCGATTTGGGTAGTAGTCGACAGGCTGACAAAGTCGGCTCACTTCATTGCAGTTCGAAAGGACCTGAGTCTAGATAGACACGCAGACCTGTATGTGCGTCAAGTGGTTCGAATGCATGGAGTGCCGGTTACGATAACATCTGATAGAGACCTGAGGTTTACGGCTGCTTTTTGGAAGAGCTTGTAGAGTGCTTTAGGTACAAAGCTTCAAGATGCGATGCGGCGTATCATCCTCAGACGGATGGCCAGTCGGAAAGGACAATTCAGACTCTTGAAGACATGCTGAGAGCGTGTGTAATAGACTTCAAAGGGAGCTGGGAAGATCAACTTCATCTGGTGGAATTCGCCTACAACAATAGTTATTAGCAGAGCATCAAGATGGCTCCATTTGAAGCGTTGTATGGAGAGCATGCAGAACTCCAGTGTGTTGGGATGAAGTCGGAGAAAGGAAGATAACAGGCCTAGAGTTAGTGCAGCAATCAGTAGATGCCGTGGTAGTGATCAGAGACGGATTGAAGACAGCGCAGAGCAGGCAAAAAAGTTATGCAAATAAGCGCCGAAGGTCTTTGGAATTCCAAGTTGGTGATCACGTTTTTCTGAAAGTGTCACCAATGAGGGGAACTTCGCGCTTTGGTAAGAAAGGCAAACTGAGTCCGAGGCACGTAGGTCCGTTTGAGATTCTTGAAAGAATCGGAAACCTAGCGTATCGTCTTGCGTTGCCGCCAAGATTGGCACAAGTGCATGACGTTTTTAACGTGTCGATGTTAAGGAAGTACGAGCCTGACCCGACTCACATGCTCAATTTCGAGGAATTGGACGTGGATGACTGTGTGTCATACGTGGAAAGCCCGGTTCAGATTGTCGATCGTATAGAGCAAGTTCTGCGTACAAAGACCATCCCGTTGGTCAAAGTGGTCTGGCAACACCACGGCACTGAAGGAGCGACTTGGGAGACTGAAGAGTCGATGAGACAGATGTACCCTCGCCTTTTTGAACAAAGTGTAATGGTTTAAATTTTGAGGACGAAATTTTTATAAGAGGGGAAGAGTTGTGACATCCTGAAATTCGATCCCGTTTCGATGAAGTGAAATGGGCATTTCCTCGACGTGGCTATGGCCCTTTTTCTTTGAGCTGATCACTCACGAGTTAACTAACCTATTGGGTAAAGCCGTTAAGGGATGTATCAGCTGTAAAATCCCTAAAAGCTACCTAATTGGTTGAATTGAGCTAAAATCACGTATGATCGATTTTTAATCACGAAATTGAACTCGATTTCGGGAATCGAATTTTAAGCGCGTCATAATTCTTATTTTTAGGATCCTGTCTCATTGTCCGTCAAATTGTTGACGAGTCCTAAATTTCAAGAAAGAAATTATCGGAAGAAAAATTGAAGACCAAAAGAAAATAGAAAGGAAAAGGAAAAGAGAAAAGGAAAATTGAAATCATGGTATTATGTATTTTCTTTTTCTCCCCCCCCTTTCTTCTTTTCATTCCTTTTTCTTTCTTTTCTCTTTTCTCTCTCTCTCTCTCTTCTCTCCCCTTTTCTTCCGTGCGGACAACCCCCACCGATTCGTCTCTCTCTCTTCCCTTTAACTAGTCCAAGCTTATCTTCTCTCTCTCTCTCTCTCTCTCTCTCTCTCGTCTCCCCCACTCCCCCATGCGACTGAAACCACCTCCTTTCTTCTTCCCCTCTTGTTCGTGAAAAAAACCAGGAGCTGAAGAACGAAAGCTGCAGCTCGCCGTCGCTGCCCCGTCGCCTCCCGTTCCGCCGCCGCACCGCACGCCCACAACGCGCCCGTGCACCCGCCGCTCGCCGCCGTCCCGCCACCCGCGCACACCCTGCGTCCGTCATCCGTTGCAGCCCCTCCCTCGCGCGACCCAGCCACCGTCCCACCCTATTCGGCTAGCTCCGGCCACCGCCCAGCACCGCCTGACCTCCCCGACGTTCCCTTTGCTCTCCGCCGCCCTCCCCTCGCCATTTTGGCTGTTGGATCGGCGTCGGCCAGCCTAGGGCGAAAACCCAACGAGTGGGTTTCCACCTCACTCGTGGGCCGTTTTGGCCATTTCCGAGCCCGGATCCATGAGTCGCTTTGGGAAGAATCGTTCCTCACGTCGCCGCCGTTGGATTGATCCGATTTGCGTGCGATTTGGTGAGTAATCTCACTAATCCCTGATTAGTTGGCTAATTATGCTTAAGGTTGGTTTTGTTTTAATTAATTAGGTTTATGTGGTTAGATTAATATGGATTAGCATTTATTAGTCAATTGTAATGCGAATTAGCCAAATTGATTGTGCAATTAACAAGTAGACGTGGTCTACTAATTATTGGAAGTGCCTTGGGATTTTCACCGACCCTTAGTGGGCTCCAATTAGGCTTTTCGGGCCTAAGTTGAATTTTTAGTATTTAAATATTAATTTTCGGAATTAAATTAAATAATTATTTATTTTCCGAAAATTCAACTGAGATGGTCTGGAATCGGAAAATTGTGCTGATGACCGTGGTGAAGTCCGTTTATTTAATCGGGCTTTATTTTGAGCTAAATTGAATTTTTAATATTAATTATTTAATTTTCGAAATTAATTAATTAATTAATTATTTTTCCAAAATTAAGATTTTGATGGCCGATGACCGAAATCTCGTGCTGATTGTCGTGGCGTAGTCTGTTTATTTATTTGAGCTCCACGTTGTATGGAATTGAATAAATTGTGGTATTTTATGGATTTACCCTAAATTGATTGGAATTGATTCAGATTTAATTGTTGATTGGTAAATGGCCAAGTACGTTATTCAGCATTTTAATGCTTCGTTGAGTTGATTTAATTATTTGATTGAGAAATCGTTGGGTATTGGTTGTCGGTATTGAAAGTAGATTGGTAATCACTTGAAAGAGGACACGTGGGCTCGGTGAATTGGAATGTCACCTGGAGAATGCACGTGAGTTCAGGTGGTTGAAAATGTCACCTTGGCGAAAAGGTCGCCGAGAGAATGCACGTGGCTTGGAGACTCGGTATGTCATCCCTGGAGAATGCACGTGGCTCGGTGATAGAGTTTGGCATCTAAAAGGGCACGTGGGCTCGGTGAATTGATGCATCACTTTGGTGAGATAGCACCTAAGAGAAGGCACGTGGGCCCAGGCATCGTAAAAAGGACAAGTGGCTCGGTGATTTGATGCGTCACTTTGGCAAATGAGTGCCTTAGAGAATGCACGTGGATCCGGTTATTGAGAATGACATCTAAAAGGGCACGTGGCTCGGTGACTTGATGTACCACCTTAGCGAAGAGGTCGCCTTAGAGAATGCACGTTGGCCCAAGGTTCGAGGCATGTGGACTCGGAGACTTGGAAGGTCGTCCTGGAGAATGCACGTGGCCTAGCTTTTAAATATCCCATAGTGGGGATTGATTCGTATGACATGTAATCGACTGGTTCGATTTGTTTGAGTAAATGAGTGCCTATTGTGAATTGTACTAACTTGCAGGTGGGATCTGAGACCAAGGTAAGTCCTGTGCCCTGTGCGTGTTTAGGCAGCCTTTAGTATAATGGTTTACTAATCGGGCTTAGTGGGGTAGAACTCGCTGAGATGTAGTCTCATCCCAGTTTGGGGAAACCATTTCAGGACCCCGCTGAAGAGCTGAGAAGGAGGAATCCGAGAAGGAGAACTCGGAGGCGAATCTTAAGGAGAAAGATTTTTGGAAGAAGAAGACAATCCTGAGAGGGGCCTTGAGTACGGCCCAGTTCGTCTAAGTTTCTGTCTTCTTTTGAGGTCTCCATTTTGATGTGAATAGAGTTTAAAGTAAAAAGTTGTGAAGTGCTCTGGTTTGTGTTTTGTATAAAAGTTTGGTTATAAATTTCAATATGAAAAATATGGCCTTGCTTTTCTATCCCATCGTTTTATTGTCTGGGGATTTTAACTGCTTTCGCATGTGCTTAATAAATGAAAGGGTCGGCGATACATAGTCCTGGATATTGCATTATAAAATCGACCAAGAGTTGAAGGATGTGTGCGTGTCCGAGGATCGGGGCGTGACATAACATCATTTGCACACAAGCTAGCTACTGTATTTCCTAAATCACAAGAAAATACTAGCCACAAATGAATAAACTGCATTAAACCCCCAAAAATACGCGTACGTAGGGTTCCCAAAGCATTTTCATACATTTACAAAATTCAAAAGTATAAAATAATTATGCCACTGTGTAGAGGACACTCATACGAACCAAACGAAACCGACCACGCTCTAATCGGAGCTCGCACGCGCCCCCACGCGCCGCCTGAGTGCGCGACGCATGTGGCGTACACGCCAACGAGCCGAACGGCTCTTGGCCGGTCCGATCGGTCCGACCGATGACTGGTCCAACCAGTCCGACCGTTGACCGATCAACGACTAGGTCGGGTCGGGTCAAGGGTCGTGTCGGGTCAACAGGTCGGGTCGGGTCGCCAGCCGGCCAACTGTCGTCGGCGCTGACGTCATCGATGATGTCATCCCGGCGGTTACCGGCCGTTGGGTGACGTTACGGTAACGTCACCACCCGCTGGTTCGCCAATCGACGCGTGCCGGTTCGCCGACGGGCGGGCGTCGCGCACGTGTCGGTTCGCCGACCGACACGTGTGGCGCACGCGCTCGCTGTCCTAGCCCTTCAGGTGCGTGGCGCCCACGCGCAGCGGCTTCTGGCCGCGCGTGTGGGCGCGTCTGGCGTCGCCCGGTGACAGTCGACCCATCTCCAGAATTGTCTTGACGAGCTCTTTCACCCAGTATATTCAAAAGTTAATTTTGACCAATAACTAACTTCGAAAAATGGCCAAAACCACTCGGATGCACGCAACCCCGAACCCGTTCTTCACTACGGTACAATTTCGAGTTTTTCATAGGGCCATTCCGACTATTAGAGATCCAAACAGTGTAGAATACAACCTCTTAATCTCAATGTCAAATGGTAATCAAGAAAACTTGATAAAAAACAAGGCAGAAATCACGATCGGGCTCTGATGCCAATGATGGAATTCGAGTCGGTGGAAGATGACTTACCTGATTCCGATGCGCAAACAGCAAATAGCCCCGGAACGAATATTGAATTGCGAATAAATCACGAACAAAACTACCTCACGTTAGTCTGGATGCAATCACAAGGAAAACACCCGATTTCCATAGCGTAAATTGTGACATCCTGATTTTCAAACTCTAATTTCGATTGGTTAAATTGGGCATTTCATCGACGCGACTACAGTGTTTTTCTCTGAGTTGGCCACTCATGAGATAACTAGACTAGCTGGGTAGGCTATTAAGGACTTTAAGGCAAATAGACTTGAGAATTCGACCAGGGATCGACTTCTCGACCGTGCTCATCTTTAGAGATCATTGCAGCACAGTATAAAATCGATTTGAAATCGGAGATAGATCGGTTCGACTAAGATGAATGACCGATCATGGGTGACTCCACTAAATTGGAAAATTCTCATCGACCGTCACTAATTTGATTTTACTGTCGTTTTGGTACCCTGTGTCCGTATTTGAATCCTAGAGATTTTCACGACAATCAAGAGTCGCCAATGTGTCGAGTAGGTTCATTGTGGCTCGAAGAAAATCGACCACGGGTCATTTGTCCAAAAAAGTTCTGAAAACTACTTGGTAGCCTAGGTCATGCTAAGAGCGCGTCGGAGTGAACTTAACCACCAATCTAAGTCCGATTTCAGAAAATGAAGAGTCTGTCATGTCACGGGTCATTTTAGGAGCGTCGACTCAGTCTCAGAAGATTTTTCAGAGATTCCGAGATTTTTACGGAAAATCAATTTGGACGTCACGGAAAAATGACGGAAATTCGTACAAGCCGAATTTAAGAGAGTTTTGACGTTCAAGCCAAGCTATTGAACGTTAGGAACTTATAGAAAGTTTGGGGGACTTTTCTTTGGCAAATTTGGACATCGATTTGGAGAATTGAAGGAAGAAATTAAAGCCAAAATTCTGTAAATTCGGATCTAGGCTTAGGGCTGGAATTTTGGTATCAATTTGAAGTATTTGAAGTATTAAAATGCTGAGGAAAGTATTAGGAGACCAAGTCATTAATGAAGGAGATAAATTTTTTGACATTTTCCCCTTTTTCCAAGTCTTCCCGTGCACGACTCTGCTGGTCCTTATCTTCGTCGAACAAGTCTCGCTTCGAGAAAAGGTTTCAGCCGTTCTGCTCTTGCGTGGCTTTCATTTCCCTTCGTTCGAAACGGCAGCTCCACCGAACAGCCGCATGAAGCCAGCGAAACCCTGCGTCGAAGCAGTCCACGATCTCTCCCCAACTGCCAGCGTCCACTGAGCTTCCATCCTCAACGCCCGAAGTCCTCCTCCGAAGCCAGCTCTTTCGGTCAACAGCATCATCCACCGAAACATTTCGTTGACCCCGTTCATCCACGCATCCACCGAAGCTGCCACATCCAGCGCGTCTCTCTCTCTCCGCTCCTCACGCTGCTGCTCCACCACCGTTTGCTTCTCCACGCGTTCAAGCTCAGCCCTCCGGTCAACACTCAGCAGCACAAAGCAACCGATGTTGACCCAAGCATCCACGTGGCCAGGGACCTTCAATCGTTGAGAGCTCCGAATATTGACTGAAGCAGCCCCAAAAGTCCACGAAGCAAGCCCACCGAAGTCCCTCAGCTTCCACGCTTGGTCCAAGCCCCATTTCTTTCGGTCAATCTTCACCCAACGAAGACCGAGCAGCCCCCACCGAATTGAAGACTGAAGCTGCTCCTCCAGTCAATCTTCAAGGCCACCGAAGCCCCTGTTGACCTCGTTCTTTCCACGCGTCCTTAGCCGAAGCTGCTTTCGTCAACAGAAGCCAGCTACCGAAGCCTTGGTTGATCTTCAGCTCCTTCGTCCTCTCCACGCGGCATCGAATTCAGCCACCTCACGTGCCAGCATCGCCCGTAGCTCATCCATCGAACCCCAGCGCCTGCAGCAGCTTCGATTTGCACCGTCTTCAGCCCAAGAAAGAAATCCAGTCCAGCTTTCTATTTCAGCCCAACTTTGGCCTTGCAGTCCAGAGGCCCATCGGCAGCTTTTGTTGCCTCTTGGTTGGCCCATCAGCCCAAGGAAACTCAGCCCATCATCAATTAGAATTGAAGCCTAGCAATTTGGCTTATTTCAGCCCAAAGAGAGAGCCCATTTTCAATTTAATTCTGGCCCAGCAAGCAGCCCTCAATCCAGTATTTTCAAGCCCAAGTGATTAAAGAAGTCAGCCCAATCTTGAAGTCCAAAGTTTCTTCGAGCTTGCGAAGTTCTTGGCCTGGCCCAAGTTCGGCCGCCGTTGCGTCGTCGTTTCGGTGTCCAGGCCTTCGTTAGTGCAAGTGAGTTTTACTCACTAATGCTTTCTTAGTTTGCTAATTATACTTAAAGGTTGATTAGATTTAATTAATTGCAATTAGGTGGATAGATTAGATTAAAGTAATTAAATTAAAGACTCATTGATGCATGCTAATTAAATTGATTGTGCTTTTAATTAGTAAACATGTCTTAATATTTATTGGATGCTTCTTGGGATTTTTCCCATCCCTTATCGGGTGTTAATTATGCAATTCGAGCTTAAATGGAATTTTTAGGAATTAATATTAATTTTCGAAATTAATTAATTATCTATTTATTTTCCGGAAATTCAACTGGGATGGCCAGTGACCGGGATTTTATGCTTAATGATCGCTGCGCAGACCGTTTATTTAATTGAGCTTTACGTTGTGCCAAATTGGAATTATTGTGTTTATTTATTTAATTTTCGAAATTAATTATTTAATTATTTATTTTCCAGAAATTCAATCGGGATGGCCGATGACCGAATTTCGTGCTGATTGTCGTGGAGCAGTCCGTTTATTTATTTGAGATTTAATTCGTGTCGAATTGATTTAATGGTGCATTTTTAAGTTATGTTATTAAATAATGCAATTTGGCCTTGTTATTGAGAATTGGTCGGGTATCGGTTGTCGGTATCGAAAGTGAGTTGGTAAATCACCTGCATGTGGCCCGGTGAATTGGAATGTCACCTGGGAAAGACACGTGGCTCGGTGATTAGATATGTCATCTTGGCGAAAAGGTAGCCTTAGAGAATGCACGTGGCTCGGTGACAAAATATGGCATCGCAAAAAGGGATCGGGTGGGACCATAAAGCCACTAAATCTTGGAAAGGTCGGGTGGGACCGTAAAGCCACTAGATCATGAGAGGGTCAGGTGGGACCATAAAGCCACTAAATCTTGAAAATGTCGGGTGGGACCATAAAGCCACTAAATCTTGGAAAGGTCGGGTGAGACCATAAAGTCACTAGATCTTAAGAGGGTCGGGTGGGACCATAAAGCCACTAAATCTTGAAAAGGTCGGGTGGGACCGTAAAGCCACTAGATCTTGAGAGGCCAAGGGACCGTAAAGCCCACTAAATCCAAGGAATTGCTTATGTGGGATGAATGACCTAGAATGGTCCGACTAATATGAAATCGACTAAGTCGATTAGATCGATGCTTCGATTTGTGATGTGATTGCTTGGGTGCCTATTTGATCTGTGCTAATATGCAGGTGGAATCCGAGGCTAAGGTAAGCCCTTTGACTCTTGTTGTGCATAGGCAACCCTAAAGTATATTAGTTTACTAATTGGGTCTTAGTGTGATAGAACTTGCTGAGACATAGTCTCATCCCAGTTTTGGGAAAACATTTCAGGACCCTGATGAAGAACCTGAGGATAAAGAAATCGAAGAGGAGTAGCTGGAGGAGAACTCCGAGGATGATCCAGAGTAGGATTCTGACGACTTTTGCTATAGAATCAATTTGAGTAGAAACCAATCGTTTTAGTATGGCTTGTATATGACCATAAGGGTGTTGGTTTTCAGGTTCAATTTCCCAGTCCTACTTGTATATCCCATTGCTTTATTGTCTGGGGATTTTTATAATTGCTTCCGCATGTGCTATTAAAAAGGAAAGGGTCGGCGATATGTAGTCCTAGGGATATCGCATTTTAAAATCGACCAAAAGTAAGGGATGTGTGCGTGCCTGAGGATCGGGACGTGACATAAATGCCGATTGTTCTTGCAAAAATGAAATGGAACGCCTTGATCTTCTTTGATGGAAATGGAGAGGAAATTTGGTGCAAATGAATGGTGAACCAACCCAACGGTTGTGTTCGGGAGCCTTTTATACGTCTCCCTTTGTACCCCTCCATTTGTGCCTTTCCATCGTAGCATATCAAGTCCAATTGGTGCGGTCCAATTGCACCCCATCATGGACGTACTAGCTAACTAGCTAAACTACAACAGAGGGAGAATAATAAAATAAGTCCTAATTATGGTCCTTTAGATATTCATTAACGAAATAATTTAGTTTGGTCCAATAACTATTGTTGTGACTAATGTTGAAAGGTCCATACTTATCGGCCAATAAAACATTTCCCAGAAGCCAATGTGAATCTTTCTTCTTGTTTGCCCGTCTATCGCAATAATAAGAAGTTTCGATGATCTTTCAGGTATTGGCTACTTTTGGGAAGAAACACGTGAAATGTCGAGAACCATTGAATCGACATAGAAAGGGCCAACAATAATAGCCAATTTCTTAGTTTTTACCTACTGCCAACTTTCAAAAAGCAATTGTTGACTCTTAACCTTGGGTGGAATGTCACAATTCTGAGGTCCATCCATGTCGCTAGTTGGAAGATATAACACAACCAAAACACGCAACATAACCATAGACCAAGGCAAACAATTACAAAATAGTGGCTCAGACTTATTAATTTTGTAGAGAAATCTAAATTTGGTCAGAGAATTTTAAATTCAATGCAAAATTTTTCCATAGAAGCAATGTAGTTATAAATCTCTAAGTGAAAATACAATAAGTCATCTCGGCCAAGTCTTTCTTGAAATTTCTAACGTGGGGATCCACGATAGGCTATTAGATTTGAATAGCTCTAGACGAAATGACGTTGTTTCACTGAATTTTCTAAATTTTAGCTTTTTGCTTTATGTTCATTGCGTTTTCTTTTCTTTCCTTCTTTTCCAGTTATTGTTCATCTTCCTTCTTGATTTCTCAAGTGTTTGCTTCTCAGCATAGATAGAAATAAATGAAAGTTCGACATAATTCGATTATAGAGGGAGAGTAATAAAATAAGTCCTAATTATGGTCCTTTAGATATTCATTAAAGAAATAATCTAGTTTGGTCCAATAACTCTTGTAGTGACTAATGTTGAAAGGTCCATACTTATGGACCAACAAAACGTTTTCAAGAAGCAAATGTGAATTTTTCTTCTTGTTTGCCCGTCTATCACAAAGTTAGGAAGTTTTTCTGATGTTTCAGGTATTGGCTGCTTTCGGAAAGAAACGCGTGAAATGTCGAGAAACATTGAATCGGCCCCTAAACGGGCCAACAATAATAGCCAATTTCTCAGTCATAACCTGATGCCAACTTTCAAAAAGCAATTGTTGACACTTACCATAGGTGGAATGTCACAATCCTAAGGAGAATCGATGTCACTAGTTGGAAGATATAACACAACGAAGACTTACACCATAACAATAGACCAAGACAAATAATTAGAGAATAGTGACTTAGACTTATTAATTTGGGAGAGGAATGTAAATTCAGTCCGAGAATTTGAAATTAAATGCTAAATGTATCAATAGAATCAATGTAGTTATAATTCTCTTAGTGAAAATCCAATTAAGTCCTCTCGGCCAAGTCTTCCTTGAAATTTCTAACATAGCAATCCATGATAAGCTATTAGATGTGAATATTTTTAGACGGAATGATGTTGTTTTGCTGAATTTTTTAAATTTTATGGCATTATGCTCTCTGTGCTTTCTTTTCTTTCCTCCTTTTTCTAGTTATTGTTCATCTTCTTTCTTGATTTCTCAAGTGTTTGCTTCTCAGCGTAGATCGAAATAAGTGAAATTTCCACAAAATTCGATTGTAGAGGTAGAGTAATAAAATAAGTCCTAATTATGGTCCATTAGAATTCGTTAACGAAATAATTAAGTTAGTTGCAATAACTCTTGTAGTGACTATTGTTCAAAAGTCAATATTTATCTACCAATAAAATATTTCCAAGAAGCCAATGCGTATTCTTCTTTTTGTTTGCCCGTCCATCACAATAACAAGAAGTTTCATTGATCTTTCAAGTATTGGCTGCTTTCGAGAAGAAACGTGTGAAATGTCAGGAATCATTGAATTGACTCAGAAAGGGGCAACAATAATAGCCAATTTCTCAGTCATTACCTACCACCATCTTTCAAAAAGCAATTGTTGACTCTTAATCTTAGGTGGAATGTCACAATCTTAAGCTCTATCCATGTCGCTAGTTGGAGGATATAACGTGACCAAGACATACAACATAACAATACACCAAGACAAATAATTGGAGAATAGTGACTTAGACTTATTAATTTGGGAGAGAAATGTAAATTCGGTCCAAAAATTTTAAATTCAATGCTAAACGTTTCGATAGAACCAATGTAGTTATAAATCTTTGAGTGAAAATACAATTAAGTCATCTCGGCCAAGTCTTACTTGAAATTTCTAACATAGCAATCCATGATAATCTATTAGATGTGAATAGTTTTAGACGAAATGATGTTGTTTTTCTGAAACTTCTAAATTTTATGGCTTTGTTTAATGCTCTTTGCATTTTCTTTTCTTTCTTCTTTTCTAGTTATTGTTCATCTTCCTTCTCGATTTCTCAAGTGTTTGCTTCTCGGCATAGATAAAGATAAATGAATGTTTGACAAAATTCGATTATAGAGGGAGAGTAATAAAGTAAGCCCTAATTATGGTCCTTTAGATATACGCTAACAAAATACTTTAGCTAAATCCAATAACTCTTGTAGTTACTAATGTTCAAAAGTCAATACTTATCGACCAATAAAACATTTCCAACAAGCAAATGTGAATTTTACTTCCTGTTTGCCCGTCAATCACAATGGTAAGAAGTTTCTATGATGTTTGAGGTATTGGCTGCTTCCAAGAAGAAACGCGTGAAATGTTGAGAATTATTGAATCGGCTCAGACTAGGCCAACAATAATAGCCAATTTGACAATGATTTCTTGCTACCAACTTTTAAAAAGTAATTGTTTTTTTTTTTTTTTTGGTTGGAAATATGTAGATTCATTACTTAACCAACATTCGAAAAACGCAAGGTCTCTACATCCGAGCATAAAATTAACAAAAGAGAGTAGGGTGGATAGATAGTCCAATTAAGTGGGAGTTCACCTGCTTTGTGGGCTCTTGCAACCCAGTCCACCGCTCGGTTGGCTTCTCTAGGCTCATGGGCTAATTTGACTTTGAGCATTTGATTTAATAGGCACCGGCAATCTTCTGTAATTGGTCGAGCGGCCCATGCGGCTTCTTTTTGGCCCAGAATACACTGGACCACTTCTAGACTGTCAGAAGTGATATGAAGCTCCTGTTCTTCTTCCGAGTACAAACCAATTCGTGCACTTTCCTCCTGTTCAAAGCTTCTCAGCCAGATTAGAGCCTCCCGCACTGCTAGGGTTTCGGCAAGGAGGCAAGAGGATGCACATATGGGTTTCGTGAAGCCATCGAGTAGAAGTCCCTTGCTGTTGCAAAAGATCCCTGCAATCGAACCCGACGTTGTGAAGCTGCTCCAGGCACTGTCCACGCTAAGTTTGTAGGTTGGTGGTTTTTTAGGGTTGCTGTTTCTTGGCTCTGGGTTGCTGTTTCTCGGTTCTGGGCTGCTTTTTCTCAGTTCTGGGTTGCTGTTTCTCTGTTATGGGTTGTTGTTTCTCTGTTCTGGGCTGCTGTTTCTCGGTTCTGGTTGTTTTTGAGTTGCTGGATTTTGCTGTGCAGGGGTGTGTACTTGGATAGGAGGGTCATGGAGGCCGCATCTTCAAGAATCAGCCTGAGGTTTGGCCGACAAGCTTGGAAAATCAGGGCATTCCTTGCTTTCCAGATTTGCCATAGAGTTCCAGCAAAAAGTGCCTTTGCCTGAGGATTAGTCATTGAGGTGAGTATGGCGTGGATCCATTTATCTATATGGGTTATGTTCATCGGGGAGGTGTCGATCTGCAGTCTTGGGTTTGACCATATAGCTTTTGTCCAACTGCATAAGGCGAATAGGTGCTCTACCGTCTCTGGATGCTGATTGCAGATGGGGCAGCTCAGATCAGGTATCATCTTCCTTTTGAATAGATTTTCTTTGGTAGGGAGGGCATTGTTACATGTACTCCATACTAAAAATCTGATTTTGGGGCAAATCTGGAGCTTCCAAACTTCATGACATAGTGATTTGGGAGTCTGGTAGGAAGTGGAAGGTTGCGTTAGCAACGAGTCCCTTTCTTGAGCTCTGAGCCTATTGTAGCCACTTTTAACTGTGTAGGATCCTGATCCGTTTGCCATCCAAATAAGTTTATCAGGTTCAGGGGTTAAGCTAAGTGGAGTCGCTAGTATTTCTTTTGCCACATTCTCCCCAAAGATTATGTGTACTTTTTGCGCATTACATTCTCTGGTAGTATGGTCTATCAATTCAGCCACTCTTTGTGGATCATTTATGTTTGGCGGTCCATAGATCTTCCTCAAGGTTAACCATCGATCCTCTCTAATTCTGATTTTCTGTCCATCTCCTACCTCCCATTTAGTAGCGAGTTTCTAGCACTTCCCCCTCGGCCATTAAGAGACTCTGCCATCCCCAAGACGGTCTATAACCTTTTTGTGCAGTCCAAAAGGTATCATTTGGAAAGTATAGGATCTTTAAAGTTTTGCTCCATAGGGCATTTGGTGTTTAAGTTAGTCTCCAGGCTTGTTTTCCTAATAACGCTTTGTTGAAATCCACAAGGTCTCGGAAACCAAGGCCTCCTCCATCCTTACGAGTTTTCAAAAGATCCCAATTTCTCCAGTGAACTCCTTTCTTTGCTGAATTTTGTTTCCACCAGAAGTTGGGAATGCGCTACTCTATTGCACAACAAATAGATATTGGGATTTTGAACAGAGACATAGCATATTGTGGTAAAGCTTGAACCACTGTCTTGATAAGGATCTCTTTCCTTGCCTTAGATATTAGTTTTTCTTTCCAGCCCTCTAATTTCCTTTCTACTCGAGAGAGACCCAAGAAAACATTTGTTTTTGGTTTGGCCCCAATCAAGGTATTCCAAGATATGTCCCTGTTTTTTCTATGAGAGGAACTCTTAGTTCAGCTACTAGGTTGGTTTTCAAGAGTTGTGGGCAGCCCTTACCAAAGAAAATCCCGACTTGTTAAGATTGATGGCTTGACCCGGAGAGGCAAAACAAGATTGGTTTAGGATGTTGGCCAGGGTTTTGGGCTTTAGTAATTGTACCATTGAGGAAGAAAATAGCATTGTCAGAAAATAGGAGATGGGACAAAGTGGGACAGGTGGTGTTTAATTTGATGCCTTTGAGGGTTTGGTCTTCAATTCCTTTATTAATGAGGGTAGATAGAGCATTGGCCATTAGGATAAAGAGATAGGGGGAAAGAGGGTCTCCTTGTCGAATACCTCGGGATGGCTTGAAAGGAGTGCATAGGTCCCCATTTACTCTTACACTATATGAGACCGAGGACATGCATTGCTTGATTAAAGCTACCCATTTTTCACTAAATCCCAAAGTTAACAGATAATCACATAAAAAATCTCACTCCACTCTATCAAAGGCTTTTTGTATATTGAGTTTAAGTATTGCTTGGAAATGTCTCTTTCTTTTTCTCACTCTCAGTTGATGAAGGACCTCTTGAATGATGAAAATATTATCTTGGATTTGACGGCCACTAACAAAGGCACTTTGTTCTTGGGATATTAGGTCTAGGAGAAGGGGTTTTAATCTGTTGGACATGACTTTAGCAATGATTTTATAACTAAAGTTGCAGAGACTGATAGGTCTGTATTGAGTGATTGTTTCAGGGTTTGCTACTTTAGGGATGAGAGTGATATGGGTCTTATTTAATTCAGGATCAAGAGTACCTTGGCTGAAAAAGAGTCGACCATTCTGAATATGTCTTGACGCACCGTTGGCCATTAGCTTTGGTAAAATAACCCATTTAGTCCATTTGGTCCCGGGGTTTTGGTAGCTCCCAATTGGAAGACTGCTTCTTTAACTTCTTCCTCTCAGATGGTTTTGATTAGGCCGTCGTTCATTTCTGCAGTGACTAATTTTGTGCATTGATCAAGTATGGGTTGATAATTCCTCTCCGCCACCGTGGATTATAAAGATTGATAAAAGGCCCTGATGTGATGCTTTATAGTTGAAGGTTCACGACTCCATGTAGTGTCATCAATCTTTAACATAGAGATCTTGTTTCTGATTCTTCTTTGAACCGTCGTGGCATGAAATTTTTTTGTATTTTGATCACCCCATCTCATCCATGGATTTGTGACCTCATGCTCCAATACATCTCCTCTTGTCTCCATAGATTTTCTATTTTCTGAACCACATTTCTGAACTCTTCTCTGTTTGAGTGAGTTTCCTCCTGATTAGTCAGGTCTGTTAATCTTTTCCTTAGTGGTTCAATGTGTCAGGATGCGTTCTAGAAATTTCTGTTACTCCATCTGGTTAGGCATGCTGCAATTTTCTTCACTTTCCTAGCAAATTCTACATTATCGATGTTATTTTTCCCCCATGCTTCTTGGATTACTTCTATACATTCCTTGTCCTCTAGCCAATATGCCTCAAATCTGAATTCTCTCTTTCTTTTCATTGTGTTTGATTCCAATGCAAGTAGTAAGGGACTATGATCCGATCCTATCGCCAGCAAAGCAAATACCTCCTCCGCATTTGGATATTGGACTCTCCATGCCCAATTACATAGTTCTCGATCCAGCCATTTCTTTACTAGATCATCTCCTTCTCGATTATTAGTCCATGTGAACTTGCAACCTTTACTTTCCATGTCCATTAAAGAGCAGGAGTCCATGAAAGCCCGGAAAGCCACCGTTCTATGTCAGTATGCTTCTCTTCTTCCAACTTTTTCCCAATGATAAAGAACTTCATTGAAATCTCCCATGCAAAGCCAAGGAAGATTGTTTAATGAGTTGATTGAGTTGAGCATTTGCCAGAGACTTAACCTCTCTTGAAAAGAAGTTGATGCATGTAAGAAGGATATTCTCATTTGATCACCACTGCTGAGAATTTTGCATTTTACATCAATGATTTCCCCATAGCCTGCTAGAATTTCCACTTGTACTTGATCATCCCACATAAGGACTAATCCCCCTGCAGTTCCGATTGGGTTGATTATGGTAGAGTTACTAAACTTCAAACTCTTTCTTACTCGGTCAACCGTGCTTTCTTTATTCTTGGTTTCCATCAGGAAGACCAAGTTAGGCCTCTCTCGAGCTACAAAGGCTCTAAGGTGCTGAACTGTCAAGGGTGTGCCCAAACCCTTATAGTTCCAGTATAAGATCTTCATGTATAACCTGGTGGCTTATTAGGACTAGCCACCAGAGCCCGTTCTAAGACCCATTTCAATGTTTGGATAGGTGTATCCAATAATTCCTCCTCATCATGTAGCTGGATTGAAGTAGATCTTTTCTCATACGGGTTAATTCTTTTCTATTTTTTTGCTACAGGTGTTTTAAGCATGTTCTTGTTTTTCTTTAGGTTTTCTAGCCCCTTTTTCTACCTTCACAGATTGGAGAAGCAGGTGCTGTTGTGGGTGATCAATTTGCTAAGGCCTCTTGCCTTTGTTTAGGGCAGTTTGTTCAGCCATCCTGACATTTTCTTCTGGGTTAATTGCTGGACCAGCTGGTGGGAGGATAGATAAGGCATTTGATTTAGTAGCAAAAGGCTCTGGTCTGTGGACTTTATCTAAAGAAGTCATGGGGGTTTTAGGTACCATTTCCTCTTCAAGCTGCTGATCAAGTTGCCCGTAAAAAATCTTCAAACATGGGCTTGACTCTCGAACTTCTGCTTTTAGCCAAGAACCGTATTTCCCTAGTTTATCTTGAGCCAATCCTGCCGTCTCATAAGGTATTTCAGGGCAGTAAGTGGCATAATGGCCAATTCGACCACATTAGTAGCAAAAATGAGGTAGTCTTTCATATTTAAAATCCAGCCACCATTGGTTCCCTCCTAAGTTAACAACTGTTCCTATTTTCAGGGGGCATGACAGATTTAGGTGCACTTTGGCCTTGCTGAGTTTGCACCAGCCGTTACCATGAGCTTCTAATTTCACACCTTCTACTATGCCGATTTTTGAGGCTATGTTCCATATGGATTCCTCATTTATCTGAGCTCGAGGTAACCCCAATATACATACCTAGAATGCATAATGTGTAAAGTCATAGCAATGCTCGGGGATGTCGGGATCTCCTTCCAATAGAACAAGTAAGTGACTTGAAAAGGACCATGGACCATTTTCTAGAACTCTTTTTTTGTCTTCTATTGATTCAAAAATGAAAGAGAAGAAACCCGGTTCGATAACTTCGCATTTGACAGAATCTGTCTTCCACGCCTTCCTCATTGTGTTGATGAATGCCGGAAAATTGGCATTCAGTTTGGAGAACAGTTTTCCATACAAGGTTAGTTCACTTTCCTGTTATCTTTTTTCCGGTAGGCGATCATCTAGCTCCGTTACTTCCTCTTCTAACCAGAGATCCCCCATACTTTTGCATAAGGCTGCCAAATGGAGCTGATTTTCTGTGGTTTTATCCATTTTTAATTTTTGGATGTTTGCTTTTGTGTAGAAGGGTTTGGGTTTTGGAATTTCTGAGTAGAAAGGAGTGAAGGGAGCTCAATGGGTGAATATTACAGTTGCAGGTGAAGGAAATGGGTTTATAATAGGGTTTTCTGCCATTGGGGAATTTTGGGAGTTAGGGTTTAAAGAGAAAATTGGAACCAGCGATCAATCAGACTAAAGGGCAGAGATCAGACGCCATTGTTGATGCCGAGAAGAGGGGTTCTGGATGATGCGCACCCAAATGGAGGAAGCGAAGTGGGTTTTGACAAAAATGCAGGGAAGTTGTTGCGTCTGAGAATCACCTAGGCAAGCTAATCAGGGGGAAAGATTGTGGGTATATCCATGGAGGATGGGAACACCGAATGGGATTATAGGGATTCAACTATCAACGAAGATAGAGGAGGGACTCACACCATTGATGAGAGAGAAGCTCCGAGACGAGAGAGAAGCTCCAAACTCTTAACCTTAGGTGGAATGTCATGATGCTAAGGTCCATCTAGGTTGCTAGTTGGTGATATAGCTAGTATAAGCACCTAGAGGGGGGTGAATAGGTGTAAAAATAATTTCTCGAGATATGAAAGCAATACTAGGCAAACAATAGAAAGGAAGCTCTCATTTAGTTAACAAAACGAACTATGATCAAAGTAAAGCAGAGAGTAGGGAAGAGAAAATTGAACACAAGGTTTATAGTGGTTCGGCTTATTCCAAGCCTACGTCCACTCTTCTGCACTAACAGCCCACCGACTGGATTTCACTATGAATAAAAGAGATGTTACAGCAATGCTTTCCCTTGATTCCACAGTGTAGATACTCTACCACACTTCCTCAAGGTATCTCAAAATATAGACTCTCTTTTGCGTATAAGATTTCGCTCAGTAAGTAAATTGACTAAGAATCAAGGAGCTTCAGACTTTGGAATTCTTCTATCGTGCACACACTCGAACAACTGGAACGTCTTTCTTTTATACTCCTTTATGCCATCATACCCGTTGGCACTTACCAAAGGAATTCTTTCAATCTTCCCGTTGGACAGAATTAATTAGGAAGATCATTCGAGCTATTAAAGGAACATGTCGATAGCCCATCAATCCTACTTGCCCATACAATCAGGATCTCGGTTTCCATAAGTAGAACCTTCTAAGTATACTTCGCCAATCATCGAATCCTTAATCAATCTTGATTCGAATAAAGGAATCTGTTATGTCATATCCAGCCAAGAGATCTTCTCTAGTCGATAAGGCCAAATCCTTAATGAAGCACTCAGTTCTGGATAGCCTTTCTTCAACGGATTAGAAACTGTCAATGAGAATAGACTTTAAGTCTTGAGTCTGGCAATCCAGAAGTCTTCAGACTTTAAATAGTAGAGTCTGCAAATCTTCAGACTAGACTGATGGAAACGTTTTGTCAGCTTCAAAATATTCCAGAAAGATTTCTCCAACAATCTCCCCCTTTTTTATGGTGACAAAACTTGCTTGCAGATTTGAATAACTTTGACCTACAAAACATTACTCAAGCAGCAAATATGGATATCTCATAAAGATTAATGGCTTAATGATAATACTAGAATCTGCAACCACAGAAAATAGGTTAGTCTTGCATGAGAGTAAAGCCAGTCATAAGATATCAATAGTCATTAATATAAGCAGTCAAATCCAAATCCAAATTCAGTCGACATCCAGACACACAAGTCAAGTCAAACATCAAAAACAAACTAAAAATTCAACAAGTTTAAGTTCAAAGTTCAAAGATTTCAAATCTCGCATCTCTACCCCTTTTTGTCATCATAAAAAAGGTTGAGATGGGAATAGAATGAAGTCAAGATTGCTTGGGAATGCGAACAAGCTGGAAATCTCCCATTGACTGGACGATGCCTTCCAGCTTTTTCAATTCTTCTTTCAGTTGAGCCACCTCTTCACCTTTAGCATTTGCTTGAATCTGATTAGTCAAGGAAATGGAAGAAGCTTGTCCTGCATTCTTCAAGTTCTAAACTTCGCACTCCAAAGCATATATCTGACCTCGCATTTCCAAGAGAACATCAAGGATTTTGCGAAAATCTACTGAGTTATCAGTCTGCGTACTGGCTTCGGCACGATCTGATGGAGTAAAGGCAGACGATGGTATATCAGCATAATCACGCAGATTTAGCGATGAAGCATAATGTCCCTCCTCAGGAAATTGAGAGGCATGGATGTCCTCTGGATCTGCTGGAGAGTGGCTGACTCCTTCTGGTAACAGGATATGAGGACATTCCTCTTTTCTCACCATCTCCCCCTGTTTCCATGGCTTCAGGTGGAGAAGAGTGTTCCTCATGCTCTCATTCCTCTTGATTTTCTCTTTCTTCTTCTTCTTCTTCTTCTTCAAATCTTTCCTCCTCTACTTCTCTTTCTTCAACTTCTCTCTCCTCTTCTTCCTTCTCCTCTGCTTCTTGCTCCTCTGCTTCTCTCTCCTCTGCTTCAATCTCCTCTGCTTCTCTCTCTTCTTCTTCTTTCTCCTGTCCTTCTCTCTCCCCTGCTTCTTTCTCCTATCGTTCCATTAATTTTGGAACAGAACGACTCAGCTTCTTCAATGCCATAGCAGAAATGATGAGGTCATCCTCATCATCTTCATCCTCAATGATGAGAGCTCTTCTCTTTTTGGATAGAGCAACCATGGGCTCCTTCCATTTTCTTTTCGCTGCAGAAGAGACTTAATGAGTTTTGACAGGAGTTTTCTTCTTAAATTTCCCCAACGCCTTATCGAGTTCTTTCAGACGCATTTTGGACACCATTTTCAGTCCTACCACCATTTTATCACACGATCAAACACAGAGAATTTGTGGAGGCTGAATATTCAAATGTCTGAATAACTTTGACACAAGACCTGGATAAGGAAGTTGGCCCTTGTCCTTCACCACTCCTCTATACATGTGGAACAGAATAGTGTGTGGAAGATAAAACTTTTTCCCAGCATTGATGGCGTACATCAGCTTTGCCTCTGAGTTTGAAACATCAGTCTTGGAAGTTGATTTCGATCGAGGCAATTGATCACAATCTTGTGAAGCGAATATTGTTCGCACGCATCCTTAAGTAGGAAATCCTTCCCTCTGTCCTTCTGTCTTTAACAAGTTCCAATGTGGCACGAGCAATAGAGACATTGATGGGTTGATATCTCCCTCTCTCAACCCCAATCACATTCGCCAGCATATCCACATCTACCACAAAGTCCTAATCTCGGACACTGAAAGAGACTCTATTCGCATCCAAGAAGCTAAGATTTGAATAGAAGTATGCAGTTAGTTTAGCATAGGCTTCTGTGGTGTCAGAACAGAAGTGCTCAAGTTGAAGAAAACTGAACTTTTCCCTCAAATTGACGTTCACAACATCAAGGAAATCAAAATCCACACTCCTAGGGTTTATCACCCCACGCTTCAACAATTTGGAGTATAGATCCTTCTGTTCCTTCGATCGAAACAACTTTGTCCTTTTTCCTCGAATTTTCGCCGCAACACTCATTCTCAGTTGAAATTGGTTGTACAATTTGTCATCATCATTCCCATCTATCGGATTCAGTCCCCCAACACGCGGATCACTTGGGATATTTGCAAGGGTTTCTTCTGCCAAACCCTTAGGAGCAATTCCCAAACGCTCCATTTTTCGCAAAAAGATGTACTCATTCCCATATCCCTTGTCCTTAAGAAACTCATCGATGTAGTTCAATGGAGTACCAGTCCTCTTTAAAGCATGGTAAAGCTTATAAATAAAAGAGGGCCTTTGAATTCTTACAGGATCTATGCCTTCGATGATTTTCCTCTTGTTGATGACCAACACCATGTGGACTAGTTGGTGGAGAATGACGCTGCTGAGAATGTTGTGGGCTCTGCTGCTGACTTGGTGACTCCTCTTCCTCGGTGAGATCAAAGTGAGTAGGCCCCTCACTCATTCGCTGTGGTCCCCTACTTGCGATCCTCGAAGACTTTCTTGAAGACGACATCATTCTTATTCTTTGAAAGATTCCTTGCTTGACTTTCCCAAGAAAGATGACAACTTTTTCGAAGATTAAACAAGGGAGGAAGACAGGAATGGAAGATCGATGTTTTTTAGGGTTTTGGAGTGAAGCGAAGAGGAACCAACGTATATAGCTCAGTCGAAAGGGGAGAATACTAAACATCATAAAGGAAAGTGAAAAGATGCCTTTTTTTTTTTAAAAAAAAAAACTGCCTTTTTCAAAAATAGATAACTGTCATTTTAAAGAAAAATTAACTCTTTTTGAAAAAGAAAAAAATTGCACTTTTCACGGAAATTGAAGATTGCAAAAATCAATTATAGATAGATGATCATACCTTTCCAAGATTTAATATAAGGGAAAATAAAATAAATTACAGTCAAGAACCATGTTTGTCTGAGTCTGAGAGTCTCTAGACTTTAACTTCTTCAAGCTTCAAGATGTTGAGTTTGGAACGGATGATTTCAAATTGATTTTTCTCCAAAGGCTTTGTAAATATATCCGTCAGTTGGTTCTTTGAGTCAACAAACTGAATCGAAACTTCTCCATTTTGAACATGATCTCTAATGAAGTGATGTCAAATCTCTATATGCTTTGCTCTTGAGTGAAGAATTGGATTTTTGGTAAAATTGATTGCACTGGTGTTGTCACAGTTAATCTCCGTGCATGAATCTTCAATTCCAAAGTTTCTTAGCTATTGTTTTATCCACATAATTTGTGAACAATAACTTCCGAGAGCTACATACTCTGCTTCTGCTGTAGAAAGAGCTACCGTATTTTGCTTCCTTGAAAACCAATACACCGTCCTACTTCCAAGTAATCGACGTACCCGAGGTGCTCTTTCTATCAACTCTGCAACCGGCTAGATCTGCGTCTGAGTATCCAAGAAGAGTAAAGTCTCCTTTTTAGGATACCAAAGACCGAGGCTTGAAGTTGAAGCAATGTATTTGATAATACGCTTTGCAGCACTTAGATGAGATTCTTTAGGATCTGCTTGAAATCTAGCACAAATGCAAACACTAAACAAAATGTCAGGTCTAGAAGCAGTAAGATAAAGAAGTGAACCCATGATACTCCTGTATAGCTTCTGGTCAACTTTCTTTCCTCCTTCATCTTTGTCTATCTTCAAGGAACTTGACATTGGTATATCAGTCTTTTTGCAATTTTCCAGTCAAACTTTTTGACAAGATCATTAGCATATTTTTCTTGATGAATAAAAGTCCCTTCCTTCAATTGTTTCACTTGAAGTCCAAGAAAGAAGGTTAGTTCACCCATCATACTCATTTCAAATTCATCCTGCATAGACTTAGAGAATTTCTTGCACAAACTTTCTTTAGAGGATCCAAAAATAATATCATCAACATATATTTGAACAAGCAGAAAACTTTTGCTTTCTCTTTTGATAAATAGAGTAGTGTCTACTTTACCTTTGACAAAGCCATTTTGAATTAAAAACTTACTCAAATGTCGTACCAAGCTCGAGGTGCTTGCTTTAAACCATACAAGGCATTTTTCAGTCGAATACGAGTCCGGCTTCCTTGTGTCTTCAAACCCAGTGGTTGTTCCACATAGACTTCCTCATAGATAAATCCATTCAAGAAAGCACTTTTGACGTCCATTTAGAATAACCTGAAATTCTTATAACAAGCAAAAGCAAGTAATAATCTAATTGCTTCTAACCTTGCTACTGGTGCGTAAGTCTCGTCATAGTCTATCCCTTCTTCTTGCGTATATCCCTTGGCCACGAGTCTTGCTTTGTTTCTTACGACTTTTCCTTTCTCGTTCATCTTGTTCTTGAAAACCCATTTAGCTCCAATAATAGATTTACCTTTTGGTTTATGAGTCAACTCTCAGACATCATTAATGCTGAATTGTCTGAGTTCTTCTTGCATAGCTTCAATCCAGCTTTCATCAGATAAAGCTTCTTCTATGCTTTTTGTTCTATTTCGAAATAAGAGCCACGACTAGACTCTTCGCGCCTTTTGGATCTTGTGCGAATTCCTTCATTAATGTCGCCAATAATGAGATCTTTGGGATGAATGGACTTATGCTTCCGCTTATTGGTTGATTTGTCGGAGTTGATGATCACTTCCCTCATTTGAATCTTCAATAACCACTTGTTGCTGGTCTTTCAGAGTCTGAGATGCTTCTTGAGATTTAGACTTTATAGAGTCTGGAGCAGGTTCAGATTCTTCAAGATGAGTCTGAATAGATTCATTTTGCATAGAATCCTGGAATTTGATATTCATTGATTCCTCCACAGATTGACTTTTCTTGTTATAGACTTTGTAGGCTTTGCTTGAGGTAGAATATCTAAGGAAGATGCCTTCATCTGAATTTTCTTCAAACTTACCAACTCGATCATTTGCATTTTTCAATATAAAGCATTTGCATCCGAACACATGAAAATATGAAACAATATGCTTTTTTCCTTTGAATAACTCATAGGGGGTTTTTTCCAAAATAGGCCTTAGAAAAACTCTATTGATAATATAACATGCTATTGAAATTGCTTCAGCCCAAAATCGTGAAGAGATGTTACTTTCAATTAAAAGAGTTCTAGCCATTTCTTGAAGCGATCTACTCTTTCTTTCCACAACTCCATTTTGCTCTGGAGTATATGGAGAGGAGAACACATGCTGAAAACTAGATTCATCACAGAATTTTGTAAAATTTTGATTTTCAAATTCACCTCCATGGTCTGTTCTTATACTTGAGATAACATACCCTTTTTCATTTTGAACATTTTTAGCAAACTTTTTAAAGTAAGAGAAGGTTTCAGACTTACTTTCCAAGAAATATACCCAAGTAAATCATGAGTAGTCATCCACAATTACTAGGCAATATTTCTTACCTCCAATGCTCGAGTTCGGTTGGTCCAAAGAGATCCATATGCGTGTTTGCAAAGACACGATTAGTGGAAACTTGATTTATTGGTTTAAATGAATTTCTTACTTGCTTTCCCAATATGCATGGTGTGCATAGATCAGACTTTTGGTATGATAATTGGGTAGACCACGAACAAGCTTCTTTGCCGAAATTTTGGCTATCTGCTTCATATTGATGTACCCAAGCTTTCTGTGCCATAAGCTCGCTTCGTCTTGAATTGAGATTAGATATTGCGATTCATCTAGTTTCACATCCAAGAGGTAGATATTTCCATGTCTTCGACTCATGAATGACTGAGTAGAATCTTTACTGGTTCCTGAACATATTCCCTCTTGAAAGTTGATTTTGAAACCAGTATCACACAGCTTACTAATACTGAGCAGATTGTAATTGAGTCCTTCCACTAGGGAAACTTTGCTTATTGTGATGTTTCCAATCTTTACAGTTCCAAATCCCACAATTCTTCATTTGCTGTTTTCTCCAAATGAGACTTTTCCGCCATTTACTTGAACAAGCTTTATGAAGCAATTTGAATCTCTTGTCATATGTCTTGAGCATCCACTACCCATATACCATTTTACCTTTTTCTTGATAGTGACCTGCATTTAAAAAGAGACTCAAACTTTCTTTGGTACCATATTTTCTTGGGTCCATTGGTGTTAGTATGATATGCGGTTTTTGCCCATACTTTCTTAACAGGTTTCCAAACCATAGGACATTCTTTTTCAAAATGATCTGCACTATTGCACTTTGAACATCTTAGAGCATTTCGTCCTACTGATTTTTGTAAGCATCTCTTGTGGGTCTTTGCTTAATTTTTCATTCACTTTAGGAAAATCAATTAAAGGAATGGTTTCTGCTGTCATTCCTAAACCAGATTTATTGAAATAAGGTCTTTGTGCTGAAAGAATTTTCTCAAGTTTCTCAGATCCTATTGAAAATCTTTTTGAAATATTTGATAAGTCATTTTTTAAAAATGTATTTTCTTTTAAAAGATTATTTTCGCTTTCTTTAAGAGTGGAAACATTCATGTCTAAACATTTAACTCTTTCTTTCAAAACATTTTCCTGTTGTTTTAGTGCAGAATTTTCCTTTTTAAGTTCGGAAATCCTTTTAAGAGAGGTCTTAAGACTAAAATACAGCTCATCAATGTACTTAGAGACTTTAACAGGGATTTTAAAGTTACTTTCCTCAAATTCACTGTCTGAATTTGAGTTTGTCTCGGAGTTTGAATCCGAATCCGATTGTGCCATCAGATATATATTGGCATAATCATCATCACTTTCTTCGTACTCTGTATCACTCAAGATTTCTGCTTTAAGAGCCTTTCGATACTTTTCAGCTTTTCCTTTCTTCTTCCTCAGAAGAAAACAATTGGGTCTGATGTGTCCCTTTTTCTTACATTCAAAGCAGACTATATCTTTGTTTGATTCATCATCATCACCGACTTGGTCTCATTTGCTTTTGAAAACTCTTGTTTCTTTAGATTGAATCTTCTTCATTTTCTCGTTTAGCTTTTCCAATCTTCTTATCATGAGAGCAAGCTCCTCATCGTCTATATCGTCTTCAAAATCTGTAACATCAGAATCATCATTGGATTTTAATGCAATGGATTTCTTACCTTTAGGATCTTCATCTTCATTGATTCGTTCCACTTCATAAGACTAAAGAGTTCCAACCAACTCATCGACAGATAGTGGCATGATTCTTTGTGTCTCTCTTATTGAGGTCTTTATGTGATTCCAATCCTTGGAGAGTCCACGCAAGAACTTGTTTACCTTCATGGGATCAAAATTGGTTGACCTTGATTTTCAAGACCATTCACGATTTCGTAAAACGACTAAACATGTCGCTTATAGATTCTCCCGATTTCATTTTGAAGGCTTCGTATTGACCGAGGAGAATGTTGATTCCGGTCTCTTTCACTCGATCGCCCCTTCATAGGTGATATGTAATTTATCCAACACTTCTTTTGCTGTAACACAAGAAGATATTCTATTATATTTAGTAGGTGACAAAGCACAATATAAAGAATAAATTGCTTTTGCATCAAGAGCTTATCTCTTGATTATCTCTTCCTGAGTCATTTCACTAGACTCAACAGTTTCTTTTCCTCTCTCTAAGACAGATGCAGCTTTAGGAGTGATTCCTTTTTCTACAACATCCCATTCCAGATGATCCTTTGATCTTAGGAACGCTTTCATCTTGTTTTTCCAAATGTTGTAATCCTTTCCATTAAAGTAAGGTGGTCTAGTATTGCTTTGCCCTTCCACCAGCCCTTGAGCTACCATACTAGCCATGGATCTTTAACTCTGAAGTAAAACACTTCAAACAAAGTGAGTACACAGGCTTTGATACCAATTGATATAGCTAGTATAAGCACCTAGAGGGGGTGAATAGGTGTAAGAATAATTTCTCGAGATATGAAATCAATACTAGGCAGATAATAGAAAGGAAGCTCTCATTTAGTTAACAAAACGAACTATGATCAAAGTAAAGCAGAGAGTAGAGAAGAGAAAATTGAACACAAAGTTTGTAGTGGTTGGGCTTATTCCAAGCCTACGTCCACTCTTCTGTACTGACAGCCCACCGACTGGATTTTACTATGAACAAAAGAGATATTACAACAATGCTTTCCCTTGATTCCACAGTGTAGATACTCTACCACATTTCCTCAAGGTATCTCAAAATATAGACTCTCTTTTGCGTACAAGATTTCGCTCAGTAAGTGAATTGACTAAGAATCAAGGAGCTTCAGACTTTGGAATTCTTCTACCGTGCACACATTCGAACAGCTGGAACGTCTTTCATTTATACTCCTTTATGCCATTATACCCGTTGGCACTTACCAAATGAATTCTTCCAATCTTCCCGCTGGATAGAATCAATTAGGAAGATCATTCGAGCTATTAAAGGAACATGTCGATAGCCCATCAATCTTGCTCGCCCATACAATCAGGATCTCGGTTTCCATAAGTAGAACCTTCCAAATATACTTCACCAATCATCGGATCCTTAATCAATCTTGATTCGAATAAAGGAATCCGTTATGTCATATCCAGCCAAGAGATCTTCTCCAGTCGATAATGTCAAATCCTTAATGAAGCACTCAGTTTTGGATAGCCTTTCTACAATGTATTAGCAACTATCAATGAGAATAGACTTTGAGTCTTGAGTCTGGCAGTCCGGAGGTCTTCAGACTTTAAATAGTAGAGTCTGCAAATCTTCAGACTAGACTGATGGAAACGTTTTGTCAGCTTCAAATATTCTACAAAGATTTCTCCAACAGTTGGAGGATACAACACGACCAAGACTTACACCATAATAATGGACCAAGACAAATTATTACACAATAGTGACTTAAGACTTATTAATTTGGGAAAGAAATGTAAATTTAGTTTTAGACTTTTAAATGCAATGCTAAATGTTTCAATAGAACTAATGTAGTTCTAAATCTCTAAGTGAAAATCCAATTAAGTCCTCTTGGCCAAGTCTTCCTTAAATTTTTTAACATTTCGATCCATGACAGGCTATAAGATGTGAATAGTTTTAGATGAAATGACGTTGTTTTGCTGAATTATCTAAATTTTATTGTTTTATTTTATGTTCTTTGCATTTTCTTTTCTTTCCTTCTATTCTAGTTATTGTTTATCTTCTTTCTTTATTTCTCAAGCGTTTGCTTGTCAACATAGATGGAAATAAATGAAAGTTCGACAAAATTTGATTATAGAGGGAGAGTAATAAAATAAGTCCTAATTAGTCCTTTAGATATTCATTAACGAAATAATTTAGTTAGGCCCAATAACTCTTGTAGTGACTAATGTTGAAAAGCCCATACTTATCAACCAATAAAACATTTTCAAGAGGCAAATGTGAATTTTCCTTCTTATTTGTCCATCAATTACAATGGTAGGAAGTTTCTTTGATGTTTCCGGTACTAACCGCTTTTGGAATGAAACGTGTGAATAGTCGAGAATCGTTGAATTGGCTCATAAAGGGCCAACGATAATAGCCAATTTCCCAATCATTACTTGCTGCCAACTTTCAAAAAGCAATTGTTGGCTCTAAATCTTAGGTGGAATGTCACAATCGTACAGTCCGTCTGTAAGGACTCGGACCCCACTATGTAATATTGTCCGCTTTGGACACTGAGTCCTCACAGCTTTAAAACGTATTGCATAAATTAGAGGGACCCAAGCCTTATAAACTAGCCCAGGACTCCCCTCATAAGCGATGTGGGACAAGATAGGGATTCCTTCCCTGTGCACGTCCGGGGACCGAGGCGCGGATGCACCACCATCCCTTCTCCCCGCGCACCACCGCTGTCATGCCCCAAACCCCGGGCACGCAACAACCCCTTCCTTAATCGATAAATTTGCAATGTTCTAGTACATGTCGTCAACCCTTTCTTTTAATTGCACATGCAGAAGCGTATAATAATATCCCCAGACAACAAAAATATGGGATAGACAAGTAGGATACCATTTTCACCAAAAATACTTTTCATAAACAAACTACTTTATACACAAATGTCAACTCTAGGATATATGTACAAGAGATCTATCTCCAAGAAGAACTACTGAGCCATCCATGCTCCTGACCTTTCCGCCTCAAACTCCGGGTTCTTCATACTAGGGACTCGAAAATGGTTATACAATAACTAGTGAGATAAAATCTCAACGAGTCCTCCCCTAAGCCCCCAATTAGAATACTAACTCAACTCGGGGTATCTCTCTCCAGAACCACCCCACAAACAAACCGCGACTAACAACCAACAACCAACAAATAAAATAGCCAGGGTCAACCACTAATTACATAGTCAGTTCGCATGCAACCTTACTGGTATGTCATACCTATCTCAGCACAATACACACAATGCACAAGGCCATTAGATGATACAGTTCATCAATCATATATGAGTCGCGTCACAAGCGGTCTTACCTGACCATTGCCACACCCAGCATGTTATCGATTCGTGCGTGCGTGCCATAAACAATGTGATCAACATGTATGACCGGAACTAATTGTTGGAGAAAACTTCCTTGAGTGTTTTGAAGCTAACAAAACATTTCCATTAGTGTAGTCTGAAGACGAACAGACTCTTCTATCAAAGTCTGAAGACCTTCGGACTGCCAGACTTAAGACTCAAAGTCTATCATCATTGATAGTTTCTAGACCGTCGAAGAAGGCTATCCAGAACTAGATGTTTCGTTAAGGACTTGACTTTATTGACTGGTGAAGATCTCTTGACTGGATATAGCATGACGAAATCCATTATTCAAATCAAGATTGATTCGGGAATTGTGAATTAGTCGATTTGCGAAGTATACTTGGAAGGTTCTACTTATGGAAACCTATATCCTGATTGTATGGGCGAGCAGGATTGATGGGCTATCGTCATGTTCCTTAAATAGCTCGAAGATCTTCCTAATTGATTCTATCCAACGGGTAGATTGGAAGAATTCATTTGGTAAGTGCCAACGGGTATGGTGGCATAAAGGAGTATATAAGGAAGACGTTCTAATTGTTCGAGTGTGTGCGTGATAGAAGAATTCCAAAGTCTGAAGCTCTTTGTTCTTAGTCAATTCATTTGTTGAACGAAATCTTGTATGCAAAAGAGAGTCAATATCTTTGAGAGACCTTGAGGAAGTGTAGTAGAGCCTCTACACTGTGGAATCAAGAAAGAGTTTTACTGTAACAACTCTTTTGTTCATAGTGAAATCCAGCCGGTGGGCTATTAGTGCGGAAGAGTGGACGTAGGCTTGGATTAAGCCGAATCACTATAAACTCTGTGTTCAAATTCTCTTCCCTACACTCTTTTACTTTGATCGTAACTTGTTTAGTTGACAAGAAACAAATTTCCTTTTCATAATCTATTATTGAATAGTGTTGCACACTTATCTTTGAAATTTGTTTTTACACCTATTCACCCCCCTCTAGGTGTTTATACTAGCATTCACACTAATGATGCCATGATTCTCATACGCTCTTGCACTTTAGTGCGCCACCTAACACATATCGATCAATCTCACAGGTCTTGATTATAAGGTAAAATCATTATGAAGTGTCTCATACTGCGCTACACAATTTTACCTCATAATAAGGCCCAACTATCTCAATCCTCACGCATGTTCCACTTAATTACAACCTCAACACTCATGTGTGCTCCAGTTATTAATGACCTCCCAACCATCGCTAACTTTCTAGTTAGCAATCATCCAACTTCTACCAGTCTACCAATAAATATCAAGCTTTGTCCCGCCCCATTGGGCACGGCTTCATCTAGAACTCCTGTTTAGACAGTATCCGAAAGAGGGACATTGGTCCAGAATCTACTACGACTAGCTTCTAACTCCCGTTGAGCATCGTCCCTAAATTCCCGTTGGGTGATGGTTCAACTTAGTGATCACACAAATATACCTCCTCAAATCCTTCTCTCATAAAAGCGGTCCTTCTTGGTGTCCCTCGGACAAAGAATATTTCCCTTTTTGTGAAAATCACTCAATTCATGCGGATACCCATGCATTCATACACTCAAATCACCTCATAAGGTCAAAACACATGAAATTAGACACTTTTCAATCTCGGGTAAACAGTGCACATGAACAGTGTTTCGTGAACAGTGCATTTCCATAATTAAATTACTAATAAATTAAATCAAAAAATCATTAAAAGTATTAATTAAAGCAAGCAATTAATCAATTAAAGTTAACCAAGCTTAATTAAGCACATAACTCACACTTAAGCAAATAAAGCAAGATTAAATTAAACTCATCTTAGCCATTCATCTAACCACCTATCTTAGGACTAATATAGCTTAATTAAATCTCCTAAACTAGAATCAACACTAATTAAACTATCCCTAAGTAAGTTTAGGCACTAATCAAAGGATTCGGAGCTAAATTCACCCGTTAAATAGGCTAGAGACACAAACTGTGGCATCCCAAAAATTCAAGACAAGCTCTAAGGTGTGTTAAAGCCCATAATTAGGTAATGAAATTACCTATGGTTTATGCTTTAGCCATTAGTCTCCTCTTAAGACTAAGTGATATGTGCTTGTGTTCATGAGTTTTTAAATTAGTAATATAGGATAAATTAATGAGAATAATTTATTCTTGGCCATGTGAAATTTAAAATTTGAAATCTATAAAAGAAATAATTAAAGATGAATAATTGAAAATGAAATTGTGGGTTTAATTAGGTTGGGCCTTAGGCCCATTGGTTTGAGCCTTTGGTGGGCCGAATGGCCGGCCCAATTAAGGCCCATGAAGAGTGACCGTCGACCATGAGGGGGGGAGGAGTGGCCGGACCACTTCTTCCAATCCAAGCCCAAGCCCAAGCCCATCTTGCATGAGCTTGGCCAAGTGGCAAAAAGGAAGATTGCATGCATTCGCTTGTGGAGAGGCAACTAATCATTGCCAATGATGGAGATTTGGGGAAATAAAAGAGGAAGGAGAGAGAGAGGGTGGCCGGTTAGTGACATTTGGCCAAGCCAAGTGAGAAAGAGAGAGAGAGAGAATCGCCGAGAGAGAGAGGGAGGAACCGAGGAGGAGAAGGAGTCCGCCCGTCGCCGCCCGCACGCCGTCCGTCCATCACCGGTGTGCCGTCCCTTTTGCTGTCATCCGTTCGGTCCTAGAGGCAAGTTGGGACTGATTTCCACTCTTGCATGTGTGCCTTGCATGTATGATTTGTTGGTGGTAGGTTTCGGATGTTAGGGTAGGCATAACCGAAGCTAAAATGTGACTTGTTCTTGAGAATGCTTGCTGTTTTCGCGTGAACCGCCTAACCCAGAATCTTGTGAAGACTTGCATGCATGTTTGGAGTTGGATTTTGACTTTGATTCCTTCCTGAAAGTTGTATCCAACATCTTAAACTACAACATAATAAAATTTGGGACAAAATGGTGGAGATTTAAGGGGTCAAACCCTCATCTTACAAAGACACTAGATCCGGAACAGTTTTGCTGACCTTTTGGTAGATTTGTGGTTGCATGTCGATTTTTACTAAGAATCTCTCTTCGACTTCTTCATGAAACTTGTATAGAACGTCCTAAAGAATAACATACTCAAATTTGAAGTAAAAAGAATAGTGTAGCCTAGTGAATCGACTTACTCTTGAAGACGGTAAATCTGGAGACACGGTACAGGACACCCGAGACTTCATGGACCCATATGGTGACTATTCTTCGGAAATTTGACTTAGATCCCCGTATGAAATTTTTAGGGGACCTCTTGAAGTAAAACATATCCAAATTTCAGAGTAAATGAAGAAGAATAAAGGGGTGAAAACTTGATATTTCGGAGATACCTACACTGGACGTTTCAGTGCGACAACCAGAAGCTTCGGATGACTATAGAAAATTATCTAAAACGAATCTGGCCTAGAAGTCTTCATGAAAAATCTACTTTAGAGTCATAAATACAACCTGGTAAAATTTCATAATTTTCGGAGGTCGTTCGGGTATTTTAATCGAATTATTTTGAAAACTGCACATTCTGTTTCTATCCGAAATTGCAAGCTGTATTTGTGTGAATTGTATCTTCTTGTGTGGAACTCTATTGGGCATGTGCTTTGCACGAAATTGCTATCTTATTGTCTTATCTATCACATGCCTTGATTTCACGATTTTTGAGAAGCATATGAATATTTAATTTAAATATTTTCTAAAAATGGTACATGCTGGAATTTTGAAAAAGGCATGAAATATGGACCATTTAAATTGCATGGACTCCATGAACTATATTGTTATGGAGGACGGTGTCTTGATGTATGTATGATAATGAATTGAGATGCATGTATGAATTCAATGACGAATATGATCTTGATTGCCATCACATCACATGACATGTTAAAATTGAACTATAATTGAAGATGAGAATTGAGATAAATGAGAAGGCCGTCAGAGGTGTGAGCCGACGATGCCCCGGGAGTGTCGGGATGCCTGGCTAGAAGGGTATGGCCGGTTGCCCGGTGGTCATGAATGGCCGGATATCGGAGGGCCTCGGGAGTATCGAGAGGTGTCGAGATGCTCGGAGAGTGGGGGAGCCGGAAGCTCGGCAAGTATTGTGCCGAGGGATACCTCGCGATGCCGGTTTGGGTGCGAGATGCTTGGCTAGAAGGGTACGGCCGATTGCCCGGTGGCCTTGAATGGCTGAATGCCGGAGGGTCCTTGTGATGCTAGTTGGGGTACGAGATGCCCGGAAAGTGGATGAGCCCGATGGTCTAATTGTATCTTGGATACATGTGGGATGCAAACATTGGTCCCGGGAAAGAGAAATGTGCCGGTCCAAGATGAAATTGAAATCCAATTTATGCATGATGATATATGCATGACATGATGATTATGTTACATGCATGGATGCATGGCAATGATGATGGTACATGTGATATAATGATGATGTTACACGCATGGATGCATGACATGATGATGGTACGTGTGATATGATGATGATGTTACACGCATGGATGCATGACATGATGATGGTACATGTGATATATCATGATGATGTTACATGCATGGATGCATGGTAAAGACGATGCTATATGTGACATGATGATGGTAAGTGTATGATATGATGGTGATGACTATATGATGATGGTACATGAGGTATGATGACATGTGCTTGATACCAAGGTAAGTTGTGGATGGATGCTTGTATGACATGTGATGCTATGATTGTGATTGTTGCATGGTATGATGTATTGAGTGGTTTATTGGTCCTTTATCTGCTGAGTGGTTGTACTCACCCTTTCGGGGACCAACATTTTAGATTAGCAGGATGCCGCTCCCTGCTGTCACGCGGGACGTATTTTACGGCCTACCTTCGGATGTAGAGGTCGAGTGCGTGGAGATTGACTGTCCCATCGTCCCTGGTCTTACGTATATTTGAGTGCACGCGTTAGTGATGTACGATGTGGGCCTGGCTGGGGGCCCTATCATTCAGGAGTTTATATCCGTCCATGTTCGTCGAGACGGAGTGATGCGTGGGATGTTGCCGCCGCCACCGCCTGATGCACCGGGATGGGTGTGAGGGCCCGTGCGTGAGAAGTAGGAGCTGAAACTTTTTGGGATGATTAGCCGACACTAGTGATGGGAGATCTTGCACGTTAGTAGTAGTGGGTCGAATGTTTCTTTTTGGGTTTATGGCCGAGTGTGGCTTCACGTCCTGGCCTTTCTTTTGATGTACCAACCCAAGGAAACCCATCTTGAAAAATATATAAATAAAGTGTCATGGCTTTGTCTTTTATTACTACGTTTAGTGGTGTGCAATTGTCTCATGGTTGATGGAGGGAGAGATAGCGATATCATATTTTGCTTCCGCTAATGAGTCGCGCTGGCACCGCTTTAAAAAAAAAAAAAAAGTCTATGATTTACGACGCTTCATCTAAGAGATGTAATTAGGTGTAACGTTAGGTGCCTGTGGCGACCTAAGGGGGTTCGGGGTGTCACACAAATGCAATGGCGACGACGGAGGCTATGCTCGGGGACCTCTACCACAACGTTCCAAGGCGGTTCTAGGGCTGGAACAGCAGCCACAAACTCGCACTCCACTGAAACACTAAAAACTGGACTATCGGAGGAGAAATAGAGCTGAACGGGCTTGGCCGAAGCTCCCGTAAGGGATTGGCCAACGACCGGCGGCACCTGGGGATCAAGGGGGTCTTACTGGTGGCTGGGATGGGTGGAGGCTGGGTCAAAATGGGAGGAAAATGGTTGAAATGGGTGAAATAGTGTAGGCTGTTAGGCGAACCAACGGACTGGCGAGCGGTTTCTTCCGGTCAGCCGACAGGTCAGCCGACGGCTCTATTCAGCGAGCGACTGGGTCCTCCCGAACGGTTTGGGCCTTATGAGCATGATTGTGGGTGGCATGAAGGCTAATTCTCATGGGAAGGCAGCAATCAACTCAGCTTTTCACAAGAAGGTCAGCCGGAGCAGAAACAGGAAAAGAAGGAAAACAATGGAGAAAAGGCTACTAATTTGCTTGGGGCTGAAGAGGGGAGAGAGAGAGAGATGTAAGGGATGGTTTCTCTGGTTCTCTCAAGCTCTCAAATGCCTCAACAATGGATAAAGTGAGGCCAAGGGAAGAAAAAGAAGATGGCTACAAAAGGGGGACCACCATTTGGCCTCAAAAGTCCATGCCTTCTATCCATTGCACTCATTGCATGCCCCCACCACGTTGGCTGCCATCTAAAGCCAATTTGCAGCCCTCAATCTTTTCCCACACATTTCCTAAATGGTCTAAAATGTTGAGTCCCCCATGGCCTACAAATTTTGAACCCATTTCCCCCAAATCCACTTCAATTCCTCCTCAATTTTCACTCAATTGGACTCAATTCTATCCCTATAAATTCAGCTAAGGGGCTACATGGTAATGTTCTTGTTCTTTTTTTGTTCAAGGGAATAAAAAAAAAAAAAAAGTGTTTCTTCGGGGAACAATTTTTTACCATAAAAATGTGTTTGGTAAATTTGTTACGAGAATAAAAAATAAATAGAAACACGTTTGGTAAATTTTATTCTTTTTTTGTTTCTTTTAATTTTTTAATATTTTTATTTTATTTTTCATTTTTTTCTTTATTTTTTATTTTTTCTTCTTTCGGCCGGTCCCCGGCCTCCGGCGACCGGCCGACGGGGCCGGCAGCCTCGCCCAGCCATGGCGAAGATCGCCGACCCCCCGGCGAGGCTTGGCGTCACCTTGGCGGGCGAGCTCGGCCTCGCCCGGCCTTGCCGGCGCGAGCGAGGCTCGGCCTCGCCGGGGCCGGCGACGCTCCGGCGAGGTCGCCGACCCTCGACGGCGTAGCCGGCCCTCAAAGACGTCGCCGGCCCTCGACAACCGGTCGCCGGCCATGGTCGAGGCCGGCGACCAGCCAAAGGAAAAAGAAGAAAAAAAGAAGAAACAAAGAAGAAAAAGAGAAGAGAGAGAAGATGGAAGTGTTTCTTCAAAATTGTTTCTGGAACAAGAAGTAACTTTTTTGTGTTTCTCTTTTTTGCTCCAATTTTGTTCGGGGAACAAAAAAACAAAAAAAGAACAGAAACGCAACCAAACGTGTTTTTGTTGTTTTTTTGTTCCCAGGAACAAAAAAAACAAAAAAAAGTGTTCGAAACAAAAACGAAAACGTTTCCATGCAGCCCTAAGATGCTATCTCCCTCTTAGGATTTTTCCCCGTCAATTTGTCCAATTTGAACCCCCAAAATGCGGTAAAAAATGGTCCTGTGATTTTTCTGGTAAAAAATGGCCCTACTTTGAATTTTCGCCAAAAATCTCGGTTTCCAGAAAAATTTTCAAAAGATTGGTAGACGTTGCTAAAATAAACCGTAACATGACAGAATTTTCAATTTCTAAAATCAAGTTTAAATTCATGATTAATTTCAATTTGGCGCGATTTTAGCGTGACCTAACCTACCGGGTAGCTTTTAGGAATTTTTAGTGCAATTGACTTGTGATTGATTATTTTCGAGCCACATTATACATTTTCGACACATTGGCGACCCTCACTTGTCGTGAAAAACTCAAAATTTCAAATGCGAACACGAGGATACAAAAAAGAAAAAAAATCAGTCTAGTGCCATTTGACGAGGATTTTGCAATTAGGTGGAATTACCCACACACTAATCACATGCCTCTATTGAAACGACCTATCTCCGATCTCTAATCAATTTTGACCATGCCATATTGACCCTTGCAGATTAGCACGGTCTAGCAGTCAATTCTTGGTCGAATTCTCGAGTCTATTGTGTTTAGATTCCTTAACGAGTTACTTGATAGGCTAGTTATCTTGTGAGTGGCCAACTCAAAGAAAAGAACTATCGGCATGTCGATGAAAAGCCTAGCTTTGGCGATGTTCACTTTCCCCTCTTATAAAACAAAAGCCCAACGTGTCGAACCCGAAAATCAGGATGTCACAACTCTTCCTCTCTTATAAAAGTTTCGTCATTGAAATTTAAACATTTACAAATCTTGGTAAAAAATGTGGGGGTACAATCGTCTCATCGGGTCTTCACTTTCCTATGTTGCTCCTTCTGTCTCGTGGTGTTGCCAAACCACTTTAACCAACATGATCATCTTGGTGTGCAAAATCGATTCTTTCCAATCCACAATCTGAACCGAGCTTTCCACGTACGACACTTTTTCATCCACATCTAATTCTTCAAGATTTAGTACGTGGGTTGGGTCCAGCTCATACGTACTCAACATCGACACATGAAAGACGTCATGCACTTGCGCCAACCTCAATGGCAATGCAAGACGATATGCTAGGATCTCGATACTTTCCAAAATCTCAAAGGGACCTATGTACCTTGGACTTAACTTTTCATTCTTGTCGAAGCACAAAGTACCTTTCATTGGTGACACATTTAAAAAGACATGACCACTAACTTGGAATTCTGGCCTTCGATGTATATATGTGTAGCTTTTCTGACGGCTTTGAGCGATCTTTAATATGTCTCTGATAATGCCAACTACATCCACTAACCGGTGAACTAACTCTGGGCCTACATCTTCTATTCTTTGACTTCATCCCAACACACTAGCGTACTGCACACTTTGCCATATAATGTTTCAAAAGGTGCCATTTGAATACTTTGTTGATAACTGCTACAATGAGCTTCTGATAAGATATCTTCCTTAAGTTCCGCATCGTCGGTAGCTTGCAAATCATCTACAAAGTTTTAGTGTTCCATTCTCGATAGCTTGCAAATTAGTCTTTTTCTTTTCTATATCTTCCTTGTAGAATTTTCTAGATCTCAGTTCTATCAACTACAACGTCTTGACTCTCAACCATACTTCCGGTTCAATTCTAAGGATGGCCATAAGACTTGAAAGGTGGCCTACCTCAGATTTTAAAACCAAATCTCAATCTCTCTCAAGTAAAATCCACTCCTTAACCATCATTGGTGTAACTAAAGACTTCCGACTCAACACATCCATAACTTATTCAGCTTTTCCAAAGTGATATAGGAGATATCACAATCATAATCCTTGAGAAGTTTTATCTAGCAACTTTGTCTCATGTTCAACTCTTTTAAGAGAACAAATACTTGAGATTTGATGGTTAACTCAAGATCGAATCTTTCTTCTAATGTCTTCAAATCTTCAAAGTGAAAATGATTGCGAGTCTAAGTCATGTGTTGGGTAATTCAACTCGTGGGCCTCAACCGACGAGACACGTGTAATGCCCTTGTTACATCTCACGCACGCAATCCGAATCTTCTAAACAACGCCACTAAAGATCTCATGTCCTCCCACTTCCACTGGTAAACTCTAAAGGTTACAAAAAGTCTTCCAAAACTATGCTCCCAATCTATCCACACAAACTTCTTTTCCTTTTTCAATAGGTGAGTCTTGGAAACTGAAAATCCTTCCACGAACCTTTGTAGTAACTTGCCAAACCCAAAAAGCTTATGATCTTTGTTACTATCATTGATCTTGGCTAATTGATCACGGCTTCAATCATGGTCGATCCACGAAGATTCCTTCGCTTGAAATCACGTGACCTCCATGTTCTTGCAACTTGGCATACAAAGCATTTCCCTCGAGTCTTGAGTACATCCTTTACTTTTCATGCTCCTCTAGACTTCTCAAGTACACCCTAATGTCATCAATAAATACTATCACGAGCTCAATCTTCCTTTCTAGGCAAACTAGATGATTACTCAAGGAACACATCAATTAACTTCCGTACCATGGCGATGCTCTCCAGTTTCGGCTCCTCAACTGTCATATCCACTACAATTGCCAAATAACATTGGCAATCCACATCCAATATCTGGTTGCCTTAAATGACGACATTAAAATAAACGAGGGTCCTCCTCGATTTTCAACAAACTTGAAACTTTCTTCCCTAACCGGGTTAAACGGGTTACTACATACCAACGATTTATTATAACAAGATGCTCATTGAGCTAATCTTTTCATTTATAACTTCAAAGTTATACATCATTACCAAACCAATGATTTTCTTTTTACAACTTCATTTCAACAAACTTTTCATTTACAACCTCAAAAATTATCCCAAAACAAAAAACATTCTTCCCTTGATCGAAAATAGCTCGATTCATTCCTATCCTCTTCACCATCTTAGTAGTGCCCTATTTTTCTCTTTCACCCATCGGTGGTTGTGGTTGCAGTGCCTATCGGCTTGTGCGGACAGTTACAGTGCCACATAGCACACTCCCGTTCGACCAAGACACGGAGTTAGTCCATGCCTCCTTTTACAAATTCGACATCTACCGTACGGGTTGGGTGTCAACTTTCCGATTCTACCCATTTAGTTGGGACGAATGGGATACTCTCCTCCAGTCATCGGCCTCTTCCCTAATCAACTACCATTTCTGCTTGACCCGACCCATGACCTAGATGCGGCGGCTTGTTCATTCAAGTTCCTCTCTAACAACTGGGCCTGTCTATACAGCTCATTATAATATTTCATATTGAACGGCACTAGTGGAGTCCTCAACTCTAGTCGAAGGTCATTCCTGAACCTCCTAGCTCTATCAGTTGGATCCTCTATCAGCCTAGGGGCGTATTGCGATAACTCTGCAAATTTGGCCTCGTATTGGTCTACAGTCATCCAACCTTGACGAAGGTGCTGGAATTCCTTAATCTTCTGTTCTCTGGCATAATCAAAGAAGTACTTTCCATTGAAGACTTCCACAAAGGTATTCCACACCAGAACCATGCCTTCTAGGACACTATTCCTCTGGTGGCCTTCCACCAAGTGCTTGTGTTACCCTACAACTGATAGACCGCAAGGACTACCTTATCTTCTTCCGAGCACCTCAACAAGTTGAAGGCCTTCTCTAATTCTTGGATTTTGAGGGTTGCAGCCTCGCGGTCACTTGTTCCTGTGAACTTCAGCGGTTTCCACTTTCAAAACTGCTCAACTAACTTATGCATCGGTCTCTCCCCGATCACAATCCCAAGTTGGACTCTAGCAGGTGCGACTATAGCAACGACAGTGGTAGCTTAATTCTGAACTTGCTGCTCCATCAAATTTCCCAAAGTCTCAAGTGCCTATAGGATCCCATTAATTCTCGGATTGCCAGGTGCTACTACACCAGTACCGCCCTGCGACGGTACTCTCTCTCTCTCTCTCTCTCTCTCTCTCTCTCTCTCTCTCTCTCTCTCTCTCTCTCTCTCTCTCTCTCTCTCTCTCTCTCTCTCTCTCTCTCTCGTGTGCGCGCTGGCCTAAGCCGATGCTCTACCTTTGGTACTGACCTTAGTCGGCATCTTACCCCGAAAAATAGACGCGACAATCCTCTTCCGAGGAGTCCTCTTATCCGGATCACTCATTCTACAGGATCTCTACAGAACCTGCCTCGCAATTCCACACGGAATTAGGAAAAGTGAGTGACCCACAAAACAAATACCAATCAACTAACCAATCACATGCGTCTATATAAGGATAAAGCCTTTCCTACTAACTATCCCAAATCCCATCGCACTTTATTACTCCAAACTCTAACCTCGCTCTGATACCACTTCAGGCGGTGATGTCACGCCCCGAACCCCGAGCATGCAACAACCCCTTCCTTGGTCGATAAATTTGCAACATTGTAGTACATGTCGCCGACCCTTTCTTTTAATTGAACATGTGGAAGTGTATACTAAAATCCCTAGACAACAAAAATATGGGATAGACAAGTAGAATACCATTTTCACCAAAAATACTTTTCATAAACAAACTACTTTATAAACACCCAACTCTAGGGTTTATGTACAAGAGATTATCTCAAAGAAGAACTACGAGTCATCTATGCTCTTAACCTTACCGCCTCAAGCTCCGGGTTCTTCATACTAGGGACCTAAAAATAATTATATAATAACCAGTGAGATAAAATCTCAGCAATTATCCCCTAAGCCCTCGGTTAAAACACAAACTCAACTCCTCCCCTAAGCCCCCAGTTAAAACACTAACTCAACTTGAGGTATCTCTCCAGAACCACCCCACAAACTTAACACGAATAACAACCAACAATCAACAAATCACAATAGTCAGGGTCAACTACTAACTACATAGTTGGTTCGCATGCAACCTTACTTGCTTTGCCATAACCCGCACGTTAAATCTTAGCACAATACACGCAATGCACGTGGCCGTTAGATGATGTAGTTCATCAATCACATACGAGTCGCATCACAAGTGATCTCACCTGGCCATTGCCACACCCCACATGTTATCGATTCATGCATGCGTGCTATAAACAATGTGATCAACATGTATGACCGGAACTAATAATGCTATGATTCTCATACACTCTTGCATTTTAGTGCGCCATCTAACACATATCGATCAATCTCACGGATCCCGATTATAAGGTAAAATCCTTATGACATGTCCCATACCGCGCCACAAAATTTTACCTCATAATAAGGCCCAAATAACCCTCAAGATTCGACTTAATTATGACCTCAAGACTCATGTGTACTCTATTTATTAATGACCTCCCAGCCATCGCTACCTTTCCAGTCAGCGATCATCAGACTTCCGCTGGGCTACCGATAAATATCGGGCTTCATCCCACCCCATCGGGCACGGCTTCGTCTAGAACTCCCATTTAGATGGTATCCCAAAGAGGGACATCAATCTAGAATCTACGGCAACCGACTTCCGACTCCTGCCAAGCATCGTCCCCAAATTCCCATTGGGTGACAATTCAACTTAGCAATCATGCAAATATACCTCCTCAAATCATTCTCTCATAAAAGCAATCCCCCTTGGTGTCCCTCAAACAAAGCATATTTCTTTTTTTGTGAAAATCACTCAATTCATGTGGATGTCCCTGTATTTATAGACTCAAATCACCTAATAAGATCAAAACGCATGAAATTAGACAAATTTTTATTCTCGGGCGAATAGTGCACGTGAACAGTGTGCATGAACAATGTTTCATGAACAATATCGTGTATTTCTAGAATTAAATAACTAATAAATTAAATCCAAAATAATTTAAAACACTAATTAAAGCAAGCAATTAATCAATTAAAATTAACCAAGCTTAATTAAGCACATAAGCCACAATTAAGCAAATAAAGCAAGATTAAATTAAACTAATCTTAGCCATTCATCTAACCACCTATGTTAGGACTAATATAGATTAATTAAATCTCCTAAATTAGAATGAACACAAATTAAACTATCCCTAAGCAAGTTTAGGCACTAATCAAATGATAAGGAGCTAAACTCACCCGTTAAACGGGCCAGAGACACGGACGCGACAGCGACGACGAGGCTACGCTCGGGGACCTCTACCACGAGATCCAAGGCGGTCCCCGGGCTGGAATAACAGCCACAAACTCGGACTCCCACTGAAACACTAAAAATTGGAGTGCCGGAGGAGAAACAGAGCTGAACGAGCTTGGCCAGAGCTTCGGCAAGGGGTTGTGTGGCATCCCAAAATTCAAGTCATCCTCTAGACAAATTAAAGCCTATGATTAGGTAATGAAATTTTATGGCCATTTAATCCATAGTTTTCAATAAGGCTAGGTGTTATTGTGCCAAGTGTTTATGAATTTTGAATTTAGGTATAGGATAAATTAATAATCTATTGGCCATGTGTTTATAAATTAAAATTCAATAAATGAAATTGTCATAAGTTTTGGCCTTATGTAAAATTTAAAGTTTAAAATATTTATAAAAGAAATTAAAAAAAAAAAAAAAAATAAATAAAAAGGTAATTTTTAGGGCCATTTAAGTTTGGCCTTAGCCCAAGTGAAGATGGCCAGCCCAAAGAGGCCAAGAGGAGGTGGTCCCAGCCCATGAAGCCCATTGGGCTGCCCATTTTGGATGGAGGGGGAGCCAGCATGTCCTACCAAGTGTCTTCAGCAAGGGAGACACTTGTCTCCTTCTTAAGGACAAGTGTCCCCCATGCAAAGAGGGGATACATGCAATATAAAAGCATCCAAAAAGGAAGAGAGAGAGGAGAGGGAGAGAGAGAGAGTGGCTTGTTCGGCCAAGTGAAGGAGAGGGAGAGAAGAGAGAGGAAGAGAAGGAACCGTGAGGTGTGCCGCCGTTCGTGAGGTCTAGAGGCAAGTTGGGAATCCACTTTCTCCTTGCACCAATGTTTTCGCCGAACTGTTTGGGTCAGAAACTTGTTTGAGCTTGCAGTCCTTTAGGTTCCGATTTTGCTTGTATTTCTTTGAAAGTTGTTGAATTCTTGAACTATAACATACCAAAATTTAATGAAAAATGATGGATGATTTAAGGGTCAAACCCTGGTGCTGACTGAATATTTTCGTATGAACTGTTTGAGTCAGAATGTTGTTTGAGCTTGTATGTGTTTAGAGTTCGATTTTGGCTTTGATATCTTCATGAAAGTTTTATCTAACATCTTGAAATATAACATACTGAAATTTCGTGGAAAATGATGGAGATTTGAGGGGTTAAAATCGCATTCTACGGAGACCTTAGATCTGGAAAGTTTTTACTGACCTTTTGCTGGATTCTTGATTGCATGTTGGTTTTTGTTGAAGATCTCACTTCGATGTCTTCATGAAAGTTGTAGGGGACACCTTAAACTACAACATAATCAAATTTGAAGGGAAGTGAACAAGTATAGCCTAGTAAATCGGCTAGATCTTGAAGACGATGATTCTGGTGATGTGTTCCAGACACCCAAGACTTCAAGGACTTAAATGGTGACTATACTGGTTATTTGACCTAGATCTCTTCATGAAACTTGTAAAGGACACCTGATACATAACATATCCAAATTTTATAGAAAACGAAAGAGAATAGATGGGTTAAAACTCAATATTTCGGAGATGGAGGCATTCTGGACGATGCGGTAATGGTTCCAGAAGCTTCGTGGGGTTGAATAAAATAATCTAAAATTATGGCTTGGAGTTCTTCAGGAAAGTTGTACGAAAATGTCTTGGCTATAACCCAGTAAAATTTCATAATTTTTGGAGTCCATATGGATATTTTAGTTCAATTTATTCGGAAACCGTGCATTCTGGTTCATCCGAGAATCATAGGATGTTTTGGGAAAATTGTGAGATTTAGTAAAAATTTAATTTGGCCATGAATTTTGCAAGTAATTATCATCCTCTGGGTTTGTTTAATAATTTCTTGAATTTTGATTATTTTGGGAATTTATAGATATTAAAAAAATAAAAATAAATAAATAAATAAATAAATAAATAATAAAATAAAATAGATTTTTATTTGACATTGAATGGATTCAATTTTAAAGTTTGTGTGGACATTGAATATGTGATAAAGTCTTGGTACATGTATGACATTGAATTGAGATGTTTGTGTGATAAAGTCTTGGTACATGTATGACATTGAATTGAGATGTATGTGTGATAAAGTCTTGGTATGTGTATGACATTGAATTGAGATGCAAGTGTGAATTCCATGCCAAGTGTGATTTGTTTGATATCATGCCATATGCCATGCTAAATAAAGACTAAAATTGGCAAACGTGGATGATGATATCGTCGGAGGTGTGAGCCGACAATGCCCCGGGAGTCGGGATGCCCAAAGGTTCGAATGAGTCGATGCCCTTTGGATGCCTGGTTGTATTATGAATACATGCCCAAAGGTTTTCCCCGGGAGTATCGGGATGCTCGGTTGTATTATGATACACACCCGGAGGGTGAGGGGTTGTATCATGATGCATGCCCGGAGGGTAGGGGAAACCATTTTCATGGCGAGCCCCGGAGATTCCTCGTGATGCCAATTGGGGTGCGAGATGCCTAGCTAGAAGGGTAAAGGCCGGATGTCCGGTTGTATCTTAGATACATGCCCGGAGGATGCCTCGTGATGCCAGTTGGGATACGAGATGCCCGGAATGTGGGGGTGTCGGATGCCCGGTTGTATCTTCGATACATGCACGGATGGTTTTTCTCGCATGGGATGCGAGTGTAAAATATGAGATGAAATGATGAATCGAGGGATGCATGTGGTGATCGAATTTAGAGATAAAGATGAAAATTAACCCATGGTATGATATGCATGATGATATGCATGATGATGATGATGACATGTGATGTGATATGATGATCACCCATGGTATGATATGCATGATGATATGCATGATGATGATGATGACATGTGATGTGATATGATGATCACCCATGGTATAATATGCATGATGATATGCATGATGATAATGATGATATGTGATGTAATATTATGATCACTCATGGTATGATATGCATGATGATATGCATGGTAATGATGATGATATGTGATGTGATATGATGATCACCCATGGTATGATATGCATGATGATATGCATGATGATATGCATGATGATGATGATGAGGATGATGATATATGATAGGGCATGATGACACGTATGAGGTGATGATGTCATGATGATGATGACATGTGTGATAAGATGATGTCATGATGATGATGATATGTATGGTATGATGGTGTCATGTATATGATGATGATGACATGTGTGTGATATAATAATGTCATGATGACGATGATATGAGTATGACATGATGACACACATGTATATGTTATGATTGTGGTGATGATGCATGATAGTATATGCATGGCTGCAAGGTAAGTTACGCCTGTAATGCATGTATGATTTGTATAATGCATTGAGTTGTTATTGGATTCCTTTACTTGCTGAGTGGTTGTACTCACCCCTTTTGGGGACCAACATTTCAGATTAGTAGATGGTTTAAGCGGTTGGATATGACCGCGAGGAGAAGGATAACAAAGGAGGGAACCTTAAAACGCCGACACTGGTTGATGGACCTTAAGCATACGATTATGGGAGGAGATGTCGGTCATCTTTTGAAGTATAGCCGAGTATAGAAGATGATGTACCGACTAAAAATGTCCATCTGCTCTTTGTAAATAAACGTGTCCGGCTTTTACTTATAAATGTTTAGTAGGTGTGCATCGATTTCTGAATGTAGGGAAGGGAATTGTTGGATATGCTTCCGTTATGTAAATTGCGCAAGGGACCGTTAATAAAAAATGTAAACCCCCATGGTTGTATGGACCCGCTGCAATAAAATGGTATCGAGTGATTTGTTATTAGGGAAAAAGTGAATGGTAAGCGAACCGTGGCGACCTAATCGGATCGGGGCCGTCGAGGGGTGTCACAGGTTGGCCGGCGACTGGCGGCACCTAGAGGTCGAAGGGGACCTGCTGGTGGTTGGGATGGGTGGAGGCTGGGTCGAAATGGGAGGAAAATGGCTGAAATAGGCGAAACAGGTGAAACTGTGCAAGCTGCCAGGTGGATCGACGGACCGACGAGCAGTTTCTTTCGATCAATCGGCGGCTTCGTTCGGCGAGCAGCTAGGTCCTCCTTAACAGTTTAGGCCTTCTGAGCGCAATTATGGGTGGCACAAAAGCTGATTCTCACGGGAAGGCAACAACCAACTCAGCTTTTCACAAGAAGGTTAGCTAGAGCAAAAACAGGAAGAGAAGGAAAACAAGGGAGAAAAGGCAACGAATTTGCTTGGGGCTGAAGAGGGGAGAGAGAGAGATGTGAGGACTAATTTCTCAAGCTCTCAAATGCCTCAACAATGGGTAAAGTGAGGCCAAGGAAAGAAAAAGAAGATGGCTACTCAAGGGGGACCATCATTTGGCCTCAAAAGTCCATGCCTTCTATCCATTTCATTGCATGCCCCAACTACCTTGGCTGTCATCCAAGGCCAAGTTGTAGCCCTCAATCTTCCCCCACACACTTCCCAAATGGTCCAAAATGTTGAGTCCCCCATGGCCTACGAATTTTGTACCCATTTCCCCCAAATCCACTTCAATTCCTCCTCAATTTTCCCTCAATTAGACTCAATTCAGTCCCTATAAATTCAGCTAAGATGCAATCGTCCCTCTTAGGATTTTTCCTCATCGATTTGTCCAACTTAAATCCCAAAAATGCGGTAAAAAATGGTCCTCTTATTTTCTTTGTCAAAAACGGCCCTACTTTGAATTTTCGCTAAAAATCTCGATTTGCAGAAAAATTTTCGGAGGATGAGTCAATGTTCTTAAAATAAATCGTGATTAGCACGGTCGACCAGTTGATTCCTGATCGAATTCTCGAGTCTATTACGTTTAGATTCCTTAACGGCTTCACCTGATAGGCTAGTTATCCCGTAAGTGGCTAACTTAGAGAAAAGAACTATCGGCGTGTCGATGAAAAGCCCAGCTTATTCAATCAAAAATAGAACCCAAAAATCAGGATGTCACAGCCGCTTGGGCCATCACACTCTCCCCCCCTTGGGAGCACAGGGCTCTCGCTGTGGCCCCACACACAGTCGGGAGTCGACTCTAATATCATTTATAAGGACCCGGGCCTCCCACCATGTAATATTGGCCGCCCACTGTATAATATTGTTCGCCTTGGGCCTTCGGCTCTCATGGCTTTAAAACACGCTATCTGGGGTAGAGGCACGGACACACCCTCCCTCAAGCCTTTGTTTTCAGCATAGTGGAGGTGTACGTGAAACAAGTTACACAGGTTAGAAAACCCAAGCCTTATAAACTAACCCAATACTGCCCCCTAAGCGATGTGAGACAGGAGATGCGACCCCTACGTCCATGCCTCGGTCCTCAAACGTGCGTAAGGGGGGGCGCGTATCCTGTCCCATGTCGCTTAGGGGGGTAGTCTTGGGCTAGTTTATAAGGCTTGGGTTCTCTAACATGTGTAACACGTTTCACGTACGTTTCCGTTGCGCTGAAACCAAAGCCTTGAGGGAGGGATGGCGGTGCGTCCGCACCTCTAAGGAGGACAATATTGGGCTAGGATGAGGGATGACGGTGTGTTTGTGCCTTTGTCCCAGACAATGTGTTTTAAAGCTGTGAGGGCTGAAGGCCCAAAGTAGATTATATTACATAATGGGAGGCCGAGGTCCTTACACCGTTCATGTCGCTAGTCAGAAGATATGACAACACGAAGACTTACACCATAACAATAGACCAAGACAAATAATTAGAGAATAGTGACTTAGACTTATTAATTTGGGAGAGAAATGTAAAGTCAGTCCTAGAGTTTCAAATTAAATGCTAAATGTTTCAATAGAATCAATGTAGTTATAAATCTCTTAGTGAAAATCCAATTACGTCCTCTCGGCCAAGTCTTTCTTGAAATTTCTAACAAAGGGATCCATGATAAGCTATTAGATGTGAATATTTTTAGAAGGTATGATGTTTTATTTTTGTTTTTTTTTTTTTTTTTTTTGCTGAGTTTTTAAAATTTTATGGCTTTGTTTTATGCCCTTTGCGCTTTCTTTTCTTTCCTCATTTTCTAGTAATTGTTCATCTTCTTCTTGATTTCTCAAGCGTCTGCTTCTCAACGTAGATCAAAATAGGTGAAAGTTCCACAAAATTCGACTGTAGAGGTAGAGCAATAAAATAAGTCCTAATTATGGTCCATTAGAATTCATTTACGAGATAATTTAGTTAGCTGCAATAACTCTTGTAGTGACTATTGTTCAAAAGTTAATATTTATCTATCAATAAAATATTTCCAAGAAGCCAATGTGTATTTTTCTTTTTGTTTGCCCGTCTATCACAATAACAAGAAGTTTCATTGATCTTTCAAGTATTGGCTACTTTCGGGAAGAAACCTGTGAAAAGTCGGGAATCATTGAATCAACTCAAAAAGGGTCAACAATAATAGCCAATTTCTCAATCATTACCTACTGCCAACTTTCAAAAAGCAATTGTTGACTCTTTACCTTAGGTGGAATGTCACAGTCCTAAGGTATATCCATGTCGCCAGTTGGAAGATATAACATGATCAAGACATACAACATAACAATAGACCAAGACAAATAATTGGAGAATGGTGAGTTAGACTTATTAATTTGGGAGAGAAATGTAAATTCGGTCCAAGAATTTTAAATTCAATGCTAAATGTTTCAATAGAACCAATGTAGTTATAAATCTTTGAGTGAAAATACAATTAAGTCCTTTCGGCCAAGTCTTACTTGAAATTTCTAACATAACAATCCATGATAAGCTATTAGATGTGAATGTTTTTAGACGAAATGATGTTGTTTTTAAGAATTTTCTAAATTTTATGGCTTTGTTTTATGCTCTTTGCATTTTCTTTTCTTTCTTCTTTTCTAGCCATTGTTCATCTTCTTTCGATTTCTCAAGTGTTTGCTACTCGACATAGATTGAAATAAATGAATTTTTGACAAAATTCGATTATAGAGGGAGAGTAATAAAGTAAACCCTGATTATGGTCCTTTAGATATTCGTTAACAAAATAATTTATCTAAATCCAATAACTATTGTAGTTACTAATGTTGAAAAGTCAATACTTATCAACCAATAAAACATTTCCAAGAAGCAAATGTGAATTTTACTTCCTGTTTGCCTGTCAATCACAATGGTAAAAAGTCTCTATGATGTTTGAGGTATTGTCTGCTTCCGAGAAGAAACACGTGAAATATTGAGAATTATTGAATCGGCTCGAGACTAGGCCAATTGTAATAGCCAATTTGACAGTGATTTCTTGCTACCAACTTTTAAAAAGCAATTGTTGACTCTTAACCTTAGGTAGAATGTCACAATGCTAAGGTCCATCCATGTCGCTAGTTGGAAGATACAACACGACCAAGACTTATCGTAATGGACCAAGACAAATTATTACACAATAGTGACTAAGACTTATTAATTTGGGAAAGAAATGTAAATTCAGTGCCAGACTTTTAAATTCAATGCTAAATGTTTCAATAGAACCAATGTAGTTCTAAATCTCTAAATGAAAATCCAATTAAGTCCTCTTGGCCAAGTCTTCCTTAAATTTCTAACATTGCGGTGCATGATAGGCTATAAGATGTGAATAGTTTTAGACGAAATGACATTGTTTTGCTAAATTTTCTAAATTTTATTGTTTTATTTTATGTTCTTTGCATTTTCTTTTTTTTCCTTCTATTCTAGTTATTGTTTATCTTCTTTCTTGATTTCTCAAGGGTTTGCTTCTTGGCATAGATGGAAATAAATGAAAGTTCAACAAAATTTTATTATGGAGGGAGAGTAATAAAATAAGTCCTAATTACGGTCCTTTAGATATGCGTTAACGAAATAATTTAGTTAGACCCAATAACTCTTGTAGTGACTAATGTTGAAAAGTGATGCATGGACCCCTAGAGTGTCATAACTTGGCACAAAGAGACACTTAAGTGCCATAACTTACGAAAGTGAAACTTAAGTGCTAAAATCGGATAGAAATGGATCATTTAAGTGCCACTTCGACCAAAATCCAGCCAAAATACTGACGTGTCAATTTTCCGGTGAAGCGAGTGCAAAACGGCATCATTTTGGTGCTGCCGTGGGAAAAAATTTAATATAAAAAATAAATTAATTTAATTTAAAACTAAATTTATTCAAAACATTTAAAAATAAAAGTAAAAATTAAAAATTAAAATTTTTTTTTTTTTTAAAAAAGGTAGCAGGAGCCCGCGAGCCCTCGCCCTAATCTGGGTGAGGGTCACGGCCCTCGCCCGATTCGACGAGGGCTCGCGGGCTCGCTGCCGGCGACCAGGGTCATCGACCCCCGGCCGGGCCCGATGACCCGGCGGTGATGGCGGCGGCAGCTAAGGGTTAAGCCCTCGCCCGCCTCCCACATTTTCGTTTTTTTCTTTTTTTTTTTAATTTAAAAAAAAAATTCAGAACTTTTTATTATTGAAAATTTTTATTTTTAATTTTTTAAATAAATTTAATTTTAAATTTAATTTAATTAATTTTTATATTATATTTTTACCTCGTCGCACTAAAACGATGTCGTTTTTGCATTGTATGGCTACGTCGATTGTGCAAAACGACGCTGTTTTGCACTCGCTCGCCGGAAAATTTACACGTTAGCATTTTGGTCGGATTTTGGTCGAGTAACACTTAAGTGATCCATTTCTCTCCGATTTTGGCAATTAAGTTTTACTTTCGTAAGTTATGGCACCTAAGTGTCCCTTTGTGCCAAGTTATGGCACTTGAAGCGATCTTTTGCCCATACTTATCAACCAATAAAACATTGTCAAGAAGCAAATGTGAATTTTCCTTCTTGTTTGCCCATCAATCACAATGGTAAGAAGTTTCTTTGATGTTTCCGGACTGGCTGCTTTCAGAAAGAAATGCGTGAAATGTCAAGAATCATTGAATTGGCTCTAAAAGGGCCAACAATAATAGCCAATTTCTCAATTGTTACCTGCTAACAACTTTCAAAAAGCAATTGTTGACTCCAAACCTTAGGTGGAATTCACAATCCTAAGGTCCATCCATGTCGCTAGTCAGAAGATATAACACGACCAAGACATACAACATAACAATAGACCAACGCAAATAATTAGAGAATGGTGAATTAGACTTATTAATTTGGGAGAGAAATATAAATTTGGTCCTACAATTTTAAATTCAATGCTAAATGTTTCAACAGAACCAATGTAGTTTTAAATCTCTAAGTGAAAATACAATTAAGTCATCTCGGCCAAGTCTTCCTCAAAATTTGATTACAAGGGGAGAATAATAAAATAAGTCCCTATTGTAGTTGTTGGGAATAACTGATTCCCTAAAACGGATTCGACACTAAATCGAACTCCTAAAACGAATGCGGAAGATGAGCCCAAGAATAACATGTACCACCGATCAAAGATAAACCACGGAATCTAGCGTACCTTATTGTCCACATATTAAACACTAAAGTTGAAGATTGAGGAAGGATTATGATCCAGTCCGTCGAGGAGCGTACTGTTGCTTCAAAAAGGGGAAAAAAACTTACGTTCTTTTTGGGAGAGAGAGAGTGAAACGTATTAGGGGGAGAGAGAGTCTTCATGTACGTACTCCAAAAGGTACATTCCTTTTCCTTTTTACTTTCCCTCAAAGCGTCTCCTCCAAAGGACACAACCCCTCAACGTAATACCTATCCCAAAAGACGAAACCCCTCACATTGCAACCGTTCCTCTATGGGTCCTTGTCTTGCAGGCCGGGCTTTTAGGCCCAACATGGGCGAACGGGCCCACTTAGGCCCATCAACACATGAATAAAAACCATCATCTCCCACTCGCACATGGTGGGCCGAACAAGATCATTTTTACCTCTCTACAACATTCATAATGGTAAATAATCCGTGCGACCAACATACTTTGAGAGCTCGTTGCTATACATCTGTTAAAAATATATAGCAGCTCATAATGAGCATCACACTTTGAGTAGATTTAGTATGTAGTACTCTAGATCAATCGATCATATTTATATTTTTCTCTCGATCTCTTTTTAAATAATGATATATTGTATTCACGATTATGATTATCCCAAAAACAATTATAATTGATCGACTAGTGAATACAAAACTAAAATGTGATTCTCCAAATTCGATCTTCCTCTTTCCTTCAAACTCCCAATTTCAATTCAGCTTACTTTTCTAGAAATGTCCCATTAGATCGAATCAATTTATAATCATTGGCAACATCCTAAGATAGTAAACACTAAATAGAAACCTTGAGAATAAGTAAGAGTCATGAGGACATTAAATTGAGGAACTCTTTTCCTCAAGAATCTCACACGGTATAAAAGTTGAGATCAAACTTTTGCCACTCTTATTGGTTGTCTCATGCATACGTAGTATGAAATACGTATTACGGTATTAACTCATTTCCCATGCAGCGTATGCCTACACCATCAATATCGTACAGATGATAGTTCAGACATACCTAATATCTAACTTAAGTTCACATATCTACTCATTCACAGAATTCATCATAATTCACATCTGACATCATAGACAGATAAAGTAAAATATGTGAGTTATTTTACTTTCGGACATAGTAAATATTATGTTTTCATCTTAACACTCAGTTAAGGTGACATTTGTATTTTAAACTTGAGCTATCGATTATCACCTAAATAATAAGCTTAAAAACTATTTCATCTCTATTTATCACATAGTAAATGAGGGTGATTACCTGTATAAGTGGGCTAATCTTTTATCTATCCGACATACTTTCTCAATTTTATATAATGCACTAAGCACTAAGATGCATAAATGTCAAAACAAAGATTTATAGGCATTAATAATGAAAAAACACAAATTTATTAAGTGTGAACACTTCAAGGAAATTACAATATTTAGTACATCAGCCTCTACGCAGTCCTAAAGATTTTACATGACCACAAAACACATCTCTAGGTATTGGCTTTGTTATATGATCTGTTACCATTTTATGCGTAGATATGTACTGCAAGTTCACATCTTTTCGTGCAACCATATACTTGACAAAATTATACTTGGTATCTATATGTTTGGTCTTGCCATGATATTTTGGATCTTTGGTGTACATTATAGTTGCTTGGCTATCACAGTTAACCAATAATGAATTTGCAGCATACCCAATAACACTTAAAAGATCCAAAAATCTCTTAAGCCAAACACATTTTTGTACTGCTGCTGATAATGCCACGAACTCAACTTCCATCGTGGACAAGGCTATACACGTTTGCTTCTTACTGCTCCAAGATATAACGCCATTATTCAATAAGAAAGCAAAACCAAAGGTAGATTTTCTTTCTTCTAAATCTCCTCCCCAATCAGCATCTGAATAGCATTCAAGTCGCAGATCCTTTCCTTGGTAATTGAGCTTGTAACCAGCAGTTCCCTTCAAATACCTCAGTACTCTTTTAACGACCTTCCAATGTGCTTGACCTAGATTGGATCAGTATCTACTCACAATTTCAACTGCAAAACATATGTCAGGTCTTGTACACATCATATCATACATCAAGCTCCTAACAGCACTAGCATAAGGAATATGTTTCATTTGTTCATTCTCTTGTAGAGTCCTTGGATACAATCTATGGCTCAATCCTTCACCTTTTGCAATAGGAGTATTGATGGGTTTACTATCTTGCATATGAAATCGTTCAAGAACCTTACTTATGTATATTTCTTACGAAAGAGATAATGATCTCTTCGAATGATCTCTCGAAATCTTAACTCTAAGGATGTATGTAGCCTCACCCATATCTTTCATTTCATTCTCTTGTAGAGTCCTTGGACACAATTTATGGCTCAATCGTTCACCTTTTGCAATAGGAGTATTTATGGGTTTACAATCTTGCATATGAAATCGTTCAAGAACCTTACTTATGTATATTTCTTACGAAAGAGATAATGATCTCTTCGAACGATCTCTCGAAATCTTAACTCTAAGGATGTATGTAGCCTCACCCATATCTTTCATTTCAAAGTTGGAAGATAATCAACTCTTGACAGTGTCAACAAACTCCATATTGTTTCCGGCAATTAGTATATCATCAACGTATAATGATATGATCACAAATTGGTCTTTAGATCTTTTGATATATACACAATGATCTTCATCAATCATTGTAAAATCATATACCATTATGGCATTATGAAAACGTATATACCATTGTCTTGACGACTGCTTAAGGCCATATATCGATCTTAAAAGTCGACATACCTTTTTCTTCTTAGCTTTTCATTATGAAACCAACAGGTTGTTCATATATATTTCTCCATCTAATTCTCCTTTGAGAAATAGTCTTTACATCCATTTGATGTAACTCAAAATCCATACTTGCAACTATTGCTAGAATAATGCGAATTGAGGTAAATCTCACTACAAGAGAAAATGTTTCTTCATAATCAATTCATTCCTATTAATTATACCCCTTTACCATAAGGCGAGTTTTATGCCTTTCTATCGAGCTATCAGCTTTATACTTTATTTTAAGAACTCATTTGTTCCCAATAGCTTTGCGTTCTTTTGGAAGATCAATAAATTCCTAAACATGGTTTGACTTCATTGACTCTATCTCATCTTCCATTGCATGCATCTATTTTCCCTTACTAGGGCAATTTAGAGCCCCATTAATATTTCTTGGCTCATCCTCATCTTGTGGAGCAACCATAAAAGTTTCCTCTTCAATATCAAAACGTCAACGAGAAATACTTTTGCGACTTGATTGTACACTTTGCACATCATTCCCCATCATGCTCCCACTCGGATTAGATAATGACGATATCATCTCATTATGTGGTTGTATTGAATTAAATTCATCACTTCTCACATTACTTCCACTTGGACCAACTCCATTAAGTTCATTATCTTGATCCAAGGTTTCAAATAGGGAGTAATCATCACCTATTTCGTCATTCTTAGGAAATTCATTTTTAAGAATGTGACATTCCGTGATTCGAATTCAGTTATACTTCCATTTTCCTGCTCACCTATAAACACATACCCTTTCGAGTGTTCAGAGTATCTTATGAAAATACTCTTCTTTCCTTTGTAACCCAATTTCCCAAACTTGTGAGAGGGCTCATGAGTATAGGCAACACAACCCCATGGTTTAAGAAAACTTAAGTCTGGTTTTTTACCTGTACATAACTCATATGGAGTGGAAGTAACTTATTTGGAAGGCACTCGGTTAAGTATATAAGTAACAGTTAATAACACATCACTCCAAAAAATGATAAGTAAGTTAGCAAGCGCCATCATGGACCTAACCATTTCCAGTATAGTTTTGTTCCTTCTCTCCACAACACCTTTTTGTTGAGGAGTATATGGAATAGACAACTGCCTTTCTATTCCTTTTTCATCAAATATTTTCAAAACTCATCAGATAAATATTCTCGACTTCGATCGGATCGCAATACTTTTATTTTCTTGTCTAATTGATTTTCTATTAAGTTCATAAACCTTTTGAAATAACTTAATGCTTTAGATTTATGAGAAATCAAATAGACACTCGAGTATAATCATCTATAAATGTGATGAAATAAACAGCCCCATGCCTTCCTCTCACATTCATCGGACCACAAACGTCAGAATGGATTAATTGCAAAGGAAATTTAGCTCTTTTACCTTTTCCAAATTGTTTTCTTGTCGTTTTCCCTATTAGGCAATGCTCACATATGTGCAAATCGACTTTTTCAATATTGCCTAACAAGCCCTCTTTGGCTAATTTATTCATATGTTGTTGGCCAATATGACCAAGTCTAGCATGCCACACACCCACATTATTATCATATGAATTAGGAGACGTGAAAAGGGAATAACAAACATTGGCATTACTATAGTCAACATTTAATACAATAAAACCATCTAGAAAATAACTACAACCATAGTAATTCATATTAAAACCAAGCTTAACCAACACTAAGACAGACACTAAATTCCGACGAATCTCCGGAGCATACAACACATCATGTAGGAACAAAGTACGTCTACCATGCAAGTTCAATTGACAGATGCCAATTCTATTTACTTCGGCTCTAAAGTTGTTTCCCACATAGATCCACTTAGTTCCAGTTGGTACTCGTCGGAATTCCACGAAGGATTCTCTATTATTCGCTATGTGGTCTGCCACTCCTGAATCTACAGTCCACAAAAGATTAGACTCAGTTCAGAATACAAAACTTGACACATAAGCAAAGTTCTTAAAAGTACAAGGGGTGTATACCTTCTTGGGCTCGTGACAATCGCGAGCATAATGACCCTTCTTGTCACAATTGTAACACTTCACCCTTGTCAGCTTCTTCATTCGAGGATACTTTCCTCTTTCGTGTTGGTCAAGCTTTGGTTTCTTTCTAAAGAATTTGCTCCCTTGCGTTTCTTTTTATCAAACCAATTAGGACATTTGCGCTTGGAGCTCGAAGCTCCATGTGAGTTAGAACCGGCATGAGAAATTTCAGTTTCGGTTTAGCCACCAAGAGGCGGTCCTCTTCCAGCTCAAGATGACGCACAGCATCCTCAAAGGTTTTAATATTTTCATTATGGGTCAAGTGCACATTCATATGCACCCAACTCTAAGGCAAGGAACGGATCACTGCTTGCACTTGCTGCTCATCAGTCAGGACATGGCCAGCATCTTTCAACTCATTAATCATGTTTGATATCATTCTAAGGTGTTGCTTCATGGTCTGACCATGAGCCTTCTTGCAAGAGTCAAACCTAATAGTGAGCTGTCTCAATCTGGTCACCGGAGTATGACCAAATCTTGCTGCCAAGGCTTCCCACATTTCCTTGGCATTCTTAAAACGCCTAAACTCTCGCATGACGTCATTTTCCATGCTACTCAACAACGTAATGCAAGCAAGGGAGTTCTTTCTTTTCCATGCAGCAAATGCATCCTTATCTCTCTTATGCTGCGCAGTGTTTCCTTCTTCAAGTTCTACCATGGTCAGGTTAAGAGCTTCTAGTGCCTCTTGCTCTTCCAGCACATATTGGATTTTCATGTGCCATATTTCATAGTTAACGCCATTGAGCTTCTGACCTTTGTTTAGCTCAGTAACTATGCTCTTTATGGTTGAAGCCATTGATTTGAACATATCGAACATATATGCACAAATTATTAATGCATATCATTTATGCATCCATTTTGCACAAAACCATCATATCAATGAATAATTTCAAGTAAAGTTTCAAAATCAAAAGGTCACTATGTTTCTAATCATCATCTAAAATCCTAACTTGGAGTTATTATTAATATAATATTCTATGCAAAATAAATTCTTTGAAATTATAAAAAAAATTATATAAACTACCCACAACAGTTAACAATAACAAAAAGCAAATAATATTTGATATCAAACAATGATATTATAATAATGCTTTCACATAATACAGATAACATATCAGTTGCCACACCAACAACAACTACGTAGAAAAACATTACATAATATGTCCATAAAGCATACTAAATAAAGACCAACCAAAATATCTAATACCAAGTCAATATATGAACTGGGAAAGATCCTTTTTTGTTCAACTTCTTGATCTTTTATTTTGTAACAATTCAGTTATATTCATCTATAAAAGCCATCACAAGACTCCTATACGAAGTAGCTCTGTTGACTTCGCGTAAGCGATTCAACACTCCTTGCCATTATGGTGAAAGAGTGTTCATGAAAAATCGCACTATCTCAAATTGTGGCATGGGACGACCATTCCATATGACCTTATGTATTTTCCCGTTGATTTCAAGAACATGATCAATTAAGTCATCACTCTCCCATCGATAATCAGTCAGTTCAGCTATTAACCTAGAAAGCATTTCCTTTTGTTCATCAGTAATTGCGCAAATTGGTGTGCGCAACTTAAGGGCAGGCATTGTTCCTGCAACAAATGCAGAACAAATAAGGGATTACATATAATTCACATAGACTTAATTGGAAAAAAGAAACACATTTTTTTGGGTCAACGGTCAAAGTTAACAGTCAATGGTTAGACGGGTCGAGGTCAACAAGTCAGGTCAGATCGGGTCGGGCTGGTCGGGTTGGGTCGGACGAACCGATCGGCACATGCCACGTGCGTGCGCGGTTACTGCGAGCTGACGTCACGATGACATCAGCTGGCGTGTGCCATGCACATGCCCGGTAAAGACCGAATCGGCGCGTGCGATGTACACGCCGATGACACCAATTCCTTCCAACTGCGCATGGCGGCGCGTCCGGCGACCTCCAGTGGCAATCCACCACTCATTTTTCTCATATCAACGAGACCTTCGACCCTACGCTACCAGAAAAGAACTTTGATTTACAAAAAATCAAAAAGACTAGGGGGAACAATACTGTGTCGGGATTTTTTGTCCCTGATCGACCGGCAACGGCTTTTCTCGAATTTCAACCACAAAAAATAATTCAATAACATAAAAAGGGGATCGAGAAACATGAACTACGGCTCTGATACCAATGTTGGAAATAACTGATTTCTTAAAATGGATTCAACACTAAATCAAACCCCTAAAACGAATGCGGAAGACGAGCCCAAGAATAACATGTATCACCGATTAAAGATACACCACGGAATCGAGCGTACCTTATTGTCCGTAGATTAAATACCAATGTTGAAGATTGAGGAAGGATTCTGATCCGGTCTGTCGAGGTGCGTACTATTGCTTCAAAAAGGGGAAAAAAACTTACGTTCTTTTTCGGAGAGAGAGAGTGAAATGTATTAGGGGGAGAGAGAGTCTTCACATACGTACTCCAAAAGGTACGTTCCTTTTCCTTTTTACTTTCCCTCAAAGTGTCTCCTCCAAAGGATGCAACCCCTCAACGTAATACCTATCCCAAAAGACACAACCCCTCACATTGCAACCGTTCTTCTATGGGCCCTTATCTTGCGAGCCGGGCTTTTAGGCCCAACATGGGCAAACGGAACCACTTAGGCCCATCAACACATGAATAAAAACCATCGGTAGTCTTTTGGAATTTGTTAAAGAAATAATTTAGTTAGCTCCGAAAACTCTTGTGGTGCTAATGTTGAAAAGTCTATACTTATCAACTAATAAGACAATTTCGAGAAGCAGATGTTAATTTTTGTTCTTGTTTGCCGGTCTATCACAATGGTAAGAAGGTTTTATGACCTTTCATGTGTTGGTTGCATTGAGGAAGAAACGAGTGAAATGTCGAGAATCATTGAATCGGCTCCGAAAGGGCCAACAATATTTGCCAATTTCTCTCTCATTACCTAAAAGGCGATTGTTTACTCCAACCCTTAGGTAGAATGTCACAATCCTAAGGTCCATTCATGTTGCAACTTGGAAGATATAACATGACCAAGACTTACACCATAATGAAAGGCCAAGACAAATAATTAGAGAATACTGAGTTAGACTTATTAATTTGGGAGAGAAATGTAGATTTGATGCTAGACATTTAAATTCAATGCTAAATCTTTTAATTTAACCAATGTAGCTCTAAATCTTTGAGTGAAAATCCTACTAAGTCCTTTCAGCCAAGTCTTCCGTGAAATTTCTAAGATAGCGATCCATCATTATCTACCACCCTATGAATCGTGGCGGGTTATTGGATGTGAACAGTTTTAGACGAAATGACGTTGTTTTGCTTAATTTCCTACATTTTATGGTTTCATTTTATGTTCTTTGTGTTTTCTCTTATTTTCTTCTTTTCTAGTTATTGTTCATGTTCTTTCTTGATTTCTCAAGCTTTTGCTTCTCAACGTAGATCGAAATAAATGAAAGTCCCACAACATTCGATTAAAGAGGGAGAGTAATAAAATAAGTGCCAATTGTGGTCCTTGGAATTCGTTAGCGAAATAATTTAGTTAGCTCCAATAAATTTTGTAGTGACTAATGTTGAAAAGTCAATACTTATTGAGCAATAAAACATTGCCAGGAAGCAAATGTGAATTTTTTTTCTTCTTGTTTGCCCGTCTATCACAATGATAAGAAGTTTTTATAATCTTTCAGGTGTTGGCTGCATTGCGGAAGAAACAAGTGAAATGTCGAGAATCATTAAATCGACTCAGAAAGAGCCAACAATAATAGCCAACTCCTAGGCATAGTTGCCATTGCAATTGCTAGTAATGACAAGATCAGATTATGGTCGTTCTTTCGAACAGAACGGACAACACTGATGGGCGTCGGCCTCCAATTCCAAAGTCCTGTTTTATATAGCTATGTCCATCGGTAAATTAACAAAAGCAAGTGTTCTTCTTAAAATTATTAATATGCCTTTGGTGTTGATCTACCCAAATATTATTGGGTAATTTTTCTCTAGAAAATGTTAAAGAGAACTCTATGGCACGTGTTAAAAGTGATTTATTTTGTGCTTTAGGAATATGGAAATTTCTATTTGAACATTTTTTAAATATGTTCCATCTCAATTTCCAAGAGGGTTACTATGCATTATTGCTCATTTTAGTAATCTTAATCAGCGTCTTTAGAGCACCTGTTATAAAAGAACCTTTCACTTTCTTTTTTTTTTAACTCTCGATCAAGGGTCATCACTTTCGCCGCCACCACCCAGTAATGCCACCACAAATGCCACAAATTAAGGAACTAGTGCTGAAACAGAAAAGCCTTTAGTGAAGCATAAGTTGTTTTCCACACTATCAAGGGAAGCAATTGCTGACAAGATAAGAGAGTAGCGTTTCAACCCTTGAGAGAAGCTTTGTACCCAGCGAGACACAATTATGATTAAATCGATACAAGCTAGACTCGAAACTGATCGACATGTTTCAACAAAAACCGATGTTCCTCGTATCATCATAAGTTGGCACGTGATTATTGAGATGGATGTAATGACATGGCACGACAAGAATTGCCACCCCCGATCTCAATGTATGATTTCTAAAAGTATTCAAAAATGAAAAACTAAAAAGGAGGCCCATGGGCTTTCCGATTGTTCCTCATGCTCCTCTCTTCATTTCCTTGAGAAATTGTGTCCTCCCTTCCACACGAGAGATCAAAGGCAGCGTCGATTGAGACACTTGATTGTTCATTTGATTTAATTCATCTTCTAATTTTCTTTCCCCCATTCGCTAATTGAAATCATAGATAATTTTAGAAAGTCATTTATAACGTAAGGTCGTCTTATCGCTCTCTAAGTTGAAGTAATGGGACTCCTTTGCTTGATTTAGGCTTCATTGTCTCCTTTGTCATTAGTGCATGGGCCAATAAAGAGACTTCCATAGTGTAGAAATTAATGGAAATAGGAACATTGGGTTGACTGGGCCTACAAAAGTAAAAAGGCTGGAAACTTTAATGGGTCGGGCCCATAAAAACTTCTCAAGTTAGAGCTAAAATTATATTTAATTCAATCACAAATGGAAGCTTTTATGTTTTTGATTACTTTTTGGCCGAATGTAGTTTCACTGCATCAAAAGAGAGGTGTTAACACCTGAATCTTTTTTTAATATGTATCAAGCATGCATATTTATAAACAGACAAAAAATCGAAATAATAAAATGAACAAAAAAAAAGTCCCAATTTAGTTTAGAAAGTCCCAATTTGCTTTTTAATAAGCCCAATCCATGAAGCAATAAAAAGCCCGCAAAGTAAGCATCCGTGCTTAGATTTTACTCTTTCACATGCAAGATGGAGCCCAAGAGCTATGGTGGCATTAGGGCTGTCAAAATGGGTCAGATACCCATATTTTAACCCATAGTTATAAAAGTGGGTCATATATGACTCATCTTAATATGAGATATGGGTCAGAGACGGGTTTAAAAAAGAAAAGCCTAAACAAAATGGGTCTTATTTGGGTCAGGTGTGGGTCACTGATGTCAACCCTCTCTCTTTCTTCTCCCCTACTCGGACGGATGAACTGCTCAACAATGCCGCTTACGACATCAACCTCTTCACCTCGACCACCACCTCCATTGTCTCTGCCCGGTTCTACCGTCATCCATCTCGCTCCATGGTCTACCTATCCTTCAAAGGCATGGCCGAGCTCACCCCTCCTAATTTTTCGAGCTCGCCCTTGGACGTCTAGGTGCTCGGGTGCGCGGTGATGGAGATGGCGATAGGGAAGCTGGTGACGGCCATAGGCGAGCTCCACTTCGTCAAGATCTGGCAAGCAGCAAGTTCCCCAGCCTCAGCAGAGCCGAAGCTCGCCTGGATCTGGCAAGCCACAAGCTCATCGACCTTGGCTAAGCTCAAACTCACCTGGATTTGGTGAGTTGTGAGCTCACTGGCCATGACAGAGCTCAGGCTCATCAAGATCTAGCGAGTTGCAAGATTATTGACCGCAACGACGCTTAGGGCTTGGGTTGGTTGCCATCGACGGAGGAACAAGGGAGAAGAAGAAGGAAGAGGAAAGAAAAGAGAAAAAAACAAAACAAAAAATAAAAAAATTCAAATTTTTAAAAAATAATTCAAATTCAAATTTTTTATTAAAAAAAATAAAAATTGGTACATAGATATCCATACTAGAGAAGTACTTTTAGAGGATGCTCGATGTTGTGTAGAATGAAATTCAATCAATATCAAAATAAAAATTCTAAATTTTATAATATAATTTTTAATTTGGTAAATCACAATTAAGAAGCTATGCATTCTTGCGTCTAAGAAGATTTGTTATAAAACATATTATTTTTTAATTTGATGTGAAGTTTTTATTCAAGTAACATGTCTGTGTGTTTCAACGTAACGTCGCGCGCGGGTGTGTGTGTGTGTGTGGGGGGGTGCGTGCGTGCGTGGGTGGATGGGTATGCGTGCGTGCGTGCATGTGCATGTGTGTGTGCCCGTGTGTGTGAAAAAGCTTAAAGTAGATTAAATAGGTGGGAGTAGGTTTTCTTGAATTGAGTTAAATATTGATGTGTCTTGATAATATGGGCTGGGTCAGATATGAGTCATCAAATGGGTCAAAATAGATTAAATAAGTCAATATGAGTCGGACCATTTTTGACCCAACTAATCCACCTATTTGACAACCCTAGGTGGCATTTACATGAAAATTAACCAAGTCTAAAGCTTTTTTAATGATTATAGATTGTATTTCCTACTGATTGTTATGATATGAAATTTTTAGTTGTGCTACACTTACATCTAAGTTCTATGGTCAAGTTGCCCATTACATGTTTGATGATATTCCTGAATGACATTTAAACGTGTGTTTCTTAAAAGAATAGAGTTCAATAATCATTCCTTTTAGGACATGTTTGGTAACCATTCTATTCTTAGGTAGGGGGTGAGCGTCGGTTTAGGGTCAACCCTGGACCGGCCAAACCCTACCAGTCTTGGTCCGATTCTCCAGAGGATTGGGTCGGTCCTTGGTCCTGAAATTCCTGGACCAACACTATGTGGGTTGGTCTTCGATCCTGAAAGTTTTGAGTCAGTCCAACCTGAACCAACCTTGTATATAATATAATATTATATTATTTATAGTTCTTTTATATATTCAAACCTAAGTCAAATGATGTTAAAGTTGTTGACTCCTCATAGTCACGGACAGACAGCATCCAAAAGGTGTGAAGTTTATGCTATAAAGATCTTCACAGCGTCCTCCTCCACTATCCAAAGTGTTCACCATGTGAGGACCAAGGAGTCCTCACAGTCATAGACTCGCGAGGTCCAAAACGGCACAAAGTTTATGCCGTAAATCTCCTCATGGCTTTCTTCCCCAGAGTACGTTCTCTTCTATATTGTCTTCTTTGTTCTTCAATTTGCCAAAATCAAAAAGAGGAACATCCCCGCTCTACTCTGGTTGCTCATGCCCCTCGCCTCTTACCATGCGTGCCACTTGCGCCGCTCACCCCTTGCTGTCGCTGCAAGCCTCGCTCAACGCTTGCCGCTAGCCACTCACCGCTAGCCTCCCTCAACACTCCCCACTTGCCACTAGCCTCTCTTAACAATCACCGCTCACTAGTTGACACTCACCCCACTTCATGCTCAACGCTTGTTGCTCGCCACTTACGCCGTTCGCCGATTCTTAGTTTAGTTACACAATGCCGCATTGTCGATGGATGTGTAATTTGAATCAGTAGATTTACCTTTTTAGGGAGTACAAAAAATGAAATGAAAAAAATTATCAATTGGTCCTGGGTTGACCCTAGAACTGAACCGAACCCATTGGGTCGATCCAGTCCTCAATCCCATGCTCAATTGAGTCGGTCATTCATCCTAAAAATTGAGGACCGGCACTGAACGGGTCAATCCTAAGGTTAGAGGGTGAACCGGACCAACCCGGACCATGCTTACCCCTATTCCCAGGAATAATTTCTATAATAGTTTTTTCTGATTCTGTTTCCTAGACGAGTTTATGAGCATTTGAACACGTTTGAAAATTACACTGAATTTATATTCTTAGAAGAGAAAAAGAACATGAATGTATTTGGCATGATGTTTAAATTCTTTTTGTAAAGTATAATTTTTTTTATTTTTAAATAATTTTATGAGATTTTTCTTCTTTTTTTCTTTTCTTTTCCCTTCTCTTTTTCTTTCTCTTCTAGCCGATCGATGGCCATGCCCGACCTCAAGGGATGCTGACCTCATAAAGGCTCGACCTCGCCCTACCATCACAAGGTCGGCCTCACACGACCATGGTAAGGTGGACCTCGCAGTGGCTAGGCAAGGTTGGGCCTTACTAGTAGCTGGGTGAGCTCGACCTCGTCGGATCTTAGTGAAGTTGAGCCTTGCCTAGCCAAGGCAAGGCTGACCTTGCCCAACCATGGTGAGGCTCCGTTGAGGTTGCCGAGCCTGATGACCGATTAGGGGAGAAAAAAGAAGAAAAGAAAAGAGAGGAAAAAAAAAAGACTTGATTATGAAATTGTTCCCAAGAACAAAAAAATTAACTTTTTTATACTTATTGATTTTGTACCAAATCTACTCCCAAGAGTAGAAAAGTTAGCTGATATTATCAAATGGATTTCTATTCTTTTTTTGTTCTGAGAAACAAAAGAACAAAACTGACCGGTTACCAAATAAGCCCTTAGTGTTTGATCTTGTATAACTGCATCATTGTGTCGATGCTTTTATGTTCCTATTTATATTTGAACTAAGGCTCCGTTCGTTTCACGGAAAATAATTTCCGGGGAAAACATTTTCCGAATTTTCCGGCATTCATTTCACGGAAAATGAATTCTTTTTGGAAAATATTTTCCATCAAAAGAAAAAAGTCTTCTAAAGTAGGGGAAAATGTTTTCCACTTTTGAAAAGTGGAAAACATTTTTCTCACTTGATCTCTCTTATCTCACACTTTTACAAATTCTCACTTCCTCCTCCCCTTTCTTCTTCTTCTTCTTCCCCTTTTTTTTCTTTATTCGAATTATTTTTAATTTTTTTCTTTTTTAATTAGAATTATTTTTAATTTCTTTTTTTTTCTTTTTCTTTTCTTTATTTCTCATATTCTTCTTTCTTGGCTAGATGTCGGACCAGGTGAATCTCAAGCTCGTCGATCTAAAACTCACGCTCATTGATCTAGCTAGCCTTGAGCTTGATGCTCGTGCTCACCAATCTGGTGAGCAGAAAATATTTTCCTTACCGAACACCATAAAATATTTTCCGAAACATTTTCAGGTTTTAGGCGAACACCAGAAAATATTGTCATTTTCCTGAAAAATGACTTCTATGAAAATATTTTCCGGAAATGGCCCATTTTCCGCGAAACAAACAAACCCTAAGACTAATCAAACTTGGAATCAATTTGATCACTAGACTGAGATTTATGTTCGTAGATAGTGTATTCTCCCGCTCGTTCAGTCCATGTGGTAACTTCAATTTCACATTACGTTCATGATGTTTAGTGATACTCATTTCCTGCCTTGGTTGTTAACTGGCTCTTGCTTTACTGATTGTTCACTATCGGGGCATTAGTTGAGATCGCTGTGAATGAGAAAAAGAGTGCCAACCATGAACATGGAAATTAAACAAAGGATGGAAAGAATGCAGCGATGAGTGCCTGTGATTGACTGAATGGTGTTTGTGTATACAAAAGAAAGAAATTGGCTCGGATGTGAATAAAGTAAAGAGTTGATGGTGAGGCCAACATGCTGGATTTAGAATGAGTTTAGCAGAAAATAAAAACGACAAAATGGAAGAAGAAAAAAAAAGGTCTTGATTAGATATTTAGATCATAGTAGTAGATTTAGGTTAGTTTTATTTAGTTAGGATTTAAGGAAATTCATTTCTTGGTTTTAGATTAAAAAAGCAATTTAAAAATAATTAAAAAATCAAAAGTAAAAATAACATAAATCAAATTTAGGTAATCATATCTTAGGGACAGTTACCCACAATAGTTAATTTGAATAAAGGTAGCAATCTTTAAATTCTATTAGGTAAAAGTAGATTAGTTTCTTTAAAAACCTCAAATTTGAATTTAGCTTATGTGAGTTGCTGTGTCGAAGCTTCATAAAATAGCCATGTCACTTCATTGCTTGACTTGTATCGGTTACTTCAACATACTTTATTTTTCACTCGATTTTTGTGTTCTCGTGGAATTGTTAGGTTATATCTTAGGATCATAATAAAGATAAAAACATCACATAGACACTTAGCATATAAGAATTTTAGGATTCACAAATGGATAAAAAGACCGCATGTGACACTTAGTTTACAAATGATCAAGATTAGATACCAAAAATGCATTCTTTGAATAAACTAGTGTAATCAAGTCTCCATAGTTAAATTTATGGTTGAATAGGAAGCAAGATATACTCTTGTATCTTATTAACCTTCACATGCTAGCTTGAGTAGAAGTACCGGAAAATAATCCATGATCATAATCAAATATTCTATGATCACTTACATATTTGTGACTATCCCTGGATACTTTTATACAATGTGTTCATAAAATTATAAACGCAAGTGAACATATTGAACAAGTAATATAATGATAAGAAAGAATATCGTCCCACGAACATTGATGATTAATAAACTAATTAAATATTAAAATAGATTAATTCTAAAATTTATCTAACATATCAAAATATAATTGAGAATAAATTAAAAATAAAAATTTGCAGAGTAAATGCAGCAAATCAATCATATTTATGTTACAACATTCGATTTCACCATAACCACTAGATATGAATTTCCTATTATTGTGGGTATAAGAACGATATCAAAAATGTGATAGCATAATTTTCTAATCAATTTACTATCCTATCTCTAGGTATAGCAAACCTACTCAGTTTATTAATTCATTATATCTTTATGTGAATTAAAATGAACATAAGTGCATTAAAATTATAAATTTTCCCAGCTTACAATGAGTCTTTTGGATCACCTTATCACCGAAAGCTACACAAATAATACGGGATATATATATATATATATATATATATTCATGGTTATATATTATAATGAGCAATTGTATATTATCACTTTTCAATCTCAAACATACACATCTGATCATTTAAGTGGTGGCCAATTAGTCAAAAGCATTATGCATAATAATATATAACTCACATGAATTAAATCAATTGCAAAACATAAAAATCATGATTTTCACATCATCATGGTTAGGCTACATTGTAGCCCTAACAAAAGAAAATTAAAATATAGTATAAAAAATATAAATATAAATCAAATCAAGCATCTTGAATCAAAGAACAAGAATTCAATCATTACTTTTGTATTTTCTTCAAAATACTTGAAAAACTCTCAGAACAATAAAAACGATCTAACAAAACCTAACTGCTCCCTCGGGCTCTCAATGTTCTCCTATATATAGGATATATGCAAGATCATTATCTCAAGCAATTGCGCATAAAATTAGGGGAGTAAATAAGAGGAACTTTGATTTGATATATATCTCTCAACGCTTGCAAATAACATTAGGGAACAAAATCAAGGATTCCCCGATTCGATAGCCATATTCCACTGTTTTCTTATTTGAATTCATAATTTTTGCCATTCTTTTCATTATCTTCTTCATATCTCATTATTCTGTATAAACAATGAAAAATCGAATAATCAGAAGGAAATCCAAATATCTCATAGATATTGCATCATTTGTTGCCTAAAATAGTTAAAATAACTCTATTTTTATAGAGTTATCACAATGTCTGGTAATATATTTGCATAGTAAATAGGCTAATCTACATGTATCAAATATCTTATTTCCCTTTTCTACATTTTGCATTTCTTGTATAAATATGTTATCAATTAAGCGACAAAATTTTTGCTGTTTATTATTGCAATCGTGACGCTTCCGTCCCTTGTCAAGACTTGATTTTCTTTAGTCAACTAAACTGATTTTTCTCCATGATCGCAAACGCATTAGCAAGAACTAATCAACTTAAATCTTCACGTTAACAATATGATGGGGGATTATATGATTTTTCTCCCAAAAATAAATAAATAAACAAGGGCATTTCAATCCACATAATTCTTGTTTTTAGCTTCTAACCTAATATGCCACTTGACATTAAATCCGTAACAATTGATATTTCCCCCTGATTTTGAGGCGACACAATTTTTGCCATAATTATTAGGGGTAAGCATGGTTCCACGTGAAGAACCAGAGCGGTAGTAACTTATTCGATTCCAGCTTCCAAGATATGTATTGTAGGTTCTAGGTTCCAAAAATTAGGAAACCTATTTCGATAGGTATGTTCCAAGTTCTAAGTAGATGGAACATGGAACATGTTAGAATATGGAACATGTTTTTGTGTTTTTCTAGATCTATGTCTTTGCAAGATCATGCAGTATTTCATGGTATCCGATGAAGAGCGTATAATTTAGAACCACTAGTTTGATTTTTCATTTTGTGATTGAAATTTTTACTTTCTTAGTGTTTCATATTCTTCATGTGTCTAAATATAAGTTATGGTTAGTGGATGATCATTAAAGGTAAAGATTCATTACAATCGTTCAATAAATAATATAGCTGAACTGATCTTGGAATTTGTGAGAGGGTAAGTTCCAAGTTCTAATGTATATAGAGTAGGTTCCATATTCCAAAAATAAGAAACCTATTGCAACTAGCTACAGGTTCTAGGTAGAACCTTTATGGAACTTGGAACCACTCCCTTCTAATAATTACATTGTGATATTCATTTGGGGTATAAGGAAAAAGCCTCATATGTCAACGTATTCTTTGAGTCACACTTCTAGGTAACGTAATGATATAAATTCTTTGTCTTTAGATCTCATCATTTTTGTCCAAAGTGGACAAAGAAAGTAGAAAGTTAGAACTTCCAACTCCACACCGCACCATACTTTAAAAAATAAAAGTAAAAAAATCAAGAGTTTATACAGTAGCGCAAGCTAATAGAAAAATAAAAGGGAAAATGGAGAAAATAACTTCGTATATTGTTAACATGTGCACAATACATTGATTCATTTATAGTGTAAGAATGAAAGAAAAATTAGGAAGCAATAAACAAAAAATTACAAATTTCCTATTCACTAAATCAATCGCGGATTGACCAAATCAATCAATCCGCAATTAGGATCAGTGTCATAGTCAAGATCTTCAATTATGTCTCCAACACTCCCTCTCAAACTAGTGGCTTGTATATGTCAAGGACACCTAGCTTGCTTAGTAGGTACGTATATTGTCTCTGACATAGTGGCTTAGTAAAGATGTCTATAGGTTGTTCCACAATTCCAAATTCTTTAGTTACAAGGACTCCTCGTCTGATCTTGTCTTGAGTGAAATGGCAATAAACTTTTATATGTTTTACTCTTTCATGAAAAACCAGTGGCAGCATCATTGTCACAAAACAATTCGATTGGTCCACTGACCTATAATCCAAGGTTTGAGAGTAATCCTTGCATCCAAACTACTTTGCAAGTAGTTTTCGCCATGGCTCGATGCTTTGATTCTACTTATGACAATGATATAGTTGAGTAATTCTTTGCTTTGCATAAGATTAATGATCTTCCCAATTTAATGCAAAAATTAGTGTTAGATCTTCTTGTCACTAGCATAATATGTATCACAAAAAGCTATCATCTTCATGTTGCAATCACGAGATAAGAATATTCCAAATCTTGGACATCCTTTTAAATATTTCACAACTTTTATAGATGCATTCATATGGGACCATTTTGGACTATGCATGAATTGCCTAAAAATTTGCATTACATAACATATATCAAGTCTTGTGACGGTAACATATATTAACTTCCCAACAAGTCACTAATATCCCTACGGATCTTCAATAGATGAAGAATAATCAAGATTATACTCATGAGTGGTCAGCTTGGTATTCTACTCATTGGTATGACAACTAGTTTGCATCTTGATGACTTCACTTTTGAAATGATTTATGGGATGAATTTCCTCTTACTAAGACTAATGCCTTTATTGGATCGAGCAATCTCAATACTAAGAAAATATTAGGGAGATCCAAAATCCTTGATGTGGAAGGTGGAGTGCAAATATTCTTTGAACTTTGCAACATGAGAGTGATTATTTCCCATGACAAATATATCATCATCATATATCAGCAAATAGATTGATGAATTACTTGTATTCCATGTAACAGGGTGTAGTCGTGCTTAGAATGCGGAAAACATGCATTAGTTAGTGTAGCAGTGAACTTGGCATACCATTGTTTAGATACTTGTTTCAATCCATATAGGGATTTGCATAAACAACATACCCGAGACTCCCTCTGCCTGCGTAATCTCTATGGAAGTTCCATATAAATTTCTTCATCCAGATCACCATCAAGAAAAGCATTGTGAACATCCCTTTGATGCAGTAAACAATTTCAAACGGCTATGATGGATAACAAGGAATGGACGGTACCTTTTATGGGAATAGGAGAGAAGGTTTCATTAACCACCAATTGAGCTTCGTAATGTTCAACAGAACCATCCGCCTTATGCTTGATTTTATACACCCATTGAAATCCGATCGGTTTGTCTAGGGATAGTGGAACAATATCCCAACTATAGTTCTCTATTAACACATTAAATTATGATTCCATTGCATGCATCGGGGATCACGTGATGCTTCATGAAACAAAGATGGTTTCTGCTTTTTTGAGAGATAGTTAATGCAATACATATGTTCTGGTGATAGCCGATTAAAAGAGATATATGAGGAGACATGATATTTTGTACATGGAGAATGCAATGTAGTCTTTGATCCACATAGGTGGGCGAGTTTGCCATCCAGAACATCAGAGCTGCTTAGCTACCATTTGTTTAGGTACTAGAGAAGGCTCAGAATTAGTTAACGATGGAGTCATAGCTGAAGAAGTATACTTAGATAATACTGGAGGTAATGCTGGTGATCCGACTTCAGAAATGGTTGGTTCCTGTGGAATAGGTACGAATGGTTTCAGGGCAACAAATAGATATCATCGAGCCATGGATAAATCTTTTTCATGTAGAAATGGGTGGTGCTCATCTGATGATAACAAAGTTGATGAAGATATCATATCCTTGAATGGGAATACATCTTCATGAAATGTGACATCTCGACTTAAAAGGAAATGCCCCGTAGAAATCTTAATAACTCGATATATGTTTTGAAGTGGAGGGTATCCCATGAGGACACATCAAGTGGCACGAGAACCAATTTTATCCAGAGGACCCACATTTGTCCCATGACATAAACAACCAAATACTTGAAAGTGATCATTTTCTAGTTGTTTGTTGTAAATCACTTCAAAAGGAGTTTTCCCGTCAAGGATCCAAGTTTGCATGTGGTTAATCAAATAAGATGTTATGACCACACAATCTCCCCAAAAGGCTTCAGGAATGGAGGTTTGGTATTTTAGTGCACGAGCTACTTCTAAGAGATGTCTATACTTGTGCTCAACAATTCAATTTTGTTGTGGAGTGTGAGCACAAGAACTCTCATGAAGTATACCATGGGAAGATAGGAATTTTGCATAATTAGAAATGAAAAATTCACACTCATTGTCTGTACAAATTCGTTGCATAGATTTATCGAATTGATTCTTAATCAAGAAAACAAAATTTGATAGATGAGTAAACGTTTGGCTCTTTGATTGCATAAGATAAACCCAAGCAACCCACTTATTACCATTAACAATTGTGAGGAAGAAACGGGAGCCATCATGTGAGGAGTATGATTTAAACCCCAAATATCCATATAAAATAAGGAAAAAGCTTTATTTGCTCAAAATCTACTTATTGGAAAGGATACTTGAGATTATTTAGCCAAATGACATATTTGACATTGAGCATGGGAAAGCATGCACTATGACCCAATCTCTGATGAAAATGGAGATTTTTATTTTGATTGATAGCATTACAAGAAATGCTTTTATTTAGTAATTCTAAATCTCCTGGGGAATCAATCCAAAAATAAAATCTTTGTGCAACAAAGACCCAAACTCATTAGTTTGCCAGTCGAATGGTCTGAAAGAAACAATTGTCGAAACTGAATATGGCACAACATGAATTATCTTTGCAAACTTTTGAGACAAAGAATAGGATGAATTCAAATCAGGAATGTATAGGACATTTTTTAGGAGAAAATTTGGACCAAGATGAATAGTTCCAATTTTGGTAACATGGTGACGTTTCCAATTGGAAGACTTATTGATATGGGAGATTGTGATTCTCTATCCACATGGGAAAATAGATGCTTATTGCATATTACGTGTTCAATAGCCTCTAAGTCAATTATCCATGCATCAACTGAAACAGAATTCTCCTTGTAAAATAAAGTTACCTAAGAATATTGCTGTGGCCCATCAAATCTTTGTGTGGAAACTTGATAAGTTGAGGATTCTTTTTCCTTTTTGTTTTTATTAGTAAGCTTCCCATGTAATTTCCAGCATATATCAATAGTATGGTGTGGGTATTTACAATATTCATGATATTTTTTTTTGAATTTACCATTTTGCCCATTGACCTTCCTTGATAATGTTGCACCACGTGAGCCATAGGATCCTTTATAAGCTGGGGCTGGCATGGCTTGGTAATGGTCGTCCGATCTAGTTGACATGATGGGCGATCTATGGCCATCCATTGCCGCTTATTGATCTCAACCATTCGATCATGCACGCCAATCCTAGCTATCTGATCCCATGCATTGATCCTAGTCGCTCGATGCCCCACGTTGATCCTAGCCATTCATGTTAAATGCCCAACGATTCCCTTTGCTCTTTTTTGCTACAGTCACATAACCCATTTTTGGGTATCCAAAGCCTTCGAGAGCTTCACCACCTCTAAAAGCCATTTCCCTTGAGCCGATGCCAGATGGGAGAGTTGTAAGGCTCAAACCTTCTCCCACCCAAGCATGCTCAACCATGGCCAGTCATTGGTTCTTCTTGGACAGTCAACTGATAGATCCGACCAAGCAACGGCGGAGGATCCATCGCGAAAATCTAAGATCAGAATGCCAACTAGGACTCATTGAGTATCAATAATAACCTCATAGCCTTCTCTATCCTTTTGTGGCACCCCGAACCCCCTAGGTCGCCACAGGCACCAAACGTTACACCTAATTACATCTCTTAAAAGAAGAGTCGTAAATAATGGGATTTTTTTTTTTTTAAAACGGTCCGAGCGCGACTTATTTGCGGAAGCAATCCATCAATCCATGATACAATTGCGCACCACTAAACATCATAATAAAAGACAAAGCCATGACACTTTATTTACATATTTTCAAGATGGGTGTCCTTGGGTCGGTACATCAAAAGAAATGCCAGGACATGAAGCCACACTCGGCCTAAACCCCAAAATGAAACACTTGACCCACTACTACTAACATGCAAGATCCCCCATCACTAGTGTCGGCTAATCATCCCAAAAAGTTTCAGCTCCTACTTGTCACGCACAGGCCCTCACACCCATCCCAGTGCATCAGGCGGTGGCGGCGGCAACATCCCACGCATCACTCCGTCTCGACGAACATGAACGGATATGAACTCCTGGATAACAGGGCCCCCAGCCAGGCCCACATCGTACATAACTAAGGCGCGCACTCGAATATACGTAAGACCAGGAACGGAGGGACAGTCAAACTCCTCGCACTCAACCTCTACATCCGAAGGTAGGCCGTAAAATACGCCTCGCGTGACAGCAGGGAGCGGCATGCTGCTAATCTGAAATGTTGGTCCCCGAAGGGGTGAATACAACCACTCAGCAGGTAAAGGACCAATAAACCACACAATGCATCATGCCACACAATCATCATAATCATAGCATCACATGTCATACAGGCATCCATGCACAACATACCATGGCATCATGCACATGTCATCATACCTCATATACCATCATCATCATATAAACATCACCATCATATCATATACTTACCATCATCATGTCACACATGGCATCATCCTTACCATGCATCCATGCATATAACATCATCATCATCATATCACATATACCATCATTATTGCCATAACATCATCATCATATCACATATACCATCATCATTGCCATGCATCCATGCATCATATCATGCATATATCATCATGCATCGTGTCATGCATATATCATCATGCATGATTTATGACATCCCGATTTTCCAATTCTATTTTCAATAAATTGAGACAGGCATTTCGTTGGCACACATATAGTTCCTTTCCTTGAGTCAGCCACTCATGTTAAAACTAATCTATCAGGTGAAGCCGTTAAGAAATTCTAATGCATCAGACTCGAGAATTTGACTAGGAAGTGATCTTTCGACTGAGCTAATCTGCAAGGGTCATTACGGCACAATTAAAAATCGATTAAAGATCGGAGATAGGTCGACTCGACAGAGGCATGTGATCAGGTGTGGGTGATTCCACCAGATCGCACAATTCTTGTCGATCGGCACTGGACCGACTTTTCTATCATTGGGTACCCTATGTTCGTATTTGAAACCTTGAGATCATCCCGACAACCGAAAGTCACCAATGTTTCAAAGATGTACATTGTGGCTTGAGATAATCAACCACAGGTCAAATGCATGAAAATTTCTAAAAGCTACCAAGTAGGTTAGGCCGCGCTAGTATCGTGCCAAAGTGAAATTAACTGTGGAAATGAGATCGAATTCAGAAATTGGAAGTCTGGTGTGTCACAAATCATTTTATGAATATTAACTCATCTTTGGAAGATTTTTCGTGCAATCAGAGTTCTTTGGCAAATTAAATCCAAGAATGGCTATTTTAGCTCGGGAAATTAGTAGGCCGCTTTTGGTCGCGCTTTTGGGACTTAAATTGATTATATAGACAAGTGAAGATGTGAATTGAAGTGTGGTGACATTGAATTAATTTTATGGGCTTTAATTTAATTCAATTAGAAGAGAATCGAGTGAAATTGAAGAAGTTATTGTACAAAGAATTGGACCCAGGCGGAAATTGCAAGTGAACCCATTAGAAAGGTTGTGGGAGATAGTGGAGTGTGATGTCATGCATGAGGTCATGGTGGGCCTTTTTGGATTAAAGAAAGGGAAAAAGAAAGAAATTGCCCCCTTCCTCTCTCTCCTCCTTCCTTCTCTCCCGTGTGACTTCTCTCCTCCATCTTCCTCTTCTCCTTCTTTGGAGGCCAGCAGCAATGGAGATCCGGTTGCAGCAGCCCTCCACCCGACCGGTCGCTCGTCCGTTCGTCGTCGCCGAGCCCGCCCGCCCATCGCCGTTCACCGTGCCGTCCGCGTGCCTCGCCTGCTCACCCGACCGGTTGAAGACCAGCGTGGGTTGCAGCACCGTCAGAGAAGCTGCTCGCCACCCACGCTCTGCTCGCCGTCGTCGGAGCCAAGGCCGTCATCGCCATGCACCGTCGCAGCTCCGCAACTGCCCAGCCGCGCTGTCCACCCCCGTCTAGTCGAGCTGCAGTCCACGAACCGCCTGGCCATCTGCTGTTCAGTGGTCTTGAGGGACGGTAGAGACCCACCGAAGCTCCCTCCGACCACCTCCGGCCACCGTGAAGCCCCGCTTAGGTCCGATTCAACTCCTCCGCCCACTCTCGACCCCAACCAGCAGCAAACAAAGGAGAAGAAAATGGGTATGGTAGCCCCTTCGTGGGCCGTTTTGGCCGCCTTCCCAAGCCCGGATGCTCGGCCCGCCTTGAGAAAAGTCGATCCTCGCGTCGTCCTCGTCGTTTTGGTCTGCTCGGCTCGTTAATCCGGTGAGTTTAACTCACTAAATCTTGATTAGAAGGTTAATGATGCCCTAAGTGTGTTTAGTCTAAGTTAAGTGTTATTTAGGTGATTAGTTTAATTTATTTAAGTGTGGATTATATTAATGTGTTTAATTAGCTTAAAATGTGTTTAATTTAAGGTTAAGTGAATGTTTATATTAATATAAACATTGATATGACATAAAGGAATTTACTTTTGATTTATTTTAATATCTCGAAATTATTTAATAATTTAATAATATAATATTATTCGAAATTATTAAAATATTATTATTTAATTATTTTCGGAATAAATTTAATTATTTATTAAATTCCGAAAATTCTGTCGGACCCTAAATTCTCGGAATTTCGTCTTAGCTTTACTATGCGGTCAGATTTTGAAATTGACGATTGGATATTATAAATTGAGTGTGGATCGTGAGAGATATGGATATTATTATTTAATTAATTTTCGGAATAAATTTAATTATTTAATAAATTCTGAAAATTATTTTGGAACCTTAATTTCTCGGAATTTCGTGCTGATCGTTCTTTGTGCATTTAGAATTTGAATTTGATGAATGGATGTGGCAAATTGAGTGTTGATTGTGGTAAATAGGGATTTTATTCATAAAAACCCAAGTGTCGGGTTTTTATGCAAAAATTGGATTTTAATTATTATATTAAATAGTGGGGTTTGAAAAAGTGAGATATTGGTTTTGTGATTCGAAATTAGCGTGTCCCCACACACGTGAGTAATTTCTGGAATATTTTTAATATGAAGAAAAAATGGCCGGGATCACTTTTTTAAGTGGAAGCATTGATTGAAATATAAAGTGTCATGGGGCCGAGTATGCTTTGGCTGTGTGATAACTAAGAGGAATCGTCCTAGGCTATTGAGCCGGACTTGCCCCTATATGGGATGCCCACGAGGTGGATGCAGGTCGCAGTTGATTCTGGGCCCATGCTCCTTCGGGAACGCCGTCGTCGTACTGACGAAGCCACGCTCCAAGGTGGGGAGGCGATGCCTGGTTATATGCCAGTAGATAGCCAAACAGCAAGTAGGCTAAGCCCTTGTGTGGCAGTGAATAATAATTAGAATGCGTGCTAAGTACGATTGTGATTTATATGAAAGTGATGGCATTCCAATTGTTTGAATTATTATTACTACCTGTGATTGAGTGATTTGAATTGTGCTAACCTGTAGAAAGGAACTGAGACGAGGTAAGTCTTCTGTGTGATGTGGCTAGGCCTCCCGGGGCGTATTTTCTTTCTAATAGGGGTTTAGGGGGTTGAACTTGTTGAGACATTGTCTCATCATGGTTTGGGGATTAAAATTCCAGGTCCCTTGATGGCGGTTGTGGAGGACCCGAAGCCCTAAGTCTGGAAAGGTGGAGACTGAAGTATCGGTGAACGTGACCTGCTAGTTGGTTTTAGGATAGTTCCCCTTTTGTCGAGCTGGTCTATTTTGTAGACAGTCTAGAGTTGTATTTAAACCTGTGTGTTTGTAAATGAGTGTTTAGTATTGTGATTGATGGCCTGTTTTTCTATCCCAAGTTAAATGTTGTCAGGGGATTTGTTTCTCTTCCACATGCGTAATAAAATAAATGGGTCGGCGACGTATCCTGGGATGTCGCATATTTGATCGACCGCAATGGGATGTGCGCGCACTCGGGGTTCGGGGCGTGACATGATTTGATTCCAATTTCATCTTGGACCGCCACATTTCTCATTCCCGGGACCAATGTTTGCATCCCACATGTATCCAAGATACAATTCAGACCATCCGGCTCCCCCACTCTCCGGGCATCTCGTACCCTAACTGGCATCACAAGGACCCTCCGGCATTCAGCCATTCAAAGCCACTGGGCAACCGGCCGTACCCTTCTAGCTAGGCATGTCGCACCCAAACCGGCATTGCGAGGTATCCCTCGGCACAATACCTTGCCGAGCTTCCGGCTCCCCCACTCTCCGGGCATCTCGACACCTCTCGGTACTCCCGAGGCCCTCCGGTATCCGGCCATTCATGACCACCGGGCAACCAGCCGTACCCTTCTAGCCAGGCATCCCGACACTCCCGGGGCATCGTCGGCTCACACCTCCGGGCCTTCTCATTTATCTCAATTCTCATCTTCAATTATAGTTCAATTTTTAACATGGCATCTGATGTGATGGCAATCAAGATCATATTCATCATTGAATTCATACATGCATCTCAATTCATTATCATGCATGTATCAAGACACTATCATCCAATCAATACAATTCATGGAGTCCATGCAATTTTAAAATGATCCATATTTCATGCCCTTTTACAAAATTCCAGCATCTACCATTTTTAGAAAATATTTAAATTAAATATCCATATGCTTTTCAAAAATCATGAAATCAAGGCATGTCATAGATAAGACAATAAGATAGCAATTTCATGAAAAGCACATGCCCAATAGAGTTCCACACAAAAAGATACAATTCACACAAAAACAGCATGCAATTTCGGATAGAAACAGAATGCACAGTTTTCGAAATAATTCAATTAAAATAACGAACGACCTCCGAAAATTATGAAATTTTACCAGGTTATAGCTAAGACACTAAAGTAGGTTTTTCATGGAGACTTCTAGGCCAGATTCATTTTAGATCATTTTCTATAGTCGTACGAAGCTTCTGGTTCTCGCACCGAAACGTCCAGTGTATGTATCTCCGAAATGTCGAGTTTTCACCCCTTTATTCTTCTTCGTTTCCTCTGAAATTTGGATATGTTTTACTTCAAGAGGTCCCCTACAACTTTAATTAAGGGATCTAAGTCAAATTTCCAGAGTATAGTCATCATATGGGTCCATGAAGTCTCAGGTGTCCTGTACCGCGTCTCCAGATTTACCGTCTTCAAGAGTAAGTCGATTCACTAGGCTACACTTGCTCATTTTACTTCAAATTTGAGTATGGTAGTCCTTAGGATGTTCTCTACAAGTTTCATGAAGAAGTCGAAGAGAGATTCTTAGTAAAAATCGACATGCAACCACAAATCCACCAAAAGGTCTGCGAAATCGTTCCAGATCTAGTGTTTTCGTAGGATGAGGGTTTGAACCCTTAAATCTACATCATTTTGTCCCAAATTTAAGTATGTTGTATTTTAAGATGTTGGCTACAACTTTCATGAAGGAATCAAGGTCAAAATCCAACTCAAAACATGCATGCAAGCTCTCACAAGATTCTGGTTCAGGCGGTTCATACGAAAACAGCATGCAAACTCAAGAACAAGTCACATTCTAGCTTCGGTTTTCCTTCCCTATGATCCGAAACCTACCACCAACAAATCACAGATGCAAGGCACACATGCAAGAGTGGAAATCAGTCCCAACTTGCCTCTAAACTCAAGAGAACGACGGCACACGGCGGACGAATGGGCGGCAAACGGGCGGCGACGGCTCCTCCTCCTCCTTAGTTCCTCTCCTCTCGGCCTCACTCTCTCTCGCGACTCACTCTCTCTCTCTTTCTCACTTGGCCGAATACCACCAACCGGCCACCCTTCTCTCTCTCCTCTTCCTATTATTTCCCCAAATCCTCATCATTAGCAATGATCACTTGCCACTTCCAATGGCCAATGCATGAAGACCTCCTCTTGCCACTTGGCATGCCACATGCAAGATGGGCTTGGGCTTGGGCTTGAATTGGAAGAAGTGGGCCGGCCACTCCTTCCCCCTCATGGTTGACGGCCACACCTCCTTGGGCCCTAATTGGGCCAGCCATTCGGCCCACCAAGAGCTCAAGCTATTGGGCCTAAGGCCCAACCTAATCAAACCCACAACTTCATTTTCAATTATTCATCTTTAATTATTTCTTTTATAGATTTCAAATTTTAAATTTCACATGGCCAAGAATAAATCATTCTTATTAATTTATCCCATATTACTAATTTAAAAACTTATGAACACAAGCACATATCACTTAGTCTTAAAAGGAGACTAATGGCTAAAGCATAAACCATAGGTAATTTCATTACCTAATTATGGGCTTTAACACACCTTAGAGCTTGTCTTGAATTTTTGGGATGCCACACCTTTATCTCTTTATATTGTTTGAGTGTGCTCTCGGGTCCCTATAAACGCTCCTCCGCCACCTCGAGCTCATTCCACGGAGCTAAGAGGTGGTTGAAGCAAGTAGTAATTGAAAGGTTCCCTTGCTTCAACTTTGTTAATGCTTGAGTGATAATGAAAAGCCTCGCTCGGTCCAGTCATCTATACATCTCATGGATGTTGTCCTAAAACAGTTTCAAGTCTTCAGTTGGTGGAAGCCCAGGCACGACGTCGAGCGAGACAATTGTCAATCCTAGTGCGAGCAAACTTGTTGCACTTCCACCAATATCGGTGGAGGCGCTTATCATTTAGAAAGGGGACAACTTCATCAAGGGAGCCATCCTTATCTTTTATGACAAGGGCTTGCTAGAGATCCCAAGCCCAGGTAGTATAATTTTGCAGTGTGGTGAACCAAAGGATGATGAGGCGTTGCTCTGGTCCTTTGGCTAGCGATGTGTAGAGAAGATCGCTGGGCTTAGGGCAATCACCACCACTGACTGGGAAAACGTAGTGCATGAATCCGAGTTGGAAAGCCGAGTAGGGATTTGTCCCTTGACCTGGTATGGATCTAGGTCTATGACCCAAATTCGTCTGACCCGATTCATCAATCGGGTCCATCTCATGTGGAGGGCGAATTGGCCCACTTCTGTTATGCCGATTTCCAAAGCCCGAAAAATTTTCTTCTCTAGATGGATAATGGGCCCACGCTTGTACAGGCCAAGTGGCCTTGGATGGGGTACCAATGAGCCGGTGAAATTGTGGGAGGCCAGTCTAGCCTCAAGCAGGAAGAACCTGGCTGAATCTTAGGCTTCATCTAGATGCTGAATAGGGGGTCGCTCCTCTCTGGGTAGAATAATCGGATCCGACGGCAATGGGATTTGTTTTTGAGGTGAGGTAGGTGTCTCCTTTGTTGAGGAGTTATCGATATTCTTATTTTTTGCCATGGTATCGAAAAAAAAAATATTTGAATTCCTAATCAGTTTGCTGGTTTTTTGGTTTTTGCAGAATGAAGGCTTGCAATAACAACCCAGAAAGAATGAAGGCAATTCTAGAATTTGTGAAAGTTAGGCTAGGAAGTACTGCTATGATACCATGACATAAAATAAAAGGGACAATGGAGAAAGTTACTTTGTATATTGATAATATGTGTACAAGTACATTGATCCATTTATAGTGTAAGAATTAAAGACAAAATAGGAAATGATATAAAAAGAATTACAAATTTCTTATTCACGAAATCAATCAGTTCGTAATTAGGATCGGTACCACAGTCAGGATCTTCCAGTATGTCTCCAACACAAACTTTCAACTTTTAATGTCCACCGTGATCCACAACTTTATAATTAACTCTAGCTTGGTGTATTGACTTTCACCAAGCTTGCCTGCACGCAACATTGATGAGGTTCTAGCCCTTCGAGAATACAAACCGGAAATAGCCCAAACGCCAAAAAGAAAACACAACATTTTATCAGTATGATAAATTAAATACGACCTTTGAAATATATCGAGAAAATTGCCTAATCTTAAGTTACTGTCACAAATGTGATATGAAAAAAAAAAAAAACAATTATCAACTTCAATAAGAAAGAGGATGGTGAGAAAACACTGAGTGCCACGTGGCGTCATGTAAGACTGCCTTTCAAATTTTTCATGAATGGAAGGCAGCTGTTATAATAGTTGGGCCCCGTGCGATTTTGATCGGGAGCGGATTGATCGCATTTTGGCCACGGAACAATGTTTTTATTTATTTTTTAATATTATTAGTGCCCGACTCCCAATATTAGTAATCATATATCAATATAGTTTAAAAATCATAAAATATTTTCAACATCCACGAAATTGTTTAGATATAACTTGCTATGGATAAAAAAAAAAAACATTTAATTGACCAGTTGTTTTAAGGGATACTAACAATTACGTTAAGAAAACAATTTTCAAAATTATTCATTTTTCCAAAAACAAACGGGACCTAAAACAAGTATTCTAACAAGTGCCAGAGGACACTTTCAAACATTTTCCCTTTTAACTGTTTATGAACCGACGAACCTAGTTGAGGCCGGCAAGAGCCGTTGCCCCTTTGTTAAAAGGTATTTGAGGTAATTTTCATCGAATGTACAACCTTGAAATTTAACTGTCAAGCTTCTTTATGGGATGATGTCGCTAAAAAATCGCAAAAATTAAATCTAGTAGTGCATTTTAGCCATTCGAATCTTAAATTTTAGAAAAAAAACAAAAAAACAAAACGAGAAACTGCAAGTGAAGGGATTTCATTAACTTCTTTATTTTTCTTTTGATGAACAACATTATAGACTTTGAGTGTAATTCAAATGCTGAAAATCAAAAACCTTTGAAGAAATACAAATTGTGTTTGCTAAAAACTTTTTACAATGGGCTTTGAGTATATTTTTCATATATTATCATTAAAAAAGGACTCAAATCCTTTGCCAAAGCCAGCAAAGGTTTATAGCCACTAGCAAGCCAAATTTGGCATCGACAGTCATTGATAGAGGTCACCTGTCCTCGAGCGAGGGCCGTCAAGGTCGCACAACCTCAGGCTTAGGCAACCCTCAACGAGGGTCATGCAACCCAGGTGACCTCTGCCAGAGGTCGCCCAACATCAAGCGACCTCAGGTGGCGATCGCTTGGGTCACGCAACCATGGCCAGCCCTTTGTCAACTAGATCTAGCCTCATCGGCCACATTTGGTCTCGTTGGCCGCCCTTGCATGAAGGAGATGAATAGTTACAAGGAGGGGCAAAATCGAAAAACTAAATAATTGATGAAAGTATTTAGGGAAGGAATGAAAATATTTTTAATCCTAGTTTCAACATTCCGTAAATGTTACTTTGCAATGCTAGGTGGGAGTAGCATTAGGCTTTTGATATTTCCAATGCTAGTATTTGGCCGAATGCTATCTCAAAATGTCCGCCAAATGCTCCATTATTTTTCCATGGGGTTTTTAGGGGTTGAAAACCCCTTAAGAAAGCTGAACCAAATGCACCCATAATATTTGTTATCCTGATCGGGGGAAATTTCTTTTGCAAGCAAATGTTGATGTTGCGCTAATTGCAATTCATATAAAACAATTGAGAGAGAGAGAGAGAGAGAGAGAGAGAGAGAGAGAGAGAGAGAGAGAGAGAGAGAGAGAGAGAGAGAGAGGTGAAAGTTAACTTTCCTTTAATTATTTCAAAGGGTAGAAAACGAACTTCAAAAGATTAAGAATACTGTATTTTGTTTTGTTTGGAAGGTAAGGAAGAATGATAGTAAAGAAAACTATTTATGTGAATATAGGAAACAAATTGACAAAACATCAAATAACATAGGCTCCATTTGTTTTACGAAAAATAATTTTCAGGAAAATAATTTTCAGATTTTCTGACGTTCGTTTCATGAAAAATGAACTGGTTGGAGAAAACATTTTCTATCAATAAAAAGAAGTTTTCTAAAATAGAGGGAAATGTGTTCTGCTTTTCAAAAAGAGGAAAACATTTTCCATATTTTCTTTCACTTTATTGAGAGTACATATACTAAACTAAATTTTGGTACAAAAATAGTAATGAGTTCCACATGAATTCTGCCCCACCGGATCTGATAGCCCAATTGAACTTAGTGAATGTACTGGCTACTCGAAATACTTGCCCATTGCTAGTCGATACTGCTTTTGTTTATCATCCTTGGAACTCAATTATTTTTTCATCACATGAAGTTTATACTCGTTTGTGGAATTTGTGGTTCATCTTCATCACTTTGTACATAGTATGCGCTTATCTTTTCTAGCATACTTTGGCTCATGGAATCCTGTTCTTAATGAGAAATTGTCATACATGAGAGTAGCATATACACTAAACTGAATTTTGGTACAAAAATAGTGATTAGTTCCACATGAATCTTGCTCCACCAAATCTAACAGGTTGATTGAACTTGGTGAACATACTGGCTACTCAAAATACTTGCCCATTGCTAGTCGATGCTGCTCTTGTTTATCGTCCATGGAACTCAATTATTTTTTTACCACCTGAAGTTTATACTCGTCTGTGGAATTTGTGGTCCATCTTCATCACTTTGTACATAGTGGACTTGTCAGTCCACTCCAACTTTCTAAACCTAATGAATATATGTGACCCATTCCTCTATTATTGGTGTACCTCCTCAACTTTTAAATATATTTAAAAGCTATGTATGCACTGATTTTTTCTAGGGTTAATGCCCTGAAAAACCCAAAACTGGTCAACCTGTGATAAATCTACCCAAAATTAATTTTTTGACCATAAAAAACCCCAAATTGGTATACTTTTAATAAATTTACTCTTTATTAGTTTCTGTTAAATTTTATTGTCAAATTATTAAGTTGAATGACACGTAATAGTTGACTGATATATCAATTTAGGATTTTACTCTCCGTTTGTCACAGTTTATAATTTTTTTCATTTTTTTATAGTATTAATCCAATTTAATCGAGAGTATATTTGTCATAAATATGCCAGTTTTGGGTTTTTTGCTGCTGAATAAATTAGTTTTTGGGCAAATTTGTCATAAATATTCTAGTTTAGGATTTTTCATGATCAATCAAGGTAGATTTGACACAGGTGTACCGGTTTTGGGTTTTTCATGGTCAAAAAAATAGTTTTTGGTTAATTTGTCACAGGTGTACCAGTTTGGAGTTTTTCAGGGTGTTAACTTTTTTTTCTAACATACTTTGACTCATAGATTTCTATTCTTAGTGAGAAATTACCGTACATGAGAGTACATATACTGAACTAAATTTTGGTATGGAAATAATGATGAATTCCAAGTGAATCTTGCTCCACCAGATCTGATAGCCCGATTGACCTTTAGCAAACATATTAGCTACTCAAAATATTTGCTCATCGTTGGTCGACGATGCTTTTATTTATCGTCCTTGGAATTCAATTATTCATCCATCACGTGATGTTTATACTCATTTGTGGAAGTGGTTCATCTTTATCATTTCATACACATTGGATTTGTCAGTCCACTCCAACTTTTCCAAAGCCTAATTAATATATGTGGCCCCTTCCTCCATTATTTGTGTACCACCATAGCTTTTTTGTGTGGCCATCAACAATGGTGGAGCAGAAAACTCTCAAAATCAAAATGCTAGAGGATGTAACTCAACTAATATCAAAATACTAAAATCAAAATGCTCGATTCATCAAGTCATTACTTTAAAAGCTCCATCGTTTTAATATGATGTTGTCAAGTACTAGTTCGATAATCTACTCTTGATTCATGCATAGACATGTACGAATCACACGTCTATGTCGATATAGCTACACATCACTGGTCGAGGAGAGAGCCGACTTGTCATTTTCATTGCATTGCTTGACCTTGACGTGTTCATGTTGTCACCCACAACTTTTTAAATGTCTTGTAAATTAGATTTTTATGTTTCATTTAAGATTTTTTTTTTTTTTGTTAATGTTTGCATTAGGAATGTTGCACAAATCAATGATGCTAAGCCAAAATAAAAAATTAATTAAGATTTGAGATTAACTTTGGCCACCAGAGTGGAGCACATGTGGGGTGGATAATTTTTGTCCCCCGTATCCACCCTTCATACTTTAAAACATGATGCTTCATGGGAAGATGACAGATCGAGAGGTGGCCCTCTTACAAGTGCCACATCTCTTCATCTCGTTATTTTCGTGGCCGTCTTTCTCTGTTCTTTTCCCAGCGACACCACCAGATTTTCATACTAAGAAAATAAAAAAATAAAAATCTAAGAGAATTTTTAGATACATATTACAAGGAAAAAATTGAAAACTATGTAAATCGCAAATACATGAAAGATAGCGTTTCACTCTATTGAAAACGTTTACTAAAGGTACATAATAGATATTATAAATATGAAAAATCTAATAAAAATAAAGGGGTCGGTGATAAAAGTCAAATTAAGAGCTTTATATTCAATGACTTCACTGCAATTGCATCGTCTTTCTTCCTCTTCTCTCTGTTGGAAGATATGCAGAAGATCTTCGGACACTAATTGATCCGATCTTGATTTTATAGAATCAATCTAAAAGTTAGATTGATTTAGATTGATATATATGATATTACATTGCCTTTTTGAGTATACACCTTGTAGTATAATTATTCAAATGATGTACATTGACGATATACTGAATATACAAAAAAAGGAGAAATTCTCCCCAAATCCGTTCTCTGGTCTTTCTCTTCCTCGTCCGTCCCTTGCTTCATCCCTTGCTTCGACTTCTGACATGGTATCAGAGCTACGCCTCTAAGCTCCAACTTCCGCACCAGATTGCTTTCGTTTGAACTTGCAAGACAGATCTACGTCTTGTTACGAGAGAATCGATTATTGTAAGAAGGGAGAAGAAGTGGAGAGGATTTACTTACCATGAATCCAGAAAACCTACCTCCTGTCAGCACTAGAATTCCTTCCACAGGCAATGTCACACTGACGGTGGAGACACAGGGCCGCAACACCGAGATGATACCTGCAAATACCACGACACAGCAACAATGGCAGATGTTCCCGGCTCAGGCGAATGTGGGGCAACCCATTCCGGGCCAACCTTACCAATGGGTACCCTATCCATGGTACGTCGGGCAAGGCTCAAATCCATCATTGCCGGGGGTAATGAATTACCAGAGCAGTGTTCAGCTCGATGGGAGTCTACCAGCCGCAAGCGAGGCAAACTCAGCCACCGAGACAGAACCGAGAAGCGGGTCTGGAGAAGCGGGATCGGGAACAAACCTTCACCCGGGTCTCTTCAATGCGGGGCATGGATTTGGATTCGATGGGTCGGGTACAGGGACGAATGTACCCGACCCCAAATTTTCCACCCGGTTTCTTTCCGTATCCAATTGCGGCTATCACCGGCCGACCAAAACCAGGGGACCCCTTGCATGTGTCTACCGCCGACGGTCCAGAAGTGCGACTCATCAGTCTGCAACTGACCAGGCCGGAAAACTACAGCAAGTGGTCACAAGACTTCCGGAGGGCTCTTGCAACAAAGGATAAGGACGGTTTTCTCGACGGAACCGTGCCGATCCCGTCGGATGAAAGGCTGGCAAGGCACTAGAGAAAGTGCAATTGCCTGATCCGCACCTGGATCGACAACTGTGTCTCCCACCGACGGAAGATTCAAAAACCATGTGGGACAACATCAAAGAGATGTACAGAAAGTTAGATCGAGCAAAAAATTTTTGTCTCACGCAGGAACTCACAAATCTCAAAAAAGGAAACATGTCAATCACGGCGGTGTTCAACAAACTCTCATCACTCTGGAACGAGCTCAAGGCCGCAGAGGAAAAGCTCGAGGGACCTCCAGAAACACTCAGGTAGTACAGATCGATGAAGGAGAGGGAGAAATCCACTTGATTTCTCTTGATTTTGAATGAATCTTACCTAACGTTTAGATCACAGATTATGGCGATGGATCTTGTGCCGCCCCTTGGCCGGATCTTCCAACTAGCCATCCAAGAGGAGAGCCAGCGACTCACGGCTCCGGAGCAGACACGAGGAGGCGACGCCGTAGCCCTCGCCCTCTGCGAAGAACGCCGCGGGAGAGAATTGGGGGTGAAAACCCTAGCTCGAGAGAATCGCGAGGAGCTAGGGTTCAAAATGGTTGAACGGAGCCTTAAAAGAGATGGAAGCTATGGCCAGGATCTGATCAGGTGATCCGACGGCTCAGATCTCTCGAGGAGATCTGACAGCTCCGAATTTCCCCGAAGATCTAATGGTCCGCAAAGAGCTGATCTGTTCGCTGGATCGGACGGTGGAGATAATTCGGTAATCAAGGCATCCGACGGCCAGATTTTTTTCCATAAGAAATTTCAGCCAAAATTCAAAAGGGAAAGGTAAATTGTACTATGAGCACTGCAAACGTCCGCATCATACCATAGATAATTGCTGGAAATTACATGGAAAACCAGGAGAAAAGGGAAAAAGGAAAGAATACTCTGCAGCTTACCAGGTGTCCGGACCTACTGAGACAAGTAGTGACCGACCCATTACTTATGAGCAATATCAGCAATTGATGCAGGCATTGCAGAAAGCAGACATTGGAAATAAAGGGGAAAGCTTCTTAGGTATATCTCACTGCCTGATAAACTCAATTTCAAAAAGGGTATGGATAATTGACTCAGGAGCAAGTGATCATATCATTTGTGATGTGAGTTTTTTTTTTTCTAAAAGGAATAGGAAATTGGAGACACTTATTTCTGTAGAACTTCCAAATGGAAATATTACTCATGTCACATTGATAGGGACTGTTCAATTAAGCCCCCAAATTGTCCTGCACAATGTCCTTTATGTCCCACAATTCCAATTCAACCTCATTTTCGTGTCCAAATTCTGCAAAGAAAACTCCTGTCAAATACTCTTTGATGCTGACACATGTCTTTTTCAGGCCCTTTTGACTGGGAAACTGATGGGCTTGGGTAATATTTCTGAAGATTTATATTTCTGGACCAGCACTTCAAGTCATCATGATTCAATTCCTTTCAATAAAATGTCATTGTGTAACGTCATTGCCAATGATAAAGATTTTCTTTTGCATTCACGAATGGGACATAGTGCGTTCTTCCCATACCCTAACTGTCATGTTTGCCCTCTAGCAAAACAGTCTCGTGCAGCTTTCCCTTCCAATGCAAAACGTTCCAATAATGTCCTTTCCTTAATTCATGTGGATGTTTGGGGGCCATATCACACAGCACATCGTGACGGTTCACAATATTTCCTCACTATCGTTGACGATCACTCTTGAGCCACATGGGTATTCTTAATGCAATCAAAAGCACAAGTTCCATCTCATTTGAAGACATTCATTATCCTGACTAAAAATCAGTTTGGGAAATCAATCCAGCGAATACGGACTGACAATGGGAAAGAGTTTTTTAGTCATGAATGCAGATCACTCTTCCTGGTTCATGGCATTCTACATGAAAGCTCTTGCGTTTATACTCCACAACAGAATGGAGTAGTGGAACGTAAGCATCGTCACTTGCTGGAAGTCGCATGCACCTTAAAGTTTCAGAGATCCATACCAGCAACATATTGGGGAGATTGTGTCCTTACTGTAGCCTACCTCATCAACCGTATGCCTACTCGGATATTAGCTGGTAAGTCACCTTTTGAGTTACTTTATGGAAAAAAACCAGCAGTAGATCATCTACGAGTTTTGGGTTGTTTATGTTATGCTACAACTATGGGACCTCGAGATAAAATGGGTCCACGTGCAAGGAAAGGTATCTTTATGGGTTACCCTAACCTACATAAGGGGTATTACGTTTTGGATCCATCGACAGGGGAATTTTTCGTGAGCAGGGACGTCATATTTCACGAAACTATCTTTCCATTCTAGGAGACTACAGGGGATTCGAATATCTCAAGTAGCTCACATCAATCCCCAATTGAAGACAATCTATCTCCTGAATATTTTCTCGCTGCATCACCGGGGCAAGTCATCCCACCATCATTTGATCAATCATCACAGACAGAGACATTGGAAAGCATACCCACTGCTCCATCCAATATTGAGAATGATTCTGCTAATCATGCAGAAAACAATGCTGCAGAAATATCTCCTCCTCCACCACCAACAGACCATCCACGACGTTCGAAGAGAGCCACGAGACCACCAACGTGGACTAAAGATTATGTCTATGCCTCGCTTAATGGACCAGGTATTAACTATCCGACATCTTCTTATGTTTCCTTTGAAAGACTCTCGTCGGAACATAATGTTGCATTAGTCGTATATCTGATGAAAAAGAACCGTCTAGTTATGATGAGGCATCCAAAGACCCACGGTGGTAAAAGGCGATGGCAGCAGAATTACAGGTGTTGGCCGATAATCAAACATGTGAGATAGTTAATCTTCCTAGGGATAGGAAGTCCATAGGATGCAAGTGGGTCTACAAAATAAAATATAGAGTGATGGATCCATTGAACGATACAAAGCTCGATTGGTGGCGAAAGGGTATACACAACGAGAAGGTTTCAACTATAACGAAACTTTTTCTCCAGTTGCCAAAGATGTCATTGTTCAATCATTCTTATCCGTTGTAGCAATCCATGATTGGTCGTTACACCAAATGGACGTTCAAAACGCCTTTCTTCATGGTGATCTGGATGAAGAAATTTACATGGACATTCCTCAGGGCTTACGGAGACAGGGGGAGGATAAAGCATGTCGTGTCCGTAAATCCCTCTATGGGCTGAAACAAGCTTCCAGACAATGGTATGCTAAATTTGCCAATGCTCTCACCAGTGCAAACTTCAAACAGTCGAAGTATGATTATGCCTTGTTTACATGGACCAAAGGTACGTCATCTATCTACTTGATGATTTATGTAGATGAAATTCTTATCATGGGAAACGATGAAGCTGCACTAGAGAGTCTTAAAAAATATTTGCATACCACTTTTCATATAAAGGATCTGGGAGCACCAAAATATTTTCTTGGGATTGAGATTGCGCGATCTCACCAAGGAATTTCTCTCAGTCAGAGGAAGTTTGTATTGGAGATTATATCAGAGGCCGGTTTATCAAGGTGCAGGCCAGCTATCATTCCAATCGAACAGAATGTCAGGCTAACTACAGCAGATCATGCTGGGGGAACATTTCAGGATGATCCTATACTACAGGATCCGACGAGTTACCAGAAGCTCATTGGAAAGCTTATATACCTGACTATGACCAGGCCTGATATATCATATGCAGTGCAGAATCTGCGTCAATTCATGCACAAACCGAAAGAATCTCACATGAATTCCGCTCTGAAGGTGGTCGAGTATTTGAAGGGATGTCTAGGACTCGGAATACTTTTATCCAGAAAATGCAACATGGAAATGACAGCATATTGCGATGCGGACTATGCGACGTGTCCTATGAGTCGAAGATCCATAACTAGCTTCTGTATTAAGCTTGGAGATTCTCTTCTCTCATGGAAAACCAAGAAGCAAGCAACAGTTTCTCTATCGTCAGCTGAGGCAGAGTATCGGGCCATGGCAAAAACCACATGTGAAGTTGTGTGGTTACAAGGTTTGCTCAGTGACCTTGGAGTACGATTGAAAGGTCCGACAAGGTTATACTGTGACAACGAATCGGCCCTGAAGCTTGTAGTGAATCCTGTAATGCACGAGAGAACCAAGCACATAGAAGTGGATTGTCATTTCACTCGGGAGAAGATTCAAGAAGGAACCATTGAGACAAGAGGGATTGGAACTGCTGAACAGCCTGCAGATGTGTTTACCAAAGCGTTGTGTCAAAGACAGCATGCATATCTATTAAGCAAGCTAGGTGTCTTGGACATTTACAAGCCACCAGCTTGAGGGGGAGTGTTGGAAGATATGAAGAAGATCTTCGGACACTAATTGATCCGATCTTCACTTTATAGAATCAATCTAAAAGTTAGATTGATTTAGATTGATATGTATGATATTACATTGCCTTTTTGAGTATACACCTTGTAGTATAGTTATTCAAATGATGTACATTGACGATATACTGAATATATAAAAAAAGGAGAAATTCTCCCCAAATCCGTTCTCTGGTCTTTCTCTTCCTCGTTCGTCCCTTGCTTCGTCCCTTGCTTCGACTTCTGACACTCTCGAGAAAATCTGTGCAGAGAAACCATGTCGTCGACTGACAATATCATCATCCTCAAGAGCTCGGACAGAGAGTCCTTCGAGGTGAAGGAGGCAGTGGCTCTGCAACCCGGTACCATTCATCAAATGATCGAGCAGATGGGCTTACCCGCCGAAGGCATCCCCTTCCCCAACGTCACCAGCAGGATCCTCTCCAAGGTCATCGAGTACTGCAAGAAGCACTCAACGACACCGATCGCGACTCCTCCGTCGCCGGTGACGACCTTAAGGCCTGGGATGCTGAGTTCATCAAGGTCGACCAGGCCACTCTTCGATCTCACCCTGGTCAGTGGTCTTTCCCTTACCCACTCTTCGGTTGCGGAATCTCGTGCAGAGTTTGGGTTTCGTGGGAGATTTGTGCGATGATCTTGTTTTTTGCCTTGTCTAAGCATTTCTCGGCCAATGTGAGAGTTTGATGTTGATTTTGCTGATTAGTGTGGTAGATGATTCTCTATTTCATGTGGCTTTTGAAGATTTTAGTACCATTTTGTTGCGATAGGGCGAGCGATCGAACAAAATATAGATGGAAGAAGAAAAATAAATCGGACACCAAATTTACATAGTTCAGTCGTAAAAACCTATATCCACAAGGAGAGCAGCAGTGAATTTCACTATAGATCAAGCGATACAAGGAAATTACACACTTGAGTCACTCAAACACTCTCTCGGTGTTTCCCAAGCCCTAATTACACCCAATAACGCACACAGTGTTTAGCCCCGAAATTCCTCTAAAGTAATCTCTCAATCTCACGGAGGAATTACACGCAAATCTTACCTCAAGATTTAATCGACTACAAACACTAAACTTCTTGGATGTAATTGCACAAACGAAAAACCCACCAAGCACTCGCTAGAATAATGGCGCTTGAATGCTCGTATCAACAACGATGCTGACCCCCTAATATTCATGCAAGCAAACCATGAATATATATGCTTGTATGTGCACCGCCTCGATCAAAGAGGAAAGTCCCAAGCCAAGTTAAATTAGGAAGTCCAACTTCCTTTAATCAAGTTTATATTTCCTTTCTTGGCTGATGAAGTTGACGAGTGCATCTCCGTTTGCTAATCTATGCTTGAATGATACGAATATTTCCTTATCCGCAAGTTAACTAATTTATTTTCAAAATTTAGCAATTCGCTTCGGGCTTAAACTCGAGACATATTTTAACAATTTTTTGGAACTCATCTCAGTTGCATTCTTAACCGATAATGACTTTATGACATGGGGTTCTTGCTTTGTGAATGCGGAGGTTTGACTATTACTACAGCACCATCATAGTTTAATTCATGGACTTGCGAAGTTGATTTAAAGTCTCTGTCTTGTTATGGACTGCAATACTTATCCGTGTGCTCTGTGGTGTTTCGCTTGATATGTCATAGGTGGCCAATAGTCTGAACATCAAGGGCTTGGTGGATCTCACCTGCCAGACTGTGGTTGACATGATTCCGGGGAAAACACCCGAGGAGATCTTGAAGACGTTCGATATCAAGAAACATTTCACGCCCGAGGAAGAGGAAGCGCCTCGAAGGGAGGACCAATGGGCCTTTCACTGAAAAATGGTGCGTAGTCAAAGCAAACTTTTGTCTTTGTGGCATTAGTCGTTTTCCTTTGCGGAAACTGGGGTCGCCTTTTTCTTACTCGAGATCAATCTTCTGTTAGGGGTAATTGGACCTTGTTCTTGAATAGTTTATGGTCTTACTGTCTGCGAAACACGTGTTTATGAGATGATGGCTCGGTTTCTTGGCCATTGCAATGCATTGTGTTCTCTTATCCACCTATTTTTTGCTTTGGTTATGTGTGCTTGGAGATGTTGCTAGTTTATCTCTAGTGAGCTTGAAATATGTGCCCAAGGAGTTCGATGTTTGGACTTTGAACACAGTTACTGTGGCACCCCTCGACGGCCCCCGATCCGATTTGGGTCGCCATAGTTCGCTTACCATTCACTTTTCCTAATAACATGTCACTCTGATACCATTGCAATTGCAGCGGGTCCATACAACATAGGGGTTTACATCTTTTAGATCGGTCCCTTGCGCAATTTATATACCGAAGCACATCCAACAACTCCCTTCCTTATATTCAGAAAACGATGCACACTAACTAAACATTTATAGGTAAAAGTCGTACATTTTTATTCACTTAAACCATATGGACATCATTCATCGGTACATCAAAATGCCATAGCTTTCTATACTAGGCTATACTTCAAAGGATGACCGACTTCTCCTCCCACAATCGTATGCTTAAGGTTCATCAACCAGTGTCAGTGTCCAAAAGTTCCCTCCTTTGCTATCCTCCTCCTCGCGGTCATATCCAACCGCTCAATCCATTTACTAATCTGAAATGTTGGTCCCCGAAGGGGTAAGTACAACCACTCAGCAGGTAAAGGACCAATAAACCACTCAATGCATCGTGCCACACAATCATCACAATCATAGCATCACATGTCGTTAAGGCATCCATGCACAACTTACCCTGGTATCATGCATATGCCATCATACCTCATGTACATACATCATCATATAGTCACTACCATCATATCATACACTTACCATCATCATTGCCATGCATCCATGCATGTAACATCATCATCATATCACATATTCCATCATCATTACCATGCATCCATGCACATATCATCATCATATCACATGTACCATCATCATTGCCATGCATCCATGCATGTAACATCATCATCATCATATCACATGTTCCATCATCATTACCATGCATCCATGCACATATCATCATCATATCACATGTACCATCATCATTGCCATGCATCCATGCATGTAACATCATCATCATATCACATGTTCCATCATCATTACCATGCATCCATGCACATATCATCATCATATTACATGTACCATCATCATTACCATGCATCCATGCATGTAACATCATCATCATATCACATGTTCCATCATCATTACCATGCATCCATGCACATATCATCATCATATTACATGTACCATCATCATTACCATGCATCCATGCACATATCATTATCATATCACATGTACCATCATCATTACCATGCATCCATGCACATATCATCATCATATCACATGTACCATCATCATTATGCATATTTCAAATTCAATTTCTCAATTTCATCCTTTCATATTGGACCGCCACATTTTTCTTTCCCGGGACCAATGCTTGCATCCCGCATGTATCCAAGATACAATTAGTCATCCGGCTCCCCCACTCTCCGGGCATCTCGTACCCCAACTGGCATCACGAGGACCCTCCGGCATTCAGCCATTCAAGGCCACCGAGCAACCGGCCATACCCTTCTAGCCAGGCATCTCGCACCCCAACTAGCATCACGAGGCATCCCTCGGCACAATACCTACCAAGCTTCCGGAATTATGTACCGACATACCACCAGGCATCCCCCCTGGAATTACGTACCGTATACCACCGGGCATCTCGAAACTCCCGAGGAAATCTCCGGGGCTCGCCATGAAAATGGTTTCCCCTACCCTCCGGAATTACGTACCGACATACCACTAGGCATCCCGACACTCCCGGGGCATCGTTGGCTCACACCTCCGACGGCCTTCTCACTTATCTCAATTCACATCTCCAATTATAGTTCAATTTTAACATGGCATGTGATGTGATGGCAATCAAGATCATATTCATCCTTGAATTCATACATGCAGCAAGACACTTTCATTCATAATAATACAATTCATGGAGTCCATACAATTTAGAATAGTCCATTTATCATGCTTTTTGAAGTTTACTAAATTCCAGCTTGTACCTTTTTTGAAAACATTTAAATTAAATATCCATATGATTCTCAAAAATCATGAAATCAGGACATGAGATAGACCAGACAATAAGACAACAATTTCGTGAAGAACACATGCCTAAAGAGTTTCACACAAGAAGATATAATCCACACAAATACAGCATGCAATTTCGGATAGAAACAGATTGCGCAGTTTCTGAAATAATTCGATTAAAATACCCGAATGACCTCCGAAAATTATGAAATTTTACCAGGTTATGGCTAAGAAACTAAAGTATATTTTTCATGCAGACTTCTAGGTCAGATTCGTTCTAGATAATTTTCTATAGTCATCTGAAGCTTCTGGTTCTAGCACCGAAACGTCCAGTGTAGTTATCTCCGCAATATCGAGTTTTCACCCAATTATTCTTCTTAGTTTCCTCTGAAATTTTGATATGTTTTACTTAAAGAGGTCCCCTACAACTTTCATTAAGGAATCTAAGTCAAATTTCCAGATTATAGTCATCATATGGGTCCATGAAGTCTCGGGTATCCTGTACCGCGTCTCCAGATTTACTGTCTTCAAGAGTAAGTCGATTCACTAGGCTACACTTGCTCATTGTACTTAAAATTTGAGTATGTTAGTATTTAGGATGTTCTCTACAAGTTTCATGAAGAAGTCGAAGAGAGATTCTTATTAAAAATCGACATGCAACCATAAATCTACCGAAAGGTCAGCAAAACAGTTCCAGATCTAGTGTCTTCGTAGGATGAGGGTTTGACCCCTTAAATCTCCACCATTTTGTCCCAAATTTTAGTATGTTGTATTTGAAGATGTTGGGTACAAATTTCATGAAGGAATCAAAGTCAAAATACGACTCGAAACATGCATGCAAGCTCTCACAAGATTCTGGTTCAGGCGGTTCATACGAAAACAGCAAGCATACTCAAGAACAAGTCACATTCTAGCTTCAGTTTTGCCTATTCTAACATCCGAAACCTACCACCAACAAATCACACATGCAAGGCACACATGCAAGAGTAGAAATCGATCCTAACTTGCCTCTAGAACCAAGCGGACAGCGGCACACGAATGGCACACCGGCGACGGACGGCTTGCAGGCGGCGACGGGCGAGCTCCTTCCTTTCCCTCTTCCTCTCTTCATATCTTTCTCTCTTTCTCTCCTTTCTCTCAGCACCTAGACCGACCACTCCCTCTCTCTCTTTCTTTTTGGTTGCTATATAAATTGCATGCACCCTCATTTTGCATGGGGGACACTTATCCCTAAGAAGGAGACAAGTGTCTCCTTTGTTGAAGACACTTGGAGGCCATGCGGCTCCTCCTCCTCCCCCTCCATGCATCGACATGGGCCGGGCTTATGGCCCACTTTAGGCCCATCTCACTTGGGCCTAAAGTCCAAACTTAAATGGCCCAAGTTTATTTTTAATAATACAATTTAATTCTCATTTAAATAAATACCTAATTGCATAATAAAATGGCCAAAAGACTTAGCAACATAGTTTAATAAAATCCAACTTATAAAATTCATGGCCAAAAACATAATTTCCTCATCAAATAAAATCCTTGGTCTCACATGGACATAGGATGCATTCCCAACAACAATAATTATCCATTTATATAAATACCAATTCATTCTTATTCACTTGGCCATAAATCTTGAAATCATAATTCAATAAACTCCTACTTATAAAACACATGGCCGTGAGTTATTTTTGGGATGCCACAATTACTATTGAAGATCACCACCTCTCTCTCTCTCCTGGAGTTCTGATCTTTTTCTAGAGTTCTCTATATCTCTCTCTGGATTTTTCCAGATTTCACTCCCTTTCTCTACTGCACCAGAATTTTCTCCCTCTCTCCAGAATTTTCTCTCCCCCTCTCTCCAGATTTTTCTCACTGACTTTACCCCCTATAAATAGGGGTTCTTGCCCCCTGTGTGAGTATGTGTGTGAAAAGTGTGAAGAGTGTGTGATGTGAGTGGAGTGTGTATGTGAGTGTGTGAGTGGGTGGAGTAGGTGACGTGAGTGTAGAGTGATAGAGAGTGAGTGGGTGTGTGCAAGAATTGTGTTCATGTGAGGTGTGAGAGGTGTATGAGAGTGGTGTGTGTAGAGAGTTTGTAATATTGTTTATATAAAATAAAGCAATTGCTTTACTTGTACATCCACTTGCTCCTCAACAAGTGGTATCAGAGTAGGTTGTCGGAGACCGTGCGAAGACAGTGATCGAGGACCATTGTAAGTGAGCAAGATTGTCGAGGATCGTTGAGCCAAGGAGCGGAGTACGTCGGAGTTCTGCCAATGCACAATCCGGGATTGTGAAGTCAGTTGGTTCGGGACCAGGCTTACTTGGTATAGTGCTGGGCATTATACTCAAGTCATGATGGCGGATTTCTCGAGTTCGGTGAACGGCCTAGAAAAGCTCAACAACTTCAATTATAATAATTGGAGTGCCTGCATGCAGTATTATTTGCTTGGGCAAGATTTATGGGATATCGTTGGCGGCAACAACACCACACCACCCACAAATGATAGTGATTTAAGAAAGTGGAACATCAAGTCAGGTAAGGCTCTTTACGTTTTTGCTGTGACTGTTGAAGATGAATTATTGCAACACATAAAGAGTGCGAAGACCCCAAAGGAGGCCTGGGATAACTTGGTGACGTTGTTTGCAAGGACAAATGATGCCAAGTTACAATGCCTAGAGAACAAGCTCCTCTCAATCTCACAACAAAGTATGACGGTAAGTCAAAACTTTTCTAAAGTTAAATCTATTTGCGAAGAAATTTCAAAATTAGATCCTCAGAATACCATCTCTTAGACAAGAATGAGAAGAATAATAATTCATGGGTTAAGGCCGAAGTATAACGGTATTGTTATGGCCACCCGTGGATGGGCAAATGAGCCAACTCTAACTGAGTTGGAAAATATATTGGCCAATCAAGAGGCCTTAGATAAACAAATCCCTAAGGTGATGTAGCCCGCATTGAAGACCAACTCTCTCGACCAAGAAGATCGGCCCGCATTCAAGCTCGATGAAACCGTGGAGCCGTAACGACATCTTGAGTCCATCCCGGAAGCTGGAAAGACACCTTGGGAGCCATGAAGACGTTATGTTTTTATTATTTCTTCTAGTTTTAATGTTCTGTCTTTATTTCTCCTAGTTTCAATGCTCTGTCTTTATTTCTTTGACGATATAAGCCATCCAATTTCTGGTAGAAGACAGACAATTTTGATGAATGAAAAGCTTTGCTTGAAGCAAGTATCATGAACCTTGCAGAGTTCATACCTTGAAAACCTAGAAGAGTTTTCACTCCGTCCTTGAAGAGTCGGAGCTTTTGAAATATGCATCCTTGAAGAGTTGCAGTCATCGATCTAGAAGAATCGGTGCCCCTCAACTTCCTTGGAGGCCTAGAAGAGCAACCAACGGAGTCTCTGTCTTTTCCTGTTCTGTTCGTTACTTCCTACCCAATTTCGACTATCCTGTAGTGCTTATTTCAGAAAATCCAAAACAGAGAAATTGTAGATCCAGAAGTCTTTGTTCATTTGGCTTTGGAATCAGGTCGATCTGATCTGTATCGACAGAGATACAACTATTCTCCTGAGCTTACGCAGTGCTGAAATTCCTGTTTGTCCTGTTTCTGTGTGCGAGTCACTCTCCCGATCCTATTGTTTGAGAAAGCCTCCCCTAGGCTTGCATCATTTGGTATCAGAGCTTTGGAGGAGAGGACAATGCCTCCAAGACAAGCTAGGCGTCGTGGCGGCAGAACCGTTCCCCTCAATGAATTGCACACACTCGCTGAGAATATGCAACAACAAATTGATGAATTGACGCAAGAAGTTCAGCGTTTGAGGGCTGAAGCAAACAACTCTCCACCCCGTTCCAGGACTGAAGATTCCCATGGTGACTCTTCCTCTTCAGAGAGTGTTCAATCTATTCACGGTCGGAGGCATGTTCGACATCGTTTACAACATATTCGTGAGCCAGATTGGGACAATGAAGTCAAGAAAGATGTTTCAGAATTTACAGGTAATGAGTCTCCTGATGAAATTGTTGATTGGCTAACACTTGTGAATGAGGTGTTTGAGCATCGAAATGTTCCGGAGAATCATCGTGTTGGGATCATTGCTATGCGATTCCGAGGCAAGGCGATTGCTTGGTGGAGACGTGAAAAACAAACTCGCCAAGCCGTTGGCAAAGCACCAGTCACTTCGTGGAGAAAGATGGAGGGCAAGATTCAAAAATATTTTCTTCCCAAAGGATATAAGAGAGAGCTCTACCAACGGTACCAAAATCAAAAACAAAGTACGCAAACGGTGGACCAATACACCAATGAATTCACTGAGTTGGTGATTCGTAACAATATCCAAGATCCGGAGGAGGTGCTTGTGAACAAATACTTGAACGGTCTTCAATTTTACATTCAAGACGCCTTGGAAGTCCTTGACATTTGGGACTTAGGAGATGCACACCAACAAGCACTCAAAATGGAGCGCTCTCGTTCTCGGAGACAGCAATCAACTACCATAGCGAGTCGAGCCACTAAGAGCACCACTAGCACTGCTAAAGTTGCTGAGGCTACAACACAATCTGTTAGTAAGTCTTCTACTCAGCCCCATGTTTCGAAGCAACCTGCTACATCCGAAACACATTGCTATTCTTGTGGGGAGATGGGTCATCGTGCTAGCAATTGTCGAATCAATAAGAATCGACCAGCTGGTGAAGCCTTCTTGGTGGATAATGATTCTGATGAGAATGCTGAGGATCCACTTGAAGAGGAGTTGAACAATGATGAAGAAGCTGCGGATGATGAACAAATAGTGCATGCTGACACTGGAGAACTTCTTATGGTGAGGAAAATTTTTCTTACTCCTCGAGATGACACTGGAGATAGGTGGCTGCGTACCAATATTTTCCATTCTGCTTGCACAATCATGGGAAAGGTATGTCAATTAATTATTGACTCTGGTTTTTGTGAGAATATAATTTCTGAAGTAGCGGCAAACAAGCTGAAGTTGGAATTAAAAACGCACCCTACGCCTTATAAAATGTCGTGGTTGAAGAAAGGCGCTGAGGTAACTGTTTCGAAATGATGCCTTGTTAATTTGTCCATTGGTTCTGTTTATAATGACAAGATATGGTGTGATGTTCTGCCGATGGATGCTAGTCACATTATTCTTGGTCGACCATGGCAATTCGATAGAAGGACTACACATGACGGTTATCGAAATACATATTCTTTTGAATTTGGAGGCAAGAAAATTACGTTGGCACCTAGTAGGGAACCTCTGAAAACTCCTGTAGTTGAGAATTCCTTCTCCCCTACGTTGCTTACAATGAAGGATATGAAGGATGCTTTGAAAGGAGTTCGTATCTTGTATATTTTGCTCAATAAAACAGGTGAGAAGAATGAAGTTGCCTCTGTCGTACCTCATCGAGTTCAACCTCTTTTGGAAGAATTCAAGGATGTCTTCCCGATGGACTTACCCAATGGTCTCCCTCCTATGAGAGATATTCAGCATCAAATTGACTTGTTGCCCGAAGCCTCTTTGCCGAATCTCGCTCATTACCGGATGAGTCCAACCGAACATGAGGAATTGCATCGACAAGTTATGGAGCTATTGAATAAGGGTTTTATAAGGGAGAGCCTCAGTCCGTGTGCCGTTCCAGCTCTTTTAGTGCCTAAGAAAAATGGTACTTGGAGGATGTGTGTCGACAGTAGAGCAATCAACAAGATCACCATCAAGTATCGATTTCCTATTCCTCGCCTTGATGATCTCTTAGATCAACTTTCTAGTGCAAATATATTCTCGAAGCTGGATTTGAAGAGTGGATATCATCAAATTAGAATCAAACCCGGAGATGAATGGAAGACGGCATTCAAAACGAAAGATGGGCTATATGAATGGCTAGTCATGCCATTCGGATTGTCGAATGCACCATCGACATTCATGAGGTTTATGACTCAGGTGTTGAAGCCTTTTTTGGGAAGGTTTGTTGTTGTTTATTTTGATGATATCTTGATTTTTAGCAAGTCTACTGATGAACACTTGCAGCATCTTCAAGAAGTATTATGTGTGTTGAGGCAGGAACAATTGTATGCGGCTCTCAACGAGTGCTATTTTATGGTACCACAAATCCTTTTCTTGGGGTTTCATATTTCGAAGAATGGCATTTTGGTGGATGATTCTAAGATCAAGGTGATTCGAGAATGGCCAACTCCAACAAATGTGCATGAAGTGCGAAGTTTTCATGGCCTCGCTTCGTTCTATCGACGATTTATTGCGCATTTTAGCACCATTGCGGCCCCACTCACTTCTTGCATGAAGAAGGGAGTTTTTGAATGGACGAATGCAGCTCGAAAAAGTTTTGAACAACTCAAAGAAAAATTGAGCATAGCCCCGGTACTTGCATTGCCTAATTTTGATCTTGTTTTTGAAGTGCATTGTGATGCATCAGGTACTGGCATAGGAGGAGTTCTAAGTCAAGGAGGTCAACCCATCGCCTTCTTTAGTGAAAAATTGAATGGTGCCAAACTTCATTACAGCACCTATGATCTGGAATTCTACGCATTATTTCGCACAATTGAGTATTGGCCGCCATATCTTATTCATCGAGAGTTTATTTTATATACTGATCATGAAGCTCTGAAGTATATTTCCAGACAGCAAAAGCTTAACTCTAGGCGTGCAAAATGGGCTGAATACATCCAGGAGTTCACTTTCATTATTAAGCATAAGGCTGGAGCTCAGAATCAGGTTGCCGATGCCCTTAGTCGAAAGAAGAGTTTGCTCTCTACAATGCATTCTACTGTTCTTGGATTTGATTCTTTTCAGGAGTTATATCAAGACGACCCCTACTTTTCCAAGATCATTCCCGATGCACATGAAAAGAAGCTTGCTAATTTTTCTATATGTGATGGTTTTCTTTTCAAAAGAAACCGTTTATGTGTGCCGGACTGTTCTCTTCGACAGCGGGTGATCGATGAAGTTCACCATGAAGGACATTTTGGGCTCGACAAAACTGTACAACTCGTCTCAGCCAAATACTTTTGGCCTCATTTGAAACGTGATGTACATCGACATGTGATGAGGTGTCGACGTTGCCAAATTGGAAAGGGACAAGCTACTAATGCTGGCCTTTATTTGCCTTTGTCGATTCCACATGCCCCATGGGAGGATATCTCTATGGACTTTGTCCTTGGACTACCACGCACAAATAGAGGTATGGATTCGATTTTTGTTGTTGTCGATCGATTTTCCAAAATGGCACATTTTATTCCATGTCAAAAAACTATGGATGCTTTGCGTATTGCTGACTTATTTTTTAAAGAAGCCTATAAGTTGCATGGCATTCCGAAGACCATTACTTCGGATCGGGATACAAAATTTCTTAGTCATTTTTGGCGACAACTGTGGAAGAATGTTGGTACTAAATTGCAATATAGTACTGTGTTTCATCCCCAAACAGATGGACAAACTGAGGTCGTCAATCGAACATTGGGAAATCTATTAAGGACTTTGATCGACAATAATCCCCGTTCTTGGGAAACGCGGTTGTCACTTGGAGAATTTGCATATAATTGTGCTGAGAACTGTAGCACTGGATATAGTCCATTTATGATTGTATATGGTCGATAACCGAACACTGCTCTTGATCTTGCACCAATTCCTTTTGTTGACAAGTTGAGCAGCAAAGTTGACGATATTGTTTCTCAAATGAAGACAATTCATGAAGATGTGCCCCAAAGACTAGAGAGCAAAACTGAATCCTATAAAAAGGACATTGACAAGTGGCGGCGTGAAGTTATCTTTGAACCTGGAGATTTTGTTTGGGCTTATCTGCAACCAGAACGGCATCCCGTTGGAACTTATAACAAGCTTAGTTATCGAAAGCTTGGACCTCTTGAAGTTCTTGAGCGCATTAATCCTAATGCGTATAGATTAAATCTTCCTTCTCATATGAAGATTCATGAAGTCTTCAACGTTCGACATTTAACACCTTATGTGGGCGATTCTTCTGATGACGATGGCGAGAATTCGAGGACGAATTCTTTTAAAGATGGGGAGGATGATGCAGCTCGCATTGAAGACCAGCTCTCTCGACCAAGAAGATCGGCCCGCATTCAATCTCGACGAAACCGTGGAGCCGTAACGACATCTTGAGTCCATCCCGGAAGCTGGAAAGACACCTTGGGAGCCATGAAGACGTTATGTTTTTATTATTTCTTCTAGTTTTAATGTTCTGTCTTTATTTCTCCTAGTTTCAATGCTCTGTCTTTATTTCTTTGACGATATAAGCCATCCAATTTCTGGTAGAAGACAGACAATTTTGATGAATGAAAAGCTTTGCTTGAAGCAAGTATCATGAACCTTGTAGAGTTCATACCTTGAAAACCTAGAAGAGTTTTCACTCCGTCCTTGAAGAGTCGGAGCTTTTGAAATCTGCATCCTTGAAGAGTTGCAGTCATCGATCTAGAAGAATCGGTGCCCCTCAACTTCCTTGGAGGCCTAGAAGAGCAACCAACGGAGTCTCTGTCTTTTCCTGTTCTGTTCGTTACTTCCTACCCAATTTCGACTATCCTACAGTGCTTATTTCAGAAAACCCAAAACAAAGAAATTGTAGATCCATAAGTCTTTGTTCATTTGGTTTTGGAATCAGGTCGATCCGATCTGTATCGACAGAGATACAACTATTCTCCTGAGCTTGCGCAGTGCTGAAATTCCTGTTTGTCCTGTTTCTGTGTGCGAGTCACTCTCCCGATCCTATTGTTTGAGAAAGCCTCCCCTAGGCTTGCATCATAAGGTCACAATTAAAGAGGATGAAAGTGCCCTCTTTAGTAATAAAAGAGGGTTCAAGGGCCAGAATGGAAATAGAGCAGGTGCAAGAGATGGCAAACCATGGAAAAATCATGGAGATTGGCGGAGGCAACCAGACGAGAAGGGTTATCAGCTAGGGGGAGCTCGTCAAGATCACGACAACGATGACGATGAAGATAAGAGCAACAAAAGGCGTAGCAAATGGTGCTATGTTTGTGGCAAGGTAAGACATATTGCCAGATTATGTTGGTACAGGCAGGAAGAAGGAAATGTCGTCACTTCCTGCAAGAAGGAGATTGAAAGCGAAGAAGAATGGGACTTTGAAGCACCTGTTGCAATGAAGGAACGAGAAGAGCTTGCAACAGCTTGTATAGTTGAGTTGGATAATTCGACAGGTTCTATCACGACCCCGAATAAGAGCAACCCAAGGGAGAACTCGAAAAAGCAACTAACAATGCCAACAAACAATTGTGAAAAGAAACTGCAAGAGATGCAGGAGATGATAAAGAAGCTAAAAGTTGAGAAGGGAAAGATGGAGAATATGTTGAAGAAAAGGGATGAGATGATGAGGCAGAAGGATCAAGAGTCGAAGGCAAAAGAAAGGGAGCTAGAGAAGTTCCGATGTGAGTTCAAGAAGCTTGAGGACCTCAAGCCCACTATGATGTTCCGAATTAATCATATCAGAAGAGACAACGAACAAATGAATGAGAAAAAAGAAAGCTTTTCTTTGAGAAAAGGAGCCCATCTACACCCTACATCCCGTGGCGTAAGGATCGGTGGAATAAGATCAAGGGGAAGAAATTTTATGAGAAAAATGATCAAGAGGTCTACATTGAAGTGCTTCGGATGGGATTGAATCGGTTGAAGCACAAAATGAAAGTCACCAATGAGAGGGTTGATCGGATGAGTTATAATCTCAAAATTCTTAGAGGAGATATGTCGAATACGAAGATCGAATTGAGTGAGAAGAAGGAAAAGGAGACCAAAGGGCAAAATGAATTGGCATTGCAAAAATTCAAAGATCACAAAACTCAATGGAAAGTCGCAGCAAGAGAAGCAATTGAAGATGGAGCCATAAAGCCATACACGTACGAGGAAGCTTCACAATGTGCTGAATGGAAGAAGACAAAAGCAGATGCCGAAAAACAACTTGACATAGTGTTACATCCAAAAGAGAGAGCAGTCGGTGAGGGGGAGTGTTCAAGATCACCGCCTCTCTCTCTCCTGGAGTTCTCTAGATCTTTTTCTAGAGTTCTCCATATCTCTCTTTGGATTTTTCCAGATTTCACTCCCTTTCTCTGCTGCACCAGAATTTTCTCCCTCTCTCCAGAATTTTCTCTCCCCCTCTCTCCAGATTTTTCTCACCGACTTTACACCCTATAAATAGGGGTTCTTGCCCCTTGTGTGAGTATGTGTGTGAACAGTGTGAGGAGTGTGTGATATGAGTGGAGTGTGTACGTGAGTGTGTGAGTGGGTGGAGTAGGTGACGTGAGTGTAGAGTGATAGAGAGTGAGTGGGTGTGTGCAAGAATTGTGTTCGTGTGAGGTGTGAGAGGTGTATGAGAGTGGTGTGTGTAGAGAGTTTGTAATATTGTTTATATAAAATAAAGCAATTGTTTTACTTGTACATCCACTTGCTCCTCAACAGTTACTAGTAAGGAAAAGAAGTACCTTCAGTGGTCCTCATGGTATAACGCTGTTTAATAAGCTGTTAAAGTTACAGTACACTTTGGTACAATGTCGTTTCTTCTAAATATCGACTTATACCGATGGACCCAGTGAAGTTTGGCTTAATGGAGCCAAGCATACCATTGTAACAATGTAAGAGCATATTATATTTAGCAATGTGGGCAAAGTTTGGAGATTTTTTATGAAAAAATGGAGGGTATTTTACTCACACTGGCATACATTTATGGATATTGATGTGTGATGAGCAAAATTTAAAATTTAGAGTTTTCGATAATATTTTTCCTAATTTGTAATGAATCTAGAAGGCTATCTCTTAGACTTAAAGACTTCTCCTCTCTCTCAAAGAGAAGGGCAGCTCGAAATGCAAGCCCCAGCACAAGTTTATGCATCTTCCATTAGTTTGCTTAAAAGCTTCACTCCAGGCCAATTCGGTCCGACTCCTCCCCAGGAACCGAAAATCGAATTGATTATTTTCGTTTTAAAAATTTGGAAACGGGAATCAATCGTGGGAGTTACCTAAGACTGGCCAGTTCGATTTCGGTCCAGTCCGGTTCCTAGTTGGACCAAGACTAATGTACACTCCTAACATGAATAATCTTCTCTTTGGGGTTGTTATTTCATGGGCTTCTATCCCTTTAATAGTGGAATTCCCCCTGCCTATTTCTGTGCAGTGGTGCTTCAATTTTGGGTCATTTTCGTGCTTAAACTTCTCTTGCAAGTTCATTGTCTACATCAGTATTCGGGAAAAAAGTATGGCTCGCTGCAATTTTCCTCTACTTTCATATCTGTCGCATTTTACTACATACTGCAGTTGGACCATGATCTTTGTATTGTCCATACAATCCATGTAATCAACCCGAACGCATCCTCTTTTACTAGTGATTTTAAAGAGTACCCTGGTAACCCTACTGAGCTTATTTCTCAAATTCAGGCTTACTTGGAACTACCTTCACATTTAACATGTCTATTGGAAAATCATAAAAAAGAATTGTTTTTCTTGAAACTATTAATATGTCTTTGATGTAAATAACATAATGAATTCCATAGGATCACTTGTTAATAAAAACTCCTCAAGAAAAAAGGTGACTTCGAGATTTAGGATACCACGACCCACAAGTTATAAACATTATGACTCATGGTGAGGCTCATCCCTTGCCTCCCATGAATCAGGATTTAGATCATGATGATCCTCTTGTCTACGTGTTGAAATCGTGCCTCAAGAATCTTGACACAAATCTTGGTGGTGGAATAATGACTTGCTTGCCTTTATATTTTTACAAAGCAAAGCAAGTGTCTCTGAGTTAGAATCCATGATCACTTGAACCCAAAATGAAATGTACACCTTAATAAATGACTAACCCTGGGCATTGATTAGAAAAGGAAAAGGGATGAAGTCGGCCGCTCACCACCGTGTGACATGGTGGGATCGATCACATGCATTCGACAGGAGGGAAGGATACAAACAGGGTTATAGCTCATGAGATTTTTCTTTCAAGTTTGCTTCAGATCATGCGAAAGGAACCCAAGTTTGCTATTTCACACAGAAATGGGATTGTCATTTGACTTTGTCAAAGGAGTTGCCGGAGGGATTCATTTCTTTAGTCTGCACCCCAGCACCAGCAGTCCCACCGGACCGAGATTCCAGCGTTGGCCGGATTTTTTACTTCCTCGAAAATTAGTTGTTTCTTTTTCTTCTATTCTATCGTTAAATGTTGTAGATTTTGGCCAAACACGACACGATTAGAGATATGGGGTCGTTTGCCTTTTTTATATATTAGTGAGAAAATTACTTTATTAGCTTTCTTGCTTTAGTACCATTCAGACTTCAAAAAATCATGAGAAACAATGGCTGAATCTCCGTGTGAAAATTTGTATTTTTGAAAGGAGCAAAGAGCTACTTAGACAACTGAAAACACTTGGGCAAAAAGCAGAAATCAAATACTAAATCTATTAATGCGCGTGCGGAATATAGACGGACCAAGTTTATTGGATAAAATAGTCGGAATGAAGGAAAGGGAATCGGACACCGGATTTACGTAGTTCGGTTCGAATATCGGAACTTACGTCCACGGAGAGAGCAGCACGGAATTCCACTATAGAAACAAGCGATACACCGGAGATTACAATCAATCGAGTACTCAAACACACTCAATGTTTCTCAGCCCCAAATTACACCCAAATAACTCACATAATATTTAGCCTCTCATAATTCCTAGTGAAACCTCACTCAAGGAATTAAATAAATTTTACTCATAAGAATTTAACTGATTAAAACACTCGGTATAATTTCAACGAGAAAATTCCTCTCTACCGAGAGCTTCTGGCTTTTCTCCAGGAAGTCTCACGACTTCGTACCAGCTCTTCAGCTCTCTCTCGGCCACCGAAATAACTCAGCGCCAACTTCTCCTTCGCTCCTGTGTCTTTTAAGGGCGAAACAAGACAGAAAATGTGAAGCTCATTCGGCGCTCGCAATCAGCACTGACGCCCACCAAAATTCACGGGCACGCATGCAAACATGGGATGCATTTAATAAGGCAGAAACAATGCGCCCATAATCTAAGCATAAAAAAAGGATGGCCGCGGTCTTCCAAGACCATCTCCACGACGTTGAACTCCTTCAAGTAATATTTTATCCTTTCTTTCCTTTGGTTGTCTGCAGATGAATAAAATAAGAAGCAAGGAGTTAAAGAAAGAAGACAAAACAAGCCCACAACTTTTTACTTTTGGCCTTGGTCTTCTACGTCCATTTCTTGCCATGCATGCACGTCCATGTGCATGCAATTAAAGAGGTAGAATAAAATAATGGACTTCCCCTCTCTCGCGGCTGCACGCTCCCTTCTGGCCTCATTCTTCACGCTTGCGGCTCATAGATCCGCATGCAATCTTCTTCTGACAATTTCGGCCAATTCACATGCTCTGCTGACTCGCACGTGGTCGAGTTCACGTATTGTCTTTCAACGGGCTCAAATCGAGACATATTTTCAACAAAATCAATCAAAATCTTATCTTGCAAGATCTGCAAAAGCTCTTGACTTGCTCAGAAAGCGTTCTCTTGCCATCTTGCAACAGAGATTCAAACGCAATTCCAACAGAGAACGGGACATGGGCAACAACTCTTTGAGAAGTGCAGCTTTAAGATAGAAAAGCGAAACAATCAAGCTATTGAAAGGTCGGATGAAGTCAAAAAACTGCAGAAAATGTTTTGAGTTGCGTAAGAATCACAAGTTCACGTCTGATCAACCAGTTGTACTTAGAGAGTTGCTATTGGATTCGCTAGCCATTGTCCATCTTAGATTTCTTTTAAGTATTATAGCACCAACCTGTATGGAATCCCCTAAAAAAGGCAGCATAAGGCATCATATTTGACAGACTTTGATTAACGATAATCAATGTGATGTCACGGGATTTTGCTAAGAAAATTTTTCTAATTTTCATAGAGTCAAATTTGATGTGTGCGCACAAGATTTATTAAATAGTTTATAGATATATAGAATTAAAGAGGGCGACTGTGAAAAATTGCGAAAAATTGCTAACCTCACTTAGCCGTATAGGACTTTTAATTGATGATCCATATAAAGTTGAATAAATTCAAACCTACCTAATTTTTTACCTCTTTAAAAACTCGCAATCCATAAATTCACTAGTGCTGTGTAAAAATATTTGGATATGCGTGTAGACCGGCACTCGCACTAAGTAAGATCCAGGACAGACGTGGAGATTTAAAGCCATCACCAAATGGATGAAAGGATGAAAATGAAGTTTCTACGCCAAGCTCAAGGCAGGATCGCATGCAATTTACAAGCTTGAAGCGTGAGGCCGGGCACGGAGAAATCCAGACTACTAAAACCCCCGGCGTCATGAAAGGAATCCACCAACTCCTCACAGAAAATCGCCCCCTCTTCCATGTCATTCAGGGCCAAGGAGAGCAAGTGAGGCCTGTTCATCATCAACGAAGCAATACCCCTCCCAATAATTTACCCACATTGCCCAAACTTAACTTCCCTCGGAGACGGGCAATTCGACGACAAAACCACAAGAGACTTATCAGAGACAAACCGATTATCCGAAACGTCGATTCGTCCGTGACCCAACCCGAATGATCCCGCCTCGGATAGCTAATGTCGAGCTAAGCACTCCGTGGTTGAAACCAAGGCGGCATCCCCCGCGACTTTAAAGGCAACCCAAATCGTGGGAAATCCTTTGGAGGGGTGGACCTTCTTTAATAGAGTCGGTGGCAGTGCTAATTATGTGCAGATCGATCCATGGGTGGACCGATTATATGTGAAATCGAATTATTAATCCTTTAATATAAGATGGTGCCGGGCTTGAGCAGACCAAGAAGGGAATTGCGAGTCCAAACCTACTCATTTATGCTTCTGCCCCGATAGACCGCCCAACCTATGATCACATCTACTCATTGCATATCAGCTATCTAGTAGTAAATTTTAAGAATTCAAATCCAATTGAGTTCTTGAAAATATCTCAATGCTTGATTTATTTTAGCTTGTCCATACCAAACTAATAGGCAAAATAATAACCAACCTTTTCTAATTGAACACAAATCGGATGGTTGTTACACTCTAGTAACTCGCATGGCCATACCGATCCCTTTTATGGGCCTTTCTATAATAATGCGAGCAAATAATACCTTGGCAAAATTGTTGAGTCCTTGATGAACCGTTGGATGACTGAGATGATTCTCAGCTGTTGACTGATCATCCTCAATCGTTGGACCATTACAGGCTGATTGTCAGGCATCTGGTCTTAGTCGATAATCGCACTGCAATGGAAGGGTGGAAATGCCCCTCTTTTTTGGTTAGCTCTGTACTTTGGCGGGAGAGCCAAGGGTCTTGGAGGTCAGGTGCAGTATTTGTATCATCGAAGGTTGTTCCCTAAATAAAGCAGGGGGCATTCATCCATGGCTTGTATTTGTTGATAACAACCCTTGTCCTACTTAGACTTGGTCCATTTCTCACTTGGCTGGGATGGGCAAGAAATCTACTTTATCAAAGATTAGAGCCTAGAAATTTGCTCGAAGGTAGATATAGATAAAATCTTCATTTTATTATCATTGGATGATGTTTCCATTAGCATCAAGCCAAGGAAGAATTGAAGAAGTGCACAGTGAAAATGTGAAGTACAGGACCACCCTTGCTGGTCTAGTCATGGCAGGTGAAACTAATCTCCACTTTCTCAGCGGTACTGGACGTTACCAGCATCTGAACAACAAGTCACTAGATCTTCTTACCTCCATCTCCTGTCGATACATTACATGTGACGAGTTGCAAGTTTTAGTTTCAGTCTCAATTTAGTGTACATTCACATCAAGTAGTGAAGATACCATCCGACCAAGTTCGAGATCAATAGATCCACTCATCTGTGATGCAACAACATGAATAGAATTTTCAGTCTACTTGACATCCGAAAACACAAACAAAAAGGAACCCTTTGATTTGATTCAAACATCATCCTGCTAAGATATCAGAATATTCCCAGCAAGAGAGAAGCTCAAAACCCATTTTCAAACATGTGCACTAGAAGTCATCTATGGAAAAATCTCTGATACAGGACCCAAGCTACAAACAAAAACCACCCTAGAACTCCTGAGAGGCAGACTCAATGTCTCCCTTCCCTTCACCCATCTTCTCCGGCAACAGAGTTTTGTGAATGTTGGGCAGCGCTCCTCCATTAGCAATGGTCACAGAACCTAGGAACTCGCTCAATTCCTCATAGTTCCTCAATGCAAGCTGGAAATGACTCGGACAATCCTGTTTTTCTAGTTGTCCCTTGCTGCAATTTCCAGCAAGCTCCAACTCCTAGAACCCCAAAACAAGCTCCATTAGATTAACGCATGAAACCAAATTCAACAGACAAGTTCAAGGGCTTATAAGAGCGTCAACAAACAAAATCAAAATAATGCACAAAATCCAGACAACAGTAGAACAAGGAGGATAATTTCTTTTTTTTTTCTGTATGCTGGGTGGGGTGATGATTCAGATGAAGAAAATGGATTTGACCCATTGGGAAAACTTGCCAAACACCCCAAATTTTCCTCAAGGGGCTTTGTGGGCCTAAAGCTTCTTGTGAATGCTGAATCAAAAAAGCTCCTAAGGTGAGTCACTCCCTAAGTCCAGCCAAGGTGTTGCAATTATGTTTTCAGGTCTTACTTTTCCTGATTCTTCTACAGGAAAATCTCGATTCATAAACAAGAAGTGCTCTTAAAAAGTAGAAGCGAAGCGGCAATGAGAAATGAAAACACCACAACACGAACAGGATTTAGAAACAAGCAGCACACACAACAGCAATACAAAATCCACGGTCACGCAGCATTTTTATTTCTACATTGGTACAACCATTGTGAAACATGAGGGAGATTTCATTCAGTGTTCACCTGTGAAGCCTTCATATCCTTCACCTGCGGGAAAGTACGGGTTTTCCAAGGGCTGGCCCTCCATCGTGTAAATTATAATTCTGGTATGTGTTCAAAAGTTTGATAATCATCCTTCTTGTGGTCCACTTGTACCTTCTCATAGAATTCATGAGACAGGTCAAAAAAACATTAACTTTTGAATAGTGGGGATGTGTTCCATGCCAGATGTAACCTTTCCAACCATTCATGGCAACTGATGGTTAGGTCTTTAAGACACAACATTGTTCCCTTCTCCAAATTCATTGGTCTGAGCTCCTCTAATTCCTCAAGCAAGATCTTGAGCTTTGGAAACTGCCATTTCTTGAAATCCAATTGTTATCCATCATAAACCAGAGGCAGTTCCAGCTCTACTAGCTTTGGCAATTTTCCGAGGGTTACAAGGAGATCTTCCTCCAAGTGACTCATTCTTAATAAGATCTTTGTCAAACATTTACCGGACAATATCCAACCTAGCAACTTCTCCAAATAGCCATGTAAGTAGAGATGTTTAAAATACTTGGGAGGCAGGATAAGCCATGGAGATCAAGTATCTCATTCTTGTAAAGTGCATGTACATTGAGAGACTCTAGCTACTTTAAATTCTCAGGGGAAGTGCACAACAACTCACCTTGTTCCTAAATCAACTTGGTGATTCCCAACCGTCTTAATTTTTGTTAGATTCCCAAGATCTTTCAATGGGCTGTCTGCTTCCACGAAACAGAGCTTTTCTAGGCACTTGGGTCCTCCGACTCTCTGTACAATGCCTTGAAGCCAATTAGCTTGTAACTCTCCATCGATGGGGTCTTTCTCGTGATGATTCTTTCCAGTCCTTCAACCTCCTTAGCTAATTCAATGACCAAGCTTTGTTTAAGATCTAAAAATTCTAGATGCGTAAGCATTTCTATGGAGGCTGGGATTTCTTCGATTAAGGTATCCCTTAAGCTCAAGTACCTAAGAAGGATTAGCTCGAACAATGGAACACCTTGAGAAGCTTAAACTTGAATGGAAATAATGGATTCTCAAAAGTCCCCATTGTCGAAGCATCGGATGAGGAGAGATTAAACACAAATAGAGAATGAAGTTGAGAGAGTTTCTCTTCATTCAAATTTGACTGTTCCTCCTTGGACGGATAGGTGTCTTTTAGGCCAGTTGGTGCTGCCCACACTACTAGTTGTCCTTAATAGGTCCAAATGATCAAAAAAGGAAGCAGAAATCTCTCGCAAATGGTCATCCACTCGGAATGTGGAGAGCTCTCCATCACTTCCTAATTCCGCAGGATGGATGCACTTTCAATCAAGAATGTCATTGAAAAGACGGCGACTACTTTTAGATCGGTTAGAAATCCTTCTGCTGCCCATAGGCGAGAAACTCTGTTGCAACTAATCTCACTATTCTCTAGGAAAATGCTCATGTACAAAAGGCAAAACGGACGGTCGTCATTGGAAAGGACCTCCAGTAGGTTATCTAAGGACCCTTCACTTACCAATATATGCCATTGTTCCAAATTTGTCCTTAAGAAGCAACCTTATCAGCTGCTCCTTATGACCGTGCAATCCGACCGGATCACCTCCTTTGGTCAGACCTGAATCCTTGGAGGACTTTTCATGAAAGAACTTCCCTCCCCCGTTTCGCAGTGCCTTTGGAGGCAGATCCTTCTTCCTCCAATGTTTTATCATCAATATTGGGAGCAGATACTTCTTCTCGTCTCTTAAGGACGTTTGGGCGTTTGCAAAGTGTTTCGGAAAAGGCGTCCCGCCGAGAACTGAATTGATCTCGGCTGAAGTTGCCCAACCGCCCAAGTAGAGTAGATCCTTCCAGTTGTCAGTGAGATCGCCACGTACCAGTGAAGGTCCGCCTTGAGTCGAGGAGCCCTTGAATTTGCTAAGTAGATCCTTCTCCTTCTTTCTCATGGGATTTGCCCTCGCGTCGAAAGACCACTCTCTCTTCCCCTTCTCTGGTGTCCGCCATCTTCCCTTGCCATCACACCAATCTAGGGATCCAAAATTCAGCTGTTGCAAAAATTGTTCGATCAGGAATAAGAGCATGGAGGATCGATTATGGAGAAGTCCTCTGCCATCAAAATTCAAATCAAGGTCTTCAAGGCATATCCGAAGTCACAATGCAGAGGGTGGACTATATTAGGGTAGATAATCTTCGTTCTAGTCACCCTTCTACCCCCTTTTATATTTTAAAAGGAGAAATGGCTAAGTAATAGTTTTAGTCTACGACTACGCCTAATGGGGAGGATTTCCTGACCAACTTTCTCTGATCTTTTCCCGCCTAGATCACCAGAATTTCATATTAAGAATAAATGGCAAAATTTAGCGTTCCATCCCTTTGAAAACCTTTTAATAATGTTACTTAACAAATCTCATATATATGACAGAATCTAAGAAAAAGGAAATCTTAGAATGGAATGGGTCGGTGATAGATGTTGCATTAAGAGATTCATTTTCTTTTTCGCACTTAGGATAGTTAGAAAATTAAACGATAATTGCTACTTTTTTTCTTCTTTTTTTTTTTAAGTATAAGAAATGGATCATCAGTATGCTTGTGAGTCTCGTCCATTGGCGTACATGCTTCCTGCTCAATGCTGTCACTTCAGTTGCAATTGTTGCATAGGTGGGAAGCGGCGACTCGAGAAATAGAGAAAAGAAGATGAGCAGTAACAAGGGAAGAGAGAGAGAAGAAATGAAGAAAAAGAAAAAAATAAGAAAATTAAAAAAATTAAGGGTGCATTTAATAATATTTCTATTTCTGGAAATAATTTATTTTGAGAAATAATTCTTCTTTATTTATATCACCTGAAATAGTTTCTAAATAAAACAATGTGTTTAGTAATGGTACAAAATTTATATTCTTGTAATAGAAAAAGAATATAAATGCATTTGGTATAGTCCATAAGTTTTTTATGACGTAAAATTTCTTTTAATTTTTTAATATTTTTATATGCATCTTTTTCTTTTCTTTTCTTTTTTTATTCTTTCTTCTTCTTCCTCATCTAGCCGGTCGTTGGGCGACAAATGGCGGGCGATGGCAACGAATGGTAGTGATGGACAACTAGGGTGAACAGTAGGTAGTGGATGACGGCCGGTAGTAGTGACTGGCAGCATAGCATGCAGGGGTTAGCAGATAGCCAGGGGTGGCGAGGAAGAAGAAGAGAAGGAAAGAAACCAACTCATTTTTATATATTATTTATAGAAACAAGAAGTTACTTTTTTCTATTTCTTATTTCTGTTTTAAATTCATTCTCCAACCACTTTTCTATTCTAGTAAATAAAAAAATTAACTAACATCATCACATGAATTTCTATTCTTTTTTTTTTTTTATTTTAAAGAACAAAAGAACAAATAAACAAGAATGTTACCATGCAGTGTTTAAACAAAATGGGTCATCTCGTGAAAAGTGGCCCACATTAGATCGCCAATTGTGACTCTTAAGATAACTGATGATGAGTGGATTACCACGTCAGAAATTGCAAGCAAGATTTGGGCAAAAGAACTTGATTGAATTTCACTTAAAGGTTGAGAACGACATTGGTTTAATCAAAAAGTTTATAATTGAATTTTTCATACAATAAGCTTAGAAATGAATATGCAAACTTATTAACTATCTTCAACCTAGGTCAACATATAATAGATGTCCCAAAAGATTTGTTATGACCGGTGAGCAACAAATTAAAACTCATTTAAGGTCTTTAAAATTCATTAGAGATATAATATAGCTGACTCTAATAACTGTTCTTGTGACTAATATTGAAAAGGCAAACTTAAGCAATTCCAAGATGCAAATATTAATTTGCACTTCACAATTGCAACAAATTTTGCATGGTCAATGAAGTGTTGGCTGCATTCCGGGAAAAACAACTGAAATGTTGAGAATTGTTGAATGGGCTAACCAAGAATACGACTGGTAACAAGATCCAGAAACAAAAGCTGTTTTCCTACCTAATTCTATTTTTCAGAATGAAATATTGTTATAGTTGTGTTGCTTTTACGATTCATTAATTAATTTGATTAATATTTAATTTCTATATCAGTACCTACTACAAAATTTTATAAGGCCATTGTTGATTCTTAACCTTAGATAGAATCTCACCATCCTAAGGTTCTATCTATGTTATATTTTTGGATGATATTATGAGGACCTAGACTTACCCAATAACAAAAGATCAACACAACAAATAATTAATGACTAGTCAGGCAGACTTATTCATTTGTATTTTTCGTGCCAAGTTCCTCATGCCCCTGTCCTCATTTCGTTGGGAAAGTGAAGGACTCGATCACATGTGTCAAATGTGTTCTTCATATTAACTTAAGGATTTGTTTATTTCATGAAATAAACTTTTCAAAAAAACTTTTTTTTTGAATTTTCCAACGTTTAGTTTGCTTAGAAAAATAAGTCAACAAAAACCTATGCTTAAATTCAAAAGAAAATTATTTCCTTTTTAAAAATCAAAATCATTTCCATAATATAACTAGATATTAACGCTTAAACCTAAAATTCTACACTTGGACATGGAAACCTAATGTTGGTTCATGGGCCTCAACAACTAAGACCAGGTATCTAGCACTCAAGCCGAGGACTATTAAGGTGGGCCTGTGACCTTGATGCCCATCGCCCAATCCCCAGTGCTTGTGCTTGAGTCCATTGAGGATCGACATGGGACCTCGGGGCATGTGCCCAAGGCTCTAGTGCCTAGGCTCAAGTCATTAAGGCTAAGCCCAAAGGCTAAGCACGAGATCCTAGTACCCAAGCTTGCATACCGAACACCCAAGCCGAGGTGCACAAATGTCATGCCTAGGTTCTTATTTCTCGGGCTCAAGTCCCTAGTGCTCGAGCCAAGGTTTATCAAGACCAAGGCTCGACACCCTGGTGTCCATGCTCGAGTCCATTGAAGCTGGGCCTAGGACCCCGATGCTTATGCTCTCATCCATTGAGGGTGGGGTTGGTACTTTGGCACTCGCACCCCAGTCCATCAAAGGTGGGCCTAACACCTAGGTGCTAGTGCCCCAACCCTTGGTGCCCAGGTCGAGGTTGATCAAGGCCAGACCTAAGACTGTGGTGCCTGTACTTAGATCTCTAGTCCCTTATGCACAAGTTACTAACACCCAAATAGTGTATTTCTATTTGGAAAAATCAAATCGGATTTTTCATATCAAACTTTGGAATATATTTTTCAGTTCATTATCAGGTTTTAGCTAAACACTGAAAAATATTGTTGTGTTCTTGAACACGGACTTCTTGGAAAATATTTTTGAAAATTTGTTGTATTTTCTGCAAAACAGATTGAGCTTCAGTCTATACAAGTGTAAAGCAAACACTTGAGAAAAAGAGAAAAGAGATAAGATGTAACATCAAAAAAAAAAAAAAAAAACTAATGGAAGAAAAGAGAAAAAAACAGAGGTAAGAAGAAAAAAAAAGAGAGAGAAAATTTAGTAATTTAAACAAAATAGGGTCGTATCTAGATTAGATAACTAATCATGACCCGTAGGATGGCTAGCAATGAGTAAATCACCACATCAGAAATTTTAAACACGATATCGGTGGGAGGACTTAATTGAATTTCCATTCAAAGGTTGAAAACGACATCGGTTCAATTAAAAAGGGGAAAGCTGTCTAAAAAGTTTTAAATATATTACACTTTTACCAATTCAGTCTTAAACTTTTAATTTCACCAATTGAGTCATAAATCTTTTTATGTTTTTCTAATTAAGTCAACCAATTTTAGCCAAAAATCGCTAATGTGAACGCCGACCGTCTTAGGTAGCACTACTAGCATTAACATGAACAATTTTGAATAATATATGATATTTTTCACATTTTTGTTATTTTTTAATTTTCTTGATTGTTATAGGAGATCTAACTCAAATCTTACATGGAAATGCATATGCATGTTAGGAATTAAATCACTAAGGATCCTTTCCTTTAGAAGCTCATTTGAGTAAAGTAATTTATTTAGAGTGCGTCTCTGTATAGCATGTTAAATATGCTTATTTATATTTCCTTTAATGATTTAGTCTATATTAGAAAATTTGTATGGACGGTGCCCTGTCCTTGAGGATTATAATAGGTCTTAATCGATTCTTATGTGGAAATGCATATTCATGTTAGAAATTAAATCACTAAGGATCCTTTCCTTTAGAAGCTGATTTGTGCAAAGTAATTTATTTAGAATGCATCTCTGTATAGCACGTTAAATCTGCATATTTACATTTCCTTTAATAGATTAGTCTATTTTAGAGAATTTGCATGGACGGTGCCCTGTCCTTGACCGTAATAATAGGCCTTTTGCATTCAATTCTTCCATGGAAATGCATATGCATATTCGGAAATAAAAAAGACTAATGATCCTTTCCTTCAAAAGAAAAAAACTACCATTGTTCGCTTCTGAAGGGTCATGAGACCAACGCCATTTCTTCATTTTGCTTCTCCTATACATATATGTGCTCCAAGTTCAACTATCTGACACAGAAAATAGAAGCAAGAAGCTTCTTTCTTTCTTTCGCAATTTCGAGATGAAAGACCAGAAATGCAGATTGTCTGCGACCACCTTGACGATTTTCATTCTTGGTCTCACTTGCATTCTAAGCATCTCCCCTGCTGATACTGCCACTGCAGTAGCTGATTCGGGTGGCTCGTTGTCAACTTATATAATCCAAGTACGAAAGCCAACGGACGAACATTTTGCTACTTCAGAGGATCTGGATGCTTTATACAGGTCATTTTTACCTACCACAGCAACCAGCTCTAACCAAGAGCAAAGAATGGTTCACTCATACCGACATGTGCTATCCGGGTTCGCGGCCAAATTGACCGCCGAGGAAGCTAAAGCCATTCGGGACAGGGACGGTGTTTTGTACGTGCGTCCGGAGAGGGTGCTCTCTCTACAGACAACTCCCACCCCCGAGTTCTTGGGATTGCGCCAAGAAGTTGGGCTCTGGAAGGACTCCAACTTCGGCAAGGGCGTGATCATCGGAGTATTGGACTCAGGGATATATCCCCAGCACTCTTCCTTCAGCGGCGAGGGGTTGCCACCGCCCCCGGCCAAATGGAAGGGCAAGTGCGTCTTCAACGACGCATACTGCAACAACAAGCTCATCGGTGCGAGGTCCATCGTTTACGGGGAGTTCGAACAGCCATTTGATGATGTGGGCCATGGCACACACGCTGCCAGCACAACTGCGGGTGCTTTTGTGAAGAATGCCAGCGCGCTCGGTAATGCCAAAGGCACGGCCGCAGGCATAGCGCCTCTTGCGCATTTGGCAATCTACCAGGTTTGCTATATTGGTGCCTTGAGGCCGACATATTAGCTGGGTTCGATGCGGCCATCGAGGATGGTGTCGATGTGATTTCCCTCTCTGTTGGAGGAGATTCCTCTCCGTTCTTCGACGATGCGATTGCCAAAGGTTCATTTGCCGCCATCCAAAAGGGCATCTTCGTGAGCAGCTCCGCGGGGAATAGGGGGCCATACAACCACTCATTGTCAAACGAGGCAACGTGGCTTCTCAACGTGGGAGCCAGCACCATAGACCCCAGCATAAAGGCCACGGCGCGGCTGGGGAACGGGAAGGAGTTCGACGGGGAAACCTTGTACCAACCGCACGACTTCGATTCAACGCTACTTCCCCTGGTTGATCCAGGACTAAACGGAGATGACTCCTCGGCCCTTTGCCTTCCCGGATCACTAAATGACCGCTCGGACCTCAAAGGAAAAGTGATCGTGTGCTCCGTAGACTACGGCGGTGTTGCGCGAGTTGACCAAGGTCAAGAGGTCAAGGATGCAGGTGGTGCGGCCATGATCCTCGTGAACAGTCCTCTGGAGGGAGCCACCACCCATGCCGATAAGCATGTCCTACCCGCTGTCCATGTGGGGATATGACGTGGGGAGAGAGATCAAGAGCTACCTAAACACCACCTCAGCGCCAAACGCCACGATCCTATTCAAAGGCGCTGACGTCGGGAGTTCGGTCGCCCCGGTTGTAGCATCCTTCTCTTCCCGCGCCCCAACTACCAAAGCAAAGGCATCCTCAAACCGGACATCATCGGCCCGGGTGTGAACATTCTCGCTGCCTGGCCAGTTAGTTTAGACAATTCTACGTACGATGAGCACTCATTCAACGTGATCTCCGGGACCTCCATGTCCTGCCCCCACCTCAGTGGTGTGGCGGCATGCTCAAGAGCGCACACCCCGACTGGTCTCCAGCGGCCATCAAGTCCGCCATCATTACCACTGCCTCCACCTCCAACACGGAGGGCCAACCCATCTTGGACCAGTCGCTCAATCCAGCAAACATATTCACCACTGGCGCAGGACATGTCAACCCATCAAAGGCTGTTGACCTGGGTCTCATTTACGACATCGAACCGCAAGATTACATTCCTTACCTTTGTGGGCTCAACTACACCGACTCCGAAATCGAGCTCATAGTTAAACAAAAGGTCACATGCTCGAGCACTGGGAGCATACCCCATTACCAGCTCAACTATCCATCGATCAGCTTGAGCTTTGACAGTTCGGTGACAAGTTTAACGTGACGAGGAAGGTGAGGAACGTCGGACCTGCTAACTCGTCTTCCAGGGTGGTCATCGACCCCATCACGGGTCTGAACTCAATTGGCGTGTACCCGAGTAATCTAGAGTTCACGAAGGTGAACGAGACAGCGAGTTTCAGCGTTGACTTCACAAGGATTAAGACGGTGACTCCGCCCCTTGCTCAAGGGGCGATCACATGGGTATCTGCTAAGCATTCAGTTCGAACCCCTGTCGCCGTTGTCTTTTAGTCATTGCAAGGAGTGTATGTAATTTCTAGATTCTTCTGACGTAAAGTTGATAAATTTCAAACACAACAATTAGTTAAAGAATGTTCCGTATAAAATTCATTGTATATGTATCGTAAACGGATAAACTCGTCTACACATGAATAATAAATGTGTTATGTGCACCTTATTTTTAAACCCATTTATGACACGATTATACATGATTAAGTAAATAGGTTGATATCAACAGAATTTGATAAGTTTAGAGCTAATTGGATGCAACTACATTTGAAATGTAGTATATTTGTTATGCTGCAACCGCATTAAGAAGATATGTAACTTGTGTGTTTGGCAATTGATAAGTTCTAAAGTTGATAATATGTAACTTGTCTGTTCGGTAATTGGGTAAGTTCTAAAGTTGATATAGGTGAGGCAACTTCTCAACTACAACTTTGGAAGTATTTGTGTTGACACCTAAATTTCGCTTAGGTATTTTAAATTAGGGCTTAGTTCTTATTTACATCCATTAATCTTTATTTTCTTTTTCTTTCACCTTTTTTCGGATAATAAATAATAATAATAACCAAAAAAGAAAATAATAAAAACAAAAAGAAGCAGTAGCCCAAGGGGGATGGGCGGGGCTGGGCCTTCGAGCCCAACCCCTTCCTCTTTTCCTTTTTATCCCCGCACGGGCCTCCAGGGCCCAGCCCGGCCCTTCCCCAGGTCTGGCCCCCTTCTCCTGTTTGTCTTCTTCCTCAGGTTGTCTTCTTCCCTGTTTGGATGAGCAGCACGTGCCGGAGGCCGAACGCGCGCGACGTCGGAATGGAGGACAAGACAGTGACGTACGACGTAGCAGGCGGAGGGGACGCATCTTCAATGCGAGGCGGCCTAGCTAGAGCCGCCTCGACGGATGGGACACCGGTTCGGCCGGCGGGGGCCGTTCGGTGTGCGAAGGACCGGCGGCCGGACCTTCGTCGACCGGCCTTCCCTCGCCTATAAATAGGGCGTCCATCTCGGTGCCCGACAATTTGCTCGAGAGAGTTGGTGGTCGCGGTTGGAGCCTCGGTGATCGGCAGCGATGGTCTGCGGCGACGGTTGGCTGGACGAGACGTTGGTCTCGGTAGGTTGCGGTGGCACCGGAGAAATCGGGCAGCTGGGTTAGACCGTTCGTCGCTACCATCGAGTCGTAGTGGGGCCGTGGCGTTAGCGGAGCTGGGTCCGGTGTGGGACACCTCGAGCTAGGGTTTCACCCGTTCGGGTCGTGAACCGGGTCGGACGTGGGTCGCAAACTGGGTAGTGTTTTTGGGCGTAGCGGGCCGGGTCTGGACCAGCTGATCCTTGGGCTGACTTGTTTTCATTTTGTTCGGGCTTTTTTTTTTTTTTTTAAAAGGGGCATACTGGGCAACAAGCCCAACCTGGTCCGCCGATTTCAACGAACCAGGTTGGTCCCAACCCGGGAATTCGACCCGGGGTGTTTTTTTTTAATATATAACATTATATTATAATAAAAAATAATATTTTAGTAATAAATGGTAGTTTATTTTCGAAAAAAAATATCCCATATTTTCCTAAAAGATCCAAAAAAAATAATAAAAAAAGCCAAAAAATGATTTATATTTTCAAAAAAAGATCAAAAATCCAAAAAATGCTTTTTATGTTTAAAAAGAATAGAAAAGACCAAAAAAATGCTTTCCCTCCACAAAATGCATGGAAAATCCTTTGAAAATCTAAAAAGTCTTCCGGTAGGAATAATAAGAATCAAAGTCCAGGTTGGTTGGTGAGCCTAGTGATAGGAGACTATCTAGCTTGGTTCGGAGAGCACTTGTTGGGTTAAAGATTTTTTTGTTGCTAAATGTTACGACCTAAATGTTGAACTATTGATCCTACTTCTTTGGATGGGTCTTCACCCCAAAGTGTTCCCCGACTGCATGCATACATCCGTAAGTAACGTAGTGCAAGATGGCATATTTCATTGAGAGAAATCAGCAAAGAAAAGAAAAAGGGTTCCAAAACTATCAACTCGTAACAAGTTGCTGGATTGAAGTAGGACATTCTCCTTTTTTCACTTCGAATCGAATTCGAAATCGGCGTGAGGCTGCTGGATGCTTCTAATCAATAGAACAGGAAGAGGAGCCAAAAATCAAAACTAGAAAAATGTTCGTCGATTCTTTCTTTGTCGAATTCTCACCAATCTAACTTCCTTATGATTCTCTTCCAAAAAGAAGTCAATTCTTCTTAGATGAGGATCTATCGTTCTTCATTCTATTCATATTGCAGTTAAGAGAAAAAAAGTCCCCAAGGCAACAACTTGTGTCTTTCTTGGATATGCTCAATCCGGGTTAAACAAGATTAGGGATCAAAAAGGCGTTAGTGATTAACTAGTGTAATTAAGTCCCTGAACTTAGTTTTTCTGGTTGCGCAGGAGCAAATATTTCTTCTAATATTTCGCTTGGATTTCTAATCGACCCACCCCAAATTGATTAGTGGTGACTCCTCAACTTATAGGTAAAAAAAAGAATAAACCTTTAAGTTGTGAATTGATGGGCTTGGGAGTGCCCAAGCTAAGCCTAATAAATCTAGCCAAACCATTAGTGTCTATAGGCCCGCCCTAATCGGGGGAGCCGAAAAAGAGGTCATGACAATTTGTACTAGATTTTATAAAAGCCACAGCACATATTTTCACAATAAAAGTTATTACAAGAAAGTTGTATCAAATATGTTTAATTCATTTCTCCATATTTATACATGAGAGCTCTTTTGATAAAATGTCTTGTTGTACAATAAACTGTTCAAGTTCATGTTTGAGTCCAACGTTACGATGATTAATGACCGAGTCAGGCTCGATCAACTAGAGGAAATTGACAAGAGGATAAAAGTTTCTATAAATAAGAACTCCTCTTTCATATATACCAGTTCTAAGCTCACGCTATATATGAACATTTGCCTTTATCTAGCTTCTAAAGTAATCTTAAATAATATCAACCAACAATTAACTCCTTGGATAAATGGTAAAACAATTGGGATGCACATTAAGAAGCGCGAAGTCTCAAATGTGATTTTTACTATGCGATCAATTGGATTTAGGCGACAAAAAGAAAAGGTAATATCTTACGAATCTCTATTCTCAATGGAGGTTGCATACCTTTCTTCAATTTGGGAAGGTGAATTTAGTCTTACCTACAAAGGCTGCATAAAGAAAAAGCAAAGCTCAAACCCAACAAGTCTGGCATCAACACGGTCTGGTGATGGCCGTTGGGGGAAAATGAAAATAATAGAAAAAGAAAAAGAAAGATAATAAAAATTTCAAAAAATATTCATATATTATTAAAAATTGTTCATGTTTTTACCAACTGTATCATGTAAGATAGCCAGTGTATATATCAATGATTTCTAGCTAAATTGATTGGATAAACTCAATTAAAAAACCATAAAAAAAGTTTATGACTTAATTAGCAAAATTTAATATTTAGTACAGAATTATCAAAATATAGTAAGTTTAGGACTTTTTTGATAATTTTCCCCAGCACAAATGTCTCGTTCCTAGGATTGCTCTCATCTGGTTCGCCATTGTTGCGGTAACCGCTCTTATTTTTCTTTTCCCATGGCCTTCTCCGCTTGAGTTGCTTCTCTGCACTCTTCCTGACATTGCTCGAGAGACTTCTCACCATGAAACCCACCTTGTAAGATATTATAACGTACGTGCACAAATTTTAAGTGTAATAATGTGAATTGGGGTGGGAATAGCGAAAAGGGATGCGGCTCTTGGATGATTTGTGCAAATTTCTTAAAATTGACTTAAGCGCATTATTTTTTTTAAGGTTTTGGTTTCGATATCCAGACCTATGGTAAAGTTGTGTTAAAGTCATAACAGGTTATAGAGAGTTGTCTTCCCTCTTCTCAATTTTGGATGAATTTTACGGTTTCTCTTTAGCTAGAAGCTTTGTATTTGGCGAAGAGTGATGCAGCTCTTGGCTGTTATTCTAGCAAATGTCCTAAAAAAGCTATGTCATTACTTGTTTGTACTATGATAGAAAAGCATACTTGTGATAGAGATGTGCCATGTCTCGACTTGGATGATTATTTATCCTCTTCTCCTTGAGACAGGTCCGAATCGATCCATAAAACTACATTTGCGAGAAGATGTTGCCCTGGTTAATGGCACAACTACATTTTGACCCAAAAAAAGAAAGGAAAAAAATGGCACAACAACATAAGTGAGATAAGTTCATACGTATTTCTTTAATTTTTGTCTTTTCGTATTTGAGCATTCGAACTTTCCATCGATCATCAAGGATATTAAAATCTTGTGATTCATATATCATCGTACTTGATTTTTTTTTTTTATACTATAATTGAGTTTTGCACCAAAAACATTTCGTATATCGTCTTTACCAAAAAAAAAAAAAAAACATTTAAGTAGCTATTCAAAGTGTCAAAAAAAGAAGAAGAAGTGCTCTCAATCTTCGAGCATACTATCCTCCTTCCACTAATGAAAGCAGTTTGATCGAGGCAAACAGAATCAAGAAGATCTGCTCCCGATCTTTTAGCTATAATGGAAGTAATACGAACCTGCATATTATGTTGCAGCAAGAAAATAGGCCTATAATCACTCATTTTAGTGGGATTAGGCACCTTAAGAAATAACAAAGATCCTGTTAGGTGAACCTGCTGAAGGTATTCGTGTTTGTTGAATTGTTGATCTAATTTCTAGAAACTTCAAGGTTGATATTAGCTAGAAAAGACAAGAAAAATCCTTTAAAAAAATAAGAAAATCTAGCTTAGGTGGCAAAGAAAAGTGTAGAAACATAAATGTAGAATTCTCTAGAAGAAGAATGGCTAAACTACAATCTAGAATTTCCTAGATGAAACCTACATTGACAGCATTCTACATAAATCTAGAATGTTGTACTTAGTTGGTGAAGCACCCTATAAATAGGAAAGGGGGGAGAGCCTGGAAGACCAAAAAAAGGTATCAAGCTCCTCCCCTTCCTTTGTACAACAACTAAATATAAAAAAAACTTTCTTTTGTTCCTTGTACTTTTCTTCTTCCACTCTCTTTTACACATTTTTATTATTACTTTGCCCTTGCCCACTTTGTTCTTAGTTCTTTTGCTCTCTTGATAATTCACATACAAAACACACCCTTGCACACACATTAAACACACGCTTCCGCAAACACCAACAGTGTTCTTTCCTCTCAAATCCCTCTAAAGATCCAATTCCTCCCCATCTTCAACAATTAAATGTAGTGCTTCTAGTTTTGTCAACTTTGCAATGGAAGAGCAAAGATGCTCTACATCTGCACTTCTCAGCTTTGAGATACCTAGCCTTTGTAAATCTACCAGTGTCCCGAGTTCTTTTAGCAACCGTTTTTATTCCCATTTTTCTCCCCTCACTAATTTTAGCTCTATCATGCATAGTTTTTGCAATGATCTCAAGTGTCCTAATGCTGATGGGACCTTCACACCAAGCTTTGGGTTACTACCTGCATCCGGACTTTTGTCACACCTGTATACTAACATATGGCAAAGTTTTGTTAACTTCAAAATATTATTTGGCAGTTCAAGCACGAGGGTATTTTTGAGATCCAAGGTCTCCAGATGTGCAAGATCTTTTATGCCTGACGGAACTTTCCTTATGTTGGTACCCCTTAAACTTAGGTACCTAAGATTTTTTGACTGGAGAATCTTTTAAGGAAAAGAATTCAAAGAAACACGATTTTCTTCCTCCTCGGTCAAATGTCTTTGAATATGTAGCGTCTTTGAATATGTAGCACCTTAAGCCTCTCAACCTTCTTCAACATTTCTTTCAAGGATTTTGGGTGTAACGAGCTGTGACGTCCCAAAGCGTCACGTACTAAGCGCAAGCGGAATTATAATTATAATTATTATTGTCTTCCTAACTAGTAATCTCCTTTAGATAACCCATAGCGTTTACCATTAAAGGTTAGCATGTATAACATGGATTATTTTAAAATCTCAAGTTTATATTATAAGGTTATCTTGCAATCACTCTATCTTCAATTCAAGTATTGGCCAAACATTCATGCACATAAACAAGGACACAAGAAGCTGCATTTCTACTTATCATCATCAGGGCTTACAAAATTTATCAACCTGGACTCTTTCCATGTTCATCGCCTATATATATACAACATATACATAACAAAAGTAAGGCGTAACACAAGCCAGGGATAAGGGGTGAGGGTATCTACTCCACGAGTTCCCACACAAGCCCACGTCTAACAAAAAACAAAAGTTAGTTAGCTTCTACAAGATCAAAGGTGTCTAGGCGCTGTCCATCCCCGCTCCAGGTCCTCCTGCTCCAAAGGGTAAAGGTCCGAACATCTCTCCTTCATGGTTGACAAACCATGCGACGAACATCATCAGTAATAACTCAGCTCTACCATCATCCAACCATAAAGTGGCCTCATACTTGGAGAGGGTCATGTCAATGTCGGGATCATACTTGTCATGAAAAGAAACATCAATGCTCACTACCGCCCCGTATCGAGCTACCGGCGGTACATCCATGCTATCAATCTGAAAATGTAAGGTATGAGCAAACAACCTTGCCCAGTAAAGAATGATAAAACTCTAACTTAAATAATCCATGGCCATCAAAGTTACAAGTGAATCATCAAACAATTTAGGATGCTAAGAGAATATATCACAAGCATAAACAATACTATTACTTCATGTAAGAAATCACCTTATATGCACCCACTCCTATACTTACCCTTCACAAACTCAATCTCACATCAAAATATAATGCAACAATAATAGATGAACTCACTCGCCAAATAATTATATTTAGTGTGCATAAAATCCACCCTCAATCAACCATTAACTGGAATTCAACCGGCCGATCGAGTCACTTCCAGAAAGTACGTTATCTGGACTTCCACAATACCTCTAATTGTGGGCATCTCACTCCGAGGAAACCCGGCATTACACAACCGAGGTCCTCCCAAGACCACTCAGCAAGGGGCATCTCACTCCGAGGCATCTCAGTATCACACAACCGAGGCATCCTTGATCACACACAAGGGCATCTCACTCCGAGGCATCTCAGTATCTCTCTACCGAGGCATCCAAGACCACTCAGCAAGGGCATCCCAAACTTCCGGGGGCATCACCGGTATCTCGGTACCGATGGGTTCATTCATCTTAAGCACACGCTTCACACCACCACACCTTTGATTAATGCATTTATCGTATGCAAAATAAAAGAATCCAAAGTATCTATCTAACTCTCATGAACTTAGCACACATGCGTGTCCGGATTATAAGATAAAACCCATTACGATATGTCCCATTCCATGGCGAACAGATATTTATCCCATAATCAAGCACTATGCATCGCACTCACTGCACACACATGATACTATATGCACTTATATCTCAAATGATATATGAGACTTACTCTTATATGACTAACATTTAGTATAAGTTTTATTAGACTCTATGTACATCATACCAGTCTAAGATACAAGACACTACATCTAATATGTGTTCTCGGGTACAAACAGTATACTAGCTAAATGAACAGTTTCGGTTTCAAACACAGAAGGTATATTAATTCTTGTCGAAATATTACCAAATTTTAGTATGTTATACTTAAGACATAGAATAACAATTCTCATGAAGAAACTTAAGTCTGATTCTCACTGCATTAAGAGTAACAATCGCCATAATCTTTACTAGTACCCTGTACCGACGTCCAGATTTCGTATCTACAAAGAAAATTGTTTCACTAACCAAATCTTATTGATTTAATCTCAAATTTTGACAAGTTATTCCTTAAGATGTGTTCTACAATTTTCATTAGGATTTGAAGTCCAAATCTAACTAGGTAAATACAGAAAATTAAACACAAACAGAAGACTCCATAACTGTTTTCACTTAGAACAGAATAGATACACAAGTTTTCTCACTTCTAACTCAACTAAACAACTTGTCTATCCACAAATCTCTTCTAAAATACTCCAATGCTTACTCAAAACAACTCAAAGCAACTTCAGCATATATTTCTCTAACAAATGATCAATTCCACAGCTCGGCTCGAAGTGTAAACGCATCCGTGAGTTCACTCATCACAGCATACACCATATCCATCCACTCGGCATCCATTTCACCACTTCGCTCAACAAAACAGCATACTCACACAAGGATTCCGAAACATGTAGTCCTCAAAAACAACATGCAATGGCTTCTAACTCTAATCTAACACTTACTCAGCTTAGATCAATCACAAAACAGCAACTACAAACTATATCCATCACTGTTTGGTTAGATCCTCAAGCTCCCTTGATGAAACAATGGATAACTTTCAATTTAGAGTTAGATCTTTCCTTACCTTGTTCAGTAGTTAGACAACAAAAGGATGCTTCAAGATCAACACTCAAAATCAGCATGCAAGAAGAAGAAGGTTGCTGGTTTGCTTCTGGTTTTTCGCTGCTCAGCCGAGAGAAAAGATGAAGAAGAAGATGAAGATGAGGGTTTTTTCGGTTTTTATATGGAGAGAGAGAGTGTGTACGAAGCTTAAGGGGAAATATAGGTCTACAAACTAATCCCTAGGCTAGTGTAATGATGAGATCTTGTAATGATTATTTTCCTTGAAGCTTGCATGTCTCGGTTCATGGGAATCAAAACCGTGGGTGAAGAAAAACAAAGAGAGAAGAGAGGTGTCGTGGCCTCCAAGCTTGTTCTCTCAAGTTTAATTTGTCACTCAAAATTAATTAGTCTCTAATCCGAGTCATTAGTCGGTTCATTGATTTCTAATTTTTTTCCATTTATTCCCTTTCGTTTCAACTTGATTTCAATGCTTTTGTGATTATACAAAGTCATGGCATAACATATCGAATGACATAACATATCGACTAATCAATGTTAGTCTATAAAGAATTCATCACAAAATGCTAAAGTTAGAAATTGATATTAGCATTATATACATTAATCAAGTTATCATAGCTATAATCTATAAAATAAATCATTCGGGCCTAAATATTCATTCCCGGCCCATAGGCTGAATCTACAACGATCCGGCCCACTAAACTAAATCTACAAATCTAATGATTCCGAACCTTGGCCCGCTTCAAGCCAAGTCCAAGCCCATAATCACTCATTCGATTTCTTAAGTCCAATTCGTGTGGCCCACTTATTTCTCAAGTCCACACATTTCTCACGATCCATCGGGTTCATTTTCCGGCCCGTTCTACATAAATCTAAGTTTCTAATGATCTAATTATGCTAATGACGGTCGATGAAATTTGGGATGTCACATTGGGTACACCTCTTTGAAGAAATGTAGGGAGCGAAGTCGTTTGATCGATGTGTTCTTATTTATTTCACGCATAGGTTTGTGAAAGGACAGGTATCGTACATTATCGGGCAATCCTTCTTCCGGGCGGGTAACAATCATCGCGATCCCTTCATCTTTTGAATTGGAAATAATGAGTTGATGCTGAAGGTTGTGAACACGACAGGTTTTGACCCTCCCATAACTTGTTTTCTTTCCCCAAATTACATGATGTTCTAATAGCTTTTGCAGAGTTGTTCTTGCATTTTCCGAGACTGGATCATGCTTAGTAAATCCTTTTGCCATCCATGGTCGCATCATGGTGGAGCACCTTATGGGATGATCTAATGAGAAGATGCTCAAGTAAAAAATACAAGCACGGACATCGAGAAGGTGGTCCATGCACAGAGTTATCGTTTTTCCATATGGGCCAACTTTGTGCCCTCTGGATAGTAGTTTTTCCTCAATCCTGTAACTCAATTTTTTCCATTGAACTGCATAGAGTCACCTGCAACATCATCATCTTTATTATCTTTCAAATGCCTACACGTCGCCAGAATCATGAGTGGCAATCCTTGGCATCTTCTTAACATACGCTCAAAATCAAGTTCAGGGATATCCTGGCGGGAAATATTTCGGTGAAATAGAGAACGAGAATCATTCTCAAAAAGGAAAACAAGCTTGAAGTTGTGGAAAAAATATTTTGGACTCTGTAGCTGAGACATAGAGCGAGATAGGCTCTTGTCATGAGTTGTGACAAGCACGCTCGGACCAGTTTCATTTAATTTATTCTGGAGAAAAATGAACACATCCTCTTTGCCTACATCATCCAAGACGAGAACCCAGCTGAACCTTTGTTGGAAAGTGTCTTCGAGTTTAACCGAGTCTTCTTGTTTGTTTAGCCCCTCCTCGATCAAATTCCGATCAAATTCCACATCGTTGCATTTGCTTTCATGAGCGCTTCCCCTATGTTGTCGGCAAACTCACAGGATCTTAAATCATCGATCCATACACAGTATTGGAAGCGAAGACTTACCCTTTGGTCACGAAGCACGACGCCCACTAGACTAGTCTTGCCTACTCCTTGTGCCCTATGGAAGAAAATCACTTTCGACGGAGTTCTCTTTGTTAGCCATTGGAGCAGTTGGTCCATCGACTCTTTGATACCCACTAATGCATCTGTCTTCTCACTTAAGGCATTGACCGATGACCCTGTTATAGATGAAGCCAAATATTTGTTTTAGGGGCTTTTTTGTCTTTTCTATTAGATTTCCTTTTAGGTTAAAAGTGGTATCTTTATATTAGCGATGGCAAGACTTTAGCCGTCAAGACGCTGAAAAAGGAAATAGAGAGGCAAGAAAAAGAGAGAAGAAAAAAGTGAGTTTTTTTTCTTGATGAGGATTCTCAATCTCTTTGTGCCCTGATCTTAAGAGAAGATCGTCGTTGTATTCAAACTTTTTATGAAGTCTAGTGGATTCGCAGAGTGTTTCTGCGCGGAGACGTAGCCTAGGTTTGGGTGAACTTCGATAACAAATTTTCTGGCGTGTTCATCTGATTCTGCTCTTTTATTACTATATTATGTCTGGTGAATTGTTTGCGAGTGTTATTTTTCTGGAATTGACGTGCGATTTTGTAACAATTGCTATCAGAGCCTAGGTTGGCTAATCGAGAACATCGAGGGTTTTCGGTGACGTTCGATTGAAAGCAAACGGGGTGGCAGAGGATAAAATCAGAATCGATAAGTTCAATGGAGAGGATTTCGGATGGTGGAAACTACAAATAGAGGATTATCTTTATCAAAAAGATCTCTATGCACCACTTGAGGGTTGGAAACCCGAGATGACGGAAGTGGATTTGACAACAGAAGTCAGATGGAAAATTCTTGATCGAAAAGCATTAGGTGTGATTTGTCTAGGGTTGACGAAAAAGACAGGGTACCACATCGCGAAAGCAAAAACTGCAAAAGAAGCCATGAATATTCTAACGAATATTTTTTAGAAGCCATCCACATCAAATCAGGTATTTTTGCTGAAGAAACTAGTTAATATGAAGTTATCTGATAGAGGTTCTATGGCAGAGCTTATTAATAATTTCACGCAGGTCACGGGTCAATTGGAATTCACAGGCATAAATTTAGATATGAAGCTTCAAGCTTTATTATTTTTATGTTCTCTTCCAGAAAGCTACAATACCGCAGTGTAGAGAATTTCGAGCACCATGAAGGATGATTTAACTCTTGATGATGCTGTGAGTAGCATCATGGATGAAGATATGCGAAGGAAAGTCTCAAGTGGAGATAATTTTTCTGCATCTACATCTTCAACGGCACTTGCAGTGGAGAACTGTGGAAGAAGTAAAAGTAGAGGAAATTTCAGCGGTCGTGGCAGATCACTATCAAGGGGTAAGAGACAGGTTGCAAAAGATGAGTGTTGGTTTTGTCACAAAACCGGACACCGGAGATTTCAGTGTGAAGCCTACAAAAAGAAACAGCAAGATGAGAATCAAGGTCCTAATGTAGTTAGCGATGAATCTTTGCTAGATAACTTGTGTTTGTTTGCAGGGTTTGACTTGACAACAGATAAATGGTTTATTAATTCTGGTGCTTCTTTTCATTGCACCTCGCAAAGAGACATATTTGATGATTATGCCAGTGGAGACTTTTGACAAGTGGTTGTGGAAAACAGCCACATGTGTCCAATTGTTGGGAAAGGAACTGTGACTATGAACATCCCAGGTGGAGGACGTCTAATTTTGTGTGAAACTAGGCATATTCCGGAATTAAATAAAAATTTGATTTCAACCAGTAAACTTGACCAAGAAGGTTTGGTAATAACCTTTGGCTGCGGAGAGTGGAAGATAACCTCAGGGGTAAGAGTAGTAGCAAAGGGAAAGCGTACAGGTACACTTTACCTTCTCCAAGAAGACAATATCAATGATATGGTTGCAACTACAATGGCTACATGTAATTTATCTACTCTTTGGCATTATCATTTGGGACATCTTGGTGAAAAAGGTGTAAAGCAGTTACACTCGAGAAAATTACTCCCAGGTTTGCAAAAAGTTGAGTTAGATTTTTGTGAGAGTTGCATTTATGGAAAACAGAAGACTGTTAGTTTTCAACTGTATGGGCGACAAAATAAAGGCTAGAAGCTAGAGTTGGTTCATGCTGATGTATGGGGACCTACTTAGGAACTCTCTTATGGTGGTAAGAGATATTTTGTCACATTCATTGATGATGCAACAAGGAAGACTTGGGTCTATGCTCTTAGAGAAAAGTCAGAAGTATTTGGGATGTTCAGAATGTGGAAGACCATGGTAGAAAAAGAAACAGGTTATCAGATTAAAGCTCTGAAGTCTGATAATGGTGGTGAATACACAAGTAAGGAATTTGCAAAATATCTTAGTCGAGAAGGCATACACGGACTAAAGACTGTTCCTAGAACTCCTCAAGAGAACGGTGTAGCTGAAAGAATGAACAAGACTATTCTAGAACGTGCGAGATGCATGAGACTACACACAGGTCTCCTGCTACACTTATGGGCTGCCACAGTTGATGCAGCTGTTTATCTTATCAACAGAAGTCCATCTAGTGCGTTGGATGGAGAAATACCACAAGAGCGGTGGTCAAGTAAAAAGATTAATTATTTACATCTAAAGGTGTTTGGTTGTATTGCATATGCTTTGATTGACAGGAAGGATAGAAAAAAGCTTGATGCTAAGTCCCAAAAGTGCGTCTTTATTGGATATGGTGGTGACGAGTATGGCTATAGGCTTTGGGATTATGAGAATAATAAAGTTATCCGCAATCGCAATGTGGTATTCCATGAAGAAAAGATGTACAAGGATCGTCAGACAGAGACAGAGCATGAGAATGTAGTACAACCAAAATATGTTGAATTAGACACAATGCCCGTGAAGATGTTTCCAGTAGATCAAAGTGCACCCGAAAGAGAGGTTTAAGATGAGCCTATTATCAGTGAAGAGGTAGTTCAAGAAGAACGCAGTGATTCGGAGCAAACGAACGACCCTGAAGTACCTGTCTCTAGAAGGTCTACACGTGTGAGAAAGCCAAAGGTAATTTTTGATCCATCAGCTAATATTGTTCTGAGCCATGTCTTATATACAGATTTGGGAGAACCGGAGACTTACGATGAGGCAAAGGCAGACATGTCTCACTTGCAGTGGGAGTGTGCTATGAAAGACGAGATGGGCTTGTTACTTCAGAACAAAACTTGGGAGTTGACCAAGTTGCCCACAGGTAAAAAAGCTTTATTAAACAAATGGGTGTACAGGATTAAGAATGAAGCATATGGTAGTATTAGATACAATGCGAGACTTGTAGTGAAAGGCTTTTCTCAAAAAGAAGGGATCGACTACTCCAAGATATTTTCACTTGTAGTAAAAATGACATCAATTAGAGTTCTGCTGAGTATAGTTGCAGTGGAGGATCTTCATCTTGAGCAGTTAGACGTAAAAACAACGTTTTTACATGGTGACTTAGATGAAGAATTATACATGGCACAACCTAAGGGTTTTGAAGTCAAAGGTAAGGAGCACATGGTATGTCCCTTGAAGAAAAGCTTGTATGGCTTGAAACAAGCTCCGCGGCAATGGTACTTAAAATTTGATGGTTTCATGCAAGAAAAAGGATTTACACACTGTGAGTTTGATCACTGTGTTTATTTTCGCAAATATGATGATGGTGACATTGTGTATCTCTCTTTATATGTGGATGACATGCCGGTGGCTACTTCCAATATGAAGGGAATCGTAGAAGTGAAGAAGATGTTATCATCACAGTTTGCTATGAAAGACTTGGGAGAGGCCAAGAATATTTTAGGCATGAAAATCATCAGGGACAGGAAAAATAAGAAATTATGGATGTCACAGGAAGACTATGTGAACAAAGTGTTAAAGAGATTTAACATGGACAAGGCAAAACCGGTTGCAACTCCTCTAGCGAGTCACTTCAAACTTTCCAAGGATATGTGTCCAAGCACTCAAGCTTTGAAAGATGAGATGGCGGTAGTTCCATATGCATCAGCAGTGGGAAGTTTGATGTACGCCATGGTGAGCACGAGACCAGACATTGCACAAGCAATGGGAGTTGTGAGTTGATATATGCAGAACCCAGGTAGAGAGCATTGGAATGGAGTTAAATGGATATTGAGATATCTAGCATGTATTTCCAATTACTCACTTTGTTATGGTGGTACATCTCTAGAGTTGCAGGGTTATATAGATGCAGATCATTCGAGTGATCGAGATAGTGGTAAGAGTACCACTGGATATGTCTTTACAATTGTAGGTACAGTAGTAAGTTGGGTATCTCAACTACAAAAGGTAGTGCTTTATCGACAACAGAGGCAGAATACGTAGCGATCACAGAAGCCTCTAAGGAAATCATGTGGTTACAAGATCATATGGAGGAGTTACATCGAAAACAGCCAGTCAGTACACTTTGGAGTGATAGTCAAAGTGCAGTGCACTTAGCAAAGAATGCAGCTTATCACTCAAGGACTAGACATATCAAGAAGCGTTATCACTTTTCAGGTCAGCATTGAAAGATAATGAGTTAAAGCTACAGAAGATTGATGGCTCCAAGAATCCAGCTGACATGATGACCAAGGTAGTAAACAGAGAGAATCATATTTTCTGTACTACTACCATTGGTATTACTCCATGCTGATTGATAAGGAGTATCGCAGAGGCACAAGTTTTTCAACTACTATTTTTTGAAGAAGATGGATACAAAGTTGCTTAGTGCTTGGGTATATTTATCTTCAAGTGAGAGATTGTTATAGATGAAGCCAAATATTTGTTTTTAGGGGCTTTTTTTGTCTTTTCTATTAGATTTCCTTTTAGGTTAAAAGTGGTATCTTTATATTAGCGATGGCAAAACTCTAGCCGTCAAGACGCTGAAAAAGGAAATAAAGAGGCAAGAAAAAGAGAGAAGAAAAAAGTGAGTTTTTTTCTTGATGAGGGTTCTCAATCTCTTTGTGCCCTGATCTTGAGAGAAGATCGTCGTTGTATTCAAAATTTTCTCAAGTCTAGTGGATTCGCAGAGTGCCTCTGCGTGGAGACGTAGCCCAGGTTTAGGTGAACTTCGATAACAAATTTTCTGGCGTATTCATCTGATTTTGCTCTTTTATTACTATATTCTGTCTGGTGAATTGTTTGCGAGTGTTATTTTTTTGGAATCGACGTGCGATTTCGTAACAGACCCAACGCCGGCCCAGTGGAATGGGCTTGGTTGCCGGGTAATCTAAAATGAGCCTGTATGGGACCAGTTCTCCCAAGATTATTTTCGTATGTCTTCAGCGTTTTTTTGATATATCTTGATTTCTCTACAAAAGTCTCGTCTCCGTATCTGTGTCAAGGTAGAAATTAAGACCTCTCCACCTCCCCTCGAAATTACGTCGCTTCATGTCCTCGATAGCTTCTTGAGAGTCATAGAGAAATTTCCATGCCCATTTTGAGTTTTTCATCGATGACCTCCTTTGAGTAGGCTTTCGCGAGAAGATCTTCGATCTACTTGATCAAGTGAGGTCATCAAGTTCATCTTCAGCAGATTTAGCGAGTTTCAATTCTTTTTGCCATTCTTCCCATACAGCAAGAATCAGCGGCCCTAAACCACCCAACACTGAGGTGGGATCCATTTTCCCCTCCTCTGGTTGGATCAGAGAGACAGAGGGAGAGGATGTAGTCACCGATGGAATGGCCTAGCTGGGCCATTTCTCCGAGCAAGTATTGATACAGATGAATCTTTCACAATGGGGATTTTGGGGGAGACGAAATCCCTAGAAGGGGATTCTAGATGGGGATTTTGAGGAAGAGGCTTTTTATTAATTGGAGGTGGCTTGATAGTGAATGAGGAACCCTTCTTCCTTGGGCTCTTTTGGCCCCCCTCCCTTCCTCTTTATTTATGCTCTCTCCTCTCATCTCGATGTCGCTCGCATTAGGAAGGGTACCGGCACTGCACAGCCAGCGAAGAGAGAGAGAGAGAGAGAGAGAGAGAGAGAGAGAGAGAGAGAGAGAGAGGGGGGAGGGGCTTTCAAAGGGCAAAAGCAGAAGTTTGGGTCATATCTGCTTGTGTGAATTTTTTTTTTTACACCTTGGTTGATATGGCCATGTAATTTAATGTAAGAGAAAGTGCTACATGGAAACCATCCAAGATTAGAAGAGAAACTATTTATTTTTTAAATCCTATTCTAGACTTTGATTTTCTTGATTGTTCTTATTATCCCTCTCTTTTAAATACCATGTCGGAAGTCCCTTCCCAAGCAAAGTCATTACAGAGAAGTCATTTATTATATGTAGATCAATTGATATTTTTTTTTTGTTACGTCGAATTAATTCCACAAAAAGAATCATCTGTGACATGCTCAAAATAGGATAGGTTACATCATTCAAATTGTTTGTTTTAGCTTTTGATATTATTATTTTTGTTTGGTGCCAAATAGCACGCTTGCTTTCATACTGGTATTGAAAGAAAATTGTAAGATCATGGATGGTACTTATTGATAATAGTTCAACTAAATAAGATACTTTAAGCTTAACCTGATATTTCGACACCCCCCCCAAAAAAAAGCTTAACCTGATAACAATGATCTAGATAGGGGAGATAAATGATTTTTATCACCTTCGAACATGGGTGAGAAATTTGCTGCGTTCGTTGGTATATATAAATTATAATTGTGTTCAAGCGGATTTATGGGCATTGTTGCTCGACCTCAGATAGGCACAAAAGCTAGGTTTTATCAGAGATTATTATTGATTTACTTGGACTCTAAAGCCACTTTGGATCTTCTTTTCAATAAAAATTTGAATGAATGTGATTCTTTGCTACTTCTTGGGATATATCTTGATTCATTCGTGGAGATTGGAAGATCAAATTACATTATCAAATATATAGAACTGAAAAATTTTAGACTTAGTTGTATTTATAAATAAAGGTTTTGGACTAAAAACATTAGATTAATTGCATCAGTTGAAAGATTTAAGATTTCATTGCGTTCCTTATATAAGACTTAATAGATGTGTGCGATTTTTCTCCAAAACTTCTTAATCATGAAAACTAGCTAAGAGCCCCCTATTTTGCTTTGGCTTGTCATTAAAAATAGAGTTGTTCATTTGTAAAACAAGGTATTCTCATCAAAACATACAATTAATCAATCGTTAATGTAGTAATATTTTTAACAATAAGAAGTTAAAATAATACTAGAAAGATGATGATGAACTTTTATCAAGTTGTATCAGTCTTTTTAAGTAACAGTGAGCGGTTAGCTATTAAAAGATAGTATTGTCCTGCAAAATTAATTGTGTAATCTGGTTTGGAAATGTGAACCATCATGTCCAAAAATCTTTTAAATAACGTCCACTAACATATGCATGCAAACTAAGTAAGTTTGGGACTAGGTTACGTTTTCATAAAATGTTCCAAGTCAAAACAAAGGTATGCATAAATATCATAGATGTGCAACCACACACTACAACTGCAGAGTGATAAGGATGGCGAGACCCAAACAATGAGTCAGATTGAGATTGGAATTTAAAATAACACAAATGGTAACTTGGTGAAGCGTAAATTCCTTTATGAAAACCTAAAGCTCAGAAGCGTCGCAGGACAATTTCCTTATCATCATACTAAATAATAAAAATTGCACCATATAGTTCAAACTAATTGATTGCTAGAGCTACCATCCGTCACAGTGGCTCAACTGGGTAGGCGCTAGACTTCCATCGAGGAGGTTTAGTGTTCGAAGCTCCTGCAACGCAAGTTGCAGAAATGCTAGCTTTGAGACTCTTGACGACTTACTTGGTGGCATGTGTGTGGTGGTTAGCACGTGTCGCCCCCAGTGGTCTACCTCCGGCTACTGGCCGTGCGGGGTTCCTTGAGTCACAAAAAAAAAAAAAAAAAAAAAAAAAATTAATTGCTAGAGCTTGAATAAACATTTACAATATTTCTTCAAGAGAAGACTACAACTATATCTGTAGAATTTTGGAAATTTATTTTGAATATTTCATGGACAGCGATTCATTAATATACATAAAAACGGTACAGGCATGAGTATGCAATTAGCCAGTATTCTTAGGACACACAGTGTAGCACTGTAATCATAGTTGAATGATTGAATTACTACATCAGCTCGCGGTTCACTCAGGCCCGACTGCTAAAACAATAACATAACGATGTATACGTGTCAGTTATCTATGCTAACATGTGTACTTGTTCATCATATCCACATATATTCAGATCCTGGAATATGTATGGCATATCTAACGGTCACTAGTGTGATGTACATCTTAGCAAATACCAATTTTTGCGTTATTCTCCTCCAAAGTCAAGTCTCTGTCTGTCTGTCTGTCTGTCTGTCTCTCTCTCTCTCTCTCTCTCTCACACACACACACACACACACAAACACACAAAACCACCCCTCAAAGCTCATCCTTATAGGTTCCCTTTTGAGACAATGCTTGACTAGCCTCTCATGGCAAGCTGCATCTCTTTCTGTAGGTCAATCTTCTCATTCCAAGATTAACTTCCATCTTCTTGAATGGAGGAGAAGGTTTTTACCAAAACGGAGATCTAAGTCAGCAACAATTCCTCATTTGTTTCCACCAACCTATATGGCAATTAGCATGAGGGGATTAACTAACTGGCTGATGCTAATTCTGCTCCAAGTAGATATAAAAAACCTAGCATCCCACTTTAAGCGAAAAAATAGGATACTTATCAGAATCCCACTAAGGATACTTACTAGTATCTCAGCAGACTTCTATTTCGTAAGAAGGACAATAGTCCGACAAGAAAGGGTATCCCAGATAGCCATGGAAAATTATAATATTCCACCTTCACTAAGGGTTGACGGTACTCTTATGGTTATAATAACTTTGTGCATAGCTTGTTTGATCTAGAAGGCTACATCAATGAACCAAGTTAAACTTATGGTCCAAAACATTCCAAAATATCAGCTTGTTTTCTTCCACCATGTTAATCCAATTTGAAAAATCGAAACTCTCCCTGTGTACTCAATTGATTCTGTATCATAGAGAGGCCTTGAATCATCTTGAGACAGAAGCAGAAACTGTCAAGTAAAGCATGCAAATTCTCCGACGACGATCCACTAGTACAGAAGAATGGATGGAGACTCTGCTTATTTGACTGAACTAGAGCAGAAATTCTGCAAATTCATAAGAAAAAGCCAAAGCCATGGACTGATAAATTGAGAGATTAGTATACCAACCTTCTGGCTGTTAGCTGCATCTTCTGCTTGTTTGACCAAGGCAGTGCCCTCATCAGTAACATGCTGAAATATGAGGCATGAAAAACAAGGTAAAGGATGACGAAATGCAAGTGGAGTCCAATGAGGATGAAATATGTATGATGGATAAAGCACCTGCTTAACTATGTTAGCAATAGGTTCCAAGCCTTTTGGTATTTTTGAGAAAAGCCTGAACATCCCCAACAAATCTTCACCCTAAACAGCATCAGAAAACATGGTAGGTAATGGTAGGTAAATAAAACTCAAATATATAAAAGACCAGATGTGTCACGCCCCGATCCTCGAGAACGCACCCATCCTTCTACTTGGTTGATTTTAGAATGTGATATCCCAAGACTATGTATCGCTGACCCTTTTATTTATATTGCACAAGCGGAAGCAGTTATAAATTCACAAACAATAAAACAATTAGATAGAAAAACATGCCATATTTTTCATATTGAAATTCACAACCACACTTTTATACACACGCACCTCATAGTATCTTACAATACTATTAACATAACATAGGTCTGATCTAACATTTTTCCAAAAGTACACAAGGTTCACAAAATGGGATGGGATCTTAGTCCTCATCCGGGTCATACTCGAGATCATCATCCCGATCTTCCTTAGACTCTTCTTCACTAAGCTCATTCTCTTCAAGCTCTTCATCTTCTGCTTGCTCGTCATCAGGGTCATCCAATTGGTAGTCCTCCTCCGGTTCCTCTACAGACCTGAAATTGTTATTCAATAACCAATTAGACTACGTCTCAGCGAGTTCAACCCCTAAGACCGATTAGTAAACCAATACGCCATACGGTTGCCTAAGCACAGCACGAGTCGGAGGACTTACCTCGGCCTCAGTTCTAACTTGCAATTCAAGGTTGTACACAGATGCTTCATATAATACATCAAACATTCAATCAATTCACAACACTCCCAACATTTAAACATATTTAGGAAAAATTAGACAAACGAAACTCACGAACAAGATTTAGAAACTGGCAGCACACTCAACAGCGACACAAAATACACGGTCAGATGGAGTTTTCGTTTGTACCAAAAGTTCATTTTATCGTAGTGTTCTTTGAGACAGATTCCCCCTTTTTCCTCAGTGCTTTCCACCCGTTTGTCAGTGCGATCCACCTGCTGGGAACAGTGGGCTTCATCAGCGCTTTCCCCCTGATGGGTTTCCCAGTGGCCGGCCCTCCATCGTGCAAAATAGACTTCTTTTATGTTCTTAAATTGTTTGTAATGATCATGCTCGTGGTCCACTCTTACCCTGTCGTAGAACTCACTAGACATGTCAAAAAACGTGAGCTTTCGGAGTGCGCGAACTTTTAAGATGCCAGAGGGTATCATTTCCAACCATTGACAGCCGCTGATGGTGAGGCTTTCAAGGCTCAGCAATGCTCCCTCCTCCAAACTCATTGATCTAAGCCCCTCTAATTCCTCAAGCAGTAAAATCTTTAGCTTCCGGAACTGCCTTCCATTAAATTCCAATTTTTCTCCGTCATAAGCCCGACGCAGTTCTAGCTCTACTAGATTCTGCAATTCTCCGAGGGTTGCAAGGAGATCTTCCTCCAGATGACTCCATCTTAATATGATTCTTGTCAATTTTTTGTGGGACGATATCCAATCAGGCAACTTCTTCAAACGGCCATGCAAATAGAGACGTTCAAGAGACTCGAGAAGTGTAGTTCGAGACTCAGGAGGTGAGAGATCAAGTATCTCGTCCTGGTCAAGCGCATGTACATTGAGGGACGTCAGCAACTGTAACTTCTCAAGGGCAGAGCACAACAACTTACCATGTTTCTCTCTTAACTTGGTGATTCCCAACCGCCTTAATTTTGTCAGATTCACAAGATCTTTCAATATTGTTTCGTCTGCTCTCACGAAACAGAGCTTTTCTAGGTCCTTGAACCCTCCGATGCTACATGATGCCCGGAAACCAATTAAGTCGTAACTGTTCATCAGGGGGTCTTTCTCATGATGATAAATCAGGATTTGACGAATACTTGTGAGTAGTCCAAACTCCTTAGGCAACTCTGTGACCAAGCTATGTTTCGCATCCAAAAATTCTAGATACGTAAACTTTTCGATGGAGCCTGGGATTCTTTTGATTAGCGTATTCCTTAAGCAGAAGTATCTAAGCTTGGTTAGCCCGAACACCTCATCTGGAATGACTTCGAAATGTGCACCTGTCAGATCCAATACCTTTGGCGAGGATGGAAACGATGGAGTCTCGGAAGTTTTTATCTTATCCTCATTGGAGGAGACATCGAGCATGAATACTAAAGAAATATGGAGGGATTCCTTTTCATTCAAAGCCTTGATTTCTCCCTGGACAAGTAGCCAGTTGGGACTGTGCTCACTAATTGCTAGGTCGCTTAGATTGGACACGGAAACGATGATATCTCGCACACTCTTGTCCAGTTGGAATGTGGAGGGCTCTCCATCACTTCTTTCCACCGGACGGATGCATTTCGCCAGAGAAGACTCATCATGTAAAAAAAGCTCTGCTAGTCTCAGGTTTCGCTCCAATCCTTCTGCGGCCCATGAACGACAAATTTTCTTATAACTGATGGGGGTATTCTCGGGGAAAATGCCCAAGTACAAAAACCAGAGTTTGCGTCGGTCCGTACATATGATCTTCAACGCTGTTTGGACAGGGTCAAGTTCAGGACCTTCGCCCTCCAAAAGGCCCTTATAAACGGTCACCAACGCTTGTTGGATAACAGGAAGTTCCTGAAAGAGGTTACCTGGGGTATCCTCGCCTCCCATTCATCCTTCTGGTTGTGCAAGACGAAAACGATTGCTGTAGGCAGTTTCTCACACTTCCTAACAATGAGTTGGCAAATTTGCTTACCGTATCCACTTTTATCCTTTGATAAGTACTTCTGTAGCTCATAAGGTCGACCCTTCAGTTCACAAGGTTCGAATTTGTGGCCACGCTTTTCGATTTGGCCGTAGGATGAACCCAACCTGTCTATGAAGATCACTCGGCATGTCTTGAGTTTGCACAAGACGTCGAATTTTTCCCAAGTTCTCTGGTCTTCTAAATTATCAACCACAATGAGGCATCCTCCCGGTTGCTGTAAGGAGAATCCGGGGTCCATCGACATCCAAGAGTTCGTTTTAAACTTTCTAGGGCGGGTTGCCCTCTCAATAATATGTTGCAGAAGGATTTCATGATAATCATTTTTTTGTGGAATGCTAATCCAGGCGATGGTAGCAAAATGCTCCAGGACATCTGTACACACCTCTCTGACCAAGGCTGTCGTCTCGGCTTCCTTCGCAGACTTTCCCGTTACCAAAACATGCTTCTCGCTGGAGGAGTCCAAAAGCAAACTCTTCAGCTTCCAAAAATGACGGCAATAGTTGATCCTATCAGCTTCTTGGAGCGGACCTGAATCCTTTTGAGGACTTCTGGTGGCAGAACTTCCTTCCCCTGTTTTGTGACTCCTTTTGGTGGCAGGTCCTTCTTCCGATGCTTCCTCGTCAATATTGGTAGCAGATTCTTCTTCTTCTCTCTCGACGACTTCGACATTCCAGAGGATGGTGGTGCGGTGGGGGAGGTCGTGTGTGATGATGGATTCGGGACGGATGAATTCGGGACAGATGAGATTGTCGCCGTTGGCACGCAGGAAGGTGCCGTAGTGGGTGCGGAGCTTGACGTGGGTGCCCTCCATCACGGGCTCCAACTCGTGGGAGGAGTCAAGGGGAGGGCGGGACTGAAGGACCTTGCAGCCGGTCATGCCGTGGGGGGAGCGCTCGTAGGAGGCAGTGAGGTACTTGCCGCAGCGGCTCTTGAGGTGGAGGACAGAGTCAGAGTTGATGAACTCGACGGACCACCAGGTTATGTCTCCTCGTCGCGTCTTCTCGTCACGAAGGGCGACGGTCTCCTCGTCGTCATTTTCCATGTGGTGCATCTCACGGCGGCTCCCTCTTCCTAGCATCTCCATGCGTGCCATCTCCTCAGCAGTTTCGCGACGATTATCTTCGTATTGGGCGAGATCCTCCTCGTTCCAAAGGGCGACAGTCTCCTCGTCGTCCTTCGCGATGAGGTACTGGCCATGGCGGCTTCGGAGGCACACCACCCGGGCATTGCGGAAGAAGTCCATGACCGATGGGAGGCGGTTGCCGGCTATGGAGATCTGTTGTTCGCGGAATGGGAAGAGCTAGTTTATTTTTGTATTCGGACAAGAGAGAGGGACTGGGGTGAGGGATTGACTGAATGAGTTCCCGTTGGAAGACCGGAAAGATTATAAGAAAAGCGGTCGCATATGAGCTATGAAGCACGGATACATCACATGTGCTTCCGTGTCGACCACATGTCGGATTTTTTGATGTGTGATCAACTTTTCTCGACCTGTTTCAACACGCGTGTCTGAAAGACGATGGATGGTGGAGGCAAGGGTGAGGGAGCAGAGACGAGACCGCGAGGGACGGCAAGCCCGTGACAGCGAGAGACGGCCAAAGAAAGAGTAGAGATTGAGGCAAGGGCTACCACTCTATGATGCTGCGATGGATCGGCGACGAGGCTGTAGCTGCGAGGAAGGAAGGGCTGGAGGCGAGGCGATGAACGATTGTGATGAGGACCAAGAGCAAGCAGAGATTGAGAGGAAGAAGAGGGGAAGGGGGTCGTGCGGCGAGCAGGAGGAGAAGGAGGGCGCTGCTAGGGTTTTAAGAAGGAAACTAAATAAATAAAAAATGGACTTGGCGTGTTATAGGGAGCGGAAAGTGATACGTTGATAGCCTGTCAGGTGGTGGTGAAAGGAAAGAAATTTGGGGGTGGGGGGAAAGAGACGAGGGAAAAAAGGAGTGGGGGTTGGGGGTGGACCCCCAAGGGGAATTTTTATATAATCGGAAAAATAATTAAATAAAATTAAAAAGTAATATCAAAAAATAAAAGTACTTAATGTTGAATGATGAATAAATTTTGATCATTGTAGAAGATTATTGATTTATTTAAATAAGTTGATTCTAATTTATTGTTAATAATTAGTTTCATCAATAACTTTTGTCAATTTATTAATATTATTAGTGTAAATTCATTATAGGCTCTTTTTTAATTAATTATTTATTTATAAATTTGAATCAAATTAATTAAAATTAAAAATATTAATTTAATATATAACGTATCTTAACGTATCGGAATTTTCTATTTTTGAGAAATGACGAGTCAACGTGTCGTGTCGTGTCGTATTGTGTGTCTGTGTCGTGTGTCGGTGCTACTTAGCGTATGAGTGAGGGAGTGTCCTCGGCTCACCAGAAACTGCCTTTGTCCTAATTTCGAGTGACTAGGCTCTCTCCTTTAGGCTCTCTCCTTTAGGCTCTCTCCTTTAGGAAGTGGCGTCTCTCCAAGAGACGATTCGAGGTGTTCCTTCTTTTTTTCCTTTTTTTGCCCTTTTGAAGGATAATCTTTAATTTATTCCTTGCGATTATTTTATTTTTTATTTTTTGTGCAACTGTTTGATTATAAAACCTTCTTAATGGCACATCTAGGTCCCCTGGCTGATTAGCCTTTACCACCGAGGTGGTTGGGCGTTGATTTAAAAATTCAGTCGTCTGCATGTCCATGTCAAAGCACTAGAAAATCTAAACACCTGCATTATGGTTCCGTAATTGCAAAAATTCGGAATGGTCAATCTACCAATTTATCGAAGTCGCAGTAATTAATGTCTTGTTACAGTTAACAGGGGAAGGCTAACAATGTCTAGAAATCTTGAAATCGACTAAAATGCTACCGTAAAGAAACCTAATAATGGAAAAATAGATACCATGTTTCTTGTTACAGAAAAAAGATGTAGCAATGGACATATATTTTCATCCTTATAAATGAAGAGCTTTTCATCAGATACTACCTAAAACACATTCTATCAACACCTAACTCATAATTATTTCTCAATACCTAGATGCGGGACCCCAAAACTGACATTGCGGAGAGGTAAGTACTGTAGCAAAGGATCAGACCGATTTGAGGTCTAACAATGCACTTTTGAAGCACTTATATTATCCATTTAACATAATGATCTATTAAATATGCATTTGTATACCACGAAGAAGCTCAACCTAGGACAGCTTGCTCTACCGACCAAAAAAAAAAAAAAAAAAAAAAAAAGGACAGCTTGCTATAACCTCCATGTCCATTCTTCTGACCGAAGAGTCGACTAGGAAGTGCTTTGACCATGGTGATGGGCGTGCATGGAGGAGAAGAGAAGGCGAATATTGTGATGTTGCGGGCGAGAAGCGAAATCTTTCCTTCCTATAGAATCAGGGATGGAGCCGCAAGCGAAGAAGAGTGGAGGCTGTTCGGGACTATCCTTTTTCGAGATGGCGGGTCCTAAACTCCGAATATGCTTTTCCGTCCTTGTCCGACACCACACTAGGAGAATGAAACCAATGTGCGCCATGCACGGACACAACGAGTGAATAAAAATATCTTATTACCTCCGAATCAAAGAAAGACCTGCCCGAATTTATGTGGTGTCAAATGACACGTTTTTTCGGAAGATGATGCATCATTCCTCGTCATAACATGAAAACAATGCTGACACTAGGGTTAATTCATGAAATTAATTTGCAAAAATGACTTGAGAGCTCAAATTTGATGTCAAATTTGATTTACATGAATTGACATCACATCTCACTTTAAATTAAGTAGCCATCGCATAGGCACTACGCACACAAGCAATTGCTCTTATGCTATGTTTTCGAAATAGAGAAAGGATTTCGAAACGACATATGCATGCAAAATATAATGCTTGAAACGTGAAGTGCATGAATAATTAGAGAAGTGTAAATACACCTGATGGACCTAATGGCTCAACATTGATTTTATCCACAAATCGACGTTTCCACCATCACCACATGAAGACGGTAAAAAAAAATTCTTTTTTTTTTTTTTTTACAAAAGTAATTTTATATATTTAAACAATCCTATCTTCTTTCGGGCTGTCTCCCACCTTTTCTTTTTCTTTAGTTTTTTCTGTACAGAAGTAAATGGATTTTTGTTTTGTGGGTACAAAGAAAATTTATATATTTACACATCCCTCCCTTTCTTCTAGTTATCTCTATCCGTATAAATCTAAACAGATTTTACTAAATGATTTTTTGGTCAATAATTGCCCAAGGTTGATAAATTTGTAAATGATTTTTTCGTATGTACGCATATATCTTTTTTTTTTTTCTTTCTTTTTTTAATTTTGTTCTTTCTATGTTTATCTAACGAAAAAGTATGAAATGAGGTAGAAACATGTTTGTATAATAACTCGTGGGAATGCTGAAAAGTGACATCGGAAACAAAGGATAAAGTGAATCTCGTGATGCAAACTTCCAAATCATATGAATGCCATGTGATTACAACACATATTGTATAGAACAGTCGATAAATTGAAGGGAATCGATGACTTGTCAATGAAGTTATTAACAACAAACATGACAAGCTATTGATGAGAACTTCCACTATTTGACGAGGTCATCGATACAAGTATGTAACGGTTAAGGTAGTGGAGTCGATGCAACAATAAAGTAACCATCAAAGTAGCATAATCGATGTAATCGTCAAGATAGTGGAGTTAATGTAACCGTTAAAGCATAGGAATTGACAATCTCATGTTGCTCAATAGTAGGAGTCATGCAGAACATGTTTAATCTCTTAGTAACCCTCTATGTAGTTATCGGTAGTTGGTTATAGATACCTCAAGTATAGACTTTGTAAGAATCCTCCGAATTAATTACAGATCTCAAGTTCTTCTGAAAATGTATGTTCATCTATACTTTCCTACAGTTATCTTTCCTTAATGATGACAATTGTTCCAATATTTGCATCTTTAAATTTCTTGTCATTTCCCTTCCCATCCATAATCAACAAAAGACCATTTACAACTTTTGTCGATTTTAAAGTTATTTATTCTACTTTTCAGTGAAACATCTTTTTGACACACCTCTTAAGACTCATTTTGTTGACTCGAGAAGACTATGTGACAAGAACCAAAAATCAACAAGAGTCTGGCAATGTTGCTGGCAACAATAACCCATTATCACAAATTCGTAATGAGGCTATCGTGCATTCTGAGTCCTCAGTCACCAAAAGAGTGGGAGAGGATTACCGACAGGGAGATGTTGATTTTCTATGACACCATGGTGAAGAACGGTTTACGCAAGTTGCACCAAATCCCAATAAGATGTCAACCATGCAAAGATTGTTCGAACAAAATTATGAGGCCAATTATATCATTAGCCATTTGTCAGATGTGATTAGGCCGATGGTCATCAATACTATAAAAAGATGCTCCGTCAAGGCTAGATCCTTGAACCAACCACTACAAGCAAAACCAGTGGTAACGGGTATGTTCTTAGTCTCTCCGCTTTTAATAATGTCGATAATGTTTGTTAGAGTAATCAAGCCCCTGTAAGTTAAGTGGAAGCCTGAATCTTTTGATCAATGCCAAAATAATAAAAATAATCAAAACAATATGGTCAAAATAACCAAATTGGTAATAACTAATTTGGCAAACCAGACTAGCCGACAAATTGGCCAAATGCCAAATGTAGAGAATTTAAGGCAGCGATTGCTTTGGCACCACCTATTGTGTACGTTCACGTCGAGCCTAATTTGCCAACTAGTATTGAGATGGATAATCTGGCAAGACCAGCATCACCGCCTTGGGGTAAAATGGCCAATCATATCCTCAATTTAACATAAAACTGTTTGTTGAAAAAGTTCGACAACAATCAAGATGAAATAAGGGTATTATAACCCACCCGTAGATAGCCGTGATGGTTGGGTTTCACTACCTCACCGCAGAGGGAATGAGTTCAAATCTTAGAATGCTCGCGACTTAAGGTGGAGTCCCAGTGGTGGTTTATCACCAGCCCTCTCGGAGGTTTACGTCTAAATAGTAGTTTGCGGTGAGTCCCACCGGTGCTTCCAAAGACCGGAGGCCGTGTGATCCTCGAAGGGTGATCTCTGGCAGTCCTCGGTCATAAAAATAAAAATAATAATAATAATAATAATAAGGGTTTTATAAGATCTGTATATATGAAACCTTATCTTGAGTGTGTTGATAATCATCATTTTCCTATTGGTTTTAAAATCAATGACTTTGTCATCTTCATGAGAAAAGATGAATGATTGACCATCGGACACATAAATCGATTTGTAGCCCAACATGGAGATGCAGGAACAAATGAATTCTTAATACTTAAGTTGTCTCATTTGTCTTTATCAGAAATTGTCTGTATCTGGTATGGTAATTTACCATCCAACGTTAGGCAAAGTTAGAAATATTGGAAAACAACCTAGTGGTATTTTGATGATCACCGAACTGTCTCTGAGTTCTAACATTTACCATGACAAGTGCGGATAGTGAAATTATTCATATCATCAATGATCTTGGTTCGGAGGATGACCGGTGGTATTTATAATGGTTCAGTGGCAATTGCCTTCTGGTGATCACTTAGGATGGGATAAGGGTATTTATAATTGTGAGGTTGTGTTTTCCAGATAGTTTTCATCGATTTCCTCTATGTCTCTTCATGTCCGAAAACCTCTTGCCCACGTTCTCATGACGCCACAATTCTGTTTCCAAGCGTTGCTCTCGTTAGACTATGCGTTAATTAACCCACGATCTTACTTCTTGGCGGTCATTGCCCTGCGATTTGCTTCTCAAGCGATAACTATCATACGATCTTGTTCCTCGGTGATAACTGTTCCCTCCAGTCATATGTTCATTTCTCCTCGATCCTTACTGCTTCACTGGTTTTGAACTTTGTGGTTGCGCCTCAACGCCATTTAAGTAAACAACCACTAGTTACTCCACAATTGGTAAGTATACTACTATGTATCTCATGTTTCCATAGAATTTTGGTGGTATTCTGCTGTTCACTAATTGCAGATGCCCACGTCAATAGTTACTAGCTGTTCTGCATCATGTATCGACAACTGAATATGCATCACCGATGTGTCAATGTCGATAAGCAACTATCAACCTCCATGGCCATTGACAAGATATCAGGTGCATGGTAATGCTCACGTGTTATTCATGTGACCGTTCACATGTTAAGGACGTGCTTGTCCATGTCTACGACTCGATTATTTATGGTGTAAACATAATGTAAACATCAAGTTGTGATTATTATAGGTAAGTTTCAATCAATGGCAAGGTTCTAATGACTGTAAGTTATATTTGCTAGTGAACGAATTAAATACCCCCCCTTTTTTCGGTCACATTAAATACCCCTTTTTACTCACCGAATTAAGTGAACTTTTTACTTAATTGAGCTTTTTAAATCAACACTAAGTAAGGTCATCCATGGGGAGAGTTTGAGCTAGTCTCACCCTCCACTCCGTTTTCTGTTGATTTTTTTTTTTTTTTGAGTTTCCTTGTTCGTTTCTTCTTTTTTCTTCTCTCCTTATTTAGATTTGGGAGCTCTCTCCTCCCAATCTAATTCTAGATTTGAGAGTTTGAACTCTCCTAATTTAGTTCTAGCCTAAGAGTTTTTCCCTCTTGCTTTAGATATGGAAGTTTAATAATATTTCGGGGATTCGATACCCCAGTGCCTTGTCCATGTAGAGGTCCTCCGCCTCCAATTTTAATGATGATCACAAGAGCTCTAGCGTCTCGTTAAACTATGAGTTTTTATTTTTCATAAGTTGGAACTATGTTTATTCAACCTATTTTGGTTGTCTCCGTATAGCGATGGTGTAGAGGAAGCCGAATTTAGGTACGCACCACCATCTAGCAACGCCGTAGTTATTGAAGAAGGAATTCATTAATGATGATATGAGATCCAGTATTGGCCATCAATTATTTTGCTTGACAAATCCGTTCTTATCAAATGGGTATGTGTTTAACCATGCTGGTATTTTATCGATCCTCCTTGTTTATTGGATTTGGCTTTGTTTTGTAGTATTCTGATCTTTACTTTGATTTGATTTGCCAGGAAAATCTATGTACTACTCATGTATCTTTCTAAGCGATGAATACAATTTTTTCAACCAAAAAAAAAAAAAAAAGTAAGGTTATCCAACAACTTTAATCTCTTTAAATGCTCTATTTCTAATTTTTGGCACTTAATTAGATTATCCAATAAACTGTATTGGAGGGGTTTACTAGGAGCTTGTGTGATAAAATTATAAGGAATGATTTGATAAGTGCTAAAAATTTGAGTATTGAAAATTAATTGTTAAGTATCGAAGTACTGAAACTTTTTTTGTTTGTTCTACTCTAACAATGGTTAACTAACCTAACAATGGTTAGCTAATCTAACCCAAGTAAACTAGCTTAACTAGGGTAGGCTAACCTAACTAACTAATCTAACTAAAATAATTACACTAACCAAACTAATCTAACTAACCAAACTAACTACCTAACCATTCTAGTTACACTAACTAGGATTAACCATTAATCCTAATTAACCCTAATCTAACCCCTAAGTGTAATTAACAACCTAATCTAGTATTAGGGAGTTAACTCACCGGATTAGGATAGCAGCGGGTTCACGACGACGACGGTGAAAAATCGAGAAAACCGGGTCTCCAACGGAGGCCTAACGGCTGTAGAAAACAACCCTACAAGGCTCACAGCCAAGAGGGGTTACTGGGCGATTCTGTGGAAGGCTTCAGTGGCTGCTGGTTAGAGGAGTTGGGTGGCTGATCAGTGCAGTGTTGCCGGGCCATGGAGGGTAAACAGTGGCTGGTGGTTTGGTGGAAGGAGCTGGGTGGTTGCTGACTGTGGCTAAGGAGGCGGTGAGCTGGTTGCTCGGCTATGGACACAAAACGAGTGGGCGGAGGGTGTTTTCCTGTGGGAGGGTTGTTGATCAGCCGGAGTTGGCGAACGGACGATGTGGCTGAGGTGGACGACTGCTAGACCTGAACGACTGGCTGAACGTGCAGAGGAAATGGAAGCAAACGGCAGCAAGGAGATGAAGCTAAGGGAAAGTGAAATGAAGAGGAAGAAGGAAGTGTGCGGCTGAAGCAGGGGGAGGGAAGGAGAGAGGGAAAATTGAAGGGGAAAGGAAGTGAAACTTGTGGCCAATGAGGGCTTAGGGAAAATATCAAGCCACTCAAGTGTTATGCCCCAAAGTCTTCATGCCATTTAGTCAAGCATCCCTCCAATCACAAATTAGCCTTCAGACCTCACAAATAAAATCATTTTGGTGTAGAAAAATGGGCCTCTCTTCAGCCATCCGAATTTCCCTTCCTTTTCTGATTTGTCCGAAATCGATTTTTCCGCAAAATTCCGTACTAGACGAAAATTCTCCAAAAGATGAGACGACGTCCTAAAAATGAATTGTGACATGCTTGAACGTTCGATTCCCGAAACTGAATTCAATTTCGTGGTTAAAATTGACTGGACGTGATTTTAGTACAACCTAACCCATCGGGTGGCTTTTAGGGATTTTAGCGCGTTCGACCCGTGGTCGATAATTTTTTATACACGTTTGTGCATCTCTGTCTCGTAGATGACTCTCGATTGTCGTAAAAATTGCAAGGTTTCAATTACGTGTATCGAGTACAATTTTGATAGAAAATTGGGTTAGTGCCGTTCGACGCGAATTTCGCAATCACGCGGAATCACCCGCGATTCAATTATGTGATTCCATCGAATTGGCCTATGTCTGATCTCAATTCGATTATAACAGTGTCATATTAACTCTTGTTGATTATTACAGTCGAGCAGTCGATTTCTGATCGAATTCTCTAGTCTGTTGCGTTTATATCCCTTAACGGTTTCACTTATTAGATTAGTTAACTCAAGAGTGGCCAATTTAGAGTAAAATGAGCATAGGCTGGTTGACGAAATAACCATTTCATATTTTCGAAACGGGGGTCGAATTTGAGAATGTCAAAAAATGGACTCATCTACAATCTCAATTTCACACAAATGCAATTCAGACCTAGTGTAGAGCAAATCAACATAGGTTTGGTTTTTTATGATTTTGCCTAACCAAAACATCTTCAAAAATTCTGGAAAAAATATATGTTGTAACAAGACGGTTTTACACAAATTTCGTGGAGAATTTTTTTTTTCCAGATTTTGACACAAAAATCAATATGAAAATAACAAAATAGAAAATCGGAACAAAGTCAGAAACACAAATTAACCTAAAACTACTACAAAATCGATCGATTTCGAAGATGTCTTTTGATGACCAAACAATGCCCGTTAGGGACATATGACTTATCAAATGGAAGCACTAGAAGTCTACTTTCTATACCTAGAAGGACTCGAGATCAGCAAACCTCATCTACTACCTCGTTTAAGCTAGAACACAAAGTCACTCACATAGGTATGAAATTGCATATTAATAAAGATCAAGTCCAAACAACCTCAAATTCATGATCAATGAACATCAAACTACATCAAATCATCCAATAACATCATCGATCTCAGATCTAAGCATATTTTGTAAATCTAAACTTGAATCTTAGCTTCGCTCAGTTAGGCCGATCTCGCCTAGTCGAATTCGAGGTTAAAGTGTTTACCTTTTGCTTTTTTCTTTAATTTTAAGTGTGATAAGATGAAATGAACTTCGCGGGAACATGATTGAGACTCTAAGAGATGATTGGATCACCAAAGATCGGATCGGGGTCGTTGGACCGCCAGTCCACAGCTTGGACAGAATCTGTCCTAGTTGGACCAACCTTGAACATTGATGGAAAAATAAATCATCGGAGCTATCTGATGACCGATAAGCCAATCCCGACCACAGTGAGGTTAGGGAGTATCTTAGGAACTGATCGGAAGTGGTCGGCACTTCTAGAATCACCGTTAACCGCTGGTCAAGGGAGGAGGATCAATCGTCGGTTTGATCAACGGTTCAACGACGGAGGGATGGAGCAGCTCGAATGGGTTGACCTAGCCTTTGTCGAAGCTCGGTCCGACTCCGATCACTTGAATAGAATTGAGGAGGATTAGAGGAGGTGTTGTGGCTGGAGGGACTGCCAGCAAGGGGCTACACCGGCGGTGTTGGGTGGTTGCGCATGGGGGGAGAGAGAGAGAGAGAGAGAGAGAGAGAGAGAGAGAGAGAGAGGAGAATGGGTGGTAAAAATGAGACGAGAGGGAGATTTTTCTGCTAATTTAAGTTCGAGAATTAACAAAAATGAGCCTCATTTGCATTTTAGAAGGGAAAACCCTTTTATACTAAGGCCTAATTGTCAAATCTTGGCCATTAGTTCAATTCGATAGTGAAATTTTTGATTTAATGGCAAAATTAAGTCCATTAAAAGCTAATCCCACCTAAAACATGTGCTATGATAGATCAGATGGCTTTGATTCACAAAAATCGAGGTTTAAAATGAGAATCACAGTTGGGGCTTAATTAGGGGTAAAATCATGATTTCATAAAATTTGTGGCCATTTTGTAAAATTTGAAAAACACAAGGGCATGAGGACAAATGACACACAACAAAGGGTAGTGACCTAGAATCGACTGGCAAGGGGCCGAACCAGCTCGCCTCGCTGGTGGCCGGTTGGACCGGTTGGACCGGTTAGACCAGTTCATGCTAGTTCAACCAATTCTTGACCGGTTCTAGTTGGTTCTAAGCTGGGCAGTTCCTATGAGCTTAAAATTTGTGCAATTTAATCCCTTGAGGAATAAATTGAAAAGAAAACTTGTCCAATTTGAAGAGAAATTGTTCGATTTTAATCAAATTAAGCTAATTACACCCTGTAAATACAATATATGGGTTTTCTATTTACTTAATTTAATAATTATTGTGGATAATAGCGGGCCTAGACCATGGGTATATGTGATGGAACATTATAGGCTAAAACAAGCAATTGAAATGGAATTCAATTAATATTGCGATAAACCAATTCGACCAATTACCCATGCTTAGAATAGTCTATTGCACTCAAATTGACCTTGAATTTAAGTCATGAGACTTAGGCCAAAAATAAATCGAGGCCTAATATTGAGATTGGACCTTGATTGATGAAACTAAACCTTAGTTTTAAATGGGTCAATTTGAATTTCTTCATTTGAAGCTCAATTGCTCGATTTTCCTATATTCAAGAGAGCAAAATTCCTCAAATTAGGAAGTTCTTGACTGCATCTCTCAAAATGGACCCCGGGTTTGAACTTACCTAAAAAAATGAGTGGAATACGAATGTCCGTTCGCAACTCATGAAGGATCGATTTGAACCCCCTAAATTAGGGCTCAAGATGGCAACTCACCATTTGACATGACAATTTCTAAAATTGAATGAAAGAGGGGATTAGAAATAGTCCCTAGACCAAATGTCATAAAAGGACCTATACCTAATTATGACTAAAATGAAAGTAATTGTATTTTTGGTCGATTTTGAATCTAAAGCCAAAAAAAAAAAAAAAAAAAAAGGCTCTCAATCAGATTTTGTAAAATTTTTGACACTAATTTCAAATTAGCACTAAAACAAAGTGTTTTGAGGATTTTTTTATTTATTTTATTTACTTTTTTGGTCAAAGGTTTAACTAAAAGTCAATCCTCTAGTTAATTTTTCCTAAAAGGTTGATTTTTGAGTCAAAATTTTGAAAATTTTGAAATTTGAAATTAAAGCTATTTGACATCTTTTTGGGCAAAATGCCAACTTTTAACTCTGAATTGACTTTTGATCAAATGGTTAACTAAAAAGTCAATCTAAAAGTCAAGCATTTGACATTTTGGGCTTTTGTTGAAAATGAATAGGAAACTCCTTAAAAGTGACTATGTGAAAGAAAGAAACAAAAACAATGCTTTTTGGTCAATAAACAGGCTTCGTCGTGATCGGAAGCCTTAATCTTGGTTTTTACCTTTTTGACGTGTCAACTAAAAATTAGGTGTCAGTAGTTGAAAGTCAGGAAATAGTTGGTTATGTATAAGGTTGCCAATAAGACAAGAAAAAAGTGGTGAATGCTAAGAGTGGCAATCAAGGAGAAGTAATAGACTGATGGCTACTAGTTTGCCCTATAAATACTAACCTATTCAACAAAGAGGCCCCCGAGCAATACAACTACTATCTTTATTTTATCGCATTTTAGCTGTAGTTTTCAAGATTCCTATCGTAGATTACATTCCGATGTGTGTCTTTATTCGGTTTAACATCGTCAATTAAATTCTGATGTTGTTTCATAAGCTCAACGTCATTGATTAAATTTCGGCGTTGTATTGTATTGCTCTTGATTAAATTCCAGCTATACACATAAAACAAGCTATGTTGTGGATTAAATTCCGGCATAATTTGAGCTCGAAGTGTAGGCTCTTTAGCTACTTGTGTTCAGATTATATCATTGATTAAATTCCAATGCAATTTGTGCCAGGAAGCCATTGGTCTTTGAGTCATATGAGTATCAATTATCAAGGTTGTATATACAAGGTGAGGATAAAATTTACCCTTGCATTTGACATTCTCTTTTTGGACTCAACATAGAAATTGAGTCTCCTATAATAAAACCAAAATGCATCATTTGGTGAAAGATTTTTCGCAAGAAACAAAACCGGCGAAACAGGTACTGAAAATTTGGCAAACCAAAGTAGCCAATAGATTGGCCAAATGCCAAATGCAGAGAATTTTAAGGCTCATGATTGCCAAAGCACTACCTAGGGTAAAATGGCCAACCAAATCCTCAATTTAACCTAGCACAATCTTTTGAAGAAGTTCAACAACACTTAGGGTGGGATGAGGGTATTATATATATAACCTTATTTTGTTTATTTTTTTGTCGAAATATGAAACATTATCTTGAGTGGGTCAATAATCAATATTTTCATTTTAGTTCCAAAATCCATGACTTTGCCATCTTCACAAGCAAAGGTGAACCATCGACCATCGAACACAAATTGATTTGTAGCCCAACATGGGATGCAAGAACAAATGAATTCTTAAGACTTAAGTTGTTTCTTCGTCTTTATCAAAAATTGTCTTTATCTAGTATGCTAATTCTCACCCAACATTGGGCAAAGATGGAAAGATAATTCTATTCTCAATTTTATACAATGATATATGAAGTATCAATCATTGATTTGGCTAGATTTTACCAAGAAAATAATGATTCGGTCAATCAATTTGTTGCTCAATTCAAGAAGGCTAGAAATAGATGCCTCACTTCACTCTTATAAAAAGAAAATTACAAATCTAGCTTTCAATGGATTAAAGTTCAAATTGAAAGGAAGATTCAAAGGCCAAGACTTTGCCGATTTATTATAATTGGCAATGGGAGTGTCTAAGTATGAGCAATTGCCTGAAAAAGAGATAAAAGGCCACATGTTGAAAATTACACAAAATGTGGCTTTAAAGACATGAGTCATAGGATGAATCTAATTAAGATGAAAATACTGAAATAACTATAGGAAAAATGATGCTCGACAAGCGCTATATTTGTCCATCCTAAAGCCTGCCAAAATAAAGAAATTAAAATGGCTAGGGTTAAAGATTCTTCGGTTTACTCTTTCCTTATTAATAAATCGAGCAAAATTGTCAACTTACTTTCGAAAGATGGTCCAATTAAATTAAATGCAAGGCATCTTATTCCAAATAAAGAAGATTTAGTAAACAAAAAATATTGCAAAGCTCAATGTTCTTTTGCAAATTTTCCTTATCTTTACTTTCTTGCAATTTATCTTTATTGCAATTTACATCATTGGCCAAAATTGTTTTTGGTGTTCATATCTTTTAATTTCTTGTCATTTACTTCATAAAATCAACATAGAACTTTTGAAACCTTTGTTGATTCTTTTCGATCCATGCAGATTCCAAAAGATATTTTGCTAACTTTTCTATGAATTACATACTAATCTAGAGATCTAGAATTCACTTGTTGTAGATGTGCTCTTGCCAACATTGGTCATGTTCAAAATATATCTCGAGATTGAGCATGAAGAGGAAATAGTCCTAATCCACATAGGTTTCCTAATTAAAGAAGGTTTCCTATTTTGGATCCAATTCTTGCCTATATATAAGAAGTGGATGTTTTCTATGGAGAGTGTCAAAGAGGAGCTTTTGCTTGTGAATTACATCCCAAGTGTTTGAAGCCAATTAAATCTTGTGGTAAGATTTGTTAATTCCTTTGTGAGATCGAGAAATTATTTTGTCAGAAAGTATTGGGCTAGAAACTACGTAAGTTATTAAGTATAATTAGGGGCATGAAAACACTATGAGTGCTTAAGTGACTTGAGTGCGGTTGTAATCTTTAGTGTATCACTTGATCTATTGTAGAATTCTTTGATGCTCTCCTCATTGACATAGGTTGCATTAATCGAATCACATAAATTCATCGAGTTATCGCAATACGCTCCTAGATTGATTGAGGATCCCGAGGAGAAAACGATGAGGTTTAGGGATGGCCTTCGACTAGAGCTGAAAAATCCGCTAGTATCGCTCGATCTAAAGAATTATAATGAGGTGTATGGACGAGCCCAATTGATAGAAAGAATCTGAACGAACAAGCCACCGCATTTGGGTCATGGTTTGGGTTTAACCAAGATGGGAATTAGTTTGGAAAGAGACCGATGACAGGGGAAATGTATCCCATTCCACCCAACAGGTAGGGTGGGATAGGAAAGTTAGCAAACCAATTTAGATTGATTCATTCCTGCAAAGGACAGCATGGATCGGCCTCATGTCTTGCTAGGACGAGTGTTTGTTTTATATGTGGCCAGCCGGGTCACATAGCTAGGAACTGCCACCGAAGACAAATGGGATAGCAGTTACCGCCACCACCACCGATGGGTCAGATTTGAGGAGTCACGCCACCAAATGCACCACAAGGTGGTTTGAACCGACCTCCAGCTTAAGGAAGGACGTATGCTATCATGAGAGGACAGGCGGAGGATATGCCTAATGTGATCACAGGTACAGTCTCGTTGAACAACCATGCTGCTTATACTTTATTTGACCTTGGAGCTACTCTATCATTTATAGCCGAACAGTATGTTAAGTTGGTAGGATTGATTCCTGAGTTGTTGGAGTCAGTGATTAGTATATCTACACCATTAAAGGATAAGGTGTTAGCTATAGTGGGTTGTCTTGGTTGCACATTAGCGATTGGTGAGCGAGAGGGGAAGATAGACTTGATAGTCCTAGCCATGTATCATTTTGATGTATAATTGGCATGGACTAGATCAACAAGCAACGAGCTAAGATGAACTGCTATTGTAAAGCGATTCAGTTTAACCCGTTAGCGGATGAGAGCTTCGAGTTTATTGGAAGTCGAGGAGGACCCTTGATTACTTTAATCTCGTCGCTAGAGGCAACCCCTTTGTTAGATGGGGGTTGTCAAGGTTACCTAGCGACTGTCATGGATACGACAGTTGAGGATCAAAAGATAAAAGATATTACAGTAGTCCAAAAGTTTCCAGATGTGTTTCCAAAGGAGTTGCTAGGTCTGCGGCCAGAGAGGGAGATTGAGTTCGTGAATGAGTTAGCCCCTGGGATAGAGCCAATCTCTAGAGCTCCTTACCGGATGGCGTTATTGGAGTTGAAAGAACTGAAGGTGCAGATGTAGGAGTTGTTGGATAAAGGATTCATACGTCCCAATGCATCACCTTGGGGAGCACCAGTTCTATTCGTAAAGAAGAAAGATGGTTCGTTGTGTCTGTGCAGCGACTATCGACAACTCAATCAGGTGACGATCAAGAATAAGTACCCACTGCTTAGGATTGATGACTTGTTCGATCAGTTGCAAAGAGCATCGATATTTTCTAAAATTGAACTGAGGACAGGATATCATCAACTGAGGATTAGGAAGAGGACATACCGAAGTTAGCGTTTAGTACTCGATATGGCTATTATGAGTTCACTATAATGCCGTTTGATTTGACGAACGCTCCGGCTGCTTTTATGGATTTAATTAACAGAGTGTTCAAGAAGTACCTAGATCAGTTTGTGATCGTTTTCATCAACAACATCCTGGTGTACTCTAGAAGTCCAGAGGAGCATGAAAGACATTTAAGGATGGTACTCTAGACTTTGAGGATTCATGAACTATACGCTAAGTTCAACAAATGCGAGTTTTGGTTGACTTGTGTTGCTTTCCTAGGTCACGTGATTTCAGGCGAAGGAATCTCTACGGACCCATCCAAGATTGAAACAGTTATTAGCTAGCCAAGACTGATTACAGTGATAGAGATCAGAAGCTTTATGGGTTTAGCAGGGTATTACAAAAGGTTTGTGGAAGGGTTTTCAGCTTTAGCCTCATTGTTGTTTCAACTTCTGAAGAAGGAAGAGAAGTTTGTGAGGATAGACAAGTACGAGTGTAGTTTCCAAGAGCTTAAGCAGAAGTTGACTACCGCTCCTATGCTGATCATACCATTTGGTCCTGGAGGATACGAGATCTATAGTGATGTGTCGTTTAGAGGATTAGGTTGCATGTTCATGCAACATGGTAGGGTTGTTGCATATGTGTCCCGCCAGTTAAGACCTCACGAGCTGATTTACCCGATGCATGACTTAGAACTCGCAGCAATTATTTTCGCCATGAAGATTTGGAGACATTATATGTGCGGAGAAATATTCTAGATCTTCACTGAGCATCAAAGTCTCAAGTATCCATTCTCTAAGAAGTAGTTGAATATGAGACATCATCGATGGATGGAACTCCTGAAGGACTATGATTGCAACATTCTGTATCACTTTGAAAAGGTGAATAAAGTCGCAGATGTGCTGAGTCGAAAGTCTTCAGTTGCGCATATGCTAGTTAATGAGTGGAATTTGCTCGAGAAGGCTCGAGATTCAGTTGTCAAATTTGAGGTAGGCCACATTTCAAATCTTATGACCACCCTCAAAATTGAGCTGGAAGTGTAGATTAGAATCAAGACGCTTCAGCCGACATATTCAGATATTCAGAAAATCCTGCAACAGGATACCGAGAAGAGGAAAGCTGACTCTCTGATTGCTGAAGACGGAACATTAAGGTTCCGAGGACGATTGTGTGTGCTTGACGATGCAAAGCTTAAGAAAGAAATCTTATCAAAAGCTCATCGTAGCAGTTACAGCATTCATCCTGGTAATACAAAAATGTATTAGAATCTGCATCAACATTATTGGTGGTCTGGTATAAAGGCGGATATCGCCAAGCATGTCGCCAAGTGTCTGACGTGTCAACAAGTGAAGGCACATCATGGTAAGTTGAGAGGACTTCTACAACCTCTTGAGATTCCCGAGTTGAAATGGAAACATATTACAATGGATTTTATGATGGGCTTACCAAGGAGTCAAAGAGGTAATGACTCTATTTGGGTAATGGTTGACAAACTGACAAAGTTGCCTCACTTCATCGCAGTATGGAAGGACCTTGATTTGGATAGGCATGCAGAGTTATACGTGCATCAGATAGTTCATCTGCAAGGAGTGCCAGTGATGATTACTTCAGATAGAGACCCAAGGTTCCTCGCCACCTTTTGGAAAAGTTTGCAAAGTGCTTTGGGAACGAAGCTGCAATATAGTACGGCATATCATCCTTAGACGAATGGCCAGTCGAAGAGGTCGATCCAAGCCCTCGAAGACATGCTAAGAGCTCATGTGTGGGATTTCAAGGGAAGCTGGGAGGAACAGCTTCATCTTATCAAGTTCACCTACAACAACAGCTACCAGCAGAGCATTCAGATGGCACCATTTGAAGCGTTGTATGGCAGAGCATGCAGAACACTAGTGTGTTGGGATGAGGTCGAGAACGAAAGATCACAGGCCCAAAGTTAGTTTAGCAGTCAGTGGATGCAGTTGCCGTAATCGAAGACAAATTGAAGATTGCTCAAAGCTGCTAGAAAAGCTATGCAGATAAGCGCCAAAGACCATTGGAATTCCAAGTTGGTGATCACGTCTTTCTGAAGGTGTCACCGATTAGGGGTACTGCACGCTTTGGTAAGAAGGGAAAGCTGAGTCCGAGGTATGTAGGTCCATTTGAGATTCTTGAAAGAATCGGGATCCTAGTGTATTGTCTTGCATTATCACCAAAGTTGGTGCAAGTGTATGACGTTTTTCACGTGTCGATGTTGAAGAAGTATGAGCTCAACCTTACCCATGTACTTAATTTTGAGGAATTAAATGTGGACGACAGAATGTCGTACGTAGCTAGCCTGGTTTAGATTGTGGATCCGAAAGAAAATGTTCTGTGCATCAAGACCATTCCGTTGGTCAAAGTGGTCTAGCAACACCACATCATTGAAGGAGCATCTTGGGAAAATGAAGAGTTGATGAGAAAACTATACCCCCATCTTTTTGTTTAAGATTTGTAATGGTTTAAATTTTGAGGACGAATGTTTATAAGAGGGGAATAGATGTGACATCCTAATTTTCCACTTCTGTTTTCAATTGAATGAATCGAGTTTTCATCGATGCACCTATAGCCTTTTTCTCTGAGTTGACCACTCACGAGTTAACTAATCTATTAGGTGAAGTCGTTAAGGAATTTTAACGCTACAGACTCAAGAGTTCGATCAGGAATCTACTACTCGACCGTGCTAGTTTGCAAATGTCAATACGACACTATCAAAATTGATCAGAGATCAAAGATAGGTTGATTCGACTGAGATATGTGATCAGTGAGTGAGTGATTCCACCTGATTGCAAAATTCTCGTCAAATGACACTAAACTAATTATTCTGTCTTTTTTGTACCTTGTGTTCGTATTTGAAACCTCGAGATTTCCATGACAATTGAGACTCATCAATGTGTCGAAGATGTATATTGTGGCTCGAAAATAACCGACTATAGATCAAATGTACTAAAAATTCCCGAAAGCTACCCGGTAGATTATGACGTGCTAAAATTGCGCCATATTAAAATTAAGTGCGAATTTAAACCCGATTTCAGAAATTAAAAGTTCTATAATGTCACCGTTCATTTTAGGAACGTCGACTCATCCTCCAAAGATTCGAGATTTTCGGCGAAAAGGCAAAGTACGGTTATTTTGGATCAGGAAATTCGTAAGCTTGCTTTTGACGAGGAAAAATGTGAATTGGGATGATGGCACCTTCATGGGATTTATAGACTTCAAATTGAGTTAATTTGATGGAGAATTGAAGAGGAATTGAATGGATTTGATGAGCAAAGGTGCAAAATTCGTAGGCCCCATGCCCCTCAACCTTTTGGACCACTTGGGAGGCTTGTTTGAGAAGCCAAGGGGCTGCAACTTGGCTGAGGATGCCAACCAAGGTGGTGGGCAACCACTTGAGGGCTTAAGATATTTTGGTGGTCCCCTCCTTGACCAGCAACCCTTCTTCTTCCTCATTTAGCTTCACTTTCTCCACTGTTGAGGTGTTTAGAGAGCTTGAGAAACTAGAGGAAAGCCAGCAGTAATCTCCCCTTGGCTGTCGCACACCGCCTAGGCCATCAGAGCCACCATCGGACCCCGTTCCTCCTATGTTTTCTCTTCTTCCAGTTTTTGCTCCAACTGACCTTTCTCCAAAGATCCGAGTTAAAAGTTACCTTCCCATGTGAACCAGCTCACGTGCCACCCACCATCATCTTCAGCACATCCAAACCGTATGAGATTACCTTGCCGCTCGCCATAACGATCTGCTGGCCAAAAGCTGCCAGACGTGGTACCGCTTGGAGTCTGCCCGCCCGCATTGTTTTGTGAATTTCGTGAATTTCCTCCCACTACAACCCTTCCTCCACCCATTCCAACTACCAACAAGTCCCTCTTGACCCCCCAGGTGTCGCCGATTGCCAGTCACTAGCTCGCCGGAGCTCTGATCAACCCTTTCTTGCCGTTGTAACCGCTAGTTCCCTCTCTTGGTTTAGCCAAGAACAGAAGCCGAACCGGCAAGGGTCTTCAGTCTTCGTGGCCCGTTTCCAAGCCTTTCCTGGCATTGGTTAGTGTCACCGCTAGAAGGATTGTTGCCCGCCTTGGCATCGCTGTTGCCGTGAACTCATCGGAACGCTAAACTAGTGAGTTTACTCACTAAACATTGCTTAGGAGGTTAATTATGTTTAAGGGATAGTTATATTAAGTTAAGTATGGTTAGGTGGTTACATTAGCTTAGTTAATTGTTGATTAGATTAAGGGATGTGATTAGTTTAGTGGATAATTAATTACGGCTAATTAGCTTATTAATTAGTGTAATCTTCATTAGGCCCTTAATGAATTATTTTAAATTAATTAATTATTTCGAATTTATAAATATTATTTTATTAAATTAAATTAATATAAAATATTATTTATTTATTTTCGGAATATATTTAATAATTTATTTTTTTCTGGAAATTAGACTAGGTTAGCTGGTTATCGGAATTTCGTGGTGATTGCAATGATGTGTCCAGATTATGCATTTGATGGTTGGATTGTGCAAATTGAGTGATGATTGTGGAAATGTGGAATTTATTCAAAAAAGTCCCGGGTGTCAGGTTTTGACACTGAAAATGGATTTTAAGTACCATGTCTAATAGTGGGGTTTGAAAAAGGAAAGGTATTAGTTTTTTTTTTTTTTTCGAATTGACTGTGTACCCACGCATGACTATTTTCTGGATATTTTTAATATGAAGAAAATAGGCCAGGATCACTATTTTAATTAAGGCATTTGAGTACAATGCATGGTATCTTGGCCCGAGATTGATTGGTTGTGTGTTGGTTAATGAGAACTTATCTCGAGCTTTTAAGCCGGACGTTAGCTTATATGGGATACCCACTCGGTGGGACTTGTGTTGCAGTAGATTATGGACCTACGCTCCTTCAAGAAAGCCGTCTATTGAGAGACGTTGCCATGCTCGATGGTGGTGAGTCGATGCCTGGCTACGCCAATAGACACCGAACTTATGAGTAGGTCGTAACCCTATAAGGGTCAAGTAAAAATTGGAACGCATGATTGATTGAGTTTGATACGCCTGATTTTGAGACAAAACTATGTGACATGGTATGTGACGTGTCATAACGGTTTGGCCTTATAATCGGGACCCCTGTGATTTTATTGAGTTGAGAGAGGCGTTTCAATTGTTATATGCATTAATTATACGCAGTTGTGATATGAACTGTGGTGATGTGTAGGAAGGAACTGAGCCGAGGTAAGTCATCTGTCTTAATTGTGTGGTTGTGTGGCTAGAGCACCATCAGCTGTATTTTCTTCCTAATAGGGGTTTAGGGGGTGAACTTATTGAGACATTGTCTCACCTTGTCGTGGGCTCAATTTTCAGGTCCGTAGGTGGAGGACCAAAGCCTCGAGTCTGTGGAGGTGGAGTTTGAAGGATCGATGTTTGTGTCCGATGAGTAGGTCGTAGGACAGCTTCCTTTTGAGAGTCGATCTTTTGTAGAATTTTGACCAGACTCGTTTTGTAACTAAACCCCGTTGTTTATAAAAGTTGGCTTTTGTAAATGTGCCTTGCTTTCCTATCCCATGTTGTTTGTTGTCAGGGGTTTAATGTTTTGCTTCCGCATGTGCATTAAAACGAATTGGGTTGGCGATGAGACTTGGTAACATCGCATTTGTATCGACTATTGAGGGATGGGCGTGCGCTCGAGGATCGGGGCGTGACAAGTTTTGCTTGGAGCTATTAGACTAATTTTACCTGAAGTAAGACATAGTGAGACATCACACTATTACTAGTGAATCACAACATGGTGTGAAGTTGATAAGCAAAACATTACCAGAAAATGGCTCATACTCTCTAGTGAATAGATCCCCATCAATTGCGATTGGATGTCGAACTCTTGAAAAAGTGTGGTAAAATAACATTTACTAATTATTTTTATTTAGAATATTTGATTGCATATGTTATGTTCGAGTGAGTGATGGTAAACTTAACGGCAGGACAAGAAAGTGCATGTTTCTAGGTTACGCTAAGTTGTGGTGCTCGGAATAAAAATTTACGTGTTATCAACAGAGAAATTACTTTTGCCAGTACTTCTGGCTAGGAGTATTGTTAGCAGTGTTCAAACGGATTTGGATGGTGCTCAGCTGAAAATAGAGTTGTAACCAGAAATTTTTTAGGTAGCATGTTCTAGTGAAGTTATTGACATAGATGGTGCTTAAAGCAAGTTGGAGCTTGTAGAGCTAACGGTTGTTGTTAACTACTAATATTGACAATGCATGTGTTCGATTTTTTGACAAACATGAATGCAATAATGGTTTTGCTTTATCTGTGGCTAAGGAGTGGCCTTATTGGTCGCGACTAAGGGTTGCCTTGCTTGTGGTTGAAAGGCCCGTAAAGGCCCTTATTGTGACATCTTGGATTTTCACTTCTGCTTTCAATTGAATAAATCAGGCCTTACATCGACGCGCCTATAGTGCTATTCTCAAAGCTGATCACTCATGAGATGACTAGACTATCTAGGGAAGTCAATAAGAGATTTTAATGCAATAGACTTGGAAATTCAACTAGGAATCGATTACTCGACCATGCTCATCTGCAAAGATCATTACGGCACAGTTAAAAAAAATGATTAGAGATCAAGGATAGGTTGGTTCGACTGAGATGTGTGGCTAAACATGGGTGATTCCACTAAATTGCAAAATTCTCGTCAATCGGTACTAGACTGATTTTTCTATCGTTTTGGGACCCTGTGTTCGTATTTGAAACCTCGGGATTTTCACGACTATCAAGAGTTGCCAATGTGTCAAAGAGGTTCATTGTGGCTCGAAGAAAATCAACTACAAGTCATTTACCGAAATTTTTTTTGAAGCTACCCAATTGCTTAGGCCATGCTAAAATTGCACTAGACTAAAATTAACCGCGAATTTAAATCTGATTTATGGAATTGAAAGTTCTATGATGTCACAAGTCATTTTAGGAATGTCGACTTAATTTCCGAAGATTTTTTTGCAAACCGAGATTTTTTGGAGAAAAGTCGAGATAGGGCCGTTTTCGACCGGGAAATTCAGATGACCATTTTCTGATCGCGAAATTGGGATGTAAATAGGTTCTATTGGCGAGGAAAAATGCTAATTTGATTGATGATACAATGGTGGAATTTATAGAGGCCAAATTGAATTTTTTCAAGTGGAATATTGGTCCAATTTGAAGGAAATCCTTCCAAAATTCGTAGCTCCCCCATGGACACAACATTTCGATCATTAAATTGGTTGAGGAAGCCAGCTTGCTTGTGGGGCCAAGTCAAGGGGACCAAAGGATAGGAGAAGACCAAGGTGGCCCCCTCCAAAGCCAAGCTGTCCCCTTCCTCTCTTCCTCTCCATTGCTGTCGAGCTTCCCTCCATTAGCCACCGAGGAAGCCAGTTGAGTAGCTGTCCTTGTCGCACGCAGTCGCTCGTCGCCGTTTGCCTACACTCCTCGCGCGCGCTGCCCTGGCCCATCCGCACATGCCGCCCACCTCAATTGTGTCCCAGCCCTATCGTCTCACCCTACTCACCATCCAACGTGTTGCTAGAGCTGTGTGGAGGTCGTCAGAGCCGCCTGGCTGCCTATCCGTCGCCATGAAGCCCCATCGAAGCTCCGCCAACCCGCCATCGGCCCTTGTTTCCCCCTTTTGTAGCCTAAAACAGAAGCAAAATCAGTAGGTTTCCAGCAACACTTGTGGCCTATTTTGAGGACGTTCCCGGCCTCAAAAGCTATGATCGCTTTGGAGAAGATTGTCCCCCACATCATTCCCATGGATTTGAACCGATCAGATCGCAAAACAAGTGAGTTTAACTCACTAATCCCTGCTTAATAGGTTAATTATGATTAGGGGTTGATTAGTGTAACACCCCGAACCCTTCGCAGTTGTTACCAGTGCCGATGTTACATCTTATTACCTCTTTCTATCTTGTACTTAAACAAGCGTCGCCAAATTTTAGGCATTTTTTTTTAAAGCGGTCCAGCGCAACTCATAGCGGAAGCAAATTAAACATCGCCATCTATCCCCTTACCACTCCATGATACAAATACACACCAGCTAAACATCATGATTCTATAAACAACTTCGACGCTTTGCTTACATACATATATAAAGCAAGATGGGGTTTCCTTTGGGTTGGTATAAAAACAAGAAATGTTAGGACTCTGCCATGTCCTACCTAAAATCTCAAAAAGAAACCTCGACCCCTAACATCATGCGTGCACAAAACCCTCCCATTGAAGTGTCGACTATCTACATCAAAAAAAGATATCTAGCTCCTACTCATCACGCGCAGGTCTCACATCCAACCCGGTGCATCAGGTGGTGGCGGCGGCAGCATCCCTCGCATCGCTCCATCCCGTCGAACGTGCACAGAAATGAACTCTTGTATGACAGGGCCCCCAGCCAGGCCGATATCATACATCACTAGACATCGCACTCGGATAAACGTCAGTCCGGGATTATAGGGACAATCTATCTCCGTACACTTTACCTCTACATCAGACAGTAGACCATAGAATACCCCGCGCTAGACGGCAGGTAGTGCCATACTGCTAATCTGAAATGTTATCCCCAAAAGGGGTGAGTACAACCACTCAGCAGATAGGGAAATCCAATAACAACTCAATGCACCATGCATACCATCATACGATGCAGGCATTGCTTACCTTTTTGATGTCATACGTATTCATGCATCATCATAGCATATATATCATCATCATGGCATCTCATATATCATTATCATTAACATGCATTTCATCATGCACATCATACCATGGATGATCATCATATCACATCACATCATCATCATCATCATACATATCATCATGCATATCATATCATGGGTGATCATCATATCACATCACATCATCATCATCATCATGCATATCATCATGCATATCATATCATAGGTGATCATCATATCACATCACATCATCATCATCATCATGCATATCATCATGCATATCATATCATGGGTGATCATCATATCACATCACATCATCATCATCATCATGCATATCATCATGCATATCATATCATTTAATTCTCATCTTTCTCTTTAATTTTGATCACCACATCACCCATCCTCAATTATCAATTTCATCATCATCCCTTCGGGTAAAGACCTCCGATAGGGTTCCCAGCATTCAGCCTCCCAGGCCACCGGGCTTCCGGCCCCCCACATTCCGGGCATCTCGCATCTCAACTAGCATCACGAGGCATTCCCTTCAGGCAGAAACCTCCGATAAGGCTTCCGGCCTTTACCCTTCTAGCCAGGCATCCCGCACCCCAATCCTAGTGTCGCAAGGCATTCCCTTCGGGCAAAGACCTCCGACAAGGCTTCCGGCCCCCCATATTCCGGGCATCCTTAATCTCCCAGGGAACCTCTGGAATTATGCCACTAGGCCACCAGACATCATCATCCACCACAACCTCTTACTCACATATCATTTTCTACTTTCACCATCCTTTTAATCTTATTATTACATAGTATGTGATTCACACATGCATCACAATTCATGATCATACATACCCAATGTCATATAACAATGCATAATAAATTCAATGAAATTCATGGCCAATAAAATAATCCATTTTTATTTTTTTATTATTATATTATTATATTATTATATTATTATATTTATTTATTTTCATAAATAAATATTACATTTAATATTTATTATTTTCCCAAAGTCATAATATTCAAGCAATCATTAAACAAACAATTAGAATCACAATTTCATACCAAATTCATGGCCAATTTGAATTTCACATGATTTCCCAATTTTCCACAAAATAGTACATGACATTCGGAAAATGGCCAGATTGCACAGTTTCCAAATAAATTCGATTAAAATACTCTTATGGCCTCCAAAAATTACGAAATTTTACAGGGTGATAGCCAACACATTTTCTTGCATTTTTCATGCAGAACTCTAAGCCAAATTCTTCATAGATTAATTTATACAACTCCACGAAGCTTCTGGAACCTCTACCGTTTCGTCCAGAATGTACATCTCCGAAATATTTAGGTTTCACCCATCTATTCTCTTTCGTTTCCTCTTAAATTTGAGTATTTTATGTATCAAGGTGTCCTTTACAAGTTTCATGAAGAGATCTAGGTTAAATAACCAAAGTATGATCGTCTTTTAAGTCCTTGAAGTCTCGGGTGTCTCGGTACACTTCACCAGAATCAATCGTCTTAAAGATCTAGCCGATTCACTAGGCTATACTCGTTCATTTCTCTTCAAATTTGATTATGTTATATTTTGAGATGTTATCTACAACTTTCATGCAGACAACAAAGTGAGATCTCTAACAGAAATCAATATGCAGTCAAGAAATCAACAAGAGGTCAGTAAAGATTTCGCAGATCTGAAGTATCCGTATAATAGAACTTTTGACCCCTCAAATCTTCATCCTTTTCTACGAATTTTCAGTATGTCATACCACAAGATGTTAGCTTCAACTTTAATGAAGACACCGAAGCCAAAATCAAACTCCAAACACACATGCAAGCCCGAACAAGCTACTGACTTCCACAAACCGAACAAGAACAGTCACACGGTTTGGACATAACCAACTCATACCTTAGTTTTCACACAAATCACACCTAGAATCGAACATGCAACCAACAAAACAAACATGCAAGAGAAGTTAAGGACTCCATTTGCCTCTAAGATGAGCAAACGACAAGCACACGGCGGCGTACGGTGGTCGGACTAGGCGGACGGACGGCGAGTACACGGCGGCACCTCCCTCTCGGCTCCGCCTCCTCTCTCTCCCTCTCGGTCTCTCCTCCCTTTCTCTCAAACACCCTCTCTCTCTCTCACCCTTTCTCGGCCAAATGATCAAGGAACCGGCCACTCTCTCTCTCCTCATCCCTCTTATACTCCCTAGAGCTCATCATATGCAATGATTGATTCACCTCACCAATGGCCAATGCATGCTCTTGCCATTTGCCACTTGTAATTTGGGCTTTCTTTTTAAATTTTGGTTTGGGCTTGGGCTTAGGCCCATCTGGCCACTCCCTTTGGGCTGGTCGAGCTCCCTTCTTGGGCCCTAATGGGCCGACTAGCTTGGCCCACCAAGCTCTAGGCTAATGGGCCCAAGGCCCATTTCGAAAATTAACCCTTTTTCTCTTTTTTTTTTTTTTTTTGAAATTCCTTCTATAATATTTTTGAATTCAAATTTTCATCTTGGCCAAAGTCTTGGGATATTTTTAATTATTGAAATTTAAATCATATGGCCAAGCATTAATGTATTAAATTTGAATTTCCACAATCACAAGCATAATTCATTAAATTAAAAGACAAAGTGGCTAAAGCATAAGCCATAAAAATTCTACCACCTAATTAAAGACATTTAACACACCTTAAGGCTTGGCTTTGAATTTCTGGGATGCCACAATTCTCCCCTCCTTAGAGAATTTCGTCCTCGAAATTCAAGCACTACTCGCGCCTTCTTGAAATAAATAAGGGTACTTTTCCCTCATCTGATCCTCACTTTCCCATGTGGCTTCCTCCACATCATGATGTCGCCATAACACCTTGCCATAACACCTTAACTAATGGGATCTTTTTGGTCCTAAGAATTTGCTCCTTTCGATCCAATATCTGCACAGGCTCTTCAATGTACCTTACTTTCTCATCCATTTTGATGGCTTCATGATCGAGTATGTGACCAGGATCCGGCTGGTACTTCCTCAACATCGATACATGAAACACATCGTGCAGATTTTCTAACTTAGGAGGTAATGCTAAACGATAAGCCACATCTCCTACTCTCAAGAATTTCAAAAGGTCCAATTAACCTAGGTCTTAGCTTACCCTTCATCCCGAATCGAGATATTCCTTTCATTGGAGATACTTTAAGGAACACATGGTCTCCTACACCGAATTCCAAAGGCCTTCTACGTCTATCTGCGTACCATTTCTGTCTATTCTGAGCTGCTCTAAGCCTTTCCCTAATAACATCAACAGCCTCAGTGGTAACTTGTACCAGTTCAGGTCCTGTCAACTTCCTTTCACCCACTTCACTCCAACAAACATGAGTCCTACATTTCCTTCTATATAATGCTTCATAAGGTGCCATGCCTATACTTTTCTGAAAGCTATTATTATAGGCAAACTCTACCAAATGCAATCTTTCATCCCAATTTCCTTTGAAATCGATTACACAAGCTCTCAGCATATCCTCCAGTATCTAGATTACTCTTTCTGATTGACCATCTATCTGAGGATGAAAAGCAGTACTAAACTGAAGCTTAGATCCTAACGCGACTTGAAGACTTTTCCAAAAATTCGAAGTAAACCTCGAATCTCGATCTGAAGTAATGGTCACTGGAACACCATGCAAGCGTACCACTTGACTTACATACATGTTTGCATACTTATTCATTGTGTAATCCATGCGAATCGCTAAGAAATGTGCCGATTTAGTCAAACGATCTACTATAACCCAAATTGAATCATGACTACTTGATGTCCTTGCCAATCTTTGCACATAGTCCATCGTTATATGTTCCCACTTCCATTCAGGAATGTCTAATGGTCTCAAAAGTCCTGCGGGTTTACGATGCTCTGCTTTTACTTGCTGACACGTCAAACATTGAGATACGTACTTAGTCGTATCTGCCTTCATACCACTCCACCAAAATTGCTGACGCAAATTTCTGTACATCTTTGTACTACCTGGGTGGATACTATAATTACTCTTATGTGCCTCCGACAGAATTTCCTTCCTTAATTCCTCATTGTCGGGAACACAAAGTCGTCCTTGACATCTTACTATTCCATCATCAGAGATCTGAAATTCTGATCTTTTCCCTAAAGATACAGCATCTTTCATTTTCAAAATCTCGGGGTCAGATTCTTTCAAAATTTTAATCTTCTGGATAATCTCTGGCTCAATCCTCAATGCACTAAGCATGCCAGTAAGACAATCCATTTCCAATTTAAATTCGGAATTTGCTACAGATTCTAACAATTTCCACTCCGCCATTCTCAAACTAGCAATTTCCATAGCCGACTTACGACTAAGAGCATCTGCTACTCTATTTGCCTTCCCCGGATGATATCGTATCTCACAATCATAGTCCTTCAACAACTCCATCCACCTCCTTTGTCTCATGTTCAACTCCTTTTGGGAGAACAGATACTTCAAACTCTTACGATCCGTTTAAATCTCAAACTTTTCCCCATACAAATAGTGTCTCCATATCTTTAAGGCAAACACTATAGCTGCTAGCTCTAAATCATGCGTCGGGTAATTCAACTCATGGGGTTTCAATTGTCTGGATGCATAGGCTACAACCTTGCCATGCTGCATCAACACACATCCTAGTCCTTTGTGAGATGCATCACTATACACTGTAAAACCATTAGGTCCAGTAGGTATAGTCAGAATTGGAGCTGAAGTCAATTTCCTTTTGAGCTCCTGAAAACTCCTTTCACATTCCCCATTCCACTCAAATTTCACATTCTTTCGAGTCAATTTAGTTAAAGGTCCTGCCAGTCTTGAAAATCCTTCAATGAACCTTCTATAATAACCAGCCAGTCCTAAGAAACTTCGTATTTCAGTAGGTGTCGTTGGTCTCGGCCAATTCACTACCATTTCAACTTTTGCCGGGTCTACTGCAATTCCATTTCCTGACACCACATGTCCTAGAAATATTATCCGATCCAACCAAAATTCACACTTACTAAACTTAGCATACAACTTTTGCTCTCTCAGAGTCTACAAAACAATTCTCAAATGTTGCTCATGCTCTTTAGGTCCTTTCGAATACACCAGAATATCATCAATAAAGACAATCACAAAGTGGTCTAAATAAGGCTGAAATATTCTATTCATCAAATCCATAAATGCAACCGGGGCGTTAGTCAATCCAAATGGCATAACAAGGAACTCATAATGTCCATAACGAGTCCCGAATGCGCCTCTTAGGGATGTCCTCCTTCTTAATTCTTAACTGATGGTATCCCGATCTCAAGTCAATCTTAGAAAAGACCGAACTTCCCTGGAGTTGGTCAAACAAATCATCAATTCTAGGCAAATGATACTTATTTTTAATAGTCACTTGATTCAACTGCCTATAATCAATACACAAGCGCATTGATCCATCTTTCTTTTTCACAAACAAGACCGGTGCACCCCAAGGTGAAGCACTTGGTCTAATGAATCCTTTGTCAAGCAACTCCTGCAGTTGCACTTTCAATTCCTTCAATTCAACTAAGGCCATTCTATATGGAGCTTTTGAAATTGGTCCCGTTCCAGGCATTAATTCAATTTCAAATTCAATCTCCCACTCTGGCGGCAATCCAGGCAATTCCTCAGGAAATACATCTTGAAATTCATTAACTACACGAACTTCCTCAAGATTAGGCTCCTCCCTGGCATAATCTCTAACTATGGCTAGGTACCCTTGACATCCTTTGTCAAGTAACTTACAAGCTTCTACTGCCGAAATAAGCGTGACAGGCAAATGGGTTTGACCTCCTAGAAATTCACAACTAGACTGATCAGGTAAAACGAATTGAATCACTTTTCTATAACAATCCATTCTAGCCCGATACTTACGAAGCCAATCCATTCCTATAATAACATCAAAATCATACATAGCCATTACAACCAAGTCTATTTCCATGTCCTTTCCTCCCCTGGATATCTTACAATTTCCACACACCAGCGTAGACAAAGAGGCGTCTCAAGAGGCATAACTTCTATCTTATTCAAACATCTATATCTTTCAGACACAAACGAATGCGTTGCACCCGTGTCAAACAATGCATATGCCTTTTCACCATTAATAAGAATCGTACCTGAGATAACATTCTTGGAAGCTTCCGCTTCCTCCTGGGTGATTGCATACACCCTTCCTTGCGTAGGTGGTCTCTGAGGATTTCCTTGCGGATTCGACCTAACAGCACTCTGGTATCCCTGTCGCACTGAGCCAACACTCACTTGCGACCTTTCTTGTGGGCAATTCCTTCTAAGATGACCCACTTGTCCACAGCCAAAACACTTCTGTTGTCCCGTACAAGGTCCTGGGCCATGGCGTTCATTACACCTCTGACAAATACCATGCTGATAGGGTGCTTTCCCTATATTTAGACCACTCTTTGCCCCTCCAAAATTTCCAAAGTTACCCTTCTTCTTCACATTCCAGGTCTGACCTTGACCAGAATAAGGTCTCTTCCCTTTTCTCATATCACTAAAATTCAACGATTTCTTAAATTCTGACCGTTCCCTCAACAACTCCTGCTCCACTAATTGTGCCCTTTCATAAATCTCATTGTAATCTCTTATGCTTAAAGGCACCAGTTGCTTTCTAATGTCAGTCCTCAGCCCTTTCAGGAATATCTTAGCCTTCTCTTCCTGATCCTCAATCAATCTAGGAGCATATCTAGATAATTCAGAAAATCTAGCCTCATACTTGATCTACAACCAACCCCTTTTGTTCTAGCTGAACAAACTCAGTAATCTTCCTATCCTTAGCACAATCAGAGAAATGCTTTCTATTGAAAGCCCTAACAAACTCCTCCCAGTTCACATTAGTACCTGGTGGAAAGATTATGTCCTTCGAAACTCTCCACCAAAACTTCGCATTTCCCTCCAATTGGTACTCTGCTAAAACTATTTTCTCAAAGATCGGTGCAGTCAACAGCCAGAAAATTCGTTCCATTCCATCAATCCGAGTGCTCTGCCTCCTTAGGACTTCCCATTCCATTAAACTTAAGTGGCTTCACTTCAAAAACTGCTCCACTAGTCCCCGAGTACGGCGTTACGCCGGGCATTCTTTGCGCGCCTGCCCTCTCCATCAGATTTCCAATATTGGCCAATGCCTGCGGGGATATCTTCCATTCGGGGTTCAGCCCTTGCAGCAGAGGCTTCAGCCCTCGATGGATGAGCACTTCCAGCTCGCACCATGACTCTCATGCAATTTCCAAGCATTGCCTCAGGAATAATCTAAGACTCACTGCCTCTACTCAAAGCAATTACTGCTACTACATAAGTAACATATACATGTTACTGGCAACTCAAGGCAAACTACTGAGGGTCTACGAGTGAATAACCATCACCCGTTATTCAATTATTTCATTCCACATCCTATGGTGTGTATTGTCATCATGCTCCTCAATTCCAATTGAGGCTCCTTATCACTCCACCTATAACCATTCGCTCTAATACCAAAAAGGGCGACCGTAACACCCCGAGCCTTTCGCAGGTCGTTACCAGTGCCGATGTTACATCTTATTACCTCTTTCTATCTTGTACTTAAACAAGCGTCACCAAATTTCAGGCATTTTTAAAAGCGGTCCCAGCGCAACTCATAGCGGAAGCAAATTAAACATCGCCATCTATTCCCTTACCACTCCATGATACAAATACACATCAGCTAAACATCATGATTTTATAAACAACTTCGACGCTTTGCTTACATACATATATAAAGTAAGATGGGGTTTCCTTTGGGTCGGTACAAAAACAAGAAAGGTTAGGACTCTGCCATGTCCTACCTAAAATCTCAAAAAGAAACCTCGACCCCTAACATCATGCGTGCACAAAACCCTCCCATCGAAGGGTCGACTATCTACATCAAAAAAAGATATCCAGCTCCTACTCATCGCACGCAGGTCTCACACCCAACCCGGTGCATCAGGTGGTGGCGGCGGCAGCATCCCTCGCATCGCTCCATCCCGTCGAACGTGCACAGAAATGAACTCTTGTATGACAGGGCCCCTAGCCAGGCCGATATCATACATCACTAGACATCGCACTCGGATAAACGTCAGTTCGGGAACAGAGGGACAATCTATCTCCGTACACTCTACCTCTACATCAGACGGTAGACCATAGAATACCCTGCGCGAGACGGCAGGTAGCGGCATACTGCTAATCTGAAATGTTATCCCCAAAAGGGGTGAGTACAACCACTCGGCGAGATAGGAAATCCAATAACAACTCAATGCACCATGCATACCATCATACGATGCAAGCATTGCTTACCTTTTTGATGTCATACGTATTCATGCATCATCATAGCATATATATCATCATCATGGCATCTCATATATCATTATCATTAACATGCAATTCACCATGCACATCATACCATGGATGATCATCATATCACATCACATCATCATCATCATCATCATACATATCATCATGCATATCATATCATGGGTGATCATCACATCACATCACATCATCATCATCATCATGCATATCATCGTGCATATCATATCATGGGTGATCATCATATCACATCACATCATCATCATCATCATCATCATGCATATCATCATGCATATCATATCATTTAATTCTCATCTTTCTCTTTAATTTTGATCACCACATCACCCATCCTCAATTATGAATTTCATCATCATCCCTTCGGGCAAAGACCTCCGACGGGTTCCCGCATTCAGCCTCCCAAGCCCTTTGGGCTTCCCCCCCACATTCCGGGCATCTCGCATCTCAACTAGCATCACGAGGCATTCCCTTCAGGCAGAAACCTCCGACAGGGCTTCCAGCCTTTACCCTTCTAGCCAGGCATCCCGCACCCCAATCCTGGTGTCGCGAGGCATTCCCTTCGGGCAAAGACCTCCTGTAACACCCCGAATCCTTTGCGGGTCGTTAACAGTGCCGATGTTACATCTTTTACCATCTCTATTTCTTGGCTAAATTAAGCCTTGCCAAATTACAGGCATTTTTTTTTAAGCGGTCCCATGCGCGACTCATAGCGGAAGCAAAATTCACATCGTCATCTATCTCCCTTCTAACCCATGATACAAATACACACCAACTAACAGCACGATTTTATAAATAACGTTGACGCTTTGCTTACATACATACATATAGCGAGATGGGGTTTCCTTCGGGTCGGTACAAAAACAAGAAAGGTTAGGACTCTGCCATGTCCTACCTAAAATCTCAAAAAGGAACTCCGACCCCTAACATCACATGAACACAAAACCCTCCCATCACCAGCGTCAACTATCTACATCAAAAAGTGATCTAGCTCCTACTCCTCGCGCGCGGTCTCATACCCAACCCGGTGCTTCAGGTGGTGGCGGCGGCAGCATCCCTCGCATCGCTCCATCCCGTCGAACGTGCACGACACAAAAACTCTTGTATGACAGGGGCCCCCCCAGGCCGATATCATACATAACTAAGCACCGCACTCGGATAAACATCAATCCGGGCACAGAGGGACAATCTATCTCCGTACACTCCACCTCAACATCAGACGGTAGACCGTAAAATACCCCACGCGAAACAGCAGGTAGCGGCATAGTGCTAATCTGAAATGTTATCCCCAAAAATGGGTGAGTACAACCACTCGCCAGATAGGAAATCCAATAACAACTCGGTGCACCATGCATACCATCATACAATGCGAGGCATTGCTTACCTTTTTGATGTCAAGCATATTCATGCATCATCATAGCATATATATCATCATCATGGCATCTCATATATCATTATCATCACATCATCATTAACCATGCATCACCATGCATATCACATCATCATTAGCCATGCATCACCATGCATATCACATCACATCATCATTAGTCATGCATCACCATGCATATCACATCATCATTAGCCATGCATCACCATGCATATCACATCATATCATCATTAGCCATGCATCACCATGCATATAACATCATCATATCATCATTAGCCATGCATCACCATGCATATCACATCATAGATCAATTTTTACTTTTACTTATCAATTGATCCCACATTATCTTTTCTCAAATCATCAAATTCACCATCATCATCATCCCTTTGGGCAGAAACCTCCGACGGGGATCCCAAAGATTCCAGCCATCTCATGGCCACTAGGCTTCCGGCCCCCACATTCCGGGCATCTCGCATCTCAACTAGCATCACGAGGCATTCCCTTTTTGGCGAAACCTCCGACGGGGCTTCCGGCCTTTACCCTTCTAGCCGGGATCTCGCACCCCAATCCCGGCATCGCTAGTCACTCCCTTCGAGCGAAACCTCCGACGGGCTTCCGGCCCCCCACATTCCGGGCATCCTGAAACTCCCAGGGAATCTCTGGAATTATGCCTTTTGGCCACCAGACATCATCCTCCGCCACAACCCCTTACTCACATACCATTTTCCACATTCACCATCCTTTTAATCTTATTATTATTACATGGCATATGAATCACACACATGCATCACAATTCATGATCATACATGTATCAATGTCATATAACAATGCATCATAAATTCAATGGAATACATGGCCAATAAAATAATCCATTATTATTTTATTATTTTATTATTATATATTTATTTTATTTTTTTTTTAATAAATAAACATTTCATTTAATATTTATGATTTTCCCAAAATCATAATATTCAAACAATCACTAAACAATTAGAACCACAATTTCGTGCAAAATTCATGGCAAATTTGCATTTCACATAATTTCTCAATTTTCCACAAAATAGCGCATAACATTCGGAAAATATCCAGATTGCACAGTTTACAAATAAATTCGATTAAAATACTCATATGGCCTCAAAAAATTACGAAATTTTACAGGGTGATAGCCAACACATTTTCGTGCATTTTTCATGCAGAACTCGAAGACAAATTATTCATATATTAATTTATACAACTCCACGAAGCTTCTGGAACCTCTACCGTTTCGTCCAGAGTACATATCACCGAAAAACTTAGGTTTGACCCATCTAATCCCTTTCGTTTCCTCTGAAATTCTAGTATGTTATGTATCAATGTGTCCTTTACAAGTTTCATGAAGAGATCTAGGTTAAATAACCAAAGTATGATCCTCTTTTAAGTCCTTGAAGTCTCGGGTGTCTCGGTATACTTCAACAGAACCAACCGTCTCAAAGATCTAGCCGATTCACTAGGCTATACTCATTTGTTTCTCTTCAAACTTGAGTATGTTGTAGTTTAGGATGTTACCTACAACTTTCATGAAGACAACAAGGTGAGATCTCCAACAGAAATCAACATGCAACCAAGAAATCAACAAAAGTTCAGTGAAGATTTCGCAGATCTGAGGTCTCCGTATAACAGAGCTTTTGACCCCTCATATCACCATCGTTTTCCATGAAATTCGAGTATGTCATACTACAAGATGTTAGCTTCAACTTTCATGAATACACCGAAGCCAAAATCACACTCCAAATACACATGCAAGCTCGAATAAGGTACTGACTACCACAAACCGAACGAAAACAGTCACATAGCTTGAACACATCCAACCCCTACCTCGGTTTTTCGCCCAAATCACACCTAAAACCGAACATGCAACCAAAAAAACAGACATGCAAGAGAAGTTAAGGACCCCACTTGCCTCCAAGATGAACAAACAGCGATGAACGGCGGCGTACGGCGGCGTACACGGCGGTCGGACAGCGAACGAACGGCGGCACCTCCCTCTCGGCTCCTCTCTTTCTCTTGAAGTCTCTCTCTCTCTCTTTGGGCGAGCAAAATGGCCGGTCACTCTCTCTCCTCATCCCTTTTATATCCCCTTAATCTCATGATTACTTGCCTCTCAAAGGGACCAATGCATGAGGACTTGTCTTGCCACTTGTCATTTTTATTTTTGAATTGGATTTGGGTTGATGGGCTTTGGAGTTGGGCCATCCGGCCACTCCCTTTGGGCTGGTCGACAGCCACCTATTGGGCCCTAATGGGCCGACTAGCTTGGCCCACCAAGCTTTTAGGCTAATGGGCCCAAGGCCCATTCGAATTTTTGATCCCTTTTTCCTTTTTTCTTTTTGAAATTTCTTCTATAATATTTTTGAATTCCAATTTCCATCTTGGCCAAAGTCTTGGAATATTTTTAATTATTGAAATTTAAATCATATGGCCAAGCATTTAAATTTAAATTTCCACAACACAAGAAAAATTCATCAAATTAAAAGACAAATTGGCTAAAGCATAAGCTATAAAATTCTATCACCTAATGAAAGACATTTAACACACCTTAAGGCTTGGCTTTGAATTTCTGGGATGCCACACCTCCGACAGGGCTTCCGGCCCCCCACATTCCGGGCATCCTGAATCTCCCAGGGAACCTCTGGAATTATGCCACTAGGCCACCAGACATCATCATCCACCACAACCTCTTACTCACATATCATTTTCCAGTTTCACCATCCTTTTAATTTTATTATTACATAGTATGTGATTCACACATGCATCACAATTCATGATCATATATACCCAATGTAATATAACAATGCATAATACATTCAATGAAATTCATGGCCAATAAAATAATCCATTTTATTTTTTTATTATTTAATTATTATATTATTATATTATTATATTATTATATTTATTTATTTTCATAAATAAATATTACATTTAATATTTATGATTTTCCCAAAATCATAATATTCAAACAATCATTAAAAAAACAATTAGAATCACAATTTCATACCAAATTCATGGCCAATTTGAATTTCACATGATTTCCCAATTTTCCACAAAATAGTACATGACATTCGGATAATGGCCAGATTGCACAGTTTCAAAATAAATTCGATTAAAATACACATATGGCCTCCAAAAATTACTAAAGTTTATATGGTGATAGCCAACACATTTTCGTGCATTTTTCATGAAGAACTCTAAGCCAAATTCTTCATAGATTAATTTATACAACTCCACAAAGCTTCTGGAACCTCTACCGTTTCGTCCAGAATGTACATCTCCGAAATATTTAGGTTTCACCCATCTATTCTCTTTCGTTTGCTCTGAAATTTGAGTATGTTATGTATCAAGGTGTCCTTTACAAGTTTCATGAAGAGATCTAGGTTAAATAACCAAATTATGATCATCTTTTAAGTCCTTGAAGTCTCGGGTGTCTCGGTACACTTCACCAGAATCAATCGTCTCAAAGATCTAGCCGATTCACTAGGCTATACTCGTTCATTTCACTTCAAATTTGAGTATGTTATAGTTTGATATGTTTCCTACAACTTTCATGAAGACAAAAAAGTGAGATCTCCAACAGAAATCAACATGCAGTCAAGAAATCAACAAGAGGGCAGTAAAGATTTCGCAGATCTGAAGTCTCCGTATAATAGAACTTTTGACCCATCAAATCTTCATCGTTTTCTACGAACGTTCAGTATGTCATACTACAAGATGTTAGCTTTAACTTTCATGAAGACACCGAAGCCAAAATCGAACTCCAAACACACATGCAAGCCCGAACAAGCTACTGACATCCACAAACCGAACAAGAACAGTCACACGGTTTGGACATAACCAACTCTTACCTTAGTTTTTCACACAAATCACACCTAGAATCGAACATGAAACCAGCAAAACAAACATGCAAGAGAAGTTAAGGACTCCACTTGCCTCTAAGATGAGCAAACGACGAGCACACGGCGGCGTACGGTGGTCGGACTAGGCGGACGGACGGCGAGTACACGGCGGCACCTCCCTCTCGGCTCCGCCTCCTCTCTCTCCCTCTCGGTCTCTCCTCCCTTTCTCTCGAACACCCTCTCTCTCTCTCACCCTTTCTCAGCCAAATGATCAAGGAACCGGCCTCTCTCTCTCTCCTCATCCCTCTTATACTCCCTAGAGCTCATCATATGCAATGATTGATTCACCTCACCAATGGCCAATGCATGCTCTTGCCATTTGCCACTTGTAATTTGGGCTTTCTTTTTAAATTTTGGTTTGGGCTTGGGCTTAGGCCCATCCGGCCACTCCCTTTAGGCTGGTCGAGCTCCCTTCTTGGGCCCTAATGGGCCGACTAGCTTGGCCCACCAAGCTCTAGGCTAATGGGCCCAAGGCCCATTTCGAAAATTAACCCTTTTTCTCTTCTTTTTTTTTTTTTTTTTGAAATTCCTTCTATAATATTTTTGAATTCAAATTTTCATCTTGGCCAAAGTCTTGGGATATTTTTAATTATTGAAATTTAAATCATATGGCCAAGCATTAATCTATTAAATTTGAATTTCCACAATCACAAGCATAATTCATTAAATTAAACGACAAATTGGCTAAAGCATAAGTCATAAAAATTCTACCACCTAATTAAAGACATTTAACACACCTTAAGGCTTGGCTTTGAATTTCTGGGATGCCACAATTAGTTTATGCTAAGATGGATTAGGTGGGTAGTTAGACTAGATTAGTGATTTAATTAATTGTTAATGCATGTTAGGTGGATAGTTTAATGCAATTAGAGCCTAGACAAGCTCTGGTATTTAACTAGAGTGGTTCAAAATTTTTCCAGGCTTGTCTCGGCTTCCAATTAGGCTATATCGAGCCTAAGTCGTATTTATTGCATTTGATAATGAATTCCATAATTAATTAATTATTTATTTATTTCTTGAAATTAAATCGGGATGGCTGGTGGCCAAAGTTTTATGTTGATTGCAATTGTGTTTTCTGTTTATTTAATTGAGTACCAGGTTGTGCGAATTGAGTTGATTGGTGTATGCGGGTATTTATTCCAAAAATTGGATAATGTGGGTAATTAATTGGAAAATTACTGGGCATCGGTCTACAACGTGAAAAATCTATTTTGGGACAGCTGAAAATAGTGAGAGGTTCAAAAGTGAAAACCTTGTATTTTGGCTAAGGCCGGCCGTCTACCCACATACGTGTATTTTGATCGAGTATGATAAAAATGGTAAATGATTGGATGAACGGGGTGGTATACTATATCAGCTTATAGGTGATATGTCAGCATAGATTCATAGCAGAATACCGGTATACTATATCATCATACGAGCTTTGATATATCAGCTTAGATTGTGAGCAGTATACCTTATTAGCTTAGAGAGAGCATTAACAGTATACTATATCATCCTACGGGCTTTGATATGTCAGCTTATATTGCAAGTAGTATACTTTATCAGCTTAGAGGGAACATTATTAGTGTGCTATATCAGCCTTGGGGCGATATGTCGGCTTAGATTGAGAGCAGTATACTATTTATCAGCTTAGTGCGAGCTATACTAACTATTTATCAGCTTAGAGACACTAGTCCTAATATGGGTGAACTTATAGATAGTATTGAGTGGGCCGACCAAGAGATGGTTGTAATGACATGTAATCGATTAGGTCGATTGATCGATGGTTCGATCAAAGTTGATTGAATAATGTGGTTGTTAGTATTTGTTAATTGAACTAACTTGCAAGAAGGAACTGAGGCCAATGTAAGTCCTCTGACTCCTGATTGTGCTTAGGCAGCCCTTAGAGCGTATTTTCTTCCTAATCGAGTCTTAGGGGGTAGAACTCGCTGAGAGATCATCTTACCCCGTTATGGGATAACATTTCAGGCTCGTAGATGGCAGCCCCGCTTGAACATTTTGGCCAACTTAAGAAGTTCACAGAACAAAGTTATCATATTTTGAGAAATGGGCACGCTGAGGGCCTTGAGTATGTGCTGGTGAAATCCATTGTTTGGGTGGATGCGGGTTTACCTAAGAAGGTGCCCCATCAATACCGGTCATGGTATTGCCATTATCATAATGGCCAAAAGGAGGGTCCTGTACCAGAATTTGATATACCTCTATACGTGATGGAAGTTGCTTTTGGAGAGGGTATGACAGACCCTAAGGACGGATCGGTGGTGAACGCAAAGGACCCCAAGCTCGATGATCCAGATTCCCTAACGTACTTAGTAGTAGGCTCTAGCTGGAGTCTGAAAGATGGAGAGATCGAAGAGGACGAGGATGAGTAGCTGGAGTGTCGAGAAAACCCCCACCCCTGTTTGTTTAACCTTATGTGTTTAGATACACAAAGTTTGGCTTGGCTTGTATTATATATGATTGATTATGTTATATATATAAGTGTGGTTGTTGGCATGGTTTTAAAATTTGGCCCTACTTTTCTATCGTATTATTTTCTTATTTGGGATTTTATATATGCTTTCGCATGCATATTTAAATGAATGGGTCGGCAATGTGTCCTGGGACAACATTATTATATCGACCAAGTAGGGATGGGCACGGGCTCAGAGGATCGGGAAGTGACATCCCTGTTTAGTGGTATCAGAGCATGGTTGTTAGAGATTGGAGTGATAAGGTGCGATGGATATGGGATAGTAAGTAGGAAAGGCCTTTAAATTCATGCTGGTGCATGTCTATGTTAGTTGATTGGTAGAATTGCTTGCTGTGTGGATCACTTAGTTTTTAATCCAGTGTAGATTTGGAAGACGGGTTTTAGTAGAGAGCTGAACCATAAGCGAGTAAGAGCAAAGAACTCCTAGTAAGAGGACTATCAAACTTGCTACTCGAGGTAGGACGCCGACCGGAGTCAGTATCCGAGGAGGCAGGGGTAAGGGGCCAGCACAGACTAGCGCTAGTGGAGTAGCATCACCTCCTGTTGGTGCCAGGGTAGTAAACCATGATGATCCCATGATAGAAGGGATCATGCAATCGTTGGTAGCCATGAGGGACTTGATTGGGTAGCAAGCCAAGAATCAAGCCGCCGCTGTTGCAGCCACCGCTATTGCTGTTGTTGCCACCACCGCTGAGGCCACACCCACTATTGCACCTGTTGTTGCACTTGTCGAAGCTCAACCTGAAATTGTGGTAGTGTAGAGAGAAAGGCCGATCCACAAGTTGGTAGAACAATTTTTGAAGCTGAACCCGCCGAGGTTCATTGGTGTTGGAGATCCGGAAGCCATATTGCTCTGGTCCAAGACCTTGAGAAAGCGTTTGCATTTCTGTTGCGCAATGAAGAAGAGAAAGTGATTTTGGCAGTTTACCAATTTCAAGGCAATGCGAACATTTTGGTGGAGAGCCGCTAAGGATACAGTATTCTCAGAAGGTGTGGTCTCGGTGTGAGATGCCTTCCTTAGAGCATTCAACGATCGGTATTTTTCAAGTACGGCTCGAGAACAAAAGATGGAGGAGTTTTAGCATCTCTGCCAAGGGAGTTTGACTGTTGACCAGTATGGGGTCAAATTTGTGGAGCTTTCACAGTATGCTTCGAGGTTAGTTGAGGATCCTGTAGAAAAAGCTCAAAGGTTCAAGAACGGTCTTCGTCCTAAACTAAAGCAACCTTTACTACCGTTCGATCTACTAATTATCGAGAAGTCTACCATTGATCTCAAATGAAAGAAAGAAGATTAAATGAACAAGCTGCCTCGTTTGGATCGAGGTTTAGCTCTCATAGAGAAGGAATCTATTAGGGAAAGAAGCCCATGACTAGAGGTAGATTTCAGATCCCACCCAATAGGAAGGGTGGAGTTGGCAAGTTTGGGTCAAATCGGATCAAAGCATGTCGCGCTTGTGGAAGGCGACATGGTGTGAATCAGTGCCCCCGAAGGACGGGCGCCTGTTTTGAATGTGGCCAATAGGGTCACATGGCCAGAGATTGTCTAAGAAGGCCAAGAGGACAAGCGCAATTACCGCCACTGCCACCGATGGGACAGATAAGAGGGTGTGTGCCTCAAAACGCACCACAGGGGGGCAGCTTAGACCCCCAGTTCAAGGCACGGTGTATGCCATCACTTGAGGTCAGGTAGAGGCTGCGCTTGACGTGATCATAGGTATGGTTTCACTGAACAACCATCTCACTTACTCTTTTTTGGACCCGGGAGCAACTCATTCCTTTCTTGCCGAGCAGTATGTTAAGTTGATAGTATTAAATCCTGAATTGCTAGAATCTGTTGTTAGCATATCTACACCATTGAAGGATAATGTGTTATTTGCTTGGGGTTGTTTTGGTTGAAAGTTAGCGATTGGTGAGTGAGAGGGGAAAATTGACTTGTTAGTCCTACCATGTATGACTTTGATTTGATAATTGGTATGGACTGGCTCACCAAGCAATGAGCTAAAATGGATTGCTATCGCAAGTCGATTTAGTTTTACCCGTTAAGGGGTGAGAGCTTCGAGTTTGTAGGGAACTAGGGAGGCCCTCGATATCCCTAATCTTGTCGCAAAATGCAACCCGTTTGTTAGACGGGGGTTGTCAAGGTTACTTGGTGACTGCCGTAGATACGACAGTTGAGAAGCTGAAGATTGAAGATATTTTGGTAGTATAAGAATTTCTAGATGTATTCTTGAAGGAATTGCCGGGATTACTGCCAGATAAAGAAATCGAATTCGTGATTGAATTAGCACCTGGGACAGAGACAATCTCTAAGGCTCTTTACCATATGGCATTATCGGAATTGAAGGAATTGAAGGTGCAGATGTAGGAATTGTTGGATAAGGGATACATCTCAGTGCATCACCTTGGGGAGCACCAATTCTATTTATGAAGAAAAATGATGGTTCGTTGCATTTGTGCATCGACTATTAGCAACTCAATCACATGACGATCAAGAACAAGTATCCATTGCCGATGATTGATGACTTGTTTCATCAGTTATAAGGAGCGTTGATATTTTCAAAAATCAACTTAAGGACGGGATATCATCAGTTAAGGATCAAGAAAGAAGACATTCCAAAGTCAGCATTTCGTACTCAATATGGTCATTATGAGTTCACTGTGATGCCGTTCGGGTTGACGAATGCTCCGACCGCTTTTATGGATATGATGAACCTTGTATTTAAGGAATATTTTGATCAGTTTGTGATCGTGTTCATCGATGATATTCTAGTGTATTTGAGAAGTGCTGAGGAGCACAATGATCATCTAAGATTAGTGCTCCAAAGTTTAAGGATTCATCAGCTGTATGCAAAGTTTAGCAAATGTAAGTTTTAGCTCACTTGTGTTGCGTTTCTAGGTCATGTGATTTCAGGAGAAGGAATCTTAGTGGACCCGAGCAAGATTGAAGTCGTGATCAACTGGCCGAGACCAATAATCGTGACAGAGATCCGAAGTTTTCTGGGTTTGGCATGTTACTACAGATGGTTTGTGGAAGGATTTTTAGTTTTGGCGTCACATTTGACAAGACTCCTGAAGAAAGACAAGAAGTTCGTATGGACAGACAAGTGCGAGTGTAATTTTCAAGAGTTGAAGCAAAAGCTGACTACCGCACCTGTGCTGATAATTCCATCTGGTCATGGAGAGTATGAGATCTATAGTGATGCATTGTTCAGAGGACTAGGTTACATGTTGATGCAATATGGCAAAGTCGTTGCATACGCCTCCCGCTAGTTGAGACCTCATGAACTGAACTGCCCGACGCATGACTTAGAACTCACAGCAATGATATTTGCATTGAAGATTTGGAGACATTACTTGTGTGGGGAAAAAATTCAGATCTTCACGGACCATCAGAGTCTCAAGTACCTATTCTCTTAAAAGGAGTTGAATATGAGACAGTAACGATGGATGGAACTCCTCAAGGACTACGATTGTGATATCTTATATCACCTAGGAAAGGCGAAATAAGGTCGTCGACTCTTTAAGCCGAAAGTCTTTAGTTGCTCACATGTTAGTTAAGGAGTGGAATTTACTCGAGAAAGCACGAGACTTGGTTTTCAAATTTGAGGTAGGCCACATTTCTCATCTTATGGCTACCCTCAGAATTGAGCCGAATGTGCAGATGAAAATCAAGCTACTTCAACCAATAGACCGAGATGTTCAAAAAATTTTGCAAGAAGATATAGAAGAGAGAAAAGTTGACTTTCAGGTTTCTGATGATGGAACACTGAGATTTCGAGGACGGTTGGTTGTACCTAACGATGTGAAGCTTAGAGAGGATATTTTATCAGAAGCTCATTGTATCAGTCATAGCATTCATCTTGGAAGTACCAAGATGTAGTAGAATTTGTATCAACACTATTGGTGATCTAGTATGAAGGCGGACATCGCCAAGCATGTCGCCAAGTGTTTGATGTGTCAGCAGGTGAAAGCTCAGCATTGCAAGCCGGGAGGACTTTTGTAACCTCTCAAGATCCTAAAGTGGAAATGGGTGCATATCATGATGGACCTCGTGACCGAATTATCAAGGAGTTAGAGAAGTAATGATTTGATTTGGGTAATAGTCGACAGGTTGACAAAGTCGGCTTACTTTATTATAGTATGAAAGGATCTTGACTTGGATAGGCACGTTGAGTCATACATGCGCCAAATAGTTCGACTGCATGGAGTGCCGGTTACGATCACTTCAGATCGAGAGCCGAGATTCACTGTCACTTTTTGGAAGAGCTTGCAGAATGCATTAGGTACAAAGCTGCAGTATAGTACGGCATATCATTCTCAGACAGATGGCTAGTTTGAGAGGATAATTCAGACCCTTGAAGATATGCTACGAGCTTGTGTAGTGGATTTTAAGGAAAGTTGGGAGTGTTGGAGAAAACTTCCTTATCTGTTTTGAAGTTGACAAAACGTTTCCATCAGTCTAGTCTGAAGACTTGCAAACTCTATCGTCAAATTTTGAAGACCTTTAGACTCAAGATTTAAAGTTTACCCTCGCTGATAGTTCCCAGACCGACGAAGAAAAGATTTATCCGATGAAGAAGTCTTATCCAAATGCAAGTATATCTTTAAGAATTTGATTTGTATGGTTGAAGAAGATCTCACGGCTGGAGATAAAATCCCGTGATCAATTATTCTTATTGAAATCAATTTGAATAATTAGATTTGTTGATTGGCGATGTATACTTGAAAGGTTCTATTTATGGAAACCTAGATCTTAATTGTATGGGCGAGCAATATTGGTGGGCTATCATCACATTCTTTAAATAACTCGAGATCTTCCTAATTGATTATGTCCAATGGGTAGATTGGAAGAACTCATTTGGAAGGTGAACAATTATAATGGCATGGAAGAGTATATAAGAAGGACACTCAAGTTATTCGAGTGTGTGTGTGAAAGAAAAATTTCAAAGTCTAAAGCTCTTAGTTTTTTGCTATTTTAATTTGTCGAGCTTAAACTGTACTCAAAGGAAAGATTAAATGTGGCACCCCTCGATGGCCCCCGATCCGATTGGGGTCGCCACAGTTCGCTTACCATTCACTTGACCTAATAACATGTCACTCTGATAACATTTCAATTGCAGTGGGTCCATACAACCATAGGGGTTTACATCTTTTAGATCGGTCCCTTGCACAATTCATTTACGGAAGCACATCCAACAACTCCCTTCCCTATATTTAGAAAACGATGCACACCTACTAAATATTTATAAGTAAAAGTCGTACACTTTTATTTACTTAAACCAGATGGACATCATTCATCGGTACATCAAAATGCCATAGTTTTCTATACTTTGCTATACTTCAAAAGATGACTGACATTTCTTCCAATAGTCGTATACTTAAAATCCATCGATCAGTGTCGGTGTCTAAAAGTTCCTTCCTTTGCTATCCTCCTCCTCGCGGTCATATCCAACCACCTGATCCATCTACCAGTGGCAGTGGCAACAGAGATATCTTATCTAGTCTGAAATGTTGGTCCCCAAAGGGGTGAGTACAGCCACTCAGCAGGTAAAGGACCAATAAACCACTCAATGCATCATATAATACAATCATAACAATCATAGCACAATACATGTCATTCAAGCATCCACGCACAATTTACCTTGATACCATGCGCATGTCATCATACCGCATGTACATACATCCTCATATAATCATCACCATCATCATGTCGCATATACCATCATGCCATAGGTGCACATACATCCATGCACATACCATCATGCATCCATGCACTCATCATTATATGATATGTACCATCATGCCATAGGTGCACATACATCCATGCACTTACCATCGTCATGTCACATGTACCATCATACCATAGGTGCACATATATTCATGCACATACCATCATGCATCCATGCACTCCTCGTCATCATATGATATGTACCATCATGCCATAGGTGCACATACATCCATGCACTTACCATCGTCATGTCACATGTACCATCATACCATAGGTGCACATACATTCATGCACATACCATCATGCATCAATGCACTCATCATCATTATATCACATGTACCATCATGCATAATTCAATTTTAGTTTCCCAATTTCATTCTTTCATTTTGGGCCACCACATTTCTCTTTCCCGGGACCAATGTTTGCATCCCACATTCATCACTCGCACCCCACTTGGCATCGCGAGAACCATTCGGCACAATACCTGCCGAGCATTCGGCACAATACCTGCCAGGCATCTCGCATCCTAACTAGCATCACGAGGCATCCCCCCGAGCACAAACCTCCGGGGCTTCCGGAATTACGTACCGACATACCACCAGGATTCCCCCCTCCTCTGGAATTACGTATACCGTATACCACTGGGCATCTCGAAACTCCCGAGGACCCTCCAGAACTACGCCACTAGGCCACCGGGCATCCGGCACCCCCACTTTCCGAGCATCCCGACACTCCTGGAGCATCGTCGGCTCACACCACCGATGGTCTTCTCATCACCACAATGCATATTCCCATACATCTCATTTTCAATTATAGCTCAATTTCAACATGGCATATGATGTGATGGCAAACAAGATCATTTTCCTCAATTGATTCTTATATGCATGTCCAATCATCATCATAATGCAGCAAGATACAATCACTTATGATAATGCAATTCATGGGGTCCATATAACTTAGAATAATCCATAAATCATGTCTGTTTGAAATTTACCAAATTCCAGCTTACACAATTTCGGAAAACATGTAAATTAAATATACATATGATCTTCAAAAATCATGAAATCAGAACATGTTATAGACAAGACAAATAGGTAGCAACTCCATGAAGAACACATGCCCAAAAGAGCTTCACACAAGAAGATATGATTCACACAAATACAGCATGTAATTTTGGATAAAATCAGATTGTGCAGTTCTTGAAATATTTCGATTAAGATACCCGAATGACCTCCGAAAATTATGAAATTTTATCAGGTTATATTTAAGACCCTAAAGTAGATTTTTCATGCAGACATCTAGGCCAGGTTCACTCTAGATAATTTTCTACAGACGTCCGAAGCTCCTGATTCTAGCACCGAAACGTCCAGTATAGCTATCTCCAAATTATCGAGTTTTCACCTACTTATCCTTCTTTGTTTCCTCTGAAATCTTGATATGTTGTGCCTCAAGAGGTCTCCTACAACTTTCATTAAGAGATCTAAGTGAAATTTCCGGAGAATAGTCGCCATATGGGTCCAAGAAGTCTCGGGTGTCCAGTACCGTATTTCCAGATTTACCGTCTTCAAGAGAAAGTCAATTCACTAGGCTAAACTTGCTCATTTTACCTCAAATTTGAGTATGTTAGTATTTAGGATGTTCTCTACAAGTTTTAAGAAGAAGTCGAAGGGAAATTCTCGGTAAAAAGCAACATGCAACCCACAAAACTACCAAAAGGTCAGCAAAGCAGTTCCAGATCTAGTGTCTTCGTAGGAAGAGGGTTTTGCCCCTTAAAACTCAACCAATTTGTCCCAAATTTTAATATGTTATACTTTAAGATGTTGTCTACAACTTTTATGAAGGAGTCGAAGTCAAAATCCAACTCGAAACATGCATGCAAGCCTCCACAAGTTTCTGAGTCAGGCGATTTACACGAAATCAGCAAGCCTTTTTCAAGAACAAACCACACTAGCTTCGGTTCCTTACCTCTAAACACCCAAGATTCAACCACACATGCAAGACACACATGCAAGAGTAGAAATTGATCCTAACTTGCCTCCAAAATCGAACAAACGACGGCACACAGACAGCGACGAACGAGCGAACGGACTGCGACGGACGAGCGGACCTCCTCCCTCGCTCGGCTTCTCCCTCTCTCTCTCGGCTCCTCACTCTTCTCGCAACTCTCTCTCTCTCTCACTCTCTCAAAACCAGCCACTCCCTCTCTCTCTCTCTTTTTGGTTGCTTATATACTTGCATGCATCCTCATTTTGCATGGGGGACACTTGTCCCCAAGGAGGAGACAAGTGTCTCCCTTGTTGAAGACACTTGGAGGAGGCCATGCGGCTCCTCCTCCCCCCTCCATGCATTGACATGGGCCGGGCTTATGGCCCACTTTAGGCCCATCTCACTTGGGCCTAAAGTCCAAGCTTAAATGGCCCAAAATTTTCTTAAATAAGTCCATTTTTACTTTTAATAATTTACCTTAAATCCCCACTTATATAAATACTAAATTACAATTTCATATGGCCATAAAACTTGAAATCATAAATCCATAAATTCCAATTTATAAAACACATGGCCAATGATAGGATTTTCTTTCCCATCAAATAATTATCCATTAAAAGCTTGGCCAGAAATCTTATTGCAAATTATGGATTAAATGGCTATAAAATAACTTAATGGTACTTCCATCACCTATTCATAGACTTTAATGTAACTAGAGGTAGTCATGAATTTTAGGATGCCACAATTAATACTTATGAGACCTTGAAGAAGAGTAGTAGAGTCTCTACACTATGGAATCAAGGACGTGCGACTGTAAAATCTCTTTTTGTTCTTAGTGGAATCTAGCTAGTGGGCTGTCAGTGCAGGAGAGTGGACGTAGGCTTGGTCTAAACCGAACCACTATAAACCTCGTGTTTCAATTCTCTTTCCCTCAACTTTTTACTTTAATTCGCAATCTTATAAAATTGTTTACAATCTTTTACATCTTCAGTATACTGTTTCTATAAAATTCGAATTAAGTTGTTAAGTCTTGCAAAAACTTCTTTAACACCTATTCACCCCCCTCTAGGTGTTCATACTAGCATTATCAGAGAGGAACAACTTCATTTCGTGGAGTTTATCTATAACAACAGTTATCAGCAGAGCATTCAGATGGCTCCTTTTGAAGCGTTGTATGGCAGAGCGTGCAGAACACTGGTATGTTAGGATGAAGTCGAGGAAAGAAATATCATAGGCCCAGAGTTGGTTTAGCAATCAGTGGATGTCGTCGCAATGATCAGAGGCAGATTAAAGACCGCTCAGAGTCATCAGAAAAGCTACGCAGATAAGCGTCGAAGGCTTTTAGAATTCTAAGTTGGTGATCATATTTTTCTGAAGGTGGCACCAATGAGAGGAACTTTGCTCTTTGGCAAGAAAGGAAAACTGAGTATGAGGTATGTAGGTCCATTTCAAATTCTAGAGAGAATTGGGACTCTCACGTATCATCTTGCGTTGCCGCTGAGATTGGCGCAAGTGCACGACGTCATTCACGTGTCGATGTTGATGAAGTATGAGCCTAACTCGACCCACATACTTAAGGATTTGACCATGAATTGTGTAACATCCCGGGCCCCACTGTGTAATATTGTTTGCTTTAGGTCACCTGCCCTGGCGCGGACGAACCGCCATCCCAGCCACGGTCTTTTCCCTCATGGCTTTAAAACACGTTATGCAAGGGCAGAGGGCCATCCCTCGGGCCTTCCCTCTACCAAGCCATAATATTGTTCACTTTGGAGGCGTGGCCCACCGGCCCACCCTCCCTCACGGCTTTGTTTTCAGCGCAGCAGAAGCATACGTGAAACGCGTTACACAGGTTAGAGGGACCCAAGCCTTATAAACTAACCAAGATCTGCCTCCCTAGGCGATGTGGGACAAGAGAGGAGGTTGTTACACTTCCCACCTCTTAACAGAATAGCGTCCTCGCTATGGCCCCACGGGCGTCAGAACAACATTCGAGCCGTGGTCCCACACGCGGTCGGGAGTCGGCTCTAATACCACTTGTAACATCCCGGGCCCCACTGTATAATATTGTCCGCTTTGGGTCACCCGCCCTGGCGCGGACGCACCACCATCCCAGCCACGGTCTCTTCCGTCACGGCTTTAAAACGCGTTACACAGGTTAGAGAGACCCAAGCCTTATAAGCTAACCAAGATCTACCTCCCTAGGCGATGTGGGACAAGAGAGGAGGTTGTTACACTTGTAATATCCCGGGCCCCACTGTGTAATATTGTCCGCTTTGGGTCACCCGCCCTAGCGCGGACGCACCGCCATCCCAGCCACGGTCTCTTCCCTTACGGCTTTAAAACGCGTTACACAGGTTAGAGGGACCCAAGCCTTATAAGCTGACCAAGATCTACCTCCCTAGGTGATGTGGGACAAGAGATGAGGTTGTTACACTCTCCACCTCTTAACAGAATAGCGTCCTCACTATGGCCCCACGGGCATCAGAACAGCATTCGAGCTGTGGTCCCACACGCGGTTGGGAGTCGGCTCTGATAACACTTGTAACATCCCGGGCCCCACTGTGTAATATTGTCCGCTTTGGGTTACCCGCCCTGGCGCGGACGAACCGCCATCCCGGCCACAGTATTTTCCCTCACGGCTTTAAAACGCGTTATGCAGGGGCTGAGGGCCATCCCTCGGGCCCTCCCTCTCCCAAGCCATAATATTGTCCGCTTTGGAGGCGTGGCCCACCGGCCCACCCTCCCTCACAGCTTTGTTCTCAGCGCAGCGGAAGCATACGTGAAACGCGTTACACAGGTTAGAGGGACCCAAGCCTTATAAGCTAACCAAGATTTGCCTCCCTAGGCGATGTGGGACAAGAGAGGAGGTTGTTACAAATTGATTGCTCAACTGTGCTTATCTACCATGATCATTACGACACGGATAAAAATCGATTAAAGATCAGAGATAGGTCGGTTTGACTGACATGCGTGGTTAAACGTGGATGATCCCATTAAATTGCAAAATTCTCATCAATCGACACTAGATTGATTTTTCTATCGTTTTGGTACCTTATGCCCATATTTGAATCATTGAGATTTTCATGACCACCGAGAGTCTCCAATGTGTTGAAGAGGTTTATTGTGGCTCGAAGAAAATTGACCACGGGTCATTTGCACTAAAAAGTTCTGAAAAGCTACCATGTAACCTAGGTTACGCTAAAATCGGCTGGATTGAAATTAACTGCAAATTTGAATCCAATTTTAGAAATTGAAAGGTCTGTCATGTCACAGGTCATTTAAGGAACGTCGACTCAGTCTTAGAAGATTTTTCTATGAACTAAGACTTTTTGGGAAAAAGTCATCCTAGGGCCATTTGTGCCCATAAAAAGTCAGGGAAAAAGTCGTCCTATCGCACATTTGGGATGCAAGTGAGATCAATTGATGAGGAAAAATATCAATTTGATTATTGATTCAACATTGGAATTTATAGAGGCCAAAGTGAGTTGATTCAAGAAGCAATTGGGTTCAATTTAGAGCAAAATTACTTGAAATTTGTAGTTCCCCCTTGCCTATGGCTTTTGGACTATCTCAAGGGTTGTAGAGGGAGCATTGGTGGCTGATTCTTAGCCTAGCAAGGCAGCTGTTGGATGGGAATTGGTCAAGGGGACCAATTTGGTGTGGATAGAAGCCTTGGTGGCCCCCTTATCCCTTTATCTCCTTCCTTTCTACCTCAAAGTTGCCAGCTAGCCTTTCCTCCCCCTTGCTTGCACCATTTTCGAACCTAGCAGCCACCGAGGAAGTCAGCTAAGCAGCCGTCCCCGTTGCACACCGCCGCCCGTCGCCGTTCGCCACCCCTCCTCGCACGCGCTCCCCGCACTCATCTACGAATGCCGTCCACCTTAGCCATGTCCTAGCCCTGCTGTCTCGCCCTGCTCACCGTTTAGCGTGCTGCCAGAGCCGTGTGGAGGTTGCCAGAGCCACCTAGCTGCCTGTTCGTCACCGTGAAGCCCTACCGAAGCTCTGCCTACCTGCCACCGGTCTTGTTTGCCTCAATCAACCCTCGTTTCCCTCTTTTGCAGTTCAAAACAGAAGCAAAATCAGAGGGTTTCCAACAGCACTTGTGGCCCGTTTTGAGGACTTTCTCGATCCTAAAAGCTAGTCTTGCTTTGGTGAAGATTGTTCCTCGCGGCGTTCCCATTGGTTTGAACCGATCGGATCGCAAAACAAGTGAATTTAATTCACTAATCCTCGCTTAGTAGGTTAATTATGCTTAGCGGTTAATTAGTTTAGGCTATGATGGATTAGGTGGTTAGTTAGACTAGATTAGTGATTTAATTCATTGTTAATGCATGTTAGGTGGATAGTTTAGTGCACTTAGAGCCTAGATAATCTCTAGTATTTAACTAGAGTGGCTTGGAAATTTTCTAGGCTCGTATCGACTTCCAATTACGCTTTATCGGGCCTAAGTCGTATTTATTGCATTTAATAATTAAGTTCCGTAATTATTTAATTAATTATATATTTTTTCTGAAATTAAACCGGGATGGTTGATAATCGGAATTTTATGCCGATTGTAGTGGTGCTTTCTGTTTATTTAATTGAGTACCAAATTGTGCGAATTGAGTGTGATTGGTGTATGTGGGTATTTATTCCAAAAATTGGATAATGTGGGTAATTAATTGGAAAATTACTAGGCATCAGTCCACATCGCAAAAAATCTATTTTGGGGCTGCTGAAAATAATGTGAGGTTCAAAAGTGAAAACATTGTATTTTGGCTAGGGCCGGCCGTGTACCCACACACATGTATTTTTATCGAGTATGATAAAAATGGTAAATAATTGGATGAATGGGGTGGTATACAATATCAACCTACGGGCGATATGTCGCTTTATATTGAGAGTAGTATACCGGTATACTATATCAACCTATGGGCTCTGATAGGTCAGCTTAAATTGTAAACAATATACCTTATTAGCTTAGAGAGAGCATTAATACTAGACTCGATCATCCTATGGGCTTTGATATGTCAGCTTTGATTGCGAGTAGTTTATCTTATTAGCTTAGAGAGAGCATTAACAGTATACTATATTATCCTATGGGCTATGATGTGTCAGCTTAGATTGCAAGCAATATACTTTATCAGCTTAGAGGGAGCATTATTATTGTGCTATATCAGCCTAAGGGCAATATGTCAACTTCAATTAAGTGCAGTATACTATTTATCAGCTTAGTGCGAGCTATACTATCTATTTATCAACGTAGAGCAAGCAGTCCTAATATGGGTGGACTTATAGATAGTATTGAATGAGCCAACCAAGAGATGATCGTAATGACATGTAATCGACGAGGTCGATTGATCAATGGTTCGATTGGAGTTGATTGAATGATGTGGTTGTCAGTATTTATTAATTGAACTGATATGCAAGAAGGAACTAAGACCATGGTAAGTCCTCTAACGCCTGATTGTGCTTAGGCAACCCTTAGGGCATATTTTATTCCTAATCGAGTCTTAGGGGGTATAACTCGTTGAAACGTCATCTCACCCTGCTGTGGGATAACATTTCGGGCTCATAGATGATAGCCCTGCCTGAACATTTTGGCCAACCTAAGAAGTTTACAAAACAAAGTTATCATATTCCGATACATGGGCACTTTGAGGCCTTGACTATGTGCTAGTGAAATCCATTGTTTGGGTGGATGTGGGTTTACCTAAGAAGGTGCCCCATCAGTACCGGTCATGGTATCGCCATTATTATAATGGCCAAAGGGAGGGTCCTTTACCAGAATTTGATATACCTTTGTTCGTGATGGAGGTTGCTTTTGGAAAGGGTACGACAGACCCTAAGGATGGATTGGTGATGGACGCAAAGGACCCCAAGCTCGGTGATCTAGATTCCCCGGTGTACTTAGCAGTAGGCTCTAGTTGGAGTCTAGAAGAAGGAGAGATCAAAGAGCACGAGGATGAGTAGCTGGAGTGTCGAGAAAACCCCCACCCCTGTTTGTTAAACCTTATGTGTTTGGATACACAGTTTGGCTTGGCTTGTATTATATATGATTGATTATGTTATATATATAAGTTTGGTTGTTGGCATGGTTTTAAAATTTGGCCTTGCTTTCTTATCCCATTGTTTTATTGTCTAGGGATTTTATATATACTTCCGCATGCATATTTAAATGAATGGGTCAACTATGCGTCCTGGGACATCGCTATTATATCGACCAAGCAGGGATAGGCACAGGCTTGGAGGATCGAGACGTGACAAGATAAGCCATAGTATTTATTTAGTGAGGTTCGGGAATTTTCCGACCCCGAATCGGTATCTAATTAGGCATTACGAGCCTAAGTGAGCATTATTGGCATTTATTAATTATTTTATGTAATTATTTAATTAATTATTATTTTCTGGAAATTAGACCAGAATAGCTGGTGACCAAAATTTTGTGCTGATTGCAATTGTGTGATTGATTTATTTATTTGACTGTTATTTTATGCGATTTGAGTATTGATTGCAATTTTGAGGTATTTATCCCAAAATTTATTATTTTCAGTATTTAATTAGAAATAACCGAGCGTCGGTTTACAACACTAAAAATATTTTGGTGGACCATATTAAATGGTGGGATTTATGGAAAGAAAAATATTATATTTTGGTTAAGACCGATCATATACCCACACATGAGTATTTTTATCGGGTATGATAAAAGTGGATAAATTATTGGTTGATTAGAATGGTATAATGTATCAGCCTACGGGCTTGATACATCTACTTAGAGTGAGCAGTATACCTTAAGTATCGCACAGCTTTGGTGAGCATTAGCAGTATACTATATTAGCCTGAGGGCTTTGATATGACAGCTTAACGAGAGCAGTATACTTTTATTAGCCTTTGGGCAAGCTATATTATCTATCTTCAACTTAGGGTGAGCAATCCTTGATGAGATCGAACTTATAGATACTATTGATTGGATTGATCATGTGATGATCTTGATGACATGAAATCGATTGAGTCAATTGATCGATGACTCGATCTGATATGATGATTTGATTTGCTGTTGTGATTCAATGAAATTGCAAATTGTATTAACTTGTAGGAAGGGACTAAGGCCAAGGTAAGTCCTCTAACTTGTGCTTGTGCTTAGGCAGCCATAGGGGCGCATTCCCTTCCTAGTCGAGGTTTAGGGGGTGAACTTGCTGAGACATCGTCTCACCCAGTTATGTGATAACATTTTGAGGTCCTTAAATGGCAACTCATCCTGAGCATTTTGGTCGACCCAAGAAGGTCACGGAGCAGAAGAATTTTATCCTACTGCATGGGAACCCAAGATGGTGGGTCTATGAGTTGGTAAAGACCGCGGTCTGGGTTGATGAGTTCTTACCCCATAAGGTACCCCATCAGTATAGATTATGGTATTGCCAAGAGAGGAACGGGAATAGAGAGGGTCCCATACCTGAGTCTAAGGTCCCTTTGTATGTGTTGGAGGTTGCCTTTGGGAAAGGAATGGCTAACCCTCCAGGTGGATCGGTGATGGATTCGTACTTGTCGGACCCAGGGACCCTGGAATATTCTGAAGAACTTTCGAATGACTTAAGACCTGTAACTTAACCCCCTCCCCCCCCCCTTGTTTTGCAAAATTTGTTTATAGTTGGCTATTATTGTATATGACAGAGTTTGATATGGGTATATGAGTTATATGAGTGTGTTTGGTTTTCATAAGAAATTGTGGCCCTGCTTTTCTATCCCATCTCATTGTTGTTTGGGGATTTAATTTATTCGCTTATGCATACACATTTAAAAAGAATGGGTTGGCGACGCGTCCTAGGGTGTCGCTATTTAATCGACCAAGCAAGGATGGGCACGTGCTTGTACGATTGGGGCATGACACTCACCCTAGTGATTGGTGAGGCCATAGTGGACTCACCCAGGGCCTTCGTGACTTCGTCGGCAACGAGCGAGATGGCCCTCACCTAGTCTAGGTAATGCCTTTGCAATTAGCAAGGGTCATTGATGAGTCATTGATGACCCTTGCCTACACTTAAAACAAAAAAGAAAAAAGAAAAACAAGAAAAAATGATAAATAATAAAAATGTTCAAAAGGATTACAAAAATTGTCCATGTCAGTGCCAGTGATACCACATAGGGCGATTGGCATCTATAGTGATTTCTAGCCAAAATTGGCCGAAGGACTCAATTGGCAAATGGTCGAACTGGTTAGGATTAAATTGCCATATTTGAAGGTTCATAATTGAATTGACACAAATGCAATATGTTTAGGACTTATTTGGTAATTTTCTCCCAAGGCTGCTTGCTATTTTTTCTTGATTTGAAGAAACCTAGAAGTAATTTATAGAAGTCTGTCCATAGCAATTTGTCTCTACTGATTCTTGAGAAGTGGACCTTTTGTACGCACATGCGTGTATATATGTGAATATGTGAATATTACTAGTTAAGGGACGTTGACATGTATCCTCTGTAATCATTATCAACAGATCATAGACTATTCAATTCCCATAAGATTTTTCTAATCATCTATTTCTCAATGGTAAACTATTGATTGAGCTAGCTTGGTGTTGCCACTATTTTGCTTTTTGTAAAATTTCCTCTTTTATTAGTTGCTTCAGTTCTTGTTTTGGCATTGGTGCAACGTAATTAATTTAGGCTCTGAATATGAATCGTGGACCATATCACCTAATTAGCAATTACACCATATGGCTATACATATGTATTCCCTGATAATTGATATTTGTGTATCTTGGTTAGTTGATGAGAATGTTGTTGAATTGCTAGCTTGTCGACGAACGTGGCACTCGACGCCTAACTGAAGTGAACAAAAAAAATAATGTTTGATAGATCCAATAGCTTTCAAAGCAAAACAAAAATGTCATTAGATTATGTGATTCGCTTGCAATTGCTTTTGCTGGTGGGCCCATCAATTCTTTTTTGTTTCATTCTTAACATGATGTAGACAAATGACATCATATCGAGCAAAGAAGTTGCATCTCTTTCGGCTGCTGCTTTGCAAAGCCACCTCATAATTTCACTCCAAAGCAAATTCGGACTTCATAATTACATTTGGCTTTTAGCATTTGGCTTTAGAACAGCCACGAAAGTCAACTCCTTCCAAATCGAACGTCAACATCCTTAACAGAACCATTGGGAATTCTTTAAATTTACTGACCATGTCATTAGCCCACGAAACATTATGACATTATTAGTTCATGTATGGAAACAAATGATCATAGTTTTGATTGGTGTATATCATGTATAGATAAAAGCTTATGCATTTTAGTCCACAGGCATACTGTTACCGATGAAAATATATATATTGAAAAGTTACGTATGACACCGCTTGCGCCTTGGTGTGGACATATAAGCTTCTACATATATTATGGTATGTCTTATAGCCTATCACCGTGCTGTCATTGGTAATGATACCAAGTGTATTAAAAGTTATGTTTGTACTGATTTATACAGGGTTCGCAGCTTGGTTTCTGGATCCGACATCGGTTGTGTGTACTTACAAACATGAGAACCAATTTTATAAGGTTTCGGAGGAGATAAATTGACCTTATTTCGTCTACTGGCATGCTTTGTCCGTGGCTAAAACAGAGTTACTTATTGTGGATCATTATTGGGTCAAAAAATTGGCTTGGCATTCATGCTTTCCGAGGATCGGGCCTACACGTGAATTTGGAACCCGTGAGGACATTACAATTAAAAGAGTTGATATTGGGGTCGCAGGGAATGTAGCTCCCCCAATATGGTCAGCCAAAGAATTTCCACCGTGTTCGCTCACAAGGTGCAGTAATTGAAGTGGCATTTCCTTGGGTTTCTGCTTTGTAAAGCCTCCTCTTCATTTTCGCTTTTTATTTTGTAGAAATCGAGCTTCCTAATTGCGTTTTTCCGGTCGCATTCGGCTTTAAGGTGGCTGCGAAAGTAAATTCCTTCTTTTGAATCAAACATTAACATCCTTAACAAGAAGCATCATTTTGTCCACATTGGAAATTTTGCTAAATTATTGACCAAGTCATAAGCACAAAAAAATAATAATAATAATAATATTTTGACACGATTAGTCCATATATCAACACAAATGAATGGAGTTTTGAGTGAGGTATATCCTGTGTAGATAAACGTTTAGGCACTTTAGTCTACAAACCAGGAAAAGTAATTTTTTCCCTCAAAAAAGAAATATATTTAAAAGCGATGTATATGCTGATTATTTGCTAGCATCCTCTGGCTCATTGACTACTATATTTAATGAGAAATTATTATACACGAGAGTAGTTTATATACTAAAATGAATTTTGGTATGAAAGTAATGATAAGCTCCATGTGAATCTTACTCCACCAGATCTAACAGCCCGATTGAACTCGGTGAACATACTGGCTACTTAAAATACTTGCCCATTGCTAGTCACTGCTGCTTTTGTTTATTGTCCTTGGAACTCAATTATTTATCCATCACTTATAGTTTGTACTCATTTGTGGAATATGTGGTTCATCTTCATCACTTCGTACATAGTGGACTTTTCAGTCCATCCCAACTTTTCTAAACCTAATGAATATATGTGGCCCATTTCTCCATTATTGGTGTACCTGCTCCATTATTAGTATACCTCCTCCAGTTTTAAATATATTCAAAAGGTATGCATGTGCTGATCTTTTCGAGCATACTCTAGCTCATGGATTACTATTCTTAATAAGAAGTTGCCATACATGATAATAGTATATATACTAAATTAGATTTTGGTACATAAATAATGATAAGTTCCACGTGAATCTTGCTCTGCTAGATCTGACAGCCTGATTAAACTTAGTGAACATACTAGCTACTCGAAATACTTGCTCGTTGCTAGTCGATGCTGCTTTTGTTTATTGTGCTTGGAACTCAATTATTTATTCATCATGTGAAGTTTGTACTCGATTGTGGAATTTGTGATTCATCTTCATTACTTCGTACACAATAGACTTGTTAGTCCACTCCGACTTTTCTCAACCTACTGAATATATGTGGCCCATTCCCCTATTATCGGGGCACCTCTACACTTTTAAATACATTTAAATGAGATGTCTGCGCTGATTTTTTCTAGCGTACTCTAGCCCATGGATTACTATTCTTAATGCGAAATTGTCATACATGAGATTAGTATATATACTAAACTAAATTTTGGTACAGAAATAATGATGAGTTTCATGTCAATCCTGCTCCACCAGATTTGACAGTATGATTGAACCTAGTGAATGCACCAGCTACTTGAAATATTTGCCCGTTGCTAATTGGTGCTACTTTTGTTTATTGTCCTTGGAACTCAATTATTTACCCATCATGTGAAGTTTGTACCCGTTTGTGGAATTTGTGGTTCATCTTCATCACTTTGTATAGTTAAATTGTCAGTCCACTCACTTTTCTAAACATAACGAATATCTACGGTCCATTCCTCTATTATTGGTGTATCTCCTATACTTTTAAATATATTTAAAATCTATGTATGCGCTGATTTTTTCTAGCATACTTTTGCTCATGGATTACTGTTCTTAATGAGAAATTGTCATGCATGAGAGCAGTATATATACTAAACTAAATTTTGCTATGGAAATAATGATGAGTTCCACGTGAATCTTTCTCCACCAGATCTGACAGCCCGATTGACCTTTAGCGAACGATTGACCTTTAGCAAACAAATTAGCTACTCGAAATAATTGCTCATCACTGGTTGAGGATGCTTCTATTTATCCTCCATGAAATTCAATTATTCATCCATCACATGATGTTTGTACTCGTTTGTGGAATTTGTGGTTCATCTTTATCATTTCGTCCAACTTTTCCAAAACCTAATGAATATAGGTGGCCCCTTCCTCCATTATTTGTGTACCTCCCCTTGCTTTCCTATGGGGCCATCGACAATCGTAGAGTAGATAACTCATGAAATCGAAACGCTAGAGGACGTAGCTCAACTAATATCAAAATACCAAATGATTTGATCCATCATATCAGTACTTTAAATCTCGGTTGATTAATATGCTACTATGAAGGACCGGTTCCATAATTTACTTCCAATTCATGCATAGACATGTACGAGTCACACATCTGTCTCAGTGTAGCTGCACATCACTAGTTGAGGAGAGAGCCGACAGCAAAACGGGTGAAGGATGAGGTGGACCCTCGGAAGTAAATGAACAAAGGGGGGTTCCCGAGTCATGCGTCATGTCATTTGCATTGCATTCCTTGACCTTGACTTGTTCACGTTGTCACCCACGGCCATTTAAATGTCTTATAAACTAGATTTTTATGTTCCATTTAAGAAGTATTTTTCTTGTCAATGTTTGCAATAGGAATGTTGCACAAATCAATGATGCTAAGCCAAAAGAAAAAATTAATTAAGGTTTGATATTAACTTGGCCACCAAAGTGGAGCACATGTGGGGTAGATAATATTCGTCCCCCGTATCCACCCTTCATACTTTAAAAAAATGTTGCTTCATGGGAGGATGACAGAGTGAGAGGTGGCTCTCTTATAAGTTCCACATGTCTTCATTTCGTTATTTTCCTGGCCGTCTTTCTCTGATCTTTTCCCACCTACACCACCAGATTTTCACATTAAGAAAATAAATGAAAAAATCTAAGAGAAATTTTTTAGATACATATTACAAGGAAGACATGGAAAAATATGTAAATCGCAAAGACACGAAAGATGGCGTTTCACTCTTTTGAAAACCTTTACTAAAGGTACATAATAGATATTATAAAAATGAAAAATCTAATGAAAAGGAATGGGTCGGTGATAGATGTCAAATTAAGAGCTTTATATTCAAATATTTTCGCGTATAAGATAGTTAGAAGAGTAAACGAATAGTCTCCACTTACTTCTTCGCAAATATGTGAAAAGGTACATAATATTGCACATGCTTCCCGCGCAATGTTATTACGGACATAGAGATCTGGGAAGGGGAAAGTGCAATAAACCAAAAGGACAATGCCACCATTTCGACCGTCATTACCAAGTAAATGACAGTCCCTTCTCCTCGTTAGGTTTTGCAATGTGTAAACTAAAAGACCTGATTAGCAGGTTTTTCTCAAAGAGTCGAGTAACGAATAGATCCGGCATTCTCAAGATCAAAAGCGAATTTCTTTGAAAATCAGCCTTTTCTATTTTCTCTTGATAAAAAATCGTTTGAAAAATCCAGGTTGCTAAAGAGTAAGCACATTTTTTTAAGGCCATTTCTTGGAAGTACGATACTATGTGATTTGTTAATGGATTTTGCTAGCATAACAGTTTTTAGGTTACTGTGAGAATAACAGTTTGTTGTGAGCCATAAATTTTTTAAGGAATGGACCCCACAATAATTTATAATTATTTGTTGTTTAGTTTTTTATGATGCAAGATAAATTGTTATTCTCAAAGTAAACTAAAGACTATCACACAATCATTTTTCTTTACTAATTACGTGTAATCAAACAAAAAACCTTAACGGTCATGCCCAATACACTTATGTATTAATGCAATATAACATGCGTAAAATTAATAAAAATCAACAATCTGTGTCATGTAATTATGTTCATGTGCCTTATCAATTGTGTCTCATTTCATATCATCAATAAAACATGTTAAGGTTTAGTATGCGAGATCATCATTTAATTTCATAAACTGCAATTTATGAAATCTATACACCTCATTTTGTATTTCCTTTCAAACTAACAAATATAAAATGGTTTGTCTTGCCCTTCAGAATAATTCTGGATATGCTATTACTATGTGACTTGAAGTCGTATCATATGTATAGATATGTATCAATCTTAGGCTTTAGAAATATAGTAGTTTATATTTAATTCCTTGTTGAATACATTTTTCCATTGAGTGAATTAAGGACAATAGTCTTTAAACTTTAGCTCAATGTGCAATGTCATCCTATAATTTTTAATATGTCCAATGTGGTCCTTAAATTATGTCAAGTGTTCAATTTAGTCCACAAACTTTCAATTTGAACAGTTTAATCTCTTAACTATTCATAGATGTTTAATGCCATCCTCCTGCACTATTCACAAGTTCCTAAAATTACACTATTGCCCAGATTTTAATTTTTTTTTTCATTTCAATCCACTATCTATATTGAAAACATTTAATCTCTTATTATTACATTATTACCTTTTTGGTTTTTATAAATATTAAAATTATTCCGTTTAAGTATATTTGAGCTCATAATTCTAAACCGGTAAAAGTATAATCTTATTTAGAGTTATATCAGATTGATATTCCTGTTATTTTAAGAATAAATGTTTCATAAGGTAATCTCAATATGATATTGGGTGAAAGGATTGGCTTGGCGGCTTTACAGGCCCAATAGCATGTCCATTTTCTTTGAGGATCGGGCCTGCACGTGAATTTTGAACCCCTGAGGACATTACAGAGAAAAGAGTTGTTCATATTGGTGTCGCCAGAAATGTAGCTCCCCCAATATGGTTAACCAAAGAATTTCCTCCGTGTTCGCTCACAAGGTGCAGTAATTGAAGTCGCATCTCCTTCGGTTTCTGCTTTGTAAAGCCTCCTCTTCATTTTCGCTTCTTAAGCTTTGAAGGAATCGGGCTTCGTAGTTGTGTTTTGCCAGTCACATTTGGCTTTAAGATGGCTGCGAAAGCCAGCTCCTTCTTCTGAATCGAACATGAACATCCTTAACAAGAAGCATCATCTCGTCCACATTGAAAATTTTGCTAAATTATTGACCAAGTCATAAGCACAAAAATAATAATAATAATGTTTTGACACGATTAGTCCATGTATCGGTGCAAATGAATGTAGTTTTGAGTGGGGTATATCCTGTGTAGATAAACGTTTACGCACTTTAGTTTACAAGCATGCGGTTACCTGTAAAAGTAATTTTTTCCCTCAAAAAAAGAAATATATTTAAAAACGATGTATATGCTGATCATTTTCTAGCATCCTCTGGCTCATAGATTACTGTTATTATTATACATGAGAGTAGTATATATACTAAAATGAATTTTGGTATGAAAATAATGATGAATTCCATGTGAATCTTACTCCACCAGATTTGACAGCCCGATTGAACTTGGTGAACATACTGGCTACTCGAAGTACTTGCCTATTCCTAGTTAATGCTACTTTTGTTTATCGTCCTTGGAACTCAATTATTTATCCATCACGTGTGGTTTGTACTCGTTTGTGGAATATGGGGTTCATCTTCATCACTTCGTACAAAGTGGACTTGTTGGTCCATCCCAACTTTTCTAAACCTAAAGAATATATGTGGCTCATTTCTCTATTATTGGTGTACCTCCTCCACTTTTAAATATATTTAAAAGCAATGCATGTGCTGATCTTTTCGAGCCTACTCTGGCTCATGGATTATTGTTCTTAATGAGAAATTGTAATACATGAGAGTAGTATATATACTAAACAAAATTTTGGTACCGAAATAATGATGAGTTCCACATGAATCTTGCCCCACCAAATCTAACAGTCCATTTGAACTTAGTGAACGTACTGGCTACTCGAAATACTTACCCATTGCTAGTCTATTCGACTTTTGTTTGTCATCCTTAGAACTCAATTATTTATTCATCACGTGAAGTTTGTACTCGATTGTGGAATTTGTGGTCCATCTTCATCAGTTTGTACACAGTTGACTTGTCAATGCACTCCAACTTTTCTCAACCAAATGAATATATGTTGCCCATTCCCTTATCATTGGTACACCTCATTCACTTTTAAATACATATAAACACAATGTATGCGCTGATTTTTTCTAGCATACTTTGGCTCATGGATTACTATTCTTAATGATAAATTGTTATACATGAGAGTAATATAAATACTAAACTAAATTTTTGGTACAAAAATAATGATGAGTTCCACGTCAATCCTACTCCACCAAATTTGACAGCCCAGTTGAACTTAGTGACTGTATTGGCTACTTGAAATACTTGCTCGTTGATAGTTGTTGCTGCTTTGTTTATCGTCCTTGGAACTCAATTATTTATCCTTCACGTGAAGTTTGTACTCGTTTGTGGAATTTTTGGTTCATCTTCATCACTTGGTACAATGGACTTGTCATTCCACTCCAACTTTTTTCAACATAATATATGTGGTCCATTCCTCTATTATGGGTGAACCTCCTCCACTTTTAAATATATTTGAAAGCTATGCATGTGCTGATTTTTTCTAGCATACTCTGGTTCATGGATTACTGTACTTAATGAGAAGTTGTCATACATGAGAGTAGTATATACGCTAAACTAAATTTTGGTACGGAAATTATGATGAGTTCCACATGGATCTTGCTCCACCAAATTTGATAGCCCCATTGACCTTTAGCGAACAAATTAGGTACTCAAAATACTTGCTCATCACTGGTCGATGATGCTTTTGTTGGAATTCAATTATTCATCCATCACGTGATGTTTGTACTCATTTGTGGAATTTGTTGTTCATATATATCATTTCGTTCACGGTCGGACTACTCCAACATTTCCAAAACCTAATGAATATATGTGGCCCATTCCTCCATTATTTGTATACCACCCCCTGCTTTTCTATGGGGCCATCAACAATAGGGAGCAAATAACTCATGAAATCGAAACGCTAGAGGATATAACTCAACTACTATCAAAATACTAAATGATTCAATCCATCAAATCAATACTTTAAATCTCAATTGTTTAATGTGATGCTATCAAGGACCGGTTCCATAATTTACTTCCAATTCATGCATATACATGTACAAATTACACATCCGTCTCGACATAACTGCACATCCCTGGTTGAGGAGAGAGCCGACAGCAAAACGGGTGAAGGACGAGGTGGACCCTCGGAAGTAAATGAACAAATGGGGGTTCCCGAGTCATGCATCATGTCATTTGCATTGCATTGCTTGACCTTGACTTGTTCACGCTGTCACCCACAGCCATTTAAATGTCTTATAAACTAGATTTTTATGTTTCATTTAAGATGTTTTTTTTTTTTGGTCAATGTTTGCAATAGGAATGTTGCACAAAATAATGATGCTAAGCCTAAAGAAAAACTAAATTAAGATTTGATATTAACTTGGCCACCAAAGTGAGAGGTGGCTCTCTTATAAGTTCCACATGTCTTCATTTCGTTATTTTCCTGGCCGTCTTTCTCTGATCTTTTCCCACCTACACCACCAGATTTTCACATTAAGAAAATAAATAAATAAATTTAAGAGAAAAATTTTAGACACCTATTACAAGGAAAACATTGAAAAATATGTAAATCGCAAAGACACGAAAGATGGCGTTTCACTTTTTTGAAAACCTTTACTAAAGGTACGTAATAGATATTATAAAAAAATAAAAATTTAATAAGAAGGAATGGATCGGTGATAAATGTCAAATTAAGAGCCTCATATGTTAGACTAAATATAAACTAAAACCTAATGATCCCGATTTATTAATCACAGATAAATTCGTATAAAATTCGGGATTGGTTTGTGGAAACATAAAAATCAACATACCTCCAGCCATTGATGAAATTTGCAAAAGTAGAAGACCCCAAAACCTTCGACGGATCCACGTAGCATGATCGATTTGCAATATGGGAACACCAAATTTGTACGTCCTGTTCCACTAGCCAATACCCCTCAAACCTGATGGTGTATTTTTCTGTAGTGATAGAGTTTAAACTAGACAACCTTACATTTTTATTATGTTTATTACGTTACCAATATCTTCCATCAAGACCATTATGGTAATATAATAATGGACAAATACCACGAAATACACGTGGGTAATAAATTGGGTAATAAATCAGAATTTATTGAGAGTACAATATTGGGATCATATTTAGAATAATAAAAAATATATTACGTATTATAATATTCTCCCACTTGATCCCAATATTCCATCAAATGGATTATTAACTCAAACCCACATAAACTTCATACTGAAATAAAAGACATGAATCACGGCGATGAGTCCTCTTAAAGCGAGTATTATCTTCCGTGTATCACAATGTATTTCATCAAAACCATATGTGATCAAATAACTTAACGAATAAACCTTATGTTTACTTCAGGTCAAACGTAATTGTTTTTCTCATAATAACTGAATGTATACAACTGTATTGAGAAAAACATTATAAATGAATAAAAGTCTCACAAATTCTTCCGTATAAAGAAAAATTTACATGATTGGACCAATGCACATTATAAAAACATGATCCTTATAACTCATTGGTGGCATGCCTTTAGTTAAAGAATCAACTATCATCAATCCAGTGCTTATGTATTCTATGACCACTTTCTTCTCTTTAACACGTTCTCTAATGGCTAAATACTTGATGTCGATGTGCTTGCTTTGACTACCACTTTTGTGGTTCTTAGCCATAAAAACTGCAGTTGAATAGTCGCAAAATATTCTTAATGGCCTAGCAATATAATCCATAACTCTAAGCCCCAATATGAAACTTTTCAACCACACACCATGTGAGGTGGCCTCAAAACAGGAAACGATCTCTGCCTCCATAGTGGAAGTGGCAACTAAGGTTTGTTTTGCACTCCTCCAGGATACAGCTCCACCAGCAAACATAAAAATATATCCCGATGTTGATTTGTAGGAATCAACGCAGCCAGCAAAGTTTGAGTCCGAGTAACCAACTACCTCCAAGTTGTCTATTCGTCTACACATAAGCATGTGTCCCTTTGTTCCTTGAAGGTGCCTCATCACCTTATTTGCAGCTCTCTAGTGGTCCATACCTGAATTACTTTGGTATCTTCGCAACATTCCCACAGCAAATGCTATGTTAGGTCGAGTGCAAACCTGAGCATGCATCAAGCTTCCAACAGCAGAAGCATATGGGATGTTCTTCATTTGTTCCCTTTCAAAATTGTTATTTGGGGATTAGTTTAAATTAAACCTATCACCCTTCATAATGAGTGCTATACTTGGTGAACAATTTTTCATCCGAAACCTCTCTAAGACCTTATTGATATAGGTTTCTTGAGATAGTCCTAATATACCTCGAGGCCTATCTCTATGGATCTTAATCCCAATGACATAAGACACTTCACCCATATCCTTCATATCAAAACTCTTAGAGAGAAATTGTTTCACTTCATATAACAACCCATTGTCATTTGTTACAAGTAAAATGTCATCTACATATAGCATAAGGAAACAAATTTTGCTCCCACCAACCTTCTGGTATATACATTGATCCATGACATTCTCTTTAAAACCGAATGAAGAGATGATCTCATGGAATCTTAAGTACCATTGGCGAGATGCTTGTTTCAAGCCATATAGAGACCTTTCAAGCTTGCATATCAAATGCTCACCAGCACTAGAGAAGAATCCTTCTAGTTGTTTCACGTAAACCACTTCTTCCAATTTTCCATTAAGGAATGCCATTTTCACATCAATTTGATGTAACTCCATATCAAAATGAGCAACTAATGACAAAATAGTACGAAGAGAATCTTTCTTGGATATAGGAGAAAATGTCTCCGTGTAATCAATTCCCTCCTTTTAAGTAAATCCCTTGGCAACGAGTTTGGCTTTGTATCTCTCTATATTGCCTAATGAATCCTTTTTAGTTTTGAAGACCCATTTACAACCAATGGCCTTCACACCATCAGGCAACTCAACTAAATCCTAGACTTCGTTTGATGACATAGAATTCATCTCTTCCTTCATGGCATTGTACCATAAATTGGATTTATCACAACTATTGTGAAAACATTTCAGGATCTTTTTCAACTCCAACATTATAGTAAGATTCTTGTAGATACACAATGTAGTCAGTAGGAATTGCTGATTTCTTCATTTTAGTAGACTTTCTTAATGTTGCATCAACCTCCTCCTGAGGAGTTTGTTGTTCTACTGGAAGTTCAATAGTATATGGTAATTGCTGAACAATTGGGTCTACCGGATCAATATCAGCAGGTTGTAGATTTTCAATGATTAGTTGCTCAACGACCGGTTGAACTGAAGGGGTGTTGTAAGCAACAACCAATCCAATACCTGGGGCGGAAGGTTAAGTATCTAAATGATTTCTTCGGGAACAAAGTCCCTAAATTGATCGCCCCCACTAATCAGATCATTCTCAAAAAATTTAGCATTTCTTGATTCCACAAACGTAGTGGTGTGAGATGGACAATAAAATCTGTATCCTTTAGACTTTTCGGCATATCCAACGAAATATCCACTTATAGTCCTTGAATCTAACTTCTTCTCCTGTGGATTGTAGACTCTTACTTCAAATGGGCATTCCCAAACATGTACATGTCGCAGACTCGGTTTCCAACCTTTGAATAACTCAAAAGGCGTCCTTGGAACAGCCTTGGTTGGAACTCGGTTTAATATGTACATAGTTATTTTAAGAGCCTCAGTCCACAAAAACTTAGGAAGTTTGGAGTTGTTAAGCATACTCCGCACCATGTCCAACAATGTTCGGTTTCTTCTTTTTGTGACACTATTTTGGTCCGGTGAACCAAGCATAGTGTATCGGGTAATAAATCTCATGCTCTTCAAGAAACTTCGCAAATGGACCGGTGCTTGTCCATCTTCAGTGTATCTACCATAGTATTCTCCACTTCTATCCAATCTCACGATCTTAATTTGCTTGTCGCATTGTTTCTCTACTTTAGTTTTAAATACCTTAAAGGCATCTAGTGCTTCGTGCTTATTATGAAGCAAGTAGAGATACATGAATCGTGAATAATCGTCTATGAAAGAAATGAATTATCTCTGACCATTTGAGTCCATATCTGGACTACAAATATCTGTATGTATGATTTCTAATATTTCCGTACTCCTCTCAGCACCTTTCTTTGACTTGTTGGTCTGTTTCCTTTTATATAGTCCACATAAGTGTCATAATCAGTCAAATCTAGAGTATTAAGTACTCTATCATTTACTAGTCTATTAATTCTATCCATGGAGATATGTCCCAACCTCCGGTGCCACAACATAGAGGAATCCTCATTCACAACACATCGTTTTATATCAGCATTATCATGAACGTGCATCGCATTATTAATGGCATTGTCTAGTAAATTAATTCGAAAGAGACTGTCAGACAAACTACCACTCCCAACAATTTCAGATTTATACGATAAATTGAATATTGAATCTGAAAATTCAAAGGAGTATCCCAAAGGTACAAGTCTTGAAACTGAAATTAAATTCCTAGAAAAACTGGGAATATAAAAGGTCCTTTTTAAAATTAAAACAAAACCACTACTGAGAACTAATCTGCATGTCCCAATAGCTTCCACGCGCAAGCGAATCTTGTTTCCCGAATAGATGCCTTATTCACTTCCCACTGGTTTCCAATGGTTCTAAAAACACTACAAGGAATTAAAAATGTGGATTGTAGAACCAGAATCAATCCACCAAGTGTTGTAACTCACATCAACCATATTAGTTTCATAACAAACACATGCGAATTGGTTACCTTTTTTTTTGAGCTAGACCTTAAATTTGGCGCAATCCTTCTTTATGTGCCCCTTCTTTTTACAAAAGAAGCACTTGGATTCCTTTTTAATGCCAGCTTGGGGAGGTAGAGGCATCTTGCCCTTTCCCTTTTGCTTGCCTTGCCCTTTATACTTATCTTGTGTTGCCATATAAGCACTTTCTCCTTTCTCCATTAATAGCCTCTCTTCCTCTTGAACACACATGGTCATGAGTTCATTAATTGACCATTTAGTGTTGTGTGTGTTGTAAGAGATCTTGAAAGGGGCATACTCTTGTGGGAGAGTATTTAGGATATAGTATACAAGAAAGGATTATGATATCCCAACCTCAAGATTCTTTAGCTGAGCTGCAATGTCCCTCATCTTCATGATGTGCTTACGCACACCTTTTACACTGGTAAGCTTCAATGATGAGAACTTCATAATTAGGGTCATGGCAAGCGCCTTCTTTGAAGACTCAAATTGTGCACCAATAGGCTCCAGCAATTCCTTGGCATTGTTATGCTGAATGACTGAACCACGAATGCTAGCAGAGAGTTTTGTCTTTATGTACATTACACTGAGACGGTTGGACCACTCCCATTGAACATAATGAGTATGTTCAGCATGAGTACTATCCTCTGTAGGTTTAGGTGGTTCGTCTAACCTTAGAGCATAATCAAGATCCATGCACCCCAATTGGAGAAGAACTAATTCCCTCCATTCTTTAAAGTTATTTCCATTAAGCTTGGGAACAATTATACCAAAATTAATCGAAGGTGGTAAGACTGCATCATAATCAAATAAAACTTATGTATCAATATATTTTAGGCAAATAAACTTAAATCATATTTTACCAATGTAAAACATGTTATAAAATATGAATCACATAACATCAAAAACTACCTTTGGGCTAAGTTTCTAATTTAAATTGATTCATAATTACTTCATGATGAAACTATCAAATTATATTCCCTTCCTTAATCCCTGTGGGTAAATTAGGAAAGATAAAATAATATTTCATCCTAATTAATCACATTAATATATTGAACGTTCCTGTGGGATAAAATTCATAATATTAATGTGAATAATTACAATTATTGTCTTTGACTATATGTGATCCAAAGGCTCTTAATGTATATAATTTAATATAATCAAAGATGCTGTGGCTAATCCTTAATTAATTAAATATATACAGATCACTAGACATTTAATTTTATGAAAAATATTCATAAAATTGTACATAAGGGTAGAATAGTGAAATCATGTGCAAAAGGGGTAAAACTGGAATTTTGCACGCAAGGCCAGAATTGAAATTTTACTTTTAAGGGGTAAAACAGGAATTTTGCATCGTAAAAGCGCAAAATCGTAGGTTTTCATGCCTCGGGGGCCAAAATCAGAAATTCACACGAGCAAGCGCAGAATCGCAAATTTTCCCCTTCGCATGTGCCCTCTTCAACCCCTCGGGCGCGTGCGACACACGCGCCCGTTGTAGCCCCTCGAGCGTGTGCGATGCACACGCCTGATATAGGCTTTTGGCGCGTGCGTTGCAAGTGCCTGCTACAGCCCTCGGGCACGTGTGACGCACGCGCCCGGAGCCTTCTTTTCGGGCTTTCTTCCTTTCCGTCGCTTCTTCCACCGCGACCGGCTCTATTCTGCCGTCTGGGTCTTCTCACATAGCTCATGTCCAACCAAATTGGTTGATGGGTTTCGAAGAGAATGTCGGGACGTACGAATAAATTCGAGATCCGGCAAAAACGACCAATGTATGGACCAGAATTAAGCCAAAAAATGATCTACCCTATAAAACCCTAACCAACAAAATTTTACCGCTCGATTAACCTCCGACGATCACTAATAGGTCAAAAAATTTAAAGGGTTTTTCTTCCTAATGGCAATGTGATCATGCAGATCCATTAGCGCGTGGTCGGTCGCCCGCATTTGACCGGAATTCTAAATTTCGATCCAAGCCATATAGAAATCCGAATTTACCCGCACATAATTCAATGAAAATAAATTCCAAAAATTTCATCAAGGAAGAGATTGTAAACATGCTCTGATACCAATTGTTATACTAAATATAAACTAAAACCTTATCCCAATTTATCAATCACAAATAAATTCGTATAAAATTCAGGATCGGTTTGCGGAAACGTAAATATCAACATACCTCCAGCCATTGATAAAATTTGCAAAAGCAGAAGACCCCAAAACCTTCGACGGATCCACGTAGCACGATCGATCTGCAATATGGGAACACCAAATCTTTACTTCATGTTCTACTAGCCAATACCCCTCAAACCTGATGGTGTGTTTTTCTGTAGTGATAGGGTTTGAACTAGACGACCTGACGTTTTTATTCCGTTTATTACGTTACCGATATCTTCCATCAAGACCATTATGGTAATATAATAACGGACAAATATCACGAAATCCACGTGGATAATAAATTGGGCAATAAATCGGAATTTATTGGGAGTACAATATTGGGATCATATTTAGAATAATAAAAAATATATTACATATTATAACATCATATTCACATATTTTCACGGATAAGATAGTTAGAGGAGTAAACGAATAGTCTCCACTTACTTTTTTGCAAATCTGTGAAAAGAATCATCAAAATGCTTGAGAATCTCATCCATTGTTGCACATGTTTCCCCCGCAATATTATTACGGTGTGTTTTTCTGTAGTGATAGGGTTTGAACTAGACGACTTGACGTTTTTATTTCGTTTATTACGTTACCGATATCTTCCATCAAGACTATTATGGTAATATAATAACGGACAAATATCACGAAATACACGTGGGTAATAAATTGGGCAATAAATCGAAATTTATTGGGAGTACAATATTGGGATCATATTTGGAATAATAAAAAATATATTACATATTATAACATCATATTCACATATTTTCACGGATAAGATAGTTAGAGGAGTAAACGAATAGTCTCCACTTACTTTTTTGCAAATCTGTGAAAAGAATCATCAAAATGCTTGAGAAGCTCGTCCATTGTTGCACATGCTTCCCCCGCAATATTATTACGGACATGGAGATCTGAGAAGGGGAAAGTGCAATAAACCAAAAGGACAATGCCACCATCTCGACACCGTCATTACCAAGTAAGTGACGGTCCCTTCTCCTCGTCAGGTTTTGCAATGTGTAAACTAAAAACCTGATTAGCAGGTTTTTCTCAAAGAGTCAAGTGACGAATGGATCCGGCTTTCTCAAGATCAAAAGCGAATTTCTTTTGAAATCAGCCTTTTCTATTTTTTCTTGATCAAAAATCGTTTGAGAAATCCAGGTTGCTAAAGAGTAAGCACATTTTATTAAGGCTATTTTTGGAATTACACTACTATGTGATTTGTTAATGGATTTTGTTAGCATAACAGTTTTTACACTACTGTGAGAATAGCTGTTAGTTGTGAGCCATAAATTTTTTAAGGGGTGGATTGTGGCATCCCGGAAATTCAAAGCCAAGCCTTAAGGTGTGTCAAATGTCTTTAATTAGGTGATAGAATTTTATGGCCATGCTTTAGCCAATTTGTCTTTTAATTTGATGAATTGTGCTTGTGATTGTGGAAATTTAAATTTAATTTATTAATGCTTGGCCATATGATTTAAATTTCAATAATTAAAAATATTCCAAGACTTTGGCCAAGATGGAAATTGGAATTTAAAAATATTATAGAAGAAATTTCAAAAAAAAAAAAAGGAGAAAAAGGGCTAATTTTCGGAATGGGCCTTAAGCCCATTAGCCTCAAGCTTGGTGGGCCAAGCTAGTCGGCCCATTGGGCCCAAGAGGTGGCTGTCGACCAGCCCAAGAAGGAGTGGCCGGATGGCCCAACTCCAAAGCCCAACAAGCCCAAATCAATTCAAAAATTAGTGTGACAAGTGGCATAAAGGAATGGCATGCATTGGTGGGATTGTAGGCAATCTCATGATTGCTAATCATGAGAAGATGGGGATATAAAAGAGAGAGGGAAGAGAGAGAGTGGCTGTTTTCTTCATTTTGGCCGAGAGAGTGTGCGAGAGAGAGAGCTTGAGCGGAGGAGAGACCGAGAGAGAGGAGGTGGAGCCGAGAGTTGCCGCCGCCGTGTCTCGCCGTCGCCGCCTTGTCCGACCGTCCTACGCCGCCGTGTGTTGCTGTGTGTTCTTCTTTAAGGCAAGTGGGGGGTCCTTTACTTCTCTTGCATGTTGTTTTTGGTGTTTGCATGTTAAGTTTTAGGGGGATTTAGGCGAAATACCAAGCAAGGATTGCATATGTTCATGTATTGTGGCTGTTTCCGTTCGGTTTGTGGTAGACAGTTTCTTGTTCGAGCTTGCATGTGGGTTTGGAGTGTGATTTTGACTTCGGTGTCTATATGAAAGTTGAAGCTAACATCTTGAGGTATGACATACTCAAATTTCATGGAAAACGAAGGTGATATAAGGGGTCAAATGCCTTGTTATACGGAGGTTCTAGATCTGCGAATTTCCTACTGACCTCTTGATGATTTCTTGGTTGCATGTTGGTTTATGTTGGAAATCTCACTTTGTTGTCTTCATGGAAGTTGTAGGTAACATCCTAAACTACAACATACTCAAATTTGAGGAGAAACAAATGAGTGTAGCCTAGTAAATCGTCTAGATCTTTGAGACGGATGGTTCTGTTGAAGTTAACCGAGACACCCGAGACTTCAAGGACTTAAAAGAGGATCATACTTTGGTTATTTAACTTAGATCTCTTCATGAAACTTGTAGAGGAGACATTGATGCATAACATACTCGAATTTCAGAAGAAACGAAAGAGATTTAAGGGGTCAAATCTAAGTTTTTCGGTGATGTGTGTTCTGGACGAAACGGTGGGGGTTCCAGAAGCTTCATGGAGTTGTATAAATTAATCTATAAAGAATTTGGCTTAGTGTTCTTCATGAAAAAGGTACGAAAATGTGTTGGCTATCACTCTGTAAAATTTGGGAATTTTCGGAGGTTATATGAATATTTTAATCGAATTAATCCGAAAACTGTGCAATCTGGCCATTATCCGAATATTGAGTGTATTTGGTGGAAATTTGGGAAACTATGTGAAATGCAAATTTGGCCATGAAATTGTGTGAAATTGTGATTCTAATTAGTTGTTTAATGATTGTTTGATTTTCATGATTTTTGGAAAATCATGAATATTAAAGATAATATTTATTTATGGAAATAAATAAATATAATATTAATATAATAATATAATAAAATAATAATAAAATAATAATAAAATAAAAGTGGATTTTTATCGGCCATGAGTTCTATTGAATTATAATGCATTGTTATATGACATTGATATATGCATGATCGTGAATTATGATGCATTGTTATATGACATTGATATATGCATGATCGTGAACTATGATGCATTGCTATATGGCATTGATGCATGAATGATCATGAATTGTGACGCATGTGTGTGAATCATATGCCATGAAATAATGAGATGAAAAGAATGATAAAATGTGGAAGTGGTATGTGAGTAAGAGGATGTGGCGGAGGTTGATGTCGGTGGCCGAATGGCGTAATTCCGAGATTCCCGGGAGTTTCGGGATGCCCGGAATGTGGGGGGCCGAAGTCCCCGTCGGAGGTTTCGCCCGAAGGGAGTGTGACTCGCGATGCCAGGATTAGGGTGCGAGATCCCCGGTTAGAAGGGTAAAGACCGGAAGTCCCTGTCGGAGGTTTCTGCCCGAAGGGAGGTTCCTCGTGATGCTAGTTGAGGTGCGAGATGCCCGGAATGTGGGGGGCCGGAAGCCCAGTGGCCATGAAATGGCTGGGATACTGGGATCCCTGTCGGAGGTTTCTGCCCGAAGGGAGGATGATGATGGTGGAATTGATGAATTGAGAAAAGATAATGTGAAATCAATTGATGAACAAAAGTGAAAAATGATGATGTGATATGCATGGTGATGCATGATTAATGATGATGTGATATGCATGGTGATGCATGGCCAATGATGATATGATGTGATATGCATGGTGATGCATGATTAATGATTTATGTGATATGCATGGTGATGCATGATTAATGATGATGTGATATGCATGGTGATGCATGGCCAATGATGATATGATGTGATATGCATGGTGATGCATGATTAATGATGATGTGATATGCATGGTGATGCATGGCCAATAATGATATGATGTGATATGCATGGTGATGCATGGCTAATGATGATGTAATATGAGATGCCATGATGATGCCTGAATACGCTTGACATCGAAAAGGTAAGAAATGCCTGTATTGTATGTTGGTATGCATGGTGCACTGAGTTGTTATTGGATTTCCCTATCTGCTGAGTGGTTGTACTCACCCCTTTTGGGGATAACATTTCAGATTAGCACTATGCCGCTGCTCGCCGTTTCGCGTGGCGTGTTTTACGGTATTCCGTCCGACGTCGAGTGGAGATGACTCGAGATAGACTGTCCTTCGTACCCGGATTGACTTTTATCCGAGTACGATGCTTAGTTATGTATGACATCGGCTTTGGGGGCCCGGTCATACAAGAGTTTTTGTCCGTGCACATACGACGGGATGGAGTGATGCGGGGATGCTGCCGCCGCCACCACCCGACGCACCGGGATGGGTGTGAGATCGCGCGCGAGGAGTAGGAGCTAGACCGCTTTTTGGTGTAGATAGTTGACGCTCGTGATGGGAGGTTTTTGTGCTCGTATGTTGTTAGAGGTCGGAGTTCCTTTTTGAGATTTTAGGAAGGACATGGCAGAGTCCTTACCTTTTCTTTCTTTTGTACCGACCGAGGAAAAACCCCATCTCGCTATATGTATGCATGTAAGCCAAGCGTCAACACCGTTTATAAAATCGTGGTGTTTAGTTGGTGTGTATTTGTATCATGGGATTGGTAGGGAGATAGATGGTGATATTTATTTGCTTCCGCTATGAGTTGCGCATGGGACCGTTTTAAAAAAAAAAAAAATGCCTGTAATCTGGCAAGGCTTAATTTAGGAATAAGAGATAGAGATGGTAAAAGGTGTAACATCGGCACTGCTAACGACCTGCGAAGGGTTCGGGGTGTTACATGGATTCCATAACAATTTATAATTATTTGTTATTTAATTTTTTATGATCAAGAACAAACTATTATTGTCAAAGTAAACGAAAAACTGTCGCACAATAATTTCCCTTTACTAATTATTATGCGTATATGAAGTGATTGAACTGTCATGGTGAGGAGTGGCGATTTGTCAGTTGACGCCACTAACCTAACGATAATCACGAACAGAGAAATAGTGTTTGGATTTGTAAGAAACGCACAGACTCGTCATATTAATACTTGATGTTTTGATTTAGTAAAAGAAATGCAAGCAAGAAATTCCATCACGTTTTAGAGTTCGACAGTTTGCTATTGACCACGTAACTATTGCTAGGGGACCGAATAACTTGCTCATCCACTCCAAAGGAAGTTGCCACCTCTTAACACACGATATAGCTTCCATAAGGGTATTTAGTCTTAGGTTACGTGTAATAATAATAATTTAAAAAAAAAAAACCATAACAGTCATGCCCAATACACCTACGTATTAATGCAATATACCATGTGTAAAATTAATGAAAAATCAACAATCTGTGTTATGTAATTATGTTCTTGTACCTTATCAATTGTGTCTCATTTTATATTATCAATAAAACATGTGAAGGTTTAGTATGCCAGATCATCATTTAATTTCATAAACTGCAATTTAAGAAATCTATACACCTCATTTTTATTTCTTTTCAAACTAACAGTTATAAAATGTTTTGTCTTGCCCTTCAGAATAATTCTGGATATGCTATTACTATGTGACTTGAAGTCGTATCATATGTATAGATATGAATCAATCTTAGGCTTTAGAAATATAGTAGTTTATATTTAATTCCTCGTTAAATACATTTTTCCATTGAATGAATTAAGGACAATGGTCTTTAAACTTTAGCTCAATGTGCAATGTCATCCTATAATTTTTAATATGTCCAATGTGATCCTTAAATTATGTCTAAGTGTTCAATTTAGTCCACACACTTTCAATTTGAACAGTTTAATCCCTTAACTACTCATAGATAATTAATGACATCCTCCCGTACTATTCACAAGTTCCTATAATTACACTATTGCCCATATTTTAAAAAGTCTTTTCATTTCAATCCACTATCTATATTGAAAATATGTAATCTCTTTTTGTTACATTATTACCTTTTTATAAATATTAAAATAATTCCATTTAAGTATATTTTAACTCATAATCTCTAAAACGGTAAAAGTATAATCTCATTTAGAGTCATATCAGATTGTTATTAAGACTGAAGGAAGACAATCTTGGTTAGAAACTAGTAAAGGGGAAGAAAAAGAAGGCCTCTACCAGCAAGGATGCGGCTTCTTGCAGGTTGACCCCACCTTCTGAAGGGGGGCAGTCTTTAAGACTGAAGGATCCTACGCCTGTTCAGCCTAGTCATATCTCTCGGAACCCCCCTGAGTGCTCCAAGGATCCTGGGAAGGTTGGAGAGGACTGTTCCAGAGTGGTGCACAACGCCGATTCCTCAAGGTCACTTATAGCCCGTCGTGGTGTGGAGGAAGAAATTTCTGATGAGGATGACCTTTTGTCTATTGGCCCCCCATCTCAAAAGATCCTCCTCTAAATACTTCGGTGGAGACGATGCAAGAGCTGAAGCCGAATCGTCCACCTTTGGATTTACTTACCTCGGCTCCTAGCCATTGTAAGTCTTCCAAGAAGAGGTAATCTCTATCTCTTTCTTGTATATATATGTATATAGGTATCTAGAACATTAGAGGGATTGTCAACCTGATCAGGCGAGCTGAAGTTAGGAGATTTATTTCAACTAATAAGCTTTGTCTGGTTGGTATTCTAGAGACTAAAGTCCCATCTTCTTTGGTCGTTTCTATTCCTTCTGTTTTGCTGAGAGGCTGAAATTGGGTAGCCAACTATGAGTTTTCCCCTCAGGGTAGAATTCGGGTTGGCTAGAACTCGGATGTGGTTGTTTATGACACTTTAGCTATTAATGAGAAGGCTATACATGGTCGCCTCACGTTTAATTCTGGCCAAGATTGTTATATTTCAGTTGTGTATGGGGAACACACTTTTGTGAAATGTCGCCCCCTTTAGGTTGATATCCTACATTGGAACAACCATTTGCAGAATCTTCCTTGGTTAATTGCTGGATATTTTAACGTGATTAAAGACCCTTCGGATCGGGTGGGAAGCTCAAATGCCTGAATTCACTATTTTGATGAGTTTAACCACTGCTTAACTCAAATAGAATTGGTGGATCTTAGGCATGTTGGCCTCCATTTTACCTGGTCCACATCGATTGGTTCTGGAAGAAAGTTGAGAAAGATCGATCGGATATTGGTCAATTCCAAGTGGAACATGGATTTTTCCTTTTCAGAAGCCTCTTTCCTTAATCCGGGTATTTCCGATCACTCACCCATGGTGGTTAGAATAGTATCACCGGTGAAGAGGAAAAAGCCGTTTAAATTCTTCAATTTTTGGTCTAATCACCAGGAGTTCACTTCTTTGGTACAACAAGCTTGGGAGAGTCCAATCGTAGGAGTCCCTATGTTCAAGTTGGTTTCTAAATTGAAGAATGTGAAAGTTCGCCTAAAGCGTCTCAATAGAGAAGCCTTCTCCGATATCTCCAAGAGGATTGATGATGCTAATAGCTCTTCGACATACTCAATTGGGACTCCAGCAGGATCCTAATAATGCTTTACTTTCAGACCTTGAGAAGGCTCAACGGCGTATTTTTGTTGACCTGTGCGCTCAAGAAGAATCCTTTTATAGAGAAAAGTCTAGAATTCGTTGGCTTAAAGAAGGTGACTGGAACATGAAGTTCTTTCACCATTCTGTTAGTAGAAGACACTTGTTGAATAGGATTCTCTCGATACAGGACCCTTCCAGTAATATGGTTAATGATCTTGAGCAGATTCCGCAAATATTCATTTCCTTCATTTCGGATCTGTTTACTCCGAAGGCGGTTCTTCAGAAACCTTCGTTGCAGGAGATGAAAGATGTCATTAGGTGCCCTCTCTCGGCTAATCAAGCGTCCACTCTTGCTTGTCTGGTTACTGATGTTGAAATCTGGGTCACCCTTTTCTCGCTTGCCCGTGACAAGGCTCTAGGGCCTAATGGGTTCTCAGCTGAGTTTTTCAAGAGCAATTAGGGAATTGTGGGCTCACCGGTTTCAGAAGCTGTAAGGGAATTCTTTGAGTCTGGTCACTTGCTTAGGGAGGTAAATAATACTATACTTGCTTTGGTGCCGAAGGTTCCAAATGCTATTGCTGTTTCGGATTTTAGACCCATCTCTTGCTGCAATACAATTTATAAAGTTATCATGAAAATTATTGCGAATCGCTTGGCTTCTATTTTAGATGTCTTGATAAGTCCGTCTCCGAATGCTTTTGTGAAGGGAAGGCATATTAGGGATAATATCCTTCTTGCGCAAGAACTTTTTGCTGGATTTCACCTAGATCCGTATCTTCCTAAGTGTGCCATAAAAGTTGATTTCCAAAAGGCTTATGATATGGTTCATTGGGATTTCCTGGAGCTCATCCTTCTTGCATTTGGCTTTTCGGAGTGGATTATCCAACGTATTATGACTTGTGTTCGCACACCAAAGTTTTCGATTGCTATAAATGGTGAGCTACACAAGCAAGGGTTGCATGTTTTTTCGGGGACGTGGTATCTGACAGGGTGATCCGATGTCTCCTTATCTATTTACTCTTATTATGGAGATTTTTACTGGTATTATTAATGCTCGCACTTCTCACAACAAGTTCAAATACTTCTGGAGGTGTAAATCAACTAAGCTTTCTCACCTCTTTTTTGCTGATGATGTGTTCCTTTTTTGCAAAGTTGAGTGGGATTCAGTGACATCCCTCAAGAGAGCCTTGGATATCTTCTCTTCGTGGAGTGGGTTACTACCAAACAAAAACAAAAGTGAAGTGTTTATCTCAGGTGGGACTCCTGACCTTAGAAATTATATACTTATGGCTTTTGGTTTCCAAGAAGGAAAAACTTCCAGTGAGGTATTTAGGTGTGCCGATTATCTCTTCCAGGCTAAGGAAAGTTGACTGCATCGCCCTCATCAACTGGACTACTGCTAGAGTTCAGTCTTGGTCTCAAAGATTCTTATCTTTCGCGGGTAGACTCCAGTTAATAAGGTATGTGCTTCACTCCATTCAAGCTTTCTAGGCTAGCATTTTTTCCTTGCCGTTCTCGATTTTAGATCGAATAGAGCAAATCCTGCGACAATTTCTATGGAAAGGAGCTTCGCTTGGGCGTGGAGGGGCTAAGGTCTCTTAGGAAGATGTTTGTCTTCCTAAGGAGGAGGGTGGTCTAGGTATCCGCAAGCTCCGTGATTACAACAAGGCAGCAATGCTTAAGTATATTTGGATTTTATTCACTGATGAGGAATCACTTTGGTGTCGTTGGATTCATTCCAATTTCTTAAAATGGGATAATTTTTGGGTTGCTGCAAGGCCATTGGTATGTTCTTGGATGTGGAAAAAGATTCTTCAGTTGAGGAAGGAATTCCATTTATCCTTTCTTTGGAAAGTTGGAAATGGGTCTTCGGTTTCCTTGTGGTATGACCGATGGCATACTGAAGGCCCTCTAAGTTTATTGGTACCGGATTCTTTCGTTGACAACTTAGGTGTTCACAGGCATGCAACCTTGGTGGATCTCGCTACTCCTGAGGGCCTGGTCTTAAGATCCTTATTGCAGTGCTAGGGTATGGATATACCAACACTTACTGATGCTTTGAATCGCTTTCTGTGGTGCAGTAATTCATTAGGTTCCTTTTTCGTCAGTTCAGCCTAGGATTCAATCAGAAACAAAAGAAATAAGGTGCCATGGGCCTCTTTTATTTGGGATAATTCTTTAGCTCCTAGGTACCAATTTCACCTTTGGCTTATCACTAAAAAGCGTTTGCCTACTCAGGCTTCTCTCCTCTCTTATGGAAGAATTGACTATACCTTATGTGTTTTTTGCAATACTGTGCCGGATTCCATAGAACACTTTTCTTTTTAATGCCATATCTCTACTACGGTTGCTTATTTCTGGGCTACAAGATGTAATTTACCTTGGAGGAATAGACCTTGGATTAACTACCTAAATTGGGCGAGGAAGCTCTTATCCGGTAATGATTTCTTCCATAAAATCGCTCGGTTTTCTTTTGGTGCTTTGTGCCACCAATTTGGAGGAAGATGAATACTATCATTTTCCAAGGTGATTCGTTGGTGGTTTCGGCCTTAAAGAACCATCTTGTCAAAGCAGTTAAGGATAAGGCGCTCACCTTCAACAACGTGCTTCATAATACAAGAAACAGAAGACTTCAGAGAGGTTGGGACTTTGATCCAGCTATCTTCATTGCTTCGGCTTCTCCCTAGTTGTTGTTTGGTGCTGGCGTTGTTCGCCGTTCTTTCCAACTTTCTCTTGACTTTTCTTCGTCTTTTGGCGTTCTTAGTTGGGTCAGGGGTTTTTGGTTGTTCTGTTGGTCTTGTATCTTGGCCTTCACTGCCTTTGTTTTCTTTGCTGGTTTGGCTTTTACACTGGTGCCCTTCCAATCGTTAGCTTTCTGCTTTTGAGTGCAAGTTTTTGGTGCCGGTCTCTTTATATAGTTGGTTCAAGTTCTATAATATTCTTACCTTTTACCAAAAAAAAATAATAATAATAATCGTGCGTTGGTACACAGTTAGATTGAACCATAAAAATGATATCATTCCTTTTAAAAATCCCACTATTTGATATAGTACATAAAAATATTTTTGGTGTCAAAACTCGACACCCGGTATTTTCTAAGTAAATACCAAAATTTCATAATTTTGAAATAATAACTGAAAACCAACAATCATCACTCAATTACACAAGTTAGCACTCAATTGCATAAAGTAATTACACCATGACAATCAGCACAAAAGTCTGACTACTGGCTATCCCAATATAATTTCCGAAAAATAATAAATAATTAAATAAATTGTAAAATTTATTAAATAATTGCAAAATAATTAAATTAAACTACTAAATTAAATTAACATAAGTTCAACTAATCACCTAAGTGCACTAACTAAATTAATCTACTAAGCTAACTCCTTAATGTAACCATTCTCGCTAATTTAATATAAATGACTAACTAGATAATCTAACTAATTCACCTAACTAACTTAACTACCTATATCACTCAACTAAACTAACTAACTAATATTTACTCTAACTAAATCAAGTACTAAACATGCTTAAGCCTAAACTAATCCTTAATAAGTGTAATTAACCCCTAAGTAAGGTTTAGGAGGCTAACTCACTCAATTAGTGACTAAAGAGTTCACGGTGATGGCGAGCAAAACTCGGGTCTATGGCGATGTCAAAGGGAGCTTGGACCGGGCTAAAAATAGTCCAAGACGGCTCATGTGACATCTTGGATTTTTACTTCTGCTTTCAATTAAATTGATCGGGCCTTTCATTGACGTGCCTATAGTGCTATTCTAAGAGCTTATCACTCGTGAGATAACTAGATTATCTGAAGAAGTCAATAAGGAATTTTGATGCTATAGACTCGAGAATTCGACTAAGACTCGACTACTCGACCATGCTCTACTGAGGTCGTTACGGCACAATTATAAGTCAATTAAAAATCAGAGATAGATCAGTTTGACTGAGCTATATGTCTAAACATGGGTGATTCCACTAAATTACAAAATTCTATTGTTTTGGTACCTTGTGTCCGTATTTGAATCATCGAGATTTTTACAACAATCGAGAGTCACTAATCCATCAAAGAGGTTCATTGTGGCTTGAAGAAAATGGACCACGGGTCATTTATATTAAAAATTTCTAAAAACTACCCGATAGCCTAAGTCATGCTAAAATTGCGCTGAATTGAAATTAACCGTGGATTTGAATCCGATTTCAGAAATTGAAAGTTCTGTCATGTCACAAGTCATTTTAGGAACATCAACTTAGTCTCCGAAGATTTTTCTCCAAACTGAGGTTTTGGCAGAAAAACTCGAGATAAGGTCATTTTCAATCAGGAAATTTCGAGGACCGTATTTGATCGCGAAATTGGGATGCAACTAAAAATTCGTTTGCCCATGGTCCATGACTTTTGGACCCTCTCAATTGGCTTCCAAGACAAGCTTGATGGCTACTTGTAGCTGAGGATCTAGCTGGCAAAGGGTGGGAATAAACAAGGGGGACAAAGAGATGAGTGTAAGACCATGGTGGCCCCCTCCAGCCCAGCCGATCCACTCTCCTTCTCCCTTGCCCATCGACTCCTCCATCTATCTTCCCGCCGCTTGAAGACCTCAAAAACCCGGAAACTAAGCCGGCCAGCCCCCTTGTCATCAACGCTCGCTGGAGAATGGAACACCACCACCGCTCGCCTGCTCGCGCCGAGCGGCCCCCGCGCATGTCCTCGCGCTCCACTCGCCCTTCCTACCTCTCCGCTCACTGTCCCCATGCCTCCGTCCATCTTGGTTGTTGCCTGAGGCCGTTGGACCACCGTGCATTATTGTCTCACTGTCGTGAGGCCCTACTTAGACCATAGTAGCTCCTCTGCCCATTTCCAGTTCAAGTCGAGCCCGGTCTAGCCCTTCTCGGCCCAAGACTAGCACTGTACAGAATCGAAGCTAGTGGGTCTCACAGCCACTGTTTGGCTCGTTTTGGTGGCTTTCTCGACCTCGATTGGTGGTCCCACTTTGGAGTGTCTCAACCCTCGTTGCGTCCCCGTCGTTTTGATCCGAGCGGATTTTTAATCAATTGAGTTTAACTCACTAATCCTTGCTTAGTAAGTTAATTATGTTTAAGGATTGTTTAGTTTAGGCTAAACTAGGATTAGGTGGTTAGTTAGAATAGATTAGTGAATTAGTTAATCGTGAATGCATGTTAGGTGGTTAGATTAGTGTAATTAGCATGTAGTTATGCTCTAATATTTATCTTGATAGGTTCGGGAATTTTCCAAACTCGTCTTGGCTTTTAATTAGGTTTTATAGGCCTAAGTTCTATTTATTGGCATTTAATAATTATTTTCCATAATTATTTGATTATTTATTTATTTTCCGAAAATTAGATCCAGATAGCCAGTGACCGGAATTTCGTGTTGATTAAAGGGTATGATCTATTTATTTAATTCATTGTTATTTTGTGCAAATTGAGTGTGATTTGTGATTGGGGGTATTTATCCCAAAATTTATTTAATTTTCGTAATTAATTAGAAAATAACTGGGCGTTGGTTTACAATGCCAAAAATATATTTATGGATCAGTGAAATTATTGGGATTTTAAAGTGAGAAAATATTATATTTTGGCTAAGGCCGACCGTGTACCCACACACGATTATTTTTATCAGGTATAATTAAAATGGTGAAAGTGTTAGATGATCAGGATGGTATACTATATCAGACTGTGGACGATTTGGCAGCTTTTAGTGAGCATATGGATATTTAAATTAAATATTTTTCGAAAGTGGTACAAGCTGTAATTTAAATAAATGTTAAATGGACATGATAAATGGATTATTTTAATTGGTACGAATTCCATAAATTTTATTTATGAATAATTGTACCTTGTTGCATGTATGATGAGGTCTTGATGCATGCATGACAATGAATTGAGCTGCATGTAGGAATTCAATGCTGAATATGATTTTGTTTGCCATTACATCATATGCCATGCTAAATTGAGACCGAAATTGGTGAACATGAATAATGACAAATGAGGAGATTGTTGTGGCGGATGATAATGCCTTGGGAGTATCAGGATGCCCGGGATGGGGTGCTTAGGATGCCGCATTGCCGGGATGGCCACAGGGAGTATCGGGAATGCCCGGAATGGTTGGGTACCAGAAGCCTCGGAGGGCTTTGCCCAAGGGGATGCCTCGTGATGCCAGTTGGGATGCGAGATGCCCGGAATGTGGGGGTGCCGGATGCCCAGTGGCCTTAAATGGCTGAATGCCGGAGGTTTTTCTCGCAATGCTAGGATGGGGTGCGAGTGTAAAGTATGTGATGGAATTGATGATCCGAGGAAGGGTGATGTGGTGATCGAATTGAAAGTTAAAAGTGGAAATTGAATCATGCATATATGATATGATGATGATCACCCATGGCATGATGATATGTATATATGATATGATATGATGATGATCACCCATGGCATGATGATATATATGATATGATATGATGATGTCATGATGACAATGATATGAGTATGACATGATGATGATGATATATATGATATGATATGATGATGTCATGATGACAATGATATGAGTATGACATGATGATGGTGATGTATGATATGATTGTAATGATGATGCATGATGGTATATGCATGGCATCAAGGTAAGTACGCATGGATGCATGATTGGCATGTATGATGTTGTGATTGTATTGTATGATGCCTTGAGTGGTTATTGGATTCCTTTACCTGCTGAGTGGTTGTACTCACCCCTTTTGGAGACCAACATTTCAAATTAGCAGCATGCCGCTCCTTGCTGTCACGCGGAGTGTGTTTTACGGTCTACCATCCGATGTAGAGGTCGAGTGCGAGGAGTTTGGCTATCCCTCTATTCTTGGATTGACGTATATTCGAGTGCGCTGTTTAGTCATGTACGATGTAGGCCTGGCTGGGGGCCCTGTTGTCCAGGAGTTCATATCCGTCCACATTCGTTGCGACGGTGTGATGCGTGGGATGTTGCTGCCGCCATTGCCTGATGCACCGGGTTGGGTGTGAGGGCCCGTGCGTGACGAGTAGGAGCTGGATCTTTTTGGGGATAGTTAGCCGACACTTGTGATGGGGATCGTGCACGTGAGTTGTAGTGGGTCAAGGGTTCTTTTTGGGGTTTTAGGCCAGGCGTGGCTGAATTCTGTCTTTTCCTTTTGATGTATCGACCCAAAGAAATCCCATCTTGGAAATATGTAAATAAAGTGTCATGGCTTGCCTTTTAATCATGATGATTAGTGGTGTGTATTTGTATCATGGTTGATGGAGGGTGAGATGGTGATGTTTTATTTTGCTTCCGCTAATGAGTCGCGCTGGGACCGTTTTAAAAAATAAAATAAAATGTGTCTACTAATTACGACACTTCTTCTTAGAAATGTAATAAGGTGTAATGTTGGTGCTTGTGGCAACCTAAGAAGGGTTCGGGGTGCCACAGGTTAACTCGTGTTGCTTTCCTAGATCACGTAATTTCGGGCAAAGGAATCTCCGTGGACCCGTCCAAGATTGAAGCAATGATCAACTGGCCTAGACCGACTACAGTGATAGAGATTAGAAGTTTTCTAGGTTTGACAGGTTACTACAAACGGTTCGTGGAAGGATTTTCAGCTTTAGCATCGCTATTGACCTGACTCCTAAAGAAAGAAGAAAAATTTGTTTGGTTAGACAAGTGCGAGCGTAGTTTTCAAGAGCTTAAGCAGAAGCTGACTACTACCCCTATACTGACCATTCCATCTGGTCCTGGAGAGTATAAGATCTATAGTGATGCATCGTTCAGAGGACTGGGTTGTGTGCTAATGCAATATGGTAAGGTTGTTGCATACGCCTCCCGCCAGTTGAGAACTTATGAACTGAACTACCCGATGCATGACTTAGAGCTCACATCCATCATTTTCGCTCTAAAGATTTGGAGACATTATTTGTGTGAAGAGAAATTCCAGATCTTTACTAATCATCAAAGTCTCGAGTATCTATTCTCTCATAATGAGTTGAATATGAGACAGCAACAATGGATGGAACTTCTAAAGGACTATGACTGTGATATCCTATACCAACCCGAGAACGCGAATAAGGTTGACGATGCTTTGAGTCAAAAGTCTTTTGTAGCGCAAATGGTACTTAAAGAGTGGAATTTGATGGGGAGAGCTCGAGATTCAGTGTTCAAGTTTGAGGTAAGCCACATTTCGAATCTTATGGCCACCCTCATAATTGAGCCGGATGTCCAGATTAGGATTAAATTACTTTGGCCAACAAACTCTGATGTTCAGAAGATTCTACAAGAGGATACGGATAAGAGGAAGGCTGACTTTCAGATTTCTAAGGACGGAACACTTAGGTTCCGAGGATGACTAGTTGTACCTGACGATGTCAAGCTTAGAGAGAAGATCTTATCAGAAGCTCATCATAGCAATTACATCATTCATCTTGGTAGTATGAAGATGTATCAGAATGTGTGTCAACACTATTGGTGGTCTGGTTTGAAGGTGGACATCGCCAAGCATGTTGCTAAGTGTCTGACATGTCAGTAGGTTAAAGCACAACATTGTAAGCCGGGAGGACTTCTGCAACTCCTCGAGATTCCAGAGTGGAAATGGGAGCACATTACGATGGATTTCGTGATCGAATTACCAAGGAGTCAGAGAAGAAATGATTTCATTTGGGTAGTGATCGACAAATTGACAAAGTTAGCTCACTTCATTGCGGTACGAAAGGACCTCAGTTTGAACAGGTACGCTGAGTTGAACGTGCGCCAAATAATTCAACTACTTGGAGTGCTGCTTACGATTACCTCAGATTAAGACCCGAGATTCACCGCTATTTTTTGGAAAAGCTTGTAGAGTGCTTTAGGTACGAACCTACAGTATAGTACGTCATATCATCCTCAGACGTATAGCTAGTCTAAGAGGACGATTTAGACCCTCGAATACATGATGCGAGCTTGTGTATTGGATTTCAAGGAAGCTGGGAGGAACAACTTCATGTCTTAGAGTTTACCCACAACAACAGTTATCAACAAAGCATCCAAATGGCTCCCTTTAAAGCATTGTATGGTAGAGCATGTAGAATGCCCATTTGATGGGACGAAGTCGGAAAGAGAAAGATCACAGGCCCAGAGTTGGTTCAACAGTCAGTGGATGCAGTCACAATGATCAAAAATAGATTAAAGACCGTTTAGAATTACCAGAAAAGCTACGCAGATAAGCATGGAATGCTTTTGGAATTCCAAGTTGGTGATCACGTTTTTTTGAAAGTGTCATTGATGAGGGGAACTTCGTGCTTTAGCAAGAAAGGAAACTAAGTGTGGCATCCCGAACCCTTCTTAGGTCGCCACAAGCACCAACGTTACACCTTATTACATCTCTTAGAAGAAGCGTCGTAATTCATAGACATTTTTTTTTTTTTTTTTTTTAAAACGGTCCCAGCGCAACTCATTAGCGGAAGCAAAATAAAACATCGCCATCTCACCCTCCATCAACCATGATACAAATGCACACCACTAATCATCATAATTAATAGACAAGCCATGACACTTTATTTACATATTTTTCAAGATGGGATTTCTTTGGGTTGGTACATCAAAAGAAAAGCCAGGACTCAGCCACGCCCGGCCTAAAACCCCAAAAAGAAACCCTTGACCTGCTACAACTCACGTGCAAAATCCCCATCACCAGTGTCGGCTAACTATCCCAAAAAGATCCAGCTCCTACTCGTCACGCACCGGCCCTCACACCCATCCCAATGCATCAGGCGGTGGCGGCGCCAAAGAGAGGCCGGATGTACTTTTTTTTGATGGAAACCAAGAACCGAGATCTGTTTCTTTCCAAAATTCAGCTATCCTTGGGAGAAAGTAGGCAAATGCCCCCCTGATTTTTTTCGAATGCAATCCTTTAGAGAGGTACTACATGACTGTGCATTAATGGATATCGATAGCAAGGGATACGCGTTTACCTGGATGAATTACCGTGAGGGGAATGAGCTGGTTAAAGAGAGATTGGACCGGGTTCTTTGTAACTGGACCTGGAGGATTGCTTTCTCTGAGGCAGAAGTATGTGCTTTACCAGCAGTGGGTTCGGATCACAGTCCGCTGGTTCTTTCAACTGATGCTAGAATACACAGAAAAGGGAAGACTTTCTACTTCGAAGCTTACTGGTTGCAGCATCAGGACTGTCAAGGAGTCATCGACACAGCTTGGTCTTTAGCTCGAGCAAAGGGCTATAACTTGCCAAAAATGCTAAAACAAGTCAGTTGGGCTCTTCTGAAGTGGAGTAGAACCACTTTTTCAAAAGCAAGCGAGCATATAATATCTTTATAGCAGCAACTTCAGGTGTTAACTAACCAGACTACCACTACAATAGATCAACAGAAAGTCACTGAGCTGAAAGGTTTACTCCATAGTGCATGGCAGCAAGAAGAACAGTATTGGGCGATGTGATCAAGGATTAATTGGCTTCGGTGGGGTGATAAAAATACAAAAAATTTTCATGCTACTACTATTCAAAGGCGAAACATAAATAGAATCAGGATGCTAATGGATGAACAACAAAGATGGGTTCGAGACGATCAGCTTCTCAAAGACATGACACTGGAATTTTTCTCTAAGCTCTACAAATCAAAAGGCAATCGTGACTATGGGCATATCCCACAAAAATGTGAGTGTGTCGTGACAGATGCTATGAACCAGCAACTTATTTCTGCTGTTACTCAAGAGGAAATTCGTATCGCTGTTTTTCAGCTAGGGAAATCTCGAGCCCCTGGTCGCGATGGTTTTAATGGCCTGTTTTACCAACAGTATTGGGAAATCTTAAAAGAAGACGTCTTTTCCTCGGTGAAGCAGTTTTTTCAATCTGGTTTGTTGCCCCCTGATCTCAAAAAAACTATCATCACTCTCATACCGAAAGTCCTTAATCTAGAATGTCTAGATCAATACCAACCCATTAGCCTTTGTAATTACGCCTATAAGATTATTTCCAAGGTGTTAGCCAACAGACTAAACCCTTTCCTGCCTGACATCATTTCTATGGAACAAAGTGCATTTGTTAGTGGCCGTCAAATACAAGACAACATCTTAATCGTGCAGGAGACTCTACATCAGCTCAAGACACGAACTAGAAAGAAAAAATTCCAAGCTATTGTCAAGATGGACATGTCAAAAGCCTACGACCGTGTTGAGTGGGACTTTCTCAAAGTTTACCTGTCCAGGTTAATCTTGATTAAGCCCTTAATTAATTATTTTAATTTATAAATATTATTTTATTAAACTATATTAATATAATATATTATTTATTTAATTTCGGAGTATATTTAATTAATTATTATTTTCTGAAAATTAGACCGAGATAATCGGTGACCGGAATTTCGTGCCGATTGCATCGGTGTGTTCAGATTATGCAATTGATTGTTGGATTGTGCAAATTGAGTGATGATTGTGAAAATATGATATTTATTCTAAAAATCCCGAGTGTCGGGTTTTGACACTGAAAATGGATTTTAAGTACTATATCAAATAGTGGGATTTGAAAAGGAGCGATATCACTTTTAAGGTTCGAATTAACCGTGTACCCACATACAACTATTTTCTGAGTGTTTTTAATACGATGAAAATAGGCCAGAATTACTATTTTAGTTGACGCATTTGAGTGCAATGCATGGTGTCCTAGGCTGAGATCGAATGGTCGTGTGTTGGTTAAGAGAACCCATCCCCGAATTGAGTCGGATGGACATTACCCTATATGGGTTACCCACTCATTGGGTTTCGGGTCGTAGTAGATTCTGAACCTATGCTTCTTTGGGAAAGCTGTCTTTGAGAGACATAGCTGTGCTCAATGGGGAAGAGACGATGCCTGGTTATGCCAGTAGACTATCGAACTTTAAGTAGGTCATATCCCAGATGGGCGAAATTAACAATTGGAACACATGATTAATTGAATTAGATGCGCCTGATTATGAGATAAAACTGTGTGGCATGGTATGTGACGTGTCATAATGGTTTGGTCTTATAATCGGGACCCATGTGATTTATTGAGTCGAGTGAAGCATTTTAATTATTGTGTGCATTAATTATATGCATTTGTGATATGAACTATGCTGACGTGCAGGAAGGAACTGAGGTGAGATAAGTCATCTATATTATGTGGCTATGCCACCTTTGGGTGTATTTCCTTCCTAATATGGGTTTAGGGAGTGAACTTCTCATCCCGTCGTAGGCTCAATTTTCAGGTACTTAGGAGGAGGACTGAAGCCCCGAGTCTATGGAGGTGGAGTTTGAAGGATTGGCGTTTGTGTCCGACAAGTAGGTTGTAGGATAGCTTCCTTTTGAGAGTCGATCTTCTGTAGACTTTTTGTACCTAAACCCTACTATTTATAAAAGTTGGTTTTTGTGAAATGTGGTCCTGCTTTCCAATCTCATGCTATTTGTTGTCAAGGTATTTGTTTCGCTTCCACATGTGTATAAAGACTGATTGGGTCGGTGACGTATCCTGGGAACATTGCATTTGCATCGACCATGGAGGGATGTGCACGGGCTCGAGGTTCGGGGCCTGACAATTATGGTTTTGTTTAATGTTCTTCGCCTTTTCTTTTCTTTCCTTCTTTTCTAGTTATTGTTTATCATCTTTCTTGATTTCTCAAGGGTTTGCATCTAGGCATAGATTAAAATAAATGAAAGTTCAACAAAATTCGATTATAGAGGGAGAGTAATAAAATAAGTCCTAATTATGGTCCTTTAGATATTCATTAACGAAATAATTTAGTTAGGTCCAACAACTCTTGTAGTGAGTAATGTCGAAAAGCAAATACCTATCGACCAATAAAACATTTTCAAGAAGCAAATGTGAATTTTTCTTCTCATTTGCCTGTCCATCATAATGGTAGGAAGTTTCTATTATGTTTCAGGTATTGGCCGCTTTTGGAAAGGAACGCGTGAAATGTCGAGAATCAATGAATCGGCTCAGAAAGGGCCAACAATAATAGCCAATTTCACAGTCATTACCTGCTGCCAACTTTCAAAAAGCAATTGTTGACAATGAACCTTAGGTGGAATGTCACAATCCTACGGTTTGTTTATGTCGCTAGTCGGAAGATATGGCACAACGAAGACTTACACCATAACAATAGACCAAGACAAATAATTAGAGAATAGTGACTTAGACTTATTAATTTGGGAGAGGAATGTAAATTGAGTCCTAGAATTTCAAATTAAATGCTAAATGTATCAATAGAATCAATGTAGTTATAATTCTCTTAGTGAAAATCCAATTAAGTCCTCTCGGCCAAGTCTTCCTTGAAATTTCTAACATAGCAATCCATGATAAGCTATTAGATGTGAATATTTTTAGACGGAATGATGTTGTTTTGCTGAATTTTTTAAATTTTATGGCATTGTTTTATGCTCTTTGTGCTTTCTTTTCTTTCCTCCTTTTTCTAGTTATTGTTCATCTTCTTTCTTGATTTCTCAAGTGTTTGCTTCTCAGCGTAGATCGAAATAAGTGAAATTTCCACAAAATTCGATTGTAGAGGTAGAATAATAAAATAAGTCCTAATTATGGTCCATTAGAATTCGTTAACGAAATAATTAAGTTAGTTGCAATAACTCTTGTAGTGACTATTGTTCAAAAGTCAATATTTATCTACCAATAAAATATTTCCAAGAAGTCAATGCGTATTCTTCTTTTTGTTTGCCCGTCTATCACAATAACAAGAAGTTTCATTGATCTTTCAAGTATTGGCTGCTTTCGAGAAGAAACGTGTGAAATGTCAGGAATCATTGAATTGACTCGGAAAGGGGCAACAATAATAGCCAATTTCTCAGTCATTACCTACCAACATCTTTCAGAAAGCAATTGTTGACTCTTAACCTTAGGTGGATGTCACAATCTTAAGTTCTATCCATGTCGCTAGTTGGAAGATATAACGTGACCAAGACATACAACATAACAATACACCAAGACAAATAATTGGAGAATAGTGACTTAGACTTATTAATTTGGGAGAGAAATGTAAATTCGGTCCAAAAATTTGAAATTCAATGCTAAAAGTTTCGATAGAACCAATGTAATTATAAATCTTTGAGTGAAAATACAATTAAGTCATCTTGGCCAAGTCTTACTTGAAATTTCTAACATAGCAATCCATGATAATCTATTAGATGTGAATAGTTTTAGACGAAATGATGTTGTTTTTCTGAAACTTCTAAATTTTATGGCTTTGTTTAATGCTCTTTGCATTTTCTTTTCTTTCTTCTTTTCTAGTTATTGTTCATCTTCCTTCTCGATTTCTCAAGTGTTTGCTTCTCGGCATAGATCAAAATAAATGAATGTTTGACAAAATTCGATTATAGAGGGAGAGTAATAAGGTAAGCCCTAATTATGGTCCTTTAGATATATGCTAACAAAATAATTTAGCTAAATCCAATAACTCTTGTAGTTACTAATGTTCAAAAGTCAATACTTATCGACCAATAAAACATCTCCAACAAGTAAATGTGAATTTTACTTCCTGTTTGCCCGTCAATCACAATGGTAAGAAGTTTCTATGATGTTTGAGGTATTGGCTGCTTCCGAGAAGAAACGCGTGAAATGTTGAGAATTATTGAATCGGCTCAGACTAGGCCAACAATAATAGCCAATTTGACAGTGATTTCTTGCTACCAACTTTTAAAAAGCAATTGTTTTTTTTTTTTTTTTTTGGAAATATGTAGATTTCATTACTTAACCAACATTCGAAATGTGACATCCAGATTTTCAACCCTGTCTTCTATTGAATAAATCGGGCATTTCATTGATGCGCCTATAGGGTTATTCTCAGAGCCGATCACTCTCGAGATAACTAGGCTAACTTGGGTATCTTTATTAAAGAATTTTAAGGCGAATAGACTTGAGAATTCGACCAGGGAATCGAACTTCCGACCGTGTTCATCTTTAGAGGCCATTGCGGCACAGTTAAAAATCGATTTAAGACCAGAGAAAAATCTGGTCGACTGAGATGTGTGGCTGATCGTGGGTGACTCCACTAAATTGGAAAATTCTCGTGGACCGACACTAATTTGATTTTATTGTCGTTTTGGTACCTTGTGTCCGTATTTGAATCATTGGGATTTTTACGACAATCGAGAGTCGCCATTGAGTTGAATGGGTTCATAGTGGTTCGAAGAAAATCAACCACGGGTTATTTGCCTTAAAAAGTTCTGAAAACTACCCGATAGTTTAGGTCACGCTAAAAACGCGTTGAATGAAAATTAATCGCCAATTCGAGTCCGATTTCAGAAATTGAAGTTTCGGCCATGTCACAATAAATTCTAGAAGTATCGACTCAGTCTCAAAAGATTTTTCTGACACCCGACACTTTTTGGGAAAAAGTCGTCGCCGAGTCATTTTTGTGCAAACAATGTTGAAGATGATCTTTGGTTGCAAAATTGAGAAGTATGATGGATTATGGGATGAGGAAAATTATCAATTGAGGCATTAAGAGGTCAAGTGATTTTTGTTGAGGTCATTCGAGATTAATTCAAGAGAGAATTTGAGTTCATTTAAGCCAATTTCCCCCCAAATTCGGGGAAAAGTACCAAAAAAGTCCTAAACCTATCATTGCGGTACTATTCAGGGCACCTAAACTTTCATTGGACAAATTCGGTCCTAAACCTTTTAATATTGATACCAATTTAGTCCATCCAGGACAATTTTGGCCGGCCAGTCTTGTTGACGCGGACGTCGGCGGTGATCGGACACGACGTGGTAATTTTTATGATTTTGTTATGATTTTTTCGAATTTTTTATTAATTTTTTTCTTTTTTCTTTTCATTTTCTTTTTCTCTTTTTCTACCTTCTTCTTCCTGGGGTGGCCAGCGAGCCTCCGGTGACGCTCGCCGGCCACCCCAGGAAGAAGATACAGAAAAGAAAAAAGAAAAAATTCAAAAAAAATTCAAAAAAAATCATAAAATCATAAAAAAATCATAAAAATTGCCACGTCAGCGTCTGATCACCGGCCGACGTCCACGTTAAGCACCGGCCGGCCAAAATTGGCCGGATGGACTAAATTGGTACCGATATTAAAGGTTTAGACTCGAATTGGCCCAATTAAAAAGTTTAGGACTGAATTTGGCATGCAATGCAATAGGTTTAGTGACTTTTTTGTCTTTTCCCCCAAATTCGTGTCTTTTCCCCACCTACCACAACATTTGGGCCATTTTGGCTTCAGAAGAGTGCGTGAGAGGTCCATTGTGAGCCTAGGAAATTATACATGGCTAAGAATGGTTTTTGGGAGATATTTTGTAAAATATCATGCCAAAGGGCCCCCACCTCTTCCTCATCCTCTCCATCTTGCTGCCGTGAGCTGCTTCTCTTCCCTTCCCATCTTTCTTTTTTCTTCGTGCGACACCAACACCTACAGAAGACAAGAGATCCAGCTCCTTTGGTCAGTCTTCAGCAACCGAAACCCCACGCCCGCCTGCTCGTCACTCTGCTTCGTCCACGTTCCGCGAAGCCGCTCCATCTCCACGCTGCCACCTGCCCGCTCCTCCTTCTGCTTCGGTCAACAAATGAACCACCGAAGTCCTGATTGACCGACTCCCACGAAGACCAGAGTTCCACGCAGCTTCAATTTTCGTGAAGCCTTGCTGACCGAAGAGTCCATCGAGCTTTCTTCTTGTGCCACGAGTCCAACGTCTTCAACCCGTGCATCTCGTGGAGTTCATGAAGACCGAGCAACCCAGCTGCTGACCGCCCCATCACCACACGTCCGTGAAGATCAAATCCCACCGAAGCCACCAAGACAGCCCCGTTCACGTCTCCTACGGCTGCCACTTGCCCCACCACCCTTTGTCTCATCAACCGGAGTCCCTCTTCACGCGAAGCTGTTTTCTTCGGTCAAATTTCAACGTCCAACGCCTCTGCCGTCCACGCGCTTGCCTCCGCAACTCCATATGCGGCCAGCAAATTCCATCGAAGGAATCCCAGAATCCCAGCGAAGCAGCAGCCTCGTCGAAGCCGCGAGTCCACCGGTCTTCAGCCACGTGAACAACCGAAGTCCACATTAATTTTCGTGGCCCAATAGTGGCCTTTGCTGCTTCTGGTTCGGCCCATCAGTCCAAGGATAACTCAGCCCAGCAATTGATCATTTTCAGCAAGCCCACAAGATTTTGGCTCATTTCAGCCCAATTGTAGCAGCCCATTTTCAGTTTAATTTCAAGTCCAGCAAGTTGCAAGCCCAGTTGAGTTCAGCCCAGTACAAAGGAAGCCCAATCTTGAAGTTGTTTCTTCGGGTTGCGAAGTTCTTGGCCCGGCCCAAGTTCGGCCACCGTTGCGTCGTCGTCTCGGTGTCCTGGCCTTTGTTTAGTGCAAGTGAGTTTTACTCACTAATACTTTCTTAGTTTGCTAATTATGCTTAGGGGCTGGTTAGATTTAATTAAGTGCAATTAGGTGGTTAGATTAGTTTAGGACAATTAAATTAGTAACTTAACGATGCATGTTATGTGGTTAGACTTAGTCATTAGCAAGTAGAGACGTACTTTTATTTATTGAATGCATCTCGGGATTTTCCCGATCTGTTCTATCGTCCAATCAGGCAATACTGGCATAAATTGGATTTTTAGTATTTATTTATTTATTTTTCGAAATTATTTATTTATTTATTTATTTTTTCGGAAATTTAACCGGGATGGTCGATGACCAGAATTTTATGCTGATTATCGTGGTGCATTCCCGTTTATTTAATTGAGCTTTATTTTGTGCGAAAATGATTTATTTGGGAATTATTTTAAGTAATCTTGGAAAATTAATTGAAATTAACCTAGGGCATCGCTTAATGATACCAAACATGTTTTAGTGGAATACAAAATATGGTGGGATTTATAAAAATGAGATTATTATATATTCTAGGCCGATCGTGTAGCATTTTATCGGAAATGATAAAATTAGTTATTTCGATCGCGTACTGCCAGATACGACATTTTATCGGAAATGATAAAATTAGTTATTTCATTGTTTGCTTGGAATGACATGTATACCGGCTCGATATGATCTTGACACGGGAGCATCCTGAGATGATTTGAGTACGGTATGATAAATTGTGTGTATTGGATGTTGATTAGACTTAAAGAAGGTATGGAAGGGGTCGATCAAGAGATAATTTGGACATGTAATCGAGTAGGTTGATGACTCCACGGAGCATCTGGAGATAGTCCCCGAGGATCGGGGCGTTACACGAAAAACACAAGGTCTCTACATCCAAGCATAAAATTAACAAAAGAGAGTAGGGTGGATAGATAGTCCAATTAAGTGGGAGTTCACCTGCTTTGTGGGCTCTTGCGACCTAGTCCGCTGCTCGGTTGGCTTCTCTAGGCTCATGGGCTAATTTGACTTTGGGCATTTGATTTAATAGGCACCGGCAATCTTCTGTAATTGGTCGAGTGGCCCATGCGGCTTCTTTTTGGCCTAGAATACACTAGACCACTTCTAGATTGTCAGAAGTGATTTGAAGCTCCTGTCCTTCTTCCAAGTATAGACCAGTTCGTGCACTTTCCTCCTGTTCGAAGCTTCTCAGCCAGATTAGAGCCTCCCGCACTGCTAGGGTTTCGGCAAGGAGGACGGAGGATGCACAGATGAGTTTCGTGAAGCCATAGAGTAGCAGTCCCTTGCTGTTGCGAAGGATCCCTGCAATCGAACCCGACGCCGTGAAGCTGCTCCAAGCACTATCCACGCTAAGTTTGTAGGTTGGTGGTTTTTTGGGGTTGCTGTTTCTCGGTTATGGGCTGCTTTTTCTCGGTTCTAGGTTGCTGTTTCTCTGTTCTGGGTTGTTGTTTCTCTGTTCTGGGCTACTGTTTCTTGGTTCTGGGTTGCTGTTTCTCGGTTCTGGGTTGTTTTTTAGTTGCTGGATTTTGCTGTGCAGGGGTGTGTACTTGGATAGGAGGGTCATGGAGGCCGCGTCTTCAAGAATCAGCCTGAGGTTTGGCCGATGAGCTTGGAATTTCAGGGCATTCCTTGCTTTCTAGATTTGTCATAGAGTTCCAGCAAAAAGTGCCTTTGCCTGAGGATCAGTTGTTGAGGTGAGTATGACGTGGATCCATTTATCTATATGGGTTATGTTCATCAGGGGGGTGTCGATCTGCAGTCTTGGGTTTGACCATATAGCTTTTGTCCAGCTGCATAAGGCAAATAGGTGCTCTACTGTCTCTGGATGCTGAGATGGGGCAGTTCAGATCAGGTATCATCTTCCTTTTGAATATATTTTCTTTGGTAGGGAGGGCATTGTTACAGGTACTCCATACTAAAAATCTGACTTTGGGGCAAATCTAGAGCTTCCAAACTTCATGCCATAGTGATTTGGGAGTCTGGTAGGAAGTGGAAGGTTGCGTTATCAACAAGTCCCTTTCTTGAGCTCTGAGCCTGTTGTAGCCACTTTTAACTGTGTAGGATCCTGATCTGTTTGCCATCCAAATAAGTTTATCAGGTTCAGGAGTTAAGCTTAGTGGAGTCGCTAGTATTTCTTTTGCCACATTCTCCCCAAAGATTATGTGTACTTTCTGTGCATTCCATTCTCTGGTAGTATGGTCTATCGATTCAGCCACTCTTTGTGGATCATTTCTGTTTGGCGGTCCATAGATCTTCCTCAAGGTTAACCATCGATCCTCTCTGATTCTGATTTTCTGTCCATCTCCTACCTCCCATTTAGTAGCAAGTTCTAGCACTTCCCTGGCCATTAAGAGACTCTGCCATCCCCAAGACGGTCTATAACCTTTTTGTGCACTCCAAAAGGTATCATTTGGAAATTATAGGCTCTTTAAAGTTTTGCTCCATAGGGCATTTGGTGTTTGAGTTAGTCTCCAGGCTTGTTTTCCTAATAACACTTTGTTGAAATCCACAAGGTCTCGGAAACCAGGGCCTCCTCCATCCTTTCGAGTTTTCAAAAGATCCCAATTACTCCAGTGAACTCCTTTCTTTGCTGAATTTTATTTCCACCAGAAGTTGGAAATGCACTGCTCTATTGCATGACAAATAGATATTGGGATTTTGAACAGAGACATAGCATATTGCGGTAAAGCTTGAACCACTGTCTTGATAAGGTTCTATTTCCTTGCCTTAGATATTAGTTTTTCTTTCCAGCCCTCTAATTTCCTTTCTACTCGAGAGAGGACCCAAGAAAACATTTGTTTTTTGGTTTGGCCCCAATCTGAAGGTATTCCAAGATATGTCCCTGTTTTTTCTATGAGAGGAACTCTTAGTTTAGCTGCTAGGTTGGTTTTCAAGAGTTGTGGGCAGCCCTTACCAAAGAAAATCCCTGACTTGTTAAGATTGATGGCTTGACCAGAGGCAAAACAATATTGGTTTAGGATGTTGGCCAGGTTTTGGGCTTCAGTAATTGTACCATTGAGGAAGAAAATAGCATCGTCAGCAAATAGGAGATGGGACAAAGTGGGACAGGTGGTGTTTAATTTGATGCCTTTGAGGGTTTGGTCTTCAATTCCTTTATTAATGAGGGTAGATAGAGCATTGGCCATTAGGATAAAGAGATAAGGGGAAAGAGGGCCTCCTTGTCGAATACCTCGGGATGGCTTGAAAGGAGTGCACAAGTCCCCATTTACTCTTACACTATATGAGACCGAGGAGATGCATTGCTTGATTAAAGCTACCCATTTTTCACTGAATCCCAAAGTCAACAGATAATCACATAAAAAATCCCACTCCACTCTATCAAAGGCTTTTTGCATATCGAGTTTAAGTACTGCTTGGAAATGTCTCTTTCTTTTTCTCGCTCTCAGTTGATGGAGGACCTCTTCAACGATGAAAATATTATCTTGGATTTGACGGCCACTAACAAAGGCACTTTGTTCTTGGGATATTAGGTGTGGGAGAAGGGGTTTTAATCTGTTGGCCATGACTTTAGCAATGATTTTATAATTAAAGTTGCAGAGACTGATAGGTCTATATTGAGTCATTGTTTCAGGGTTTGCTACTTTAGGGATGAGAGTGATATGGGTCTTATTTAATTTAGGATCAAGAGTACCTTGGCTGAAAAAGAGTCGACCATTCTAAATATGTCTTCACGCACCGTTGGCCATTAGCTTTGGTAAAATAACCCATTTAGTCCATCCGGTCCCGAGGCTTTGGTAGCTCCCAATTGGAAGACTGCTTCTTTAACTTCTTCCTCTAAGATAGTTTTGATTAGGCCGTCGTTCATTTCTGCAGAGACTAATTCCATGCATTGATCAAGTATGGGTTGATAATTCCTCTCCGCCACCGTGGATTATAAAGATTGATAAAAGGCCCTGATGTGATGCTTTATAGTTGAAGGTTCACGACTCCATGTAGTGTCATCAATCTTTAACATAGAGATCTTGTTTTTGATTCTTCTTTGAACCGTCATGGCATGAAAAAATTTTGTATTTTGATCACCCCATCTCATCCATGTGATTCGTGACCTCATGCTCCAATACATCTCCTCTTGTCTCCATAGATTTTCTATTTTCTTAACCACATTTCTGAACTCTTCTCTGTTTAAGTGAGTTTCCTCCTGATTAGTCAGGTCTATTAATCTTTTCCTTAGTGGTTCAATGTGTCGGGATGCGTTCTGGAAATTTCTGTTACTCCATCTGGTTAGGCATGCTGCAATTTTCTTCACTTTCCTAGCAAAGTCTACATTGTCGATGCTGTTTTTCCCCCATGCTTCTTGGATTACTTCTATACATTCCTTGTCCTCAAGCCAATATGCCTCAAATCTAAATTCTCTCTTTCTTTTCATTGTGTTTGGTTCCAATGCAAGTAGTAAGGGACTATGATCCGATCCTATCGCCAACAAAGCAAATACCTTCGCATTTGGATATTGGACTCTCCATGCCCAATTACATAGTGCTCGATCCAGCCGTTTCTTTACTAGATCATCTCCTTCCCGATTATGAGTCCATGTGAACTTGCAACCCTTACTTTCCATGTCCATTAAAGAGCAAGAGTCCATGAAAGCCCGGAAAACCACCATTCTATGTCAGTTTGCTTCTCTTCTTCCAACTTTTTCCCGAAGATAAAGAACTTCATTGAAATCTCCCATGCAAAGCCAAGGAAGATTGTTTGATGAGTTGATTGAGTTGAGCATTTGCCAGAGACTTAACCTCTCTTGAAAAGAAGTTGATGTGTGTAAGAAGGATATTCTCATTTGATCACCACTGCTGAGAATTTTGCATTTTACATCAATGATTTCCCCATAGCCTACTAGAATTTCCACTTGTACTTGATCATCCCACATAAGGACTAATCCCCCTGCAATTCCGATTGGGTTGATTATGGTAGAGTTACTAAACTTCAGACTCTTTCTTACTTGGTCGACCGTGTTTTCTTTATTCTTGGTTTCCATCAGGAAGACCAAGTTAGGCCTCTCTCGAGCCACAAGGGCCCTAAGGTGCTGAACTGTCAAGGGTGCGCCCAAACCCTGACAGTTCCAGCATAGGATCTTCATGTATAACCTAGTGGCTTATTTGGGCTAGCCACCAAAGCCCATTCCGAGACCCATTCCAATGTTTGGATAGGTGTATCCAATAATTCCTCCTCATCATGCAGTTGGATTGAAGTAGATCTTTTCTCATACGGGTTAATTCTTTTCTATTTTTTTGCTATAGGTGTTTTAAGCATGTTCTTGTTTTTCTTCAGGTTTTCTAGCCCCTTTCCTGCCTTCACAGATTGGAGAAGTAGTTGCTGTTGTGGGTGATCAATTTGCTGAGGCCTCTTGCCTTGTTTAGGGCAATTTGTTCAGCCATCCTGACATTTTCTTCTGGGTTAATTGCTGGACCAGCTAGTGGGAGGATAGCTAAGGCATTTGATTCAATATCAAAAGGCTCTGGTCTAGGGACTTTAACTGAAGAAGTCATGGGGGTTTCATGTACCATTTCCTCTTCAAGCTGCTGATCGAGTTGCCCGTAAAAAATCTTCAAACATGGGCTTGACTCTCGAACTTCTGCTTTCAACCAAGAACCGTATTTCCCTAGTTTATCTTGAGCCAATCCTATCGTCTCATAAGGTATTTTAGGGCAGTAAGTGGCATAATGGCCAATTCGGCCACATGAGTAGCAAAAATGAGGTAGTCTTTCATATTTAAAATCTAGCCACCATTTGTTCCCTCCTAAGTTAACAACTGTTCCTGTTTTCAGGGGGCATGACAGATTTAGGCGCACTTTGGCCTTGCCGAGTTTGCACCAGCCGTTACCATGAGCTTCTAATTTCACGCCTTCTACTATGCCGATTTTTGAGGCTATGTTCCAAATGGATTCCTCATTTATCTGAGCTCGAGGTAACCCCAATATATGCACCTAGAATGCATAATGTGTAAAGTCATAGCAATGCTCGGGGATGTTGGGATCTCCTTCCAATAGAACAAGTAAGTGACTTGAAAAGGACCATGGACCATTTTCTAGAACTCTTTTTTTTGTCTTGTATTGATTCAAAAATGAAAGAGAAGAAACCTGGTTCGATAACTTCGCATTTGATAGAATCCATCTTCCATGCCTTCCTCATTGTGTTGATGAATACCGGAAAATTGGCGTTCGGTTTGGAGAAAGTTTTCCATACAAGGTTAGTTCACTTTCCTTTTATATTTTTTCCGGTAGGCGATCATCTAGCTCCGTTACTTCCTCTTCTAACCAGAGATCCCCCATACTTCTGCATAAGGCTGCCAAACGGAGCTGATTTTCTGTGGTTTTATCCATTTTTAATTTTTGGATGTTTGGTTTTGTGTAGAAGGGTTTGGGTTTTGAAATTTCTGAGTAGGAAGGAGTGAAGGGAGCTCAGTGGGTGAATATTACGGTTGCAGGTGAAGGAAATGGGTTTGGATTAGGGTTTTCTGCCATTGGTGATTTTCGAGAGTTAGGGTTTAAAGAGAAAATTGGAACCAGCAATCAATCAGACTAAAGGGCAGAGATCAGACGCCATCGTTGATGCCGAGAGGAGGGGTTGAGGATGATGCGCACCCAAATGGAGGAAGCGAAGTGGGTTTTGGCAAAAACGCAGGGAAGTTGCTGCGTCTGAGAATCGCCTAGGCAAGCTAATCACGGGGAAAGATTGTGGGTATATCCATGGACTGGATGGGAACAATGGGATTATAGGGATTCAACTATCAACGAAGATAGAGGAGGGACTCACACCATTGATGAGAGAGAAGCTCCGAGACGAGAGAGAAGCTCCAAACTCTTAACCTTAGGTGGAATGTCACAATGCTAAGGTCCATCTAGGTTGCTAGTTGGAAGATACAACACGACCAAGACTTACACCATAATAATGGACCAAGACAAATTATTACACAATAGTGACTTAGACTTATTAATTTGGGAAAAAAAATGTAAATTTAGTTTTAGACTTTTAAATTCAATGCTAAATGTTTCAATAGAACCAATGTAGTTCTAAATCTCTAAGTGAAAATCCAATTAAGTCCTCTTGGCCAAGTCTTCCTTAAATTTTTTAACATTTTGATCCATGACAGGCTATAAGATGTGAATAGTTTTAGATGAAATTACGTTGTTTTGCTGAATTATCTAAATTTTATTGTTTTATTTTATGTTCTTTGCATTTTCTTTTCTTTCCTTCTATTCTAGTTATTGTTTATCTTCTTTCTTTATTTCTCAAGCGTTTGCTTGTCAGCATAGATGGAAATAAATGAAAGTTCGACAAAATTTGATTATAGAGGGAGAGTAATAAAATAAGTCCTAATTATTGTCCTTTAGATATTCATTAACGAAAAAATTTAGTTAGGCCCAATAACTCTTGTAGTGACTAATGTTGAAAAGCCCATACTTATCAACCAATAAAACATTTTCAAGAGGCAAATGTGAATTTTCCTTCTTATTTGTCCATCAATTACAATGGTAGGAAGTTTCTTTGATGTTTCCGGTACTGACTGCTTTTGGAATGAAACGTGTGAAATGTCGAGAATCGTTGAATTGGCTCAGAAAGGGCCAACGATAATAGCCAATTTCCCAATCATTACATGCTGCCAACTTTCAAAAAGCAATTATTGGCTCTAAACCTTAGGTGGAATGTCACAATCGTACAGTCCGTCTGTAAGGACTCGGACCCCATTGTGTAATATTGTTCGCTTTGGACACTGAGTCCTCACAGCTTTAAAACGTATTGCACAGATTAGAGGGACCCGAGCCTTATAAACTAGCCCAGGACTCCCCTCATAAGCGATGTGGGACAAGATAGGGACTCCTTCCCTGTGCACATCCAGGGACCGAGGCACGGATGCACCACCATCCCTTCTCCCCGCGCACCACCGCTGTCATGCCTCAAACCTCGGGCACGCAACAACCCCTTCCTTGATCGATAAATTTGCAATGTCCTAGTACATGTCGTCAACCCTTTCTTTTAGTTGTACATGTGGAAGCGTATAATAAAATCCCTAGACAACAAAAATATGGGATAGACAAGTAGGATACCATTTTCACCAAAAATACTTTTCATAAACAAACTACTTTATACACAAAGGTCAACTCTAGGATATATGTACAAGAGATCTATCTCCAAGAAGAAATACTGAGCCATCCATGCTACTGACCTTTCCGCCTCAAACTCTGGGTTCTTCATACTAGGGACTTGAAAATAGTTATACAATAACTAGTGAGATAATATCTCAACGAGTCCTCCCCTAAGCCCCCAATTAGAATACTAACTCAACTCGGGGTATCTCTCTCTAGAACCACCCCACAAACAAACCACGACTAACAACCAACATCCAACAAAGAAAATAGCCAGGGTCAACCACTAACTACATAGTTGGTTCGCATGCAACCTTAATGGTATGTCATACTCGTCTCAGCACAATACACACAATGCACAAGACCATTAGATGATACAGTTCATCAATCATATATGAGTCGCGTCACAAGCGGTCTTACCTGACCATTGCCACACCCAGCACGTCATCGATTCATGCGTACATGCCATAAACAATGTGATCAACATGTATGACCAGAACTAATTGTTGAAGAAAACTTCCTTGAGTGTTTTGAAACTGACAAAACATTTCCATCAGTCTAGTCTGAAGACGAGCAAACTCTTCTATCAAAGTCTGAAGACCTCCAGACTACCAGACTCAAGACTCAAAGTCTATCCTCATTGACAGTTTCTAGACCGTCGAAGAAGGCTTATCCAGAACTGGATGTTTCGTTAAGGACTTGACTTTATCAACTGGTGAAGATCTCTTGGCTGGATATAGCATGATGGAATCCATTATTCAAATCAAGATTGATTCAGGAATTGTGGATTCGTTAATTTGCGAAGTATACTTGGAAGGTTCTACTTATGGAAACCTAGATCCTGATTGTATGGGCGAGCAGGATTGATGGGCTATCCTCACGTTCCTTAAATAGCTCAAAGATCTTCCTAATTGATTCTGTCCAACGGGTAGATTGGAAGAATTCATTTGGTAAGTGTCAACGGGTATGGTGGCATAAAGGAGTATATAAGGAAGACGTTCCAATTGTTCGAGTGTGTGCGCGGTAGAAGAATTCCAAAATCTAAAGCTCCTTGTTCTTAGTCAATTCATTTGTTGAGCAAAATCTTGTAAGCAAAAGAGAGTCAATATCTTTGAGAGACCTTGAGGAAGTGTAGTAGAGTCTCTACACGGTGGAATCAAGAAAGAGCTTTACTATAACAACTCTTTTGTTCATAGTGAAATCCAGCCAGTGGGCTGTCAGTGCGGAAGAGTGGACGTAGGCTTGGATTAAGCCGAACCACTATAAACTCTGTGTTCAAATTCTCTTCCCTACACTCTTTTACTTTAATCGTAACTTGTTTAGTTGACAAGAAACAAATTTCCTTTTCATAATCTTTTATTAAATAGTGCTGCACACTTATCTTTGAAATTTGTTTTTACACCTATTCACCCCCTCTAGGTGTTTATACTAGCATTCAAACTAATGATGCCATGATTCTCATACGCTCTTGCACTTTAGTGCGCCACCTAACACATATCGATCAATCTCACGGGTCTTGATTATAAGGTAAAATCATTATGACGCGTCCCATACCGCGCTACACAATTTTACCTCATAATAAGGCCCAACTATCTCAATCCTCACGCATGTTCCACTTAATTACGACCTCAACACTCATGTGTGCTCCAGTTATTAATGACCTCCCAACCATCGCTAACTTTCTAGTTAGCAATCATCCGACTTCTACCAGTCTACCGATAAATATCGAGCTTTGTCCCGCCCCATTGGGCACGGCTTCATCTAGAACTCCCGTTTAGACAGTATCCCAAAGAGGGACATTGGTCCATAATCTACTACGACTGGCTTCTAACTCGCGCCGGGCATCGTCCCTAAATTCCCGTTGGATGACGGTTCAACTTAGCGATCATGCAAATATACCTCCTCAAATCCTTCTCTCATAAAAGCGGTCCCTCTTGGTGTCCCTCGAACAAAGCATATTTTCCTTTTTCTGAAAATCACTCAATTCATGCGGATACCCATGCATTTATACACTCAAATCACCTCATAAGGTCAAAACACATTAAATTAGACACTTTTCATTCTCGGGTAAACAGTGCACATGAACAGTGTTTCGTGGACAGTGTACTTCCATAATTAAATAACTAATAAATTAAATCCAAAAATCATTAAAAGTATTAATTAAAGTAAGAAATTAATCAATTAAAGTTAACCAAGCTTAATTAAGCACATAAGTCACAATTAAGCAAATAAAGCAAGATTAAATTAAACTCATCTTAGCCATTCATGTAACCACCTATCTTAGGACTAATATAGCTTAATTAAATCTCCTAAACTAGAATCAACACTAATTAAACTATCCCTAAGTAAGTTTAGGCACTAATCAAAGGATTAGGAGCTAAATTCACCCGTTAAACAGGCTAGAGACACAAATGCAATGGTGACGACGGAGGCTATGCTCGGGGACCTCTACCACAACGTTCCAAGGCGATCCTAGGGCTAGAACAGCATCCACAAACTTGCACTCCACTGAAACACTAAAAACTGGACTATCGAAGGAGAAACAGAGCTGAACAGGCTTGGCCAAAGCTCCCGTAAGGGAATGGCCAACGACCGGCGGCACCTGGGGGTCAAGGGGGTCTTGCTGTGGCTGGGATGGGTGGAGGCTGGGTCAAAATGGGAGGAAAATGGTTAAAACGGGCGAAATAGTGTAGGCTATTAGGCGAACCAACGAACCGGCGAGCGGTTTCTTCCGGCCGGCCAGCGGGTCAGTCGACAGCTCTATTCAGCGAGCGGCTAGGTCCTCCTAAATGGTTTGGGCCTTATGAGCACGATTGTGGGTGGCATGAAGGCTGATTCTCATGGGAAGGCAGCAATCAACTCAGCTTTTCACAAGAATGTCAGCTGGAGTAGAAACAGGATGAGATTGAAAACAATGGCGAAAAGGCTACTAATTTGCTTGGGGCTGAAGAGGGGAGAGAGAGAGATGTAAGGGTTGATTTCTCTGGTTTCTCTGGTTCTCTCAAGCTCTCAAATGCCTCAACAATGGATAAAGTGAGGCCAAGGGAAGAAAAAGAAGATGGCTACTAAAGGGGGACCACCATTTGGCCTCAAAAGTCCATGCCTTCTATCCATTTCACTCATTGCATGCCCCCACCACCTTGGCTGTCATCTAAAGCCAAGTTGCAGCCCTCAATCTTTTCCCACACATTTCCCAAATGGTCCAAAATGTTGAGTCCCCCATGGCCTACGAATTTTGAACCCATTTCCCCCAAATCCACTTCAATTCCTCCTCAATTTTCCCTCAATTGGACTCAATTTGATCCCTATAAATACAGCTAAGATGCTATCTCCCTCTTAGGAGTTTTACTCATCGATTTGTCCAACTTGAACCCCAAAAATGCGGTAAAAAATGGTCCTGTGATTTTTCTGGTCAAAAATGGCCCTACTTTGAATTTTCGCCAAAAATCTCGGTTTGGAGAAAATTTTTCGAAAGATGGGTCAACGTTGCTAAAATAAACCGTATCATGACAGAACTTTAATCAGGTTTAAATTCATGATTAATTTCAATCTGGCGCGATTTTAGCGTGACCTAGCCTATCGGGTAGCTTTTAGGAATTTTTGGTGCAATTGACTTGTGATCGATTATTTTCGAGCCACATTGTACATTTTCAACACATTGGCGACCCTCGGTTGTTGTGAAAAACTCGAAATTTCAAATATAGGCACAGGGTACAGAAATGACAAAAAAATTAGTCTAGTGTCGCTCGACAAGGATTTTGCAATTAGGTGGAATTACCCGCACACTAATCACATGCCTCTATTGAAACGACCTATCTCCAATCTTTGATCGATTTTGACCGTGCCATATTGACCCTTGCAGATTAGCACAGTCGAGCAGTCGATTCTTGGTCGAATTCTCGAGTCTATTGCGTTTAGATTCCTTATCGGCTTACCTGATAGGCTAGTTATCTCGTGAGTGACCAACTCAGAGAAAAGAACTATCGGCATATCGATGAAAAGCCTAGCTTTGGCGATGTTCACTTTCCCCTCTTATAAAACCGAAAAGCCCAGCTTTGGCATGTCGATGAAAAACCCGAAAATCAGGATGTCACAACTCTTCCCCTCTTATAAAAATTTCGTCCTCGAAATTTAAACCTTTACAGATCTTAATCAAAAAGGTGAGGGTACAATCGTCTCATCGAGTATTCACTTTCCTATATTGCTCATTTTGCCTCGTAGTATTGCCAGACCACTTTGACCAACGGAATTGTCTTAGTGCACAGAATTTACTCTTTTTGATCCACAATTTGAACTAAGCTTTCCACGTACAACACTCTATCGTTCACGTCTAATTCTTTAAGATTTAGCACGTGGGTCAGGTCAGGCTCATACGTCCTCAACATCGACACGTGAAAGACGTCATGCACTTGCGCCAACCTCAACGGCAATGCAAGATGATATGCTAGGATCCCGATACTTTCCAAAATCTCAAAGGGACCTACGTACCTCGGACTCAGCTTTTCCTTCTTGTCGAAGTGCAAAGTACCCCTCATTGGTGACACCTTCAAAAAGACATGACCACCAATTTGGAATTTTGGCCTTCGACGTATATCTGTGTAGCTTTTCTGATGGCTCTGAGCGATCTTTAATATGTCTCTGATAATGCCAACTGCATCCACTAACCGGTGAACTAACTCTGGGCCTACGATCTTCTATTCTCTGACTTCATCCCAACACACTGGCGTACTGCACACTTTGCCATATAATGTTTCAAAAGGTGCCATCTGAATACTCTGCTGGTAACTGCTACAGTGAGCTTCTGACACGATCTCTTCCTTAAGTTTTGCATCGTCGGTACACACAATCGTCCACAAGGTTTTAGTGTTCCGTCTTTGGTAGCTTGCAAATTAGTCTTTCTCTTTTCTATATCTTCTTGCAGAATTTTCTAGATCTCAGGATCTGTCAACTACAACGTCTTGATTCTCAGCCATACTTCCGGTTCAATTCTGAGGATGGCCATAAGACTTGAAAGGTGGCCTACCCCAGATTTTAAAACTAAGTCTCAATCTCTCTCGAGTAAAATCCACTCATTAACCATCATCTTTGTAACTAAAGACTTCCGACTCAACGCATCTACGACCTTATTCACCTTTCCAAAGTGATACAAGATATCACAATCATAATCCTTCAGAAGTTTTATCTAGCAACGTTGTCTCATATTCAACTCTTTCTAAGAGAACAAATACTTGAGACTTTGATGGTTAGTGAAGATCTGGAATTTTTCTCCGCACAAATAATGTCTTCAAATCTTCAAAGTGAAAATGATTGCTGCGAGGTCTAAGTCATGTGTTGGGTAATTCAACTCGTGAGGCCTCAACTGACGGGACACGTATGCAACAACCCTACCATATTGCATCAGCACGCAATCCAATCCTCTAAACGACGCATCACTAAAGATCTCGTATCCTTCAAGACTAGACGGTATGGTCAGTACAGGTGCGATAGTCAGCTACTACTTAAGCTCTTGGAAACTATGCTCGCACTTATCTGTCCACACGAACTTCTTTTCCTTTTTCAATAGTTGAGTCAATGGCGACGCCAAAGCTGAAAATCCTTTCACGAACCTTTTGTAGTAACTTGCCAAGCCCAAAAAGCTTATGATCTCTGTTACTATCATCGGTCTTGGTCAGTTGATCACTGCTTCAATCTTGGTCAAATCCACGAAGATTCCTTCGCTTGAAATCACGTGACCTAGGAAAGCAACATGAGTCAACCAAAACTCGCACTTGTTGAACTTGGCATACAGTGTTCATGGCTCCTCAGAGTCTTGAGTACTATCCTCAATTACTTTTCATGCTCCTCTAGACTTCTCGAGTACACCCTAATGTTGTCGATAAACACTATCACAAACTCGATCTTCCTTTCTGGGGGCAAACCAAATGATTCCTCATGGAACACATCAAATAACTTATGTACCACGGCGATGCTCTTCACTTTCGGCTCCTCAACTGTCGTGTCCACTACAATTGCCAAATAACATTGGCAACTCACATCCAATAACCGATTGCCTTAAATGACAACATTAAAATAAATAAGGGCCCTTCTCAATTTTCAACAAACTTGAAACTTTCTCCCACTAACGGGTTAAACTGGATTACTACATACCAACGATTTATTATAACAAGATGCTCCTTGAGCTGATCTTTTTCATTTATAACTTCAAAGTTATACATAAGTAGAAATAGCCAAGTACCACTCTAACCAATGATTTTCCTTTTTACAACTTCATTTCAACAAACTGAAATTCTACAAGCCTAACCAAAATTCCGATGTGCCGCTCTGATAAAATTATCCCAAAACAAAAAACATTCTTCCCCCGATCGATACATAGCTCCATTCATTCTTATCCTCTTCACCATCATAGTAGTGCCCTATATGCAGTACATTCTCTCTGTTTTGTCCCATCGGTGGTTGTGGTTGTAGCTGTTGTGGTCCTATCGGCCTGTGAGGACAGTCCTTCACCTGGTGCTCGTGTTGGTTATGTCCGTAACACACTACCATTAGACTAGGACACGAAGTATGTCCATGCTTCCTTTTACAAATTTGGCATCTGCCATTCAGGTTGAGTGCCGACTTTCCGATTCAACACTTTCGGTTGGGACAAATGGGATACTCTCCTCCAATCATCAGCCTCTTCCCGAACTGATTACCATTTATGCTTGACCCGAACCGCGACCCAGATGCGGCGGCTTGTTCATTCAAATTCCTCTCTAATAGCTAGGCCCATCCATATACCTCATTGTAATCCTTCAGGTCGAAGGGCACCAGTGGATTCCTCAACTCTGGTCAGATGCCGTTCCTGAACCTTCTAGCTCTGTCAACTGGATCCTCTATCAGCCTAGGGGTGTACTACGATAGCCCTGCAAACTTGGCCTTGCACTGGTCCACAGTCATTGAACCCTGACGAAGGTGCTGAAATTCCTCAATCTTCTATTCTTTAGCGCAATTAGAAAAGTACTTTCCATTGAAGACTTCCACGAAGGTATTCCACACTAGAACCATGCCTTCTAGGAACACTATTCATCTGGTGGCCTTCCACCAAGTGCTTACGTTACCCTGCAGCTGATAGACCACAAGGACTACCTTATCTTCTTCCAAGCACCTCAGCAAGTCGAAGACCTTCTCTAATTCTTTGATTTTGAGGGTTGCAGCCTCGGGATCACTTGTTCCTGTGAACTTCGGCGATTTCCACTTTCGAAACTACTCAACTAACTTGTGCATCGGTCTCTCCCCAATCACAATCCCAGGTTGGACTCTAGCAGGTGTGACTGCAGCAACGACAGCGGTAGCTTGATTCTGAACTTGCTGCTCCATCAGATTTCCCAAAGTCTCAAGTGCCTGTACAATCCCATCAATTCTCGGATCGCCAAGTGTAGCTACACCAGTACCAGCCCACGACAGTACTCTCTCTCTCTCTCTCTCTCTATCTCTCTCTCTCTCTCGCTAGCCTGAACCGGCGCTCTACCTCAGGTGCCGACCCTAGTCAGCACTTTACCCTGGGAAATGGACTCGACAGTCCTCTTTCGATGAATCCTTTGATCTAGATCACTCATTTTACAGGATCTCTACAGAACCTGCCTCCTAATTCCATACAAAATTAGGAAAAACTGAGTGACCCACACAAAATAAACTACCACTCAGCTAATCAATCGTAGGCGTCTGAATAAGAAAAAATCATTTCCTATTGACTATCCTAAAACCCATCGCACCTTATCACCCCAAACGTTAATCTTGCTTTGATACCACTTCGGGCAGGGATGTCACACCCCAAACCCCGAGCATGCAACAACCCCTTCTTTGGTCGATAAATTTGTAACATTGCAGTACGTGTCGCCGACCCTTTCTTTTAATTGCACATGTGGAAGTGTATAATAAAATCCCTAGACAACAAAAATATGGGATAAACAAGTAGAATACCATTTTCACCAAAAATACTTTTCATAAACAAACTACTTTATATACAGAGGCCAACTCTAGGGTTTATGTTCAAGAGATCTATCTCCAAGAAGAACTACCGAGTCATCTATGCTCTTGACCTTACCGCCTCAAGCTCTGGGTTCTTCATACTAGGGACCTAAAAATAATTATATAATAACCAGTGAGATAAAATCTCAGCAAGTACTCCCCTATGCCCCCAATTAAAACACTAACTCAACTCTAGGTATCTCTCTCCAGAACCATCCCACAAACAAATCATGACTAACAACCAACAACCAACAAATGAAACAGCCAGGGTCAACCACTAATTACAAAGTTAGTTCGCATGCAACCTTACCTGGTATGCCATACCCTACACGTTACGTCTCAGCACAATACACTCAATGCACAAGGCCATTAGATGATATAGTTCATCAATCACATATGAGTCGTGTCACAAGTGGTCTTACCTGGCCATTGCCACACCCTACATGTTATCGATTCATGCATGCGTGCTATAAACAATGTGATCAACATGTATGACCGGAACTAATAATGCCATGATTCTCATACGCTCTTGCATTTTAGTGCGCCACCTAACACATATTGATCAATTTCACGGATCCCGATTATAAGGTAAAATCCTTATGACATGTCCCATACCGCGCCACACAATTTTACCTCATAATAAGGCCCAACCATCTCAACCCTCACACATGTTCGACTAAATTATGACCTCAAGACTCATGTGTACTCTATTTATTAATGACCTCCAAGCCATCGCTACCTTTCCAGTCAGCGATCATCAGACTTCCGCCGGGCTACCGATAAACATCGGGCTTTGTCCCACCCCATCGGGCACGGCTTCATCTAGAACTCCCATTTAGATGGTATCCCAAAGAAGGACATCAATCCAGAATCTACCGCGACCGGCTTTCGACTCCCGCCAAGCATCGTCCCTAAATTCCCATTGGGTGACAATTCAACTTAGGATCATGCAAATATACCTCCTCAAATCATTCTCTCATAAAAGCAGTCCCTCTTGGTGTGCCTCAAACAAAGCATATTTATTTTTTTTGTGAAAATCACTCAATCCATGCAGATGGCCATGCATTTATACATTCAAATCACCTCATAAGGTCAAAACACATGAAATTAGACACTTCTCATTCTCGGGTGAACAGTGCACGTGAACAGTGTATTTCTATAATTAAATAACTAATAAATTAAATCCAAAAGTCATTAAAAACACTAATTAAAGCAAGCAATTAATCAATTAAAATTAACCAAGCTTAATTAAGCACATAAGCCACAATTAAGCAAATAAAGCAAGATTAAATTAAACTAATCTTAGCCATTCATATAACCACTTATCTTAGGACTAATATAACTTAATTAAATCTCCTAAATTAGAATCAACACAAATTAAACTATCCCTAAGTAATTTTAGGCACTAATCAAAGGATTAGAAGCTAAATTCACCCGTTAAACGGGCCAGAGACACGGACGCAACGGCAATGACAGAGGCTACGCTCAGGGAACTCTACCACAAGATCCAAGGCGGTCCCGGGGCTGGAACAGCAGCCACAAACTCGGACTCCCACTGAAACACTAAAAATTGGAGTGCCGGAGGAGAAACAGAGCTGAACGGGCTTGGCTGGAGCTTTGGCGAGGGGTTGGCCGGCAATCGGTGGCACCTAGAGGTTGAAGGGGACCTGCTGGTGGTTGGGATGGGTGGAGGCTGGGTCGAAATGGGAGGAAAATGGCTGAAATAGGTGAAACAGGTGAAACTGTGCAGGCTGCTAGGCGGATCAACGGACCGACGAGCGGTTTCTTCGATCAGCCGGCGGCTTCGTTCGGTGAGCGACTAGGTCCTCTTGAATAGTTTAGGCCTTCTGAGCACAATTATGGGTGGCACAAAAGCTGATTCTCATGGGAAGGCAAGAACCCCAACTTAGCTTTACACAAGAAGGTTAGCTAGAGCAAAAATAGGAAGAGAAGGAAAACATGGGAGAAAAGGCAACGAATTTGCTAGGGGCTAAAGAGGGGAGAGAGAGAGATGTGAGGGCTAATTTCTCTGGTTCTCTCAAGCTCTCAAATGCCTCAACAATGGGTAAAGTGAGGCCAAGGGAAGAACAAGAAGATGGCTGCTCATGGGGGACCATCATTTGGCCTCAAAAGTCCATGCCTTCTATCCATTTCATTGCATGCCCCAACCACCTTGGCTGTCATCCAAGGCCAAGTTGTAGACCTCAATCTTCCCCCACACACTTCCCAAATGGTCCAAAATGTTGAGTCCCCCATGGCCTACGAATTTTGGACCCATTTCCCCCAAATCCACTTCAATTCCTCCTCAATTTTCCCTCAATTGGACTCAATTCGGTCCCTATAAATTCAGCTAAGATGCAATCATCCCTCTTAGGATTTTTCCTCATCGATTTATCCAACTTAAATCCCAAAAATGCGGTAAAAAAATGTTCCTTTTATTTTCTTGGTCAAAAATGGCCCTACTTTGAATTTTCGCTAAAAATCTCAATTTGTAGAAAAATTTTTGGAGGATGAGTCAACGTTCTAAGATAAATCGTGATTAGCACGGTTGAGCAGTCGATTCCTGATCGAATTCTCGAGTCTATTACGTTTAGATTCCTTAACGGCTTCACCTGATAGGCTAGTTATCTCGTAAGTGGCTAACTTAGAGAAAAGAACTATCGGCGTGTCGATGAAAAGCCCAGCTTATTCAATAAAAAATAGAACCCAAAAATTAGGATGTCACAGCCGCTTGGGCCATCACACTCTCCCCGCCTTGGGAGCACAAGGCCCTCGCTGTGGCCCCACACGCAGTCGGGAGTCAACTCTAATATCATTTATAAGGACCCAAGCCTCCCACCGTGTAATATTGTCCGTCCACTATATAATATTGTTCGCTTTGGACCTTCGGCTCTCATGACTTTAAAACACGCTATCTGGGGTAGAGGCATGGACACACCGCCATCCCTCCCTCAAGCCTTTGTTTTCAGCATAGTGGAGGTGTACATGAAACAGTTACACAGGTTAGAGAACCCAAGCCTTATAAACTAACCCAATACTCCCCCCTAAGCGATGTGAGATAGGAGATGCGCCCCCTACGTCCGTGCCACAGTCCTTGAACGTGCGTAAGGGGGGGCGCATCTCTTGTCCCATGTCGCTTAGGGGGTAGTCTTGGGCTAGTTGATAAGGCTTGGGTTCTCTAACCTGTGTAACATGTTTCACGTACGCTTCCGTTGCACCGAAACCAAAGCCTTGAGGGAGGGATGGCGGTGCGTCCACACCTCCAAGGAGGACAATATTGGGCTAGGATGAGGGATGGTGGTGTGTTCTTGCCTTTGTCCCAGACATTGCGTTTTAAAGCCGTGAGGGCCGAAGGCCCAAAGCAGATTATATTACATAATGGGAGGCCCAGGTCCTTACACCGTTCATGTCGCTAGTCAGAAGATATGACAAGACGAAGACTTACACCATAACAATAGACCAAGACAAATAATTAGAGAATAGTGACTTAGACTTATTAATTTGGGAGAGAAATGTAAAGTTGGTCCTAGAGTTTCAAATTAAATGCTAAATGTTTCAATAGAATCAATGTAGTTATAAATCTCTTAGTGAAAATCCAATTACGTCCTCTCAGCCAAGTCTTTCTTGAAATTTCTAACAAAGGGATCCATGATAAGCTATTAGATGTGAATATTTTTAGACGGAATGATGTTTTTCTTTTGCTGAGTTTTTTAAACTTTATGGCTTTGTTTTATGCCCTTTGCGCTTTCTTTTCTTTCCTCATTTTCTAGTAATTGTTCATCTTCTTTCTTGATTTCTCAAGCGTCTGCTTCTCAACGTAGATCAAAATAGGTGAAAGTTCCACAAAATTCGACTGTAGAGGTAGAGCAATAAAATAAGTCCTACTTATGGTCCATTAGAATTCATTTACGAGATAATTTAGTTAGCTGCAATAACTCTTGTAGTGACTATTGTTCAAAAGTTAATATTTATCTACCAATAAAATATTTCCAAGAAGCCAATGTGTATTTTTCTTTTTGCTTGCCCGTCTATCACAATAACAAGAAGTTTCATTGATCTTTCAAGTATTGGCTACTTTCGGGAAGAAACCTGTGAAAAGTCGGGAATCATTGAATCAACTCAAAAAGGGTCAACAATAATAGCCAATTTCTTAGTCATTACCTACTGCCAACTTTCAAAAAGCAATTGTTGACTCTTTACGTTAGGTGGAATGTCACAGTCCTAAGGTATATCCATGTCGCCAGTTGGAAGATATAACATGATCAAGACATACAACATAACAATAGACCAAGACAAATAATTGGAGAATGGTGAGTTAGACTTATTAATTTGGGAGAGAAATGTAAATTCGGTCCAAGAATTTTAAATTCAATGCTAAATGTTTCAATAGAACCAATGTAGTTATAAATCTTTGAGTGAAAATACAATTAAGTCCTTTTGGCCAAGTCTTACTTGAAATTTCTAACATAGCAATCCATGATAAGCTATTAGATGTGAATAGTTTTAGACGAAATGATGTTGTTTTTAAGAATTTTCTAAATTTTATGGCTTTGTTTTATGCTCTTTGCGTTTTCTTTTCTTTCTTCTTTTCTAGCCATTGTTCATCTTCTTTCTCGATTTCTCAAGTGTTTGCTTCTCGACATAGATTGAAATAAATGAATTTTTGACAAAATTCGATTATAGAGGGAGAGTAATAAAGTAAACCCTGATTATGGTCCTTTAGATATTCGTTAACAAAATAATTTATCTAAATCCAATAACTCTTGTAGTTACTAATGTTGAAAAGTAAATACTTATCAACCAATAAAACATTTCCAAGAAGCAAATGTGAATTTTACTTCCTGTTTGCCTGTCAATCACAATGGTAAGAAGTCTCTATGATGTTTGAGGTATTGTCTGCTTCCGAGAAGAAACACGTGAAATATTGAGAATTATTGAATCGGCTCAGACTAGGCCAATTGTAATAGCCAATTTGACAGTGATTTCTTGCTACCAACTTTTAAAAAGCAATTGTTGACTCTTAACCTTAGGTAGAATGTCACAATGCTAAGGTCCATCCATGTCGCTAGTTGGAAGATACAACACGACCAAGACTTACACCATCGTAATGGACCAAGACAAATTATTACACAATAGTGACTTAGACCTATTAATTTGGGAAAGAAATGTAAATTCAGTGCCACACTTTTAAATTCAATGCTAAATGTTTCAATAGAACCAATGTAGTTCTAAATCTCTTGGTGAAGCGAGTGCAAAACGACATCGTTTTGGTGCTGACGTGGTAAAAAATTTAATGAAAAATTAAATTAATTTAATCTAAAACTAAATTTATTTAAAAATTTAAAAATAAAAGTAAAAATTTTATTTAAAAAAAAAAAGGTGGCAGGCCCGCGAGCCCTTGCCCTAACTGGGGTGAGGGTCACAGCCCTCGCCCAGATTCGACGAGGGCTTGCGGGCCCTCGTTGCCGGTCGACCGGCGTCATCGGCCCCTAGCCAAGGCCCGATGACCCGGCGGTGACGGCGGCGGCGGCCGAGGGAACCCTCACCCGCCTCCCACATTTTCTTTTTTTTTTTTTTTTTTTTTAAAAAAATTCAAAACTTTTTAATATTGAAAATTTTTATTTTTAAATGTTTTAAATAAATTTAATTTTAAATTTAATTTAATTCATTTTTATATTATTTTTTTACATCGTCAGCACTAAAACGATGTCGTTTTTGCATTGTATGGCTATGTTGGTGTGCAAAACGATGCTGTTTTGCACTCGCTTCGCCGGAAAAATTGACACGTTAGCATTTTGGTCGGATTTTGGCCGAAGTGGCACTTAAGTGATCCATTTCTCTCCGATTTTGGCAATTAAGTTTTACTTTCGTAAGTTATGGCACTTAAGTGTCCATTTGTGCCAAGTTATGGCATTTGAAACGATCTTTTGCCCATACTTATCAACCAATAAAACATTTTCAAGAAGCAAATGTGAATTTTCCTTCTTGTTTGCCCGTCAATCACAATGGTAGGAAGTTTCTTTGATGTTTCTGGGACTGGCTGCTTTCAGAAAGAAATGCGTGAAATGTCGAGAATCATTGAATTGGCTCTAAAAGGGCCAACAATAATAGCCAATTTCTCAATTGTTACATGCTGACGACTTTCAAAAAGCAATTGTTGACTCTTAACCTTATGTGGAATTCACAATCCTAAGGTCCATCCATGTCGCTAGTCAGAAGATATAACACGACCAAGACATACAACATAACAATAGACCAACGCAAATAATTAGAGAATAGTGATTTAGACTTATTAATTTGGGAGAGAAATATAAATTTGGTCCTAGAATTTTAAATTCAATGCTAAATGTTTCAATAGAACCAATGTACTTCTAAATCTCTAAGTGAAAATACGATTAAGTCATCTCGGCCAAGTCTTCCTCAAAATTTGATTACAAGGGGAGAATAATAAAGTAAGTCCCTATTGTAGTTGTTGGGAATAACTGATTTCCTAAAACGGATTCGACACTAAATCGAACCCCTAAAACGAATGCGGAAGATAAGCCCAAGAATAACATGTATCACCAATCAAAGATAAACCAAGAAATCGAGCGTACCTTATTGTCCATAGATTAAATACCAATGTTGAAGATTGAGGAAGGATTCTGATCTGGTCTGTCGAGGAGCATACTGTTGCTTTGAAAAGGGGAAAAAAACTTACGTTCTTTTTGGGAGAGAGAGAGTGAAATGTATTAGGGGGAGAGAGAGTCTTCACGTACATACTCCAAAAGGTACGTTCCTTTTCCTTTTTACTTTCCCTCAAAGCGTCTCCTCCGAAGGACGCAACCCCTCAACGTAATACCTATCCCAAAAGACGCAACCCCTCACATTGCAACCGTTCCTCTATGGGCCCTTATCTTGCGGGCCGGGCTTTTAGGCCCAACATGGGCGGACGGAACCACTTAGGCCCATCAACACATGAATAAAAACCATCGGTAGTCTTTTGGAATTCGTTAAAGAAATAATTTAGTTAGCTCCGAAAACTCTTGTGGTGACTAATGTTGAAAAGTCTATACTTATCAACTAATAAGACAATTTCGAGAAGCAGATGTTAATTTTGTTCTTGTATGCCGGTCTATCACAATGGTAAGAAGGTTTTATGATCTTTCATGTGTTGGTTGCATTGAGGAAGAAACGAGTGAAATGTCGAGAATCATTGAATCGGCTCCGAAAGGGCCAACAATATTTGCCAATTTCTCTATCATTACCTAAAAGGCGATTGTTTACTCCAACCCTTAGGTAGAATGTCACAATCCTAAGGTCCATTCATGTTGCAACTTGGAAGATATAATATGACCAAGACTTACACCATAATGAAAGGCCAAGACAAATAATTAGAGACTACTGAGTTAGACTTATTAATTTGGGACAGAAATGTAGATTTGATGCTAGACATTTAAATTCAATGCTAAATCTTTCAATTTAACCAATGTAGCTCTAAATCTTTGAGTGAAAATCCTACTAAGTCCTTTCAGCCAAGTCTTTCGTGAAATTTCTAAGATAGCGATCCATCATTATCTACCACCCTATGTATTGTGGCGGGTTATTGGATGTGAACAGTTTTAGACGAAATGACGTTGTTTTGCTTAATTTCCTACATTTTATGGTTTCATTTTATGTTCTTTGTGTTTTCTCTTCTTTTCTTCTTTTCTAGTTATTGTTCATGTTCTTTCTTGATTTCTCAAGCTTTTGCTTCTCAACGTAGATCGAAATAAATGAAAGTCCCACAAAATTCGATTAAAGAGGGAGAGTAATAAAATAAGTGCCAATTGTGGTCCTTGGAATTCGTTAGCGAAATAATTTAGTTAGCTCCAATAACTTTTGTAGTGACTAATGTTGAAAAGTCAATACTTATTGAGCAATAAAACATTGCCAGGAAGCAAATGTGAATTTTTTTTCTTCTTGTTTGCCCGTCTATCACAATGATAAGAAGTTTTTATAATCTTTCAGGTGTTGGCTGCATTGCGGAAGAAACAAGTGAAATGTCGAGAATCATTAAATCGACTCAGAAAGAGCCAACAATAATAGCCAACTCCTAGGCATAGTTGCCATTGCAATTGCTAGTAATGACAAGATCAGATTATGGTCGTTCTTTCTAACAGAACGGACAACACTGATGGGCGTCGGCCTCCAATTCCAAAGTCCTGTTTAATATAGCTAAGTCCATCGGTAAATTAACAAAAACAAGTGTTATTCTTAAAATTATTAATATGTCTTTAGTGTTGATCTACCCAAATATTATTGGGTAATTTTTCTCTAGAAAATGTTAAAGAGAACTCTATGGCACGTGTTAAAAGTGATTTATTTTGTGCTTTAGGAATATGGAAATTTCTATTTGAACATTTTTTAAATATGTTCCATCTCAATTTCAAAGAGGGTTACTATGCCTTATTGCTCATTTTAGTAATCTTAATCAGCGTCTTTAGAACACCTGTTATAAAAGAACCTTTCACTATTTTTTTTTTTTTTTAACTCTCGATCAAGGGTCATCACTTTTGCCGCCACCACCCAGTAATGCCACCACAAATGCCACAAATTAAGGAACTAGTGCTGAAACAGAAAAGCCTTTAGTGAAGCATAAGTTGTTTTCCACACAATCAAGGGAAGCAATTGCTGACAAGATAAGAGAGTAGCGTTTCAACCCTTGAGAGAAGCTTTGTACCCGGCGAGACACAATTATGATTAAATCGATACAAGCTAGACTCTAAACTGATCGACATGTTTCAACAAAAACCGATGTTCCTCGTATCATCATAAGTTGTGATGGTTTTATGTGATGGGCCTAAGTTGGCCCGTCCGCCCATGTTGGGCCTAAAAGCCCGGCCCACAAGATTAGGGCCCATGGATGGAGGGGTATGATGAAGGGGTACGTTTCTTTTTTGGAGGGGACGTATATAAGGGAGGAAAGAGAGGGAGAACGCACCTTTTGCATTTTTAACGTACGTACGTTCCTCTCCCTCTCTCCCTCCAAAAAAAAAACAAAAACAAAAGCAAAAGCCGACGCTCTCTTCCTTTCAAGGCCAATCAACATCATCGGATTGAACGGGATCGGTTTTCTCTTCCTCTTATCGGCGTTGGTGTTTAATCTGTGGCTAACAAGGTACGCTCGATTCCGCGATGTGCTTTAGGATCGGTGATACATGTTTTTCCCGGGCTCGTCTTCCTTATTCGTTTTAGGGGTTCGATTTAGTGTCAAATCTGATTTTTGGGAATCCGATAATCCCTACATTGGTATCAGAGCCCTAGTTCATGTTTTCCCGACCCTTTTCATGTTTATGAATGATTTTTGATTGATTTTTCGTGAAAATAATCGGCCAACATGGATCGGGGCAAAAATCCCGACACCTGAGCATTGTTCATCCATTTTTTCGAGTTTCTATAAGTTGAAATCGATTTCTGATGGCATAGGATGAAAGAGCTCGTCGAGACGAGTCCATCGATGGGTCGAACGCCACCGGGAGACGCCAGACGCGCCCACACGCGCGGCCAGGAGTCGCTGCGCGTGGGCGCCACGAGCCTGAAGCGCTGGCACAACCAGCGCGTGCGCCACACGCACAGTTGGCGAACCGACACGTGCACGACGGCCTCGGTCGGCGAATCGGCACGCGCCAGTCGGCGAACCGACGCGTGATGACGTCACCATGACGTCACCCACCGGTCAGTAACCGCTGGGATGACGTCATCGATGACGTCATCGCCGGCGACAGTTGGCCAACCGGTCACCGGCTGGCGACCCGACCCGACTGGCGAACCGACCCGACCCGAGACGCGACCCGACCCAAGATCCAACCGGTCGCTCACGCATGCAAGGCACATGCTGGTTCGGTTCGTCCGACCCGGCCCGACCGGTCCGACCGGTCCGACCGGCCCATCTGGTCCGACGACCGGCGACTCGACCGACGACCATTGACCGTTGACCACCGTTGACCGTTGACCCAAAAAAAAAAAAGAGAGGAAAAGAATGTGTTTCTTTTTCCCAATTAAGTCTATGTGGATTATATGTGATCCATTATTTATTCTGCATTTGTGCATGAACAATGCCTCCCCTGAGGTTATGCACACCTATTCGTGCAATTACCGATGAACAAAAAGAAAGGCTTTCTAAGTTGATAGCTGAGCTGACTGATCATCGATGGGAGAGTAGTGACTTAATTGATCACGTCCTTGAAGTCAACGGGAAAATTCAAAAGGTCATATGGAATGGTCGTCCTATCCCACAGTCTGAGATGGTGTGATTTTTCATGAACACCCTTCCACCAAAATGGCAAGGAGTGTTGAATCGCATATGGGATGTCAACAGAGCTACTTCATATAAGAAAATTGTGATGGATTTTATAAATGAATATTACTGGATTGTTACAAGGGAAAAGATCAAGAAATTGAACAAAAGAGGATCTTTCCCAGTTCGTGTATTGACTTGGTGTTAGATGTGTTAGCTGATCTTTGTTAAGTATGCTTTGTGGACATCTTATGTAATGTTTACTACCTGATTGTTGTTTATGTAGCAACTGATATGTTAGTTGTATTATGTGAAAGCATTATTATTCTATTGGATGTCAAATATTATTTGCTTTCTGTTAGTGTTGACCGTTGTGGAGAGTTCATAGAAGTTTTTGTAGCTTCATAGAATTTATTTTGCAAAAGACAATTATATTAATGATAGTTTTAAGTTAGGATTTTTGGAGGATGATTGGAAATATAGTGACATTTTGATTCTGAAACCTTACTTGAAATTGTTAATTAATATGATGGGTCTGTGCAAAATGGATACATAAATGATAGGCATTAATATTTCGTGCATATATGTCTGATGTGTTCAAATCAATGGCTTCAGCCACAAAGAGCATAGTTGCCGAGCTGAACAAAGGTGAAAAGCTCAATGGCAATAACTATGAAATATGGCACATGAAAATCCAATATTTGCTAGAAGAGCAAGAAGCACTAGAAGCTCTTAACCTGACCATGGTAGAACCTGAAGAAGGAAACACTGCACAGCACAAGAGAGATAAGGAAGCATTTGCTGCGTGGAAAAGAAAGAACTCTCTTGCTCGCATTACGTTGCTGAGTAGCATGGAAAATGACGTCATGTGAGAGTTTAGGCGTTTTGACAATACCAAGGAAATGTGGGAAACATTGGCGGCAAGATTTGGTCATACTTCGGTGACCAGACTGAGGTAGCTCACTATTAGGTTTGACTCTTATAAGAAGCCTCATGGTCAGACCATGAAGCAACATCTTAGAAGGATGTCAAACATGATAAATGAGCTGAAAGATGCTGGCCATGTCCTGGCTGATGAGCAGCAAGTGCAAGCAGTGATTTGTTCCTTGCCTCAGAGTTGAGAGCATATGAAGGTGCACCTGACCTATAATGAAAATATCAAAACCTTTGAGGATGCAGTGCGTCATCTTGAGCTGAAAGAAGACCGCCTCTTGGCGGCTAAGCCAGAAGCTGAACTCTATCATGCTGGTTCTAGCTCACATGGAGCTTTGAGCTCCAAGCGCAAATGTCCTAACTGGTTTGATAAAGGGAAAGGCAAGGAAGTAGGTCCTTCAGGGAAGAAACCCAAGCTTAACCAACATGAAAGAGGAAAACGTCCTCAAATGAAGAAGCTTACAAGAGTGAAGTGTTACAACTATGACAAGAAGGGTCACTATGCTCACGATTGTCGTGAGCCAAAGAAGGTAAACACCCCTTGTACTTTTCAGAACTTTACTTTTTTGTCGAGTTCTGTATTCTTAACTAAGTCTAATCCTTTGTGGATTGTAGATTCAGGAGCGACAGACTATGTAGCGAAGGATAGAGAATCCTTCATAGAATTCCAACGAGTATCAACTGGAACTAAGTGGATCTATGTGGGAAACAACTCCAGAGCTGAAATGAAAGGAATTGGCACCTGCCAACTGAATATGCGTGGTGGACGCACTTTGTTCCTACATGATGTATTGTATGCTCCGGAGATTCGTCGGAATTTAGTGTCTGTTTTGGTGTTGGTTAAACTAGGTTTTAATATGAACTTCCATAATAGAGGTGTGGATTTGTTTTTGGATACAAATTACTATGGTTGTGATTATTTTCTGGATGGTTTCATTGTATTAGATATTGACTATGTTAATGTAAATGTCTATTATTCTCTTCTCACGTCTCCTAATTCATATGATAATGACGTGAATGTGTGGCATGCTAGACTTGGTCATATTGGCCAACAACGTATGAATAGACTAGCCAAAGAGGGCTTGTTGGGCAACATTGAAAAAGTTGATTTGCCCATATGTAAGCATTGCCTAGAAGGGAAAACGACAAGAAAACCATTTGGAAAAGGTAAAAGAGCTGAATTTCCTCTGCATTTAATCCATTATGATGTCTGTGGTCCAATGAATGTGAGAGGAAGGCATGGGACTGTTTATTTCATCACTTTTATAGATGATTATACTCGATTCGGATATGTTTATTTGATTTCTCATAAATTTGAAGCATTAAGTTGTTTCAAAAGGTTTATGAACTTGGTAGAAAATCAATTAGACAAGAAAATAAAAGCATTGAGATCCGATCGAGGTCGAGAATATTTATCTGATGAGTTCAGAAAATTATGTGATGAAAAAGGAATAGAAAGATAGTTGTCTATTCCATATACTCCTCAATAAAATGGTGTTGCAGAGAGAAAAAACAGAATCCTACTGGAAATGGTTAGGTCCATGATGGCACATGCTAACTTACCCTATCACTTTTTGGAGTGATGCGTTGTTAACTGCTGCCTATATACTTAACCGGGTGCCTTCCAAATCAGTTACTTCCACTCCATATGAGTTATGGACAGGTAGAAAATCGAACTTAAGTTTTCTTAAGCCATGGGGTTGTGCTGCCTATGCTCATGAGTCCTCTCACAAGTTTGGGAAACTGGGTCCCAGAGGAAAGAAGAGTATTTTCATAAGATACTCTGAACACTCAAAAGGGTATGTGTTCATAAGTGAGCAGGAAAGTGGGAGTATAACTAAATTTGAATCACGGGATGTCACATTCTTAGAGGATGAATTTCCTCAGAAGGGCGAAATAAGGGAAGATTACTCCCTATTGGAAACATTGGATCAAGATAATGATATTAGTGGAGTTCGTCCAAGTGGGAGTAATATGAGAAGTGATGAATTGAATTCAACTCATTCTCAATTGCAACCACATGATGAGACGACGTCATCATTATCTAATCCTAGTGGGAGCATAATGGGGAATGATGTGCAAAGTGTATAATCTCCCATACGGCGAACAAGTCGCCAAAGTATTCCCCGTCGACGTTTTGACAATGAAGGGGGAACTTTTATGATTGCTCCACAAAATGAGGATGAGCCAAGAAATATTAATGAGGCTCTGAATTGCCCTAATAAGGAGAAATGGATTCATGCAATGGAAGAGGAAATTGAGTCAATGAAATCAAACCAAGTTTGGGAACTGGTTAATCTTCCAAAAGGATGCAAAGCTATTGGGAACAAGTGGGTTCTCAAAATAAAGCGAAAGGCTGATGGCTCAATAGAAAAGCATAAGGCTCACCTTGTGGCGAAGTGGTATAATCAACATGAATGAATTGATTATGAAGATACATTTTCTCCTGTAGTGAGATTTACCTTGATTCACATTATTCTGGCAACAGTGGCTAGTATGGATCTTGAATTACATCAAATGGATGTAAAGACTGCTTTCCTCAATGGAGAATTAGAGGAAGAAATATATATGGAACAACCTGCTGGTTTCATAGTGAAAGGCCTAGAAGAAAAGGTATGTCGACTTTTGAGATCGATATACGACCTTAAGCAATCATCGAGACAATGGTATGTATGTTTTCATAATGCCATAATGGCATATGACTTTACAATGATAGATGAGGATCATTATGTATATATCAAAAGATCCAAGGATTAATTTGTGATCATATCATTATATATTGATGATATACTAATTGCTGGAAGCAATATGGAGCTTGTTAATACTGTCAAGAGTTGGTTGTCTTCCAACTTTGAGATGAAGGATATGGGTGAGGCTGCATACATTCTTAGAGTTAAGATTTCAAGATTTCGTTCGAAGAGATCGTTATCTCTTTCACAAGAAACATATATAAATAAGGTTCTTGAAAGATTTCGTATGCAAGATTGTAAACCCATAGACACTCCTATTGCAAAAGGTGAAGGATTGAGCCATAGACTATGTCCAAGGACTCCACAAGAGAAGAAACAAATGAAATAGTGCGTTGGGAGCTTGATGTACGCTATGATGTGTACAAGACCTGACATATGTTTTGCAGTTGGAATGGTAAGTAGATACCAATCCAATCCAAGTCCAGCACATTAGAAAGCCGTTAAGAGAATACTGAGATATATGAAGGGAACTGCTGATTACAAGTTGAATTACCAAGGAAAGGATCTGCGACTTGAAGGCTATTCAGATGCTGATTGGGGAGGAAATTTAGATGAAAGGAAATCTATCTCTGGATTTGCTTTCTTACTGAACAATGGCACCATATCATGGAGCAGTAAGAAGCAAACGTGTATAGCATTGTCCAAGATGGAAGCTGAGTTCATGGCATTATCAGCAGCAGTACAAAAAGGAGTTTGGCTTAAGAGATTTTTGGATCATTTAGGTGTTATTGAGAAAGCTGCAAATCCATTGTTGGTTAACTGTGATAGCCAAGCAGCTATAGCGTACACCAAAGATCCAAAATATCATGGCAAGACCGAACATATAGATACCAAGTATAACTTTGTCAAAGATATGATTGCACGAAAGGATGTGAACTTACAATACATATCTACGCATAGAATGGTAGCAGATCCTATAACAAAGCCAATACCTAGAGATGTGTTTTGTGGTCATGTAAAATCTCTAGGACTGCGTAGAGTCTGATGTACTGGATTGTAATTTCCCTGATTTGTTCACATTTATAAACTTTTTTTTTCATTGTTAATGCCTATGAATCTTTGTTTAATCTTTATGCATATTAATACTCAATGCATTATTTTAAGTTGAGAAAGTATGTCGGACATATATAAGATTAGCCTACTCACACGGGTAATCGCCTCTATTTACTGTGTGATAAATAGAGCTGAGACTGTTTTTTTAAGCTTATTATCAAGGTGATAATCGAGAGCTCAAGCTTAAAATATGTACGTCGCCTTAACTGAGTGTTAAGATGAGGACATAATACTTACTATGTCCGAAAGTAAAATAACCCACATATTTTACTTTATCTATCTATGATGCCATATGTGAGTTCTGATGAATTTTGTGAATGAGTAGATACGTGAACTCAAGTTAGACATTGGGTATGTCTGAACTATCATCTGTACGGTATTGAAAGGTGTAGACATACGCTCCATGGGAAAGGAGTTAATACCGTAATACGTATTTCATACTATGTATGCATGAGACAACCAATTAGAGTGGCAAAAGTTTGATCTCAACTTTTATGCCGTGTGAGACTCTTGAGGAAAAAAGTTCCTCAATTTTAGTGCCCTCATGACTTTTACTTATTCTTAAGATTTCTATTTAGTGTTTGCTATCTTAGGATGTTGACAATGGTCATGAATTGATTCGATCTAATGGGACATTTCTAGAAAAGCAAGCTGAACTGAAATTGAGAGTTTGAAGGGAAGATGAATATCGAATTTGGAGAATCACATTGTAGTTTTGTATTCACTGGTCGATCAATTATGACTGTCTTTGGGATAATCATAGTTGTGAATGCAATATATATATATATATATATATATATATATATATATATATATATCATTGTTTAAAAGAGATCAAGAGAGATATAAATGTGATCGATCGATCTAGGGTACTGCATACTAAATCTACTTAGAGTGTGATGCCCATTATGAGCTGCTATATATTCCTAATAGATGTATAGCAACAAGCTCTCAAAGTATGCTGGTCGCACGGATTATTCATCGGTATGAATGTTGAAGAGAGGTAAAGAGAATCCTATTCGGCCCACCATATGCGAGTGGGAGATGATGGTTTTATGTGATGGGCCTAAGTTGGCCCGTCCGCCCATGTTGGGCCTAAAAGCCCGGCCCACAAGATTAGGGCCCATGGATGAAGGGATATGATAAAGGGGTATGTTTCTTTTTTGGAGGGGACGTATATAAGGGAGGAAAGAGAGGGAGAATGCACCTTTTGGCATTTTTAACGTACGTACGTTCCTCTCCCTCTCTCCCTCCAAAAGAAAAACAAAAGCAAAAGGCGACGCTCTCTTCCCTTCAAGGCCAATTAACGTCATCGGATCGAACGGGATCGGTTTTCTCTTCCTCTTATCGGTGTTGGTGTTTAATCTGTGGCTAACAAGGTACGCTCGATTTCGTGGTGTGTTTTAGGATCGGTGATACATGTTTTTCCCGAGCTCGTCTTCCGAATTCATTTTAGGGGTTCGATTTAGTGTCGAATCCGGTTTTTGGGAATCCGATAATCCCTACAAGTTGGCACGCGATTATTGAGATGGATGTAATGACATGGCACGACAAGAATTGCCACTCCCGATCTCAATGTATGATTTCTAAAAGTATTCAAAAATGAAAAATTAAAAAGGAGGCCCATGGGCTTTCCGATTGTTCCTCATGCTCCTCTCTTCATTTCCTTGAGAAATTGTGTCCTCCCTTCCACACGAGAGATCAAATGCAGTGTCGATTGAGACACTTGATTGTTCATTTGGTTTAATTCATCTTCTAATTTTCTTTCCCCCATTCGCTAATTGAAATCATAGATAATTTTAGAAAGTCATTTATAACTTAAGGTCGTCTTATCGCTCTCTAAGTTGAAGTAATGGGACTCCTTTGCTTGATTTAGGCTTCATTGTCTCCTTTGTCATTAGTGCATGGGCCAATAAAGAGACTTCCATAGTGTAGAAATTAATGGAAATAGGAACATTGGGTTGACTGGGCTTACAAAAGTAAAAAGGTTGGAAACTTTAATGGGTCGGGCCCATAAAAACTTCTCAAGTTAGAGCTAAAATTATATTTAATTCAATCACAAATGGAAGTTTTTATGTATTTGATTAGTTTTTGGCCGAATGTAGTTTCACTGCATCAAAAGAGAGGTGTTAACACCTGATTCTTTTTTTAATATGTATCAAGCATGCATTTTTTTATAAATAGACAAAAAATCGAAATAATAAAATGAACAAAACAAAAGTCCCAATTTGGTTTAGAAAGTCCCAATTTGCTTTTTAATAAGCCCAATCCATGAAGCAATAAAAAGCCCACAAAGTAAGCATCCATGCTTAGATTTTACTCTTTCACATGCAAGATGGAGCCCAAGAGCTATGGTGGCATTAGGGCTGTCAAAATGGGTCAGATACCCATATTTTAACCCATAGTTATAAAAGTGGGTCATATATGACTCATCGGAATATGAGATGTGGGTCAGTGATGGGTTTAAAAAAGAAAAGCCTAAACAAAATGGGTCTTATTTGGGTCAGGTATGGGTCACTGATGTCAACCCTCTCTCTTTCTTCTCCCCTACTCGAACGGATGAACTACTCGACAATGCCGCTTATGGCATCAACCTCTTCACCTCGACCACCACCTCCATTGTCTCTACCCGGTTCTACCGTCATCCACCTCGCTCCATGGTCTACATATCCTTCAAAGGCATGGCCGAGCTCGCCCATGCTCGGGTGCGCGGTGATGGAGATGGCGATGGGGAAGCTGGTGATGACCATAGGCGAGCTCCGCTTCGTCAAGATCTGGCAAGCAGCAAGCACCCCAACCTCAGTAGAGCCGAAGCTCGCCTGGATTTGGTGAGCCACAAGCTCATCGACCTTGGCTGAGCTCAAGCTCACCTGGATTTGGTGAGTTGTGAGCTCACTGACCATGACGGAGCTCAGACTCATCGAGATCTAGTGAGTTGCAAGATTATTGACCGCAACGACGCTTAGGGCTTGGGCTGGTTGCCATCGACGGAGGAACAATGTGACAGTCTGATTTTCCGCTTCTGTTTTCAATTAAATAAATCGGGCTTTTCGTCGACGTGCTTATAGCGCTATTCTCTGAGCTGATCACTCACGAGATAACTTGACTAATCGGGAAAGTTATTAAAGGATTTTGATGCAACAAACTTGAGAATTCGACCAGAAATCGACTACTCGACCGTGTTAGTCTACAAGGATCAGTTCGGCACAGTCGAAAATCTATCAGAAATCGAAAATAGGTCGATTCGATAGAGATAAAATTAGGCTTGGGTGATTCCAACTAATCACAATTTCTCCTTTATCGGCACTAAACCGAATTTTCTGTTGTTTTGGTACCCCGTGCTCGTAATTGAAATCTTGAGATTTTTCATGACAATCGAGAGTCGTCAATGCATCGAAGATGTACATTGTGGCTCAGGAATAATCGACCACAGGTCAGTTGCACCGAAAATTCCTAAAAGAACTAACCGATAATTTAGGTTGCGCTAAAATCACATTTGACTGAAATTAACCGAGGAAATAGTGTCGATTACAGAAATTAAGAATTGTCACGTGTCACAATTCATCCCAAGGACATTGTTGCATCTTCTCAAAATTTATTGATGATGGGAATTGTTCACGAAATGTGCAAGATCAGCAAATTAAAAGAGCAAGGGAATTGCCACATTTTAAGTAGGATTTTAAGGCCTCTAATGTGAAGCAATTTAAGAGGTATTATAAGTTGTTACTAAGGGACTTGACCCTATTGAATTAGATGTTAGATGGGTAATTAAAGAAGAGAAGTCTCCTCAAAAAGAAATTCGTAGGAATCCCTCTCTCCTATAATTTCACCTCAATCTCCTTGGTATTTAATGGAGATGGACTTGGAAAGGATAGAGGGACCACTTGATAGGGAAAGGAACTCAATCTCCATGAGAAAAAGCTACGAGAATCAACTTCAAAGTTTGGATTCAGCAGTTTACATTGATTCCAACCTTTTCTTTCATCCCATTTAGAAGAGACAGCATTGGAAACTTTGTGGGGCCTATGATGGTGATAGGTGGCCAAAATTTCCATGGAAAAATAGGCCAAAAGCTAAAGGAAATTTCAATGAAACTTCCAGGCAATTTCCTCTCTCCTTCCTCACCCTTTTCTCACGCATGAACGTCTGTTGTATTTTACGATGGCAGCTTCCACCTTTTCCTTTCTTCCTCTTATTTTATTCTTCTCCCTTGTCTCTTTCAACGTACAAGCTGTTGCTTTCTCTTCCCTTGAACGTGCTACTTCCGTTTCTGCTCCCCCTTGGACGACAAAGCAGCGATCGAACAGCAAGGTATCGAGCGTTCCTCCCTCCTCAAGAAAATCCAGGACTTTGTGTGCTGTTGTGGTGGTCACTCAACAACACCTCCAGCCATTGTGTCGGGTCCAAATCATCGTCAAAAACCTCCAGGGCTGTCCTTGTGTTGCCATCCGGCCACAAGTGAAGATCACCGTTAGTTTCAGTGGTGAGTTGTCTTCTAAATCTGGACTAGGGGTTGAGTTCCTCTATTAGGAATTCGTACAAGTTAGAAAGATGTAGATGACGTTATATATGGATGGATGTTGGTTAGGAATGTTAGGATAGACATAGAAAAGCTTGGATAAGGTTTAGAGAGCAAAACAAATGTCATGGAGGAAGATTCGGACTAGAACAATAGCTAATTTCTGAAACAGTTTCCAGGACGTGTGTGTTTTGCTAATTTTGTAGACAACTGTGTGTTGCGATTTTGAAGGGATTTTATTCTGAAGAAACATTTTGGACATCTTAAATAGGAACATAAATTTTTCTCTTAATTTTTAGAAATTAAAAAGATGATGATTTTAATGACATCATCCTCGGAACAGTAATTCGGACAGTTTTGTAACTCCTGACCTATTATGATTCCGAGGGCTGTTACTGACCTTTAGAGGTCGAATTTCCAATCGGTTTCTTCATGAAAGTTGTTCTTTATAACTTTTAGAATGCCCAATTATGCCGGAAGACTGTTATCTGAGCATTGACATCATTTGTGACACATGAAATGTCCGGTTATGCTGGAAGACTGTTATCTGAGCATTGAAATCATTTGTGACACATGAAATGCCCGGTTATGCCGGAAGACTGTTATCTAAGCATTGAAATCATTCACGACACATGAAATGCCCGGTTATGCCGGAAGACTATTATCTAAGCATTGAAATCATTTGTGACACATGAATGGGTGAAAGTGAGGGACCTAATTAAAGACGGAACTATGTGGTGCGGTATGAGACGTGCCATAACGGTTTAGTTTAGTAATTGGGGGCCCGTGTAATTATGTGACATTTATGTCCTTACATATGTATGTGTTAAACGTATTATGATGATATATGATCTCGATATCTCACGCATGATTTAATTGACACTAACATGCAAGAAAGTACTGGTTTTAAGAAAGTATGAGAAAGGCGATTAGATTGCATGTTGAGTGTACCCTTCTCCTAATCTGGATTTAGGGGATTTACTCGCTGAGATGTGATCTCACCCCTTAGTGGGCTAACATTTTTCAGGTCCCTAAATGGAGGAAGGCCAAGTCATGTATAGTCGGTCGCAGTAAAGGAGGAATAGGACTCTCACTATCTCCTTCCAAGTGATGACGGGTTTTCCGTCAAGAATGGATTAGGGTGACGGCTCACCCTCGAGAGATCGAGAAGTATGGTAGTAGTAAACCCCAGTCTTGTTGGTAGAAGCTTAGTTAGTGGGTAATCGAACAGCTTCACTTTTTGTATTAGATCTTAGGGTGTTAAACTAGTCTATAAGTAATGTGATGTTGTAGGTGTGGCTTGTGAAAAATAATATCCTATGTTTCTATCCCACTGTTTTGTTGTATGAAGATTGTTTTACGTTTCCGCATGTGCAAAAATAATGAATGGGTCGACAAAAGTTCCTAGGATGTTGCAAATTTTAAATCGACCATTGTGGGATGTGCATGTGCCCTGGGTTTGGGTCGTGACAAACAAGGGAGAAGAAGAAGGAAGAAGAAGAAGAAAGAAAATAAAAAAAAAAACAAAACAAAAAATTAAAAAAAAATTCAAACTTTTAAAAAATATTCAAATTCAAATTTTTTATTAAAAAAAAAAAAAATTGGTAGATAGATATCCATACTAGAGAAGTACTTTTAGAGGATGCTCGATGTTGTGTAGAATGAAATTCAATCAATATCAAATTAAAAATTCTAAATATTATAATATAATTTTTAATTTGGTAAATCACAATTAAGAAGCTACGCATTCTTGCGTCTAAGAAGATTTGTTATAAAACATATTATTTCATGTCAATCATTAACTAATCATTAAAAGTAATTTACATCTTTTTTTAATTTGATGTGAAGTTTTTATTCAAGTAACATGTATGTGTGTTTCAAGTAACGTGTGTGTGTGTGTGTGCGTGCGTGCGTGGGGGCGCGTGCGTGCATGCGTGAGTGGGTGGGTGGGTGGGCGTGCGTGCGTGCGTGTGTGCATGTTCATGTGTGTGTGTGTGCGCGTGTGTGAAGAACTTAAAGTAGATTAAATAGGTGGGAGTAGGTTTTCTTGAATTGAGTTAAATATTGATGTGTCTTGATAATATGGGCTGGGTCAGATATAAGTCATCAAATTTATGTTACAGGAAAATGGGTCAAAATAGATTAAATAGGTCAATATGAGTCGGACCATTTTTGACCCGACCTAATCCCCCTATTTGACAACCCTAGGTGGCATTTACGTGAAAATTAACCAAGTCTAAAGCCTTTTTAATGATCATAGATTGTATTTCCTGCTGATTGTTATGATATGAAATGTTTAGTTGTGCTACACTTACATCTAAGTTCTATGGTCAAGTTGCCCATTACATGTTTGATGATATTCCTGAATGAAATTTAAACGTGTGTTTCTTGAAAGAATAGAGTTCAATAATCATTCCTTTTAGGACATGTTTGGTAACCATTCTATTCTCAGGTAGGGGGTGAGCATCGGTTTAGGTCAACCCTGGACCGACCAAACCCTACCAATCCTGGTCCGGTTCCCCAGAGGATTGGGTCGGTCCTTGGTCCTGAAATTTCTGGACCAACACTGTGTGGGTTGGTCTTTGATCCTGAAAATTTTGAGTCAATCCAACCTGAACCAATTATTTATATATTATATTATATTATTTATAGTTCTTTTATATATTCAAACCTAAGTCAAATGATGTTAAAGTTGTTGACTCCTCATAGTCACAGACAGACAGCATCCAAAAGGTGTGAAGTTTATGCTATAAAGATCTTCATAGCGTCCTCCTCCACTATCCAAAGTGCTCTTCACCATGTGAGGACCAAGGAGTCCTCACAGTCATAGACTCGCGAGGTCCAAAAAGGCACAAAGTTTATGCCGTAAATCTCCTCATGGCTTTCTTCCCCAAAGTACGTTCTCTTCTATATTGTCTTCTTTGTTCTTCAATTTGCCAAAATCAAAAAGAGGAACATCCCCGCTCTCCTCTGGTTGCTCACGCCCCTCGCCTCTGACCATGCGTGCCACTTGCGCCGCTCGCCCCTTGCTGTCGTTGCAAGCCTCGCTCAACGCTTGCCGCTCGCCACTCACCGCTAGCCTCCCTCAACACTCCCCACTTGCCACTGGCCTCTCTTCACGATCACCACTCACTAGTTGACGCTCGCCCCACTCGATGCTCAACGCTCGTTGCTCGCCACTCACGCCGCTCACCGATGCTTAGTTTAGTTACACAACACCGCATTATTGATGGATGTGTAATTTGAATCGCTAGGTTTACCTTTTTAGGGAGTACAAAAAATGAAATGAAAAAAATTATCGATTATTCCTAGGTTGACCCTAGAACCGAACCGAACCCATTGGGTCGATCCAGTCCTCAATCACATGCTCAATAGAGTCGGCCATCCATCCTAAAAATTGAGACCGACACTGAACGGGTCAGTCCTAAGGTTAGAGGGTGAACCAAACCAACCCGGACCATGCTTACCCTTATTCCCGGAATAATTTCTATTCAAAATAGTTTTTTCTGATTCTGTTTCCTAGACGAGTTTATGAGCATTTGAACACGTTTGAAAATTACACTGAATTTATATTCTTAGAAGAGAAAAAGAACATGAATGTATTTGGCATGATGTTTAAATTTTTTTTGTAACGTAGAATTTTTTTATTTTTAAATAATTTTATGAGATTTTTCTTCTTTTTTTCTTTTCTTTTCCCTTCTCTTTTTCTTTCTCTTCTAGTCGATCAATGGCCATGCCCGACCTCAAGGGAGGCTGACCTCATGAAGGCTCGACCACACCCTACCATCACAAGGTCGGCCTCACACAACCATGGTAAGGCGAACCTCGCAGTGGCTAGGCAAGGTTGGGTCTTACTGGTAGCTGGATGAGCTCGACCTCGTCAGATCTGAGTGAAGTTGAGCCTTGCCTAGCCAAGGCAAGGCTAACCTTGCCCAACCATGGTGAGGCTTCGTTGAGGTTGCCGAGCCTGACGACTGATTAGGGGAGAAAAAGAAGAAAAGAAAAGAGAGGAAAAAAGAAAGACTTGATTCTGAAATTGTTCCCAAGAACAAAAAAATTAACTTTTTTCTACTTATTGATTTTGTACCAAATCTACTCCCAAGAGTAGAAAAGTTAGCTGATATTATCAAATGGATTTTTATTCTTTTTTTGTTCTGAGGAACAAAAGAACAAAATTGACCGGTTACCAAATAAGCCCTTAGTGTTTGATCTTGTATAACTGCATCATTGTGTCTGAGGCTTTTATGTTCCTATTTATATTTGAACTAAGGATCCGTTCGTTTCACGGAAAATAATTTCCGGGAAAATATTTTCCGGATTTTCCGGCGTTCGTTTCACGGAAAATGAATTCTTTGGGGAAAATATTTTCCATCAAAAGAAAAAAGTCTTCTAAAGTAGGGAAAATGTTTTCAACTTTTGAAAGTGGAAAACATTTTTCTCACTTAATCTCTCTTATCTCACACTTTTACAAATTCTCACTTCCTCCTCCCCGTTCTTCTTCTTATTCTTCTTCTTCTTTTCTTTCTTTATTTGAATTATTTTTTAATTTTCTTTTTCTTTTTTAATTCAAATTATTTTTAATTTCCTTTTTTTTTTTTTTTTATTTTTCTTTTCTTTATTTCTCATATTCTTCTTTCTTGGCTAGATGTCGGACAAGGTGAATCTCAAGCTCGTCGATCTATAACTCGCGCTCATCGATCTAGCGAGCCTCGAGCATGCTCGTGCTCACCAATCTGGTGAGCAGAAAATATTTTCCTTACTGAACACCATAAAATATTTTCTGAAACATTTTCAGGTTTTAGGCAAACACCAGAAAATATTGTCATTTTCCTGGAAAATAACTTCTAGGAAAATATTTTCCGGAAATGGCCCATTTTCCGCAAAACGAACGAACCCTAAGACTAATCAAACTTGGAATCAATTTGATCACTAGACTGAGATTTATGTTCGTAGATAGTGTATTCTCCCGCTCGTTCAGTCCATGTGGTGACTTCAATTTCACATTACGTTCATGATGTTTAGTGATACTCATTTCCTGCCTTGGTTTTTAACTGGCTCTTGCTTTACTGATTGTTCACTGTCGGGGCATTAGTTGAGATCGCTGTGAATGAGAAAAAGAGTGCCAACCATGAACATGGAAATTAAACAAAGGATGGAAAGAATGCAGCGATGAGTGCCTGTGATTGACTGAATGGTGTTTGTGTATACAAAAGAAAGAAATTGGCCCGAATGTGAATAAAGTAAAGAGTTGATGCTGAGGCCAACATGCTGGATTTAGAATGAGTTTAGCAGAAAATAAAAACGACAAAATGGAAGAAGAAAAAAAAAAAAAGGTCTTGATTAGATATTTAGATCATAGTAGTAGATTTAGGTTAGTTTTATTTAGTTAGGATTTAAGGAAATTCATTTCTTGGTTTTAGATTAAAAAAAGCAATTTAAAATAATTAAAAAATCAAAAGTAAAAAATAACATAAATCAAATTTAGGTAATCATATCTTAGGGACAGTTACCCACAATAGTTAATTTGAATAAAGGTAGCAATCTTTAAATTCGTTTAGGTAAAAGTAGATTAGTTTCTTTAAAAACCTCAATTTGAATTTAGCTTATGGGAGTTGCTGTCTCGAAGCTTCATAAAATAGCCATGTCACTTCATTGCTTGACTTGTATCGGTTACTTCAACATACTTTATTTTTCACTCGATTTTTGTGTTCTCGTGGAATTGTTAGGTGATATCTTAGGATCATAATAAAGATAAAAACATCACATAGACACTTAGCATATAAGAATTTTAGGATTCACAAATGGATAAAAAGACCGCATGTGACACTTAGTTTACAAATGATCAAGATTAGATACCAAAAATGCATTAGTTGAATAAATTAGTGTAATCAAGTCTCCATATTTAAATTTATGGTTGAATAGGAAGCAAGATATACTCTTGTATCTTATTAACCTTCACATGCTAGCTTGAGTAGAAGTACCGGAAAATAATCCATGATCATAATCAAATATTCTATGATCACTTACATATTTGTGAATATCCCTGGATACTTTTATACAATGTGTTCATAAAATTATAAACGCAAGTGAACATATTGAACAAGTAATATAATGATAAGAAATAATATCGTCCCACGAACATTAATGATTAATAAACTAATTAAATACTAAAATAGATTAATTCTAAAATTTATCTAATAGATCAAAATATAATTGAGAATAAATTAAAAATAAAAATTTGCAGAGTAAAAGCAGTAAATCAATCATATTTATGTTACAACATTCGATTTCACCATAACCACTATCTATGAATTTCATATTATTGTAGGTATAAGAACGATATCAAAAATGTGATAGCAATTTTTCTAATCAATTTACTATCCTATCTCTAGGTATAGCAAACCTACTCAGTTTATTAATTCATTATATCTTTATGTGAATTAAAATGAACATAAGTGCATTAAAATTATAAATATTCTCAGCTTATAATGAGTCTTTTGAATCACCTTATCACCAAAAGCTACACAAATAACACTGTATATATATATACACGTTTGATTCATGGTTATATATTATAATGAGCAATTGTATATTATCACTTTTCAATCTCAAATATACACATCTAATCATTTAAGTGGTGGTTAGTCAATCAAAAGCATTATGCATAATAATATATAACTCAATTGAATTAAATCAATTGCAAAACATAAAAATCATGAAATTCACATCATCATGGTTAGGCTACATTGTAGCCCTAACAAAAGAAAATTAAAATAAAGTATAAGAAAAAATATAAATATAAATCAAACCCAACATCTTGAATCAAAGAACAAGAATTCAGTCACTACTTTTGTATTTTTTCAAAATACTTGAAAAACTCTCTAAACAACAAAAACCGATCTAACAAAAACCTAACTGCTCCCTCGGGCTCTCAATGTTCTCCTATTTATATGATATATGCAAGATCATTATCTCCAAGCAATTGCGCATAAAATTAGGGGAGTAAATAAGAGGACTTTGAGTTGATATCTATCTCTCAACGCTTGCAAATAACATTAGAGAACAAAATTAAGGATTCCCCGATTCGATAGCCATATTCCACTGTGTTTCTTATTTGAATTCCTAATTTTTGCCATTCTTTTCATTAGCTTCTTCATATCTCATTATTCTGTATAAACAATGAAAAATCGAATAATAAAAAAGAAATCCAAATATCTCATAGATATTGCATCATTTGTTGCCTAAAATAGTTAAAATAACTCTATTTTTATAGAGTTATCACAATGTCTGGGTAATATATTTGCATAGTAAATAGGCTAATCTACATGTATCAAATATCTTATTTCCCTTTTCTACATTTTTCATTTCTTGTATAAATATTTATCAATTAAGGGACAAAATTTTTGCTGTTTATTATTGCAATCGTGACGCTTACGTCCCTTGTCATTAGCAAGTAGTCAAGACTTGATTTTCTTTAGTCAACTAAACTGATTTTTCTCCATGATCGCAAACGCATTATCAAGAACTAATCAACTTAAATCTTCACGTTAACAATATAACGGGGATTATATGATTTTTCTCCCCCCCAAAAAAAAAAAAAAAAAAAAACAAGGGCATTTCATCCCACATAATTCTTGTTTTTAGCTTCTAACCTAATATGCCACTTGACATTAAATCCATAACAATTGATATTTCCCCCTGATTTTGAGGCGACACAACTTTTGCCATTATTATTAGGGGTAAGCATGGTCCCACGTGAAGAACCAGAGCGGTAGTAACTTATTCGATTCCAGCTTCTAAGATATGTATTGTAGGTTCTAGGTTCCAAAAATTAGGAAACCTATTTCGATAGGTAGGTTCCAGGTTCTAAGTAGATGGAACATGAACCTGTTAGAATATGGAACATGTTTTTGTGTTTTTCTTGATCTATGTCTTTGCAAGATCGTGCAGTATTTCATGGTATCTAATGATGAGCGTATAATTTAGAACCACTAGTTTGATTTTTCATTTTGTGATTGAAATTTTTACTTTATTAATGTTTCATATTCTTCATGTGTCCAAATATAAGTTATGGTTAGTGGATGATCATTAAAGGTAAAGATTCATTACAATTGTTCAATAAATAATATAGGTGAACTGATCTTGGAATTTGTGAGCGGGTAAGTTCCAAGTTCTAATGTATGTAGAGTAGGTTCCATATTCCAAAAATAAGAAACCTATTGCAACTAGCTACAGGTTCTAGGTAGAACCTTTATGGAACTTGGAACCACTCTCTTCTAATAATTACATTGTGATATTCATTTGGGGTATAAGGAAAAAGCCTCATATGTCAACGTATTCTTTGAGTCACACTTCTAGGTAATGTAATGATATAAATTCTTTGTCTTTAGATCTCATCATTTTTGTCCAAAGTGGACAAAGAAAGTAGAAAGTTAGAACTTCCAACTCCACACCGCACCATACTTTTAAAAAAAAAAAAATTCAAAGAGTTTATACAGTAGCGCAAGCTAATAGAAAAATAAAAGGGAAAATGGAGAAAAAACTTTGTATATTGATAACATGTGCACAATACATTGATTCATTTATAGTGTAAGAATGAAAGAAAAATTAGGAAACAATAAACAAAAAATTACAAATGTCCTATTCACTAAATCAATCGCGGATTGACCAAATCAATCAGTCCGTAATTAGGATCAATGTCATAGTCAAGATCTTCAATTATGTCTCCAACACCTAGCTTGCTTAGTAGGTATGTATATTGTCTTTGACATAATGGCTTAGTAAAGATGTCTATAGGTTTTCCACAATTCCAAATTCTTTAGTTACAAGGACTCCTCATCTGATCTTGTCTTGAGTGAAATGGCAATAAACTTTTACATGTTTTACTCTTTCGTGAAAAACCAGTGGCAGCATCATTGTCACAAAACAATTCAATTGGTCCACTAACCTATAATCCAAGGTTTGAGAGTAATCCTTGCATCCAAACAAACTACTTTGCAAGTAGTTTTGGCCATGGCTCGATACTTTGATTTTACTTATGACAATGATATAGTTGACTACTTCTTTGCTTTGCATAAGATTAATGATCTTCCCAATTTAATGCAAAAATTAGTGTTAGATCTTCTTGTCACTAGCATAATATGTATCACAAAAAGCTATCATCTTCATGTTGCAATCACGAGATAAGAATATTCCAAATCTTGGACATCCTTTTAAATATTTCACAACTTTTACAGATGCATTCATATGGGACCATTTTGAACTATGAATGAATTGCCTAAAAATTTGCATTACATAACATATATCAAGTCTTGTGATAGTAACATATATTAACTTCCCAACAAGTCACTAATATCCCTACGGATCTTCAATAGATGAAGAATAATCAAGATTATACTCATGAGTGGTCAGCTTGGTATTCTACTCATTGGTATGACAACTAGTTTGCATCTTGATGACTTCACTTTTGAAATGATTTATGGGATGAATTTCCTCTTACTAAGACTAATGCCTTTATTGAATCGAGCAACCTCAATACTAAGAAAATTTTAGGGAGATCCAAAATCCATGATGCGGAAGGTGGAGTGCAAATATTCTTTGAACTTTGCAACATGAGAGTGATTATTTCCCATGACAAATATATCATCATCATATATCAGCAAATAGATTGATGAATTACTTGTATTCCATGTAACAGGGTGTAGTCGTGCTTAGAATGCCGAAAACATGCATTAGTTAGTGTAGCGGTGAACTTGGCATACCATTGTTTAGATACTTGTTTCAATCCATATAGGGATTTGCATAGACAACATACCCGAGACTCCCTCTGCCTGCGTAATCTCTATGGAAGTTCCATATAAATTTCTTCATCCAGATCACCATCAAGAAAAGCATTGTGAACATCCCTTTGAACTCCCTTGGGAAAAATTGAAGCGCGCATTTTGAGGTATATTTGGGAGAATGCCAAAGATCCCTTTGATGCAGTAAACAACTTCAAACGGCTATGATGGATAACAAGGAATGGACGGTACCTTTTATGGGAATAGGCTCAAAGCTCCTTTGTAAAATGCAACAAAATAAAAAAAGTTTCCAAACACTTCAGGCAAAGGCATTTCAAAGTTAACCAAACCAAACAACTGAGGATAACAAGGAATGGACATTTTATGTAGTTTCATTAACAGAACCATCTGCCTTAAGCTTGATTTTATACACCCATTGAAATCCGATCAATTTGTCTAGGGATAGTGGAACAATATCCCAACTATAGTTCTCTATTAAGACATTAAATTATGATTCCATTGCATGCATCAGGGATCACGTGATGCTTCATGAAACAAAGATGGTTTCTTCTCTTTTGAGAGATAGTTAATGCAATACATATGTTCTGGTGATAGCCGATTAAAAGAGATATATGAGGAGACATGATATTTTGTACATGGAGAATGCAATGTAGTCTTTGATCCACATAGGTGGGCGAGTTTGCCATCCAGAACATCAAAGCTGCTTAGCTACCATTTGTTTAGGTACTAGAGAAGGCTCAGAATTAATTAACGATGGAGTCATAGATGAAGAAGTATACTTAGATAATACTGGAGGTAATGCTGGTGATCCGACTTCAAAAATGGTTGGTTCCCGTGGAATAGGGACGAATGGTTTCAGGGCAACAAATAGATATCATTGAGCCATGGATAAATCTTTTTCATGTAGAAAGGGGTGGTGCTTGTCTGATGATAACAAAGTTGATGAAGATATCATATCCTTGAATGGGAATACATCTTCACGAAATGTGACATCTCGACTTAAAAAGAAATGCCCCGTAGAAATCTTAATAACTTGATATATGTTTTGAAGTGGAGGGTATCCCATGAGGACACATCAAGTGGCACAAGAACCAATTTTATCCAGAGGACCCACATTTGTCCCATGACGTAAACAACCAAATACTCGAAAGTGATCATTTTCTAGTTGTTTGTTGTAAAGCACTTCAAAAGGAGTTTTCCCGTCAAGGATCCAAGTTGGCATGTGGTTAATCAAATAAGATGTTATGACCACACAATCTCCCCAAAAGGCTTCAGGAATGGAGGTTTGGTATTTTAGTGCACGAGCTACTTCTAAGAGATGTCTATACTTGTGCTCAACAATTCCATTTTGTTGTGGAGTGTGAGCACAAGAACTCTCATGAAGTATCCCATGGGAAGATAGGAATTTTGTACAATTAGAAATGAAAAATTCACACTCATTGTCTATACAAACTCGTTGCATAGATTTATCGAATTGATTCTTAATCAAGGAAACGAAATTTGATAGATGAGTAAACGTTTGGCTCTTTGATTGCATAAGATAAACCCAAGCAGCCCACTTATTATCATCAACAATTGTGAGGAAGAAACGGGAGCCATCATGTGAGGAGTATGATTTAAACCCCAAATATCCATATAAAATAAGGAAAAAGCTTTATTTGCTCAAAATGTACTTATTGGAAAGGATACCTGAGATTATTTAGCCAAATGACATATTTGACATTGAGCATGGAAAGCATGCACTATGACCCAATCTCTAATGAAAATGGAGATTTTTATTTTGATTGATAGCATTACAAGAAATGCTTTTATTTAGTAATTCTAAATCTCCTTGGGAATCAATCCAAAAATAAAATCTTTGTGCAACAACACCCAAACTCATTAGTTTGCTAGTCGAATGGTCCTGAAAGAAACAATTGTCGAAACTGAATATGGCACAACATGAATTATCTTTGCAAACTTTTGAGAGAAAGAATAGGATGAATTCAAATCAGGAAATGTATAGGACATATTTTAGGAGAAAATTTGGACCAAGATGAATAGTTCCAATTTTGGTAACATGGGTGACGTTTCCAATTGGAAGACTTATTGATATGGGAGATTGTGATTCTCTATCCACATGGCAAAATAGATGCTTATTGCATATTATGTGTTCAATAGCCTCTAAGTCAATTATTAATGCATCAACTGAAACAGAATTCTCCTTGTAATATAAAGTTACCTAAGAATATTGCTGTGGCCCATCAAATCTTTGTGTGGAAACTTGATAAGTTGAGGATTCTTTTTCCTTTTTGTTTTTATTAGTAAGCTTCCCATGTAATTTCCAGCATATATCAATAGTATGGTTTGGGTATTTACAATATTCATGATATTTATTTTTGAATTTACCATTTTGCCCACTAACCTTCCTTGATAATGTTGCACCACGTGAGCCATAGGATCCTTTATAAGCTGGGGCTGGCATGGCTTGGTAATGGTCGTCCAATCCAGTTGACATGATGGGAAATCTAGGGCCATCCATTGCCGCTCATTGATCTCAACCATTCGATCCTGCACGCCAATCCTAGCTATCTAATGCCATGCATTGATCCCAGTCGCTCGATGCCCCACGTTGATCCTAGCCATTCATGTTAAATGCCCAACGATTCCCTTTGCTCTTTTTTGCTGTAGTCACATAACCCATTTTTGGGTATCCAAAGCCTTCGAGAGCTTCACCACCTCTAAAAGCCATTTCCCCTGAGCCGATGCCAGATGGGAAAGTTGTAAGGCTCAAACCTTCTCCCACCCGAGCATGCTCAACCATGGCCAGTCATTGGTTCTTCTTGGACAATCAACTGATAGATCCGGCCAAGCGGCGGCGGAGGATCCATCACGAAAATCTAAGATCAGAATGCCAACTAGGACTCATTGAGTATCAATAATAACCTCATAGCCTATTCTCTGTCCTTTATCTCTTTATATTGTTTGAGTGTGCTCTCGGGTCCCTATAAACGCTCCTCAGCCACCTCGAGCTCATTCCACGGAGCTAAGAGGCGGTTGAAGCAAGTAGTAATTGAAAGGTTCCATTGCTTCAACTTTGTCAATGCTTGAGTGATAATGAAAAGCCTCGCTCGGTCCAGTCATCTATACATCTCCTGGATGTTGTCCTAAAACAGTTTCGTGTCTTCGGTTGGTGGAAGCCTAGGCACGACGTCGAGCGAGACAATTGCCAATGCTAGTGTGAGCAAACTTGTTGCACTTCCACCAATATCGGTGGAGGCGCTTATCATTTAGAAAGGGGATGACTTCGTCAAGGAAGCCATCTTTATCTTTTGTGACAAGGGCTTGCTGGAGATCCCAAGCCCAGGTAGTATAATTTTGCAGTGTGGTGAACCAAAGGATGATGAGGTGTTGCTCTGGTCCTTTGGCTAGCAATATGTAGAGAAGATCACTGGGCTTAGGGCAATCACCACCACTAACTGGGAAAACGTAGCGCATGAATCCGAGTTGGAAAGCCGAGTAGGGATTTGTCCCTTGACCTGGTATGGATCTAGGTCTATGACCCAAATTCGTCTGACCCGACTCATCAATCGGGTCCATCTCATGTGGAGGGGGAATTGGCCCACTTCTGTTATGCCGATTTCGAAAGCCCGAAAATTTTCTTTTCTAGATGGATAATGGGCCCACGCTTGTACAGGCCAAGTGGCCTTGGATGGGGTACCAATGAGCCGGTGAAATTGTGGGAGGCCAATCTAGCCTCAAGCAGGAAGAACCTGGCTGAATCTTAGGCTTCATCTAGATGCTGAATAGGGGGTCGCTCCTCTCTGGGTAGAATAATCGGATCCGACGGCAATGGAGTTTGTTTTTGAGGTGAGGTAGGTGTCTCCTTTGTTGAGGAGTTATCGATATTCTTATTTTTTGCCATGGTATCGGAAAAAAAAAAAAAAAAATTGAATTCCTAATCAGTTTGCTGGTTTTTTGGTTTTTGCAGAATGAAGGCTTGCAATAACAACCCAGAAAGAATGAAGGCAATTCTAGAATTTGTGAAAGTTAGGCTAGGAAGTACTGCTATGATACCATGACATAAAATAAAAGGGACAATGGAGAAAGTTACTTTGTATATTGATAATATATGTACAAGTACATTGATCCATTTATAGTGTAAGAATTAAAGACAAAATAGGAAATGATATAAAAAGAATTACAAATTTCCTATTCACGAAATCAATTAGGATCGGTACCACAGTCAGGATCTTCCAGTATATCTCCAACACAAACTTTCAGCTTTTAATGTCCACCGTGACCCACAAATTTATAATTAACTCTAACTTGGTGTATTGACTTTCACCAAGCTTGCCTGCACGCAACATTGATGAGGTTCTAGCCCTTCGAGAATACAAACCGGAAATAGCCCAAACGCCAAAAAGAAAACACAACATTTTATTATTATGATAAATTAAATACGACCTTTGAAATATATCGAGAAAATTGCCTAATCTTAAGTTACTGTCACAAATGTGATATGAAAAAAAAAAAAATTATCAACTTCAATAAGAAAGAGGATGGTGAGGAAACACTGAGTGCCACGTGGCGTCATGTAAGACTGCCTTTCAAATTTTTCATGAATGGAAGGCAGCTGTTATAATAGTTGGGCCCAGTGCGATTTTGATCGGGAGCGGATTGATCGCATTTTGGCCACGGAACAATGTTTTTTTTTTTTTTAATATTATTAGTGCCCAACTCCCAATATTAGTAATCATATATCAATATATTTTAAAAATCATAAAATATTTTCATCATCCACGAAATATTTAGATATAACTTGCTATGGATTAATAAAAAAAACATTTAATTGACAAGTTGTTTTAAGGAATACTAACAATTACTTTAAGAAAAATATTTTCAAAATTATTCATTTTTCCAAAAACAAACGGGACCTAAAACAAGTATTCTAACAAGTGCCAGAGGATACTTTCAAACATTTTCCCTTTTAACTGTTTATGAACCGACGAACCTAGTTGAGGCCGGCAAGAGCCGTTGCCCCTTTGTTAAAAGGTATTTGAGGTAATTTTCATCGAATGTACAACCTTGAAATTTAACTGTCAAGCTTCTTTATGGGATGATGTCGCTAAAAAATCACAAAAATTAAATCTAGTAGTGCATTTTAGCCATTCGAATCTTAAATTTTAGAAAAAAAAAAAAAAACAAAACGAAAAACTGCAAGTGAAGGGATTTCATTAACTTCTTTATTTTTCTTTTGATGAACAACATTATAGACTTTAAGTGTAATTCAAATGCTGAAAATCAAAAACCTTTGAAGAAATACAAATTGTGTTTGGTAAAAACTTTTTACAAATGGACTTTGACTTAAAGTAGTGTTTGATAAAAACACTTTTACAATGGGCTTTGAGTATATTTTTCATATATTATCATTAAAAAACGACTCAAATCCTTTGCCAAAGCCAGCAAAGGGTTATAGCCACTAGCAAGCCAAATTTGGCATCGACAGTCATTGATTGAGGTCGCCTGTCCTCGAGCGAGGGCTGTCAAGGTCGCACAACCTCGGGCTTAGGCAACCCTCAACGAGGGTCATGCAACCCAGGTAACCTCTGCCAGAGGTCGCCCAACATCAAGCGACCTCAGGCGGCGATCGCTTGGGTCACGCAACCATGGCCAGCCCTTTGTCAGCTAGATCTAGCCTCGTCAGCCACATCTGGTCTCGTTGGCCGCCCTTGCGCGAAGGAGATGCATAGTTACAAGGAGGGGCAAAATCGAAAAACTAAATAATTGATGAAAGTATTTATGGAAGGAAAGAAAATATTTTTAATCCTAGTTTCAACATTCCGTAAATGTTACTTTGCAATGCTAGGTGGGAGTAGCATTAGGCTTTTGATATTCCCAATGCTAGCATTTGGCCAAATGCTATTTCAAAATGTCCGCCAAATGCTCCATTATTTTTCCATGGGGTTTTTAGAGGTTGAAAACCCCTTAAGAAAGCTGAACCAAATGCACCCATAATATTTGTTATCCTGATCGAGGGAAATTTCTTTTGCAAGCAAATGTTGATGTTGCGCTAATTGAAATTCATATAAAACAATTGAGAGAGAGAGAGAGAGAGAGAGAGAGAGAGAGATGAAAGTTAACTTTGCTTTAATTATTTCAAAGGGTAGAAAATGAACTTCAAAAGATTAAGAATACTGTATTTTCTTTTGTTTGGAAGGAGGTGAAAGTTAACTTTGCTTTAATTATTTCAAAGGGTAGAAAACGAACTTCAAAAGATTAAGAATACTGTATTTTCTTTTGTTTGGAAGGTAAGGAAGAATGATAGTAAAGAAAACTATTTATGTGAATATAGGAAACAAATTGACAAAACATCAAATAACATAGGCTCCATTCGTTTTATGAAAAATAATTTTCAGGAAAATAATTTTCAGATTTTCTGACGTTATTTTCACGAAAAATGAATTGGTTGGAGAAAACATTTTCTATCAATAAAAAGAAGTTTTCTAAAATAGAGGGAAATGTGTTCTGCTTTTCAAAAAAAGGAAAACATTTTCCATATTTTCTTTCACTTTACTGAGAGTACATATACTAAACTAAATTTTGGTACAAAAATAGTGATGAGTTCCACATGAATTCTACCCCACCAGATCTGATAGCCCAATTGAACTTAGTGAATGTACTGGCTACACGAAATACTTGCCCATTGCTAGTCGATACTGCTTTTGTTTATCATCCTTGGAACTCAATTATTTTTTCATCACATGAAGTTTATACTCGTTTGTGGAATTTGTGGTTCATCTTCATCACTTTGTACATAGTAGACTTGTTGGTCCAATTTTAAATATATTTAAAAGCTATGTATGCTCTTATTTTTTCTAGCATACTTTGGCTCATGGATTCCTGTTCTTAATGAGAAATTGTCATACATGAGAGTAGCATATACACTAAACTGAATTTTGGTACAGAAATAGTGATGAGTTCCACATGAATCTTGGTCCACCAAATCTAACAGGCTGATTGAACTTGGTGAACATACTGGCTACTCAAAATACTTGCCCATTGCTAGTCGATGTTGCTCTTGTTTATCGTCCTTGGAACTCAATTATTTTTTTTACCACATGAAGTTTATACTCATCTGTGGAATTTGTGGTCCATCTTCATCACTTTGTACATAGTGGACTTGTCAGTCCACTCCAACTTTTCTAAACCTAATGAATATATGTGGCCCATTCCTCTATTATTGGTGTACCTCCTCAACTTTTAAATATATTTAAGAGCTATGTATGCACTGATTTTTTCTAGGGTTAATGCCCTGAAAAACCCCAAACTAGTCAACCTGTGACAAATTTACCCAAAATTAATTTTTTGACCATAAAAAACCCAAAATTGGTACACTTTTGATAAATTTACTCTTTATTAGTTTTTGTTAAATTTTATTGTCAAATTATTAAGTTGAATGACACGTGACAGTTGACTGATACATCAATTTAGGATTTTACTCTCCGTTTGTCACAGTTTATAATTTTTTCATTTTTTGTAGTATTAATCCAATTTAATCGAGGGTATATTTGTCATAAATATGTCAGTTTTGGTTTTTTGCTATTGAATAAATTAGTTTTTGGGTAAATTTGTCATAAATGTACTAGTTTATGATTTTTTATGATCACCAAGGTAGATTTGACACGATGTACCGGTTTTGGATTTTTCATGGTCAAAAAAATAGTTTGGGGTTAATTTGTCACAAAAAATGTACCAATTTGGAGTTTTTCAGGATAGTAACTTTTTTTCAAACATACTTTGACTCATAGATTTCTATTCTTAGTGAGAAATTATCATACATGAGAGTACATATACTGAACTAAATTTTGGTATGGAAATAATGATGAATTCCACGTGAATCTTGCTCCACCAGATCTGATAGCCCGATTGACCTTTAGCAAACATATTAGCTACTCAAAATATTTGCTCATTGTTGGTCGACGATGCTTTTATTTATCGTCCATGGAATTCAATTATTCATCCATCACGTGATGCTTCTACTCATTTGTGGAAGTGGTTCATCTTTATCATTTCATACACATTGGATTTGTCAGTCCACTCCAACTTTTCCAAAGCCTAATTAATATATGTGGCCCCTTCCTCCATTATTTCTGTACATCAACAATGGTGGAGCAGAAAACTCTCAAAATCAAAATGCTAGAGGATGTAACTCAACTAATATCAAAATACTAAAATCAAAATGCTCGATTCATCAAGTCATTACTTTAAAAGCTCCATCGTTTAATATGATGTTGTCAAGTACTAGTTCGATAATCTACTCTTGATTCGTGCATAGACATGTACGAATCACACGTCTATGTCGATATAGCTACACATCACTGGTCGAGGAGAGAGCCGACTTGTCATTTTCATTGCATTGCTTGATCTTGACGTGTTCATGTTGTCACCCACGACTTTTTAAATGTCTTGTAAATTAGATTTTTATGTTTCATTTAAGAATTTTCTTTTGTCAATGTTTGCATTAGGAATGTTGCACAAATCAATGATGCTAAGCCAAAATAAAAAATTAATTAAGGTTTGAGATTAACTTAGCCACCAGAGTGGAGCACATGTGGGGTGTATAATTTTTGTCCCCCGTATCCACCCTTCATACTTTAAAAAATGATGCTTCATGGGAAGATGACAGATCGAGAGGTGGCCCTCTTACAAGTGCCACATGTCTTCATCTCGTTATTTTCATGGCCGTCTTTCTCTGTTCTTTTCCCAGCGACACCACCAGATTTTCATACTAAGAAAATAAAAAAAATAAAAATCTAAGAGAAAATTTTTAGATACATATTACAAGGAAAAAATTGAAAACTATGTAAATCGCAAATACATGAAAGATAGAGTTTCACTCTATTGAAACGTTTACTAAGGTACATAATAGATATTATAAATATGAAAAATCTAATAAAAATAAAGGGGTCGGTGATAAAAGTCAAATTAAGAGCTTTATATTCAATGACTTCACTGCAATTGCATCGTCTTTCTTCCTCTTCTCTCGAGAAAATCTGTGCAGAGAAACCATGTCGTCGACTGACAATATCATCATCCTCAAGAGCTCGGTGATATAGCTAGTATAAGTACCTAGAGGGGGGTGAATAGGTATATAAAAGATTTTTCTCTTTAATCGCACAATACTAGACAGTTAAATAGAATTGAGACAAACAGCAAACAAAGTAAGACTGAGAGAAGGGAAGAGAGAATTGAACGCAATGTTTATAGTGGTTCAGCTTATTTCAAGTCTACGTCCACTCTTCTACACTGACAGCCTATTGGCTGGATTCCACTATGAACAAAGAGATGTTACAGCATTGTTCTTCCTTGACTTCTCGGTGTAGATGATCTACCACAATCTCTCAAGGTATCACTATGTATAGACACTCTCTTGTGTATACAATTTCGCTCAATATGTATCGACTAATAATTAAGATGCTTCAGACTTTGGAATTTCTCTATCATTCATGCACTAAAGTAACTAGAACGTCTTCCTTTTATACTCCTTTATGCCATCATACCCGTTGGCACTTACTAAAGGAATTCCTCCAATCTGCCCGTTGGACGGAATCAATTAAGAAGATCATTCGAGCTATTAAAGGAACCTGACGATAGCCCATCAATCATGTTCGCCTATACAACCAGGATCTTGGTTTCCAAGAATATAACCTTCCAAGAATATTTCGTCGACCATCGGATCTTCAAACGATCTTGATTACGAATAAAGAATCCATTATATTTATCCAGCCAAGAGATCTTCTCCAGAGGATAGGACTAGATCCTTAACCAAATACTTCGACTCTGGATTGCCTTCGTCACTGGATTAGAAAAACTGTCAATGAGAATAGTCTTGAGTCTTGAGTCTTGAGTGCTGAGTCTGGTGATCTGAAAGTCTTCAGACTCTAAACAGAAAGTCTGCAATGATCCAGACTAGACTGATAGAAATGTTTTGTCAGCTTCAAAATATTCTGAAGAGATTTCTCCAACACTCGGACGAAGAGTCCTTTGAGGTGAAGGAGGCGGTGGCTCTGCAATCCGGTACCATTCATCAAATGATCGAGCAGATGGACTTACCCGCCGAAGGCATCCCCCTCCCCAACGTCACCAGCAGGATCCTCTCCAAGGTCATCGAGTACTGCAAGAAGCACGTCGACGACATCGATCGCGACTCCTCCGTCGCCGATGATGACCTCAAGGCCTGGGATGCTGAGTTCGTCAAGGTCAACCAGGCCACTCTTCGATCTCACCCTGGTCAGTGGTCTTTCCCTTACCCACTCTTCGGTTGCGGAATCTCGCGCAGAGTTTGGGTTTCGTGGGAGATTTGTGCGGTGATCTTGTTTTTTGCCTTGTTTAGGCGTTTCTCGGCCAGCGTGAGAGTTTGATGTTGATTTTGCTGATTAGTGTGGTAGATGATTCTCTGTTTCATGTGGCTTTTGAAGATTTCAGTACCATTTTTTGGAACTCATCTCAGTTGCATTCTTAACCGATAATGACTTTATGACATGGGGTTCTTGCTTTGTGAATGCGGAGGTTTGACTATTTCTGCAACACCATCATAGTTTAATTCATGGACTTGTGAAGTTGATTTGAAGTCTCTGTCTCGTTATGGACTGCAATACTTATCCGTGTGCTCTGTGGTGTTTCGCTTGATATGTCATAGGCGGCCAATAATCTGAACATCAAGGGCTTGGTGGATCTCACCTGCCAGACTGTGGTTGACATGATTCCAGGGAAAACACCCGAGGAGATCTTGAAGACGTTCGATATCAAGAAACATTTCACGCCCGAGGAAGAGGAAGCGCCTCGAAGGGAGGACCAATGGGCCTTTCACTGAAAAATGGTGCTTAGTCAAAGCAAACTTTTGTGCTGTGGCATTAGTCGTTTTTCCCTTGCGGAAACTGGGATCGCCTTTTCTTACTCGAGATCAATCTTCTGTTAGGGGTAATTGGACCTTGTTCTTGAATCGTTTATGGTCTTACTATCTGCATAACACGTGTTTATGAGATGATGGCTCAGTTTCTTGGCCATTGCAATGCATTGCGTTCTCTTATCCACCTATTTTTGCTTTGGTTATGTGTGATATAACTAGTAAGTACCTAGAGGGGGGGTGAATAGGTATATAAATGATTTTTCTCGTTAATCGCACAATACTAGATAGTTGATAGAATTGAGACAATCATCAATCAAAGTAAGACTGAGAGAAGGGAAGAGAGAATTGAACACAATGTTTATAGTGGTTCGGCTTATTTCAAGCCTACGTCCACTCTTCTGCACTGACAACCTATTGGCTGGATTCCACTATGAACGAAGAGATGTTACAGCGTTGTTCTCCCTTAATTTCTCGGTGTAGATGATCTACCACACTCGCTCAAGGTATCACTGAGTATATACTCTCTCTCGTGTATACAATTTGGCTCAATATGTATCGACTAGTAATCAAGGTGCTTCAGACTCTGGAATTTGTCTATCAAGCATGCACTAAAGTAACTAGAACGTCTTCATTTTATACTCCTTTATGCCATCATACCCGTTGGCACTTACCAAAGGAATTCCTCCAATCTACCCGTTGGACGGAATCAATTAAGAAGATCATTCGAGCTATTAAAGGAACCTGACGATAGCCCATCAATCATGTTTGCCCATACAACCAGGATCTTGGTTTCCAAGAATAGAACCTTCCAAGAATATTTCGTCGACCATCGGATCTTCAAACGATCTTGATTACGAATGAAAGAATCTGTTATATCTATCCAGCCAAAGAGATCTTCTCCAGAGGATAGGACTAGATCCTAAACCAAATACTTCGGCTCGGATTACCTTCGTCACCGGATTAGAAAACCCGTCAATGAGAATAGTCTTGAGTCTTGAGTCTTGAGTGATCCGAAAGTCTTCGGACTCTAAACAAGATCTGCAATTATCCGGACTAGATCGATAGAAACGTTTTGTCGCCTTCAAAATAATCTAGAAAGATTTCTCCAACAATCTCCCCATTTTTGATGGTGACAAAACTTTCCTGTAGATTTGAACAACTTTGACCTGCAAAACATTACTCAAGCAATATGGCTATCTCATAAAGATTAATAAATCAACCAGACTCTGCATCCACAGAAAATTGGTTAGTCTTTCATGAGTAAGACCATATAGCAATACTTGATATAAATGCAAACAATCAAATTCAAATCCATACTCAAGTCATACTCAAAACAAAACAACTCAAACTCAAAACACAAACAATATCCAAACACAAACAAGTTCAAAGATTTAGTTCAAAGGTGCAATTCTCCCCATTTTTGTCATCATTAAAAAGGTGAGAAAAGAGTCAAGTCTGCTTGGGAATGCGCACGATCTGGAAATCTCCCATTGACTATACGATGCCTTCCAGCCTCTTCAAGTCTTTCCGTAGATGAGCCACCTCTTCTCCTTTTGCATTTGCTTGATTTTGAAGAGCGAGGTCTTTCAGTTGATTCGCCAGGGTAAGAGAAGATGCTTGTCCAGCATTCTTCAGGACTTGAATTTCACAGTCTAGAGCATAGCTTTGACCTTGCATTTCTAGGAGAACATCAAGAATACGACGAAAATCTGTTGTATTGTCCGTCTGTGTGCTCGCATTTGCTCTCTCAGATGGAGTAAATCTAGACGATGGAACTTCGATGTAATCGAGCAGATTTGGTGTTGACGTATCATGTCCTTCCTCAGGCATTTGAGAAGCCTGAAGATCTTCTGGATTTGCTAGTGAGCGACTCACACCTTCACTATTGACAGCATGTGGTGTAGTCCTTCCTTGCTCTCTATCTCCCCCTGTCTCTAAGACCTCAAACGGGAAAGAGTGATGGTCATGCTCTTCAGCGTCTTGATTCCCTTTCTCTCCGGCTTCATCTGCAGACTTTTCTTTCACTGCATCTCCTTCTTCTTCAGCGTCTTTCTCTTCATCTTCTTTCTCTTTCTCTTGCTCCTCTGCTTCTCTGCTCTTTGCTTGTCCCCCTTCTTCTCTCTGTTCTGGTTCCTCTGCTTCTTTTCCTTTCTTCTGTCGTTATGTTGATTCAGGTACAAAACGTCTGGTCCTTTTCAAGGCAGAGATAGTGAGATCTTCCTCCTCTTCTTCATCCTCCAAGATAAGAGTTCTCTTCTTTTTGGATGGAGCACTCATGGGCTCCTTCCCCTTTCTCTTTGATGCAGAAGATGCCGGAGTCTTCACTTTGAATTTCTCCATTGCCTTATTAAGCTCTTTCAGACGCATTTTTGTCACCATTTTCAAACCCACCACCATTTTGTCGCATGGTCGAACACAAAGAGTTTGTGGGGGCCCAATATTCAAGTGTCTGAAGATCTTGGTCACAAGATCTGGATAAGGCAATTGGCCCTTGTCCTTCACCATTGCTCTGTACATGTGAAAGAGAATGGTGTGAGGGAGAGAGAACTTCTTCCCTAAATTGATCGCGTACATCAATTTCGCCTCAGAGTTAGACACGTCAGTCTTGGATGTAGACTTTGGCCTAATACAGTTGATCACAATTTTGTGAAGCAAGATGTTGATGGCACGCATTTTTGTGTAGGTAATTCTTCCCTCTGTATCCCTGTCCTTGACAAGCTCCATTGTGGTACGAGCAATTGAAACCTTGATCGGTTGATAGCGTCCTCTTTCAACTCCAATTATATCTGCCAACATGTCCACATCTACCACATAGTCTTGGTCTCGAACACTGAAGGATATTCTATTCGCATCTAAAAAGCTAAGATTCGAATAGAAGTATGCTGTCAATTGCGCATACCCGTCTGTGGTATCGGAGTAAAATTGCTCAAGTTGAAGCAGATTAAACTTCTCTCTCAAGTTCACATTAATGGCATCCAAGAAATCGAAATCAACACTCCTAGGGTTTATCACCCCTCGTTTCAACAAATCAAGAACAAATTCTCCTGTTCCTTCGATTTAAACAACTCCATCCTTTTTCCTTTCACCTTCGCAGCAACACCCATTCTAGGTTGAAATTCACTGAACATTTTATCATCATCGTTCCCGTCAGTCGGATTCAGTCCCGATACACGAGGATCACTTGGAATGTTCGCAAGTGCTTCCTCAGCCTTTCCTTTGGGAGCAATTCCCAAATCCTCCATTTGTCGCAAAAAGATATACTCATTCCCATAATTCTTATTTTTAAGGAAATCATCTACGTAGTTCAGCGGAGTCCCAATGCTCTTCAACGCACGATAGAGCTTGTAAATAAAAGAAGGTTTTTGGACTCTTACAGGGTCCGCGTCCTCGATTATTTCTTCCTCAGGATGTTGACCCGCACCTTGTGGGGTAGATGGTGAAGAGTGACGTGATGGAGAGTGAATCGGGCTCTGTGGCTGACTCGGTAAATCCTCCTCTTCGGTGAGATCGAAATGGGTAGGTCCCTCCCTCATTCTCAGTGGTCCCCTGTTCGCGATTCTTAAAGACTTTCTCGAAGAAGACATCATTCCTTGTCGTTGAAAGATTCCTTTACTCGCTTTCCCAAGAAAAGATGACAACTTTCTCGAGGATGAACACGAAGTAGAGACAGGATTGGGAGGAGAATGCTTTTTTAGGGTTTTGAAGTTTAAGCGAGGAAAACTGTATATATATAACTTCGTTTAAAAAGGAAAAACCAATCGGCACAAAAGAAAATGAACAGACGCCTCTTTTTAAAATCGATAACGCCAAATAGAAGTTAATCTTTTGGAAAGACAATATTCCGTTTTTCACGGAAATTATAAATTAACTGAACTAATGATCGCACCTTTTCGAGATAGAATATAACAACTTATAGTCTATAGCCATGAATGTCTGAGTCTGAGGGTTGGAGAGTCTCTAGACTTTGACTTCCTCAAGCTTCAAAATGTTGAGTCTTGAACGGATAAAATCGAATTGATTCTTCTCTAAAGGCTTTGTGAATATATCCGCTAGTTGATTTTTTGAATTAACGAATTGAATCGAGATTTCTCTATTTTGAACATGATCTCTAATGAAATGATGTCGAATTTCTATATGCTTTGTTCTTGAGTGAAGGATTATATTTTAGTGAGATTGATTGCGCTGGTGTTGTCACATCTAATCTCTCGTGCATGAGTCTTCAATTCCAAAGTCTTGTAGTTGTTGTTTTATCCATAAAATTTGCGAACAGCAACTTCGAGAGCTACATACTCGCTTCGTTGTTGAGAGAGCCACGGTGCTTTGTTTCCTTGAAAACCAAGACACTGTCCAGCTTCCAAGCAACTGGCAAGTTCCCGAAGTGCTCTTTCTATCAACTCTGCAACCGGCCAAATCTGCTCTGAATATCCCAGAAGATTAAAGTCTCCCTTCTTAGGATACCAAAGACCGATGCTTGAAGATGAAACAACGTATTTAATAATACGTTTCGCAGCACTGAGATGAGATTCTCTAGGATTTGATTGAAACCTAGCACATATGCAAACACTCAACAAAATGTCAGGTCTAAAAGTAGTAAGATAAAGAAGTGAACCAATGATGCTTCTGTATAGCTTTTGATCAACTTTCTTCCCTTCTTCATCTTTATCTATCTTCAAAGAACTTGACATTGGTATGTCGGTCTTTTTGCACTTTTCCAATCCAAACCTTTTGACAAGATCATTAGCATATTTTTCTTGATAAAAAAAAGTTCCTTCCTTCAATTGCTTTATTTGAAGACCAAGAAAGAATGTTAATTCTCTCATCATACTCATTTCAAACTCATCCTACATAGACTTAGAAAATCTCTTGCACAGACTTTCATTAGAGGATCCAAAAATGATATCATCCACATATATTTGAACAAGTAAAAAGCTTTTGTTTTCCTTTTTGATAAATAAAGTAGTATCTACTTTACCTTTGACAAAACCATTCTGTATTAAGAACTTACTTAGTCTCGTCGTACCAAGCTCGAGATGCTTGCTTTAAACCATACAAGGCCTTTTTCACCAAGACGAGTCCGCTTCTTTGGGTCTTCAAACCCTAGTGGTTGTTCCACATAGACTTCCTCATGGATAAATCCATTTAGAAAGGCACTTTTGACGTCCATTTGGAATAACCTGAAATTTTTATAACAAGCAAATGCAAGTAATAGTCGAATAGCTTCTAACCTTGCTACGGTGCGTAGGTCTCATCATAGTCTATTCCTTCTTCTTGCGTATATCCCTTGGCCACGAGTCTTGCTTTATTTCGTACGACTTTTCCTTTCTCATTTATTTTGTTCCTGAACACCCATTTAGCTCCAATAACAGTTTTACCTTTTGGTTTAGATGTCAATTCCCAGACATCATTAATGTTGAACTGTCTGAGCTCTTCTTGCATAGCTTCAATCCAGCTTTCATCAGATAAAGCTTCTTCTATGCTCTTTGGTTCAATTTCAGAAATGAGAGCCACAAAGACTAGACTCTTCACGCCTTTTGGATCTGCGTGCGAATTCCTTCATTAATTTCGCCGATAATGAGATCTTTGGGATGGCTGGATTTATGCTTCCAAGCTAGACGATTTGACTGGTTGATGATCTCTTTCTTTATTTGAATCTTCACGAACAGCTTTGATGCTTTGGTCTTCTAGAGTCCGAGATGCTTCTTGAGTTGTAAGCTTTGGAGAGTCTGGAGTGTGTTCGTACTCTTCATGATGAGTCTGACTGGATTCATCTTGCATAGAATCTTGAAATTTGACATTCATTGATTCCTCCATAGTCTGGCTCTTCTTGTTATAGACTCTGTAGGCTTTGCTTGATATAGAATATCCAAGGAAGATGCTTTCATCTGATCTTTCTTCAAACTTACCAACTCGATCTTTTACATTTTTCAATATAAAGCATTTGCAACCAAACACATGAAAGTATGAAACAATAGGCTTCTTACCTTTGAATAACTCATAAGGGGTTTTCTCTAGAATAGGTCTTAAGAAGACTCTATTGATGATATAGCACGCTGTTGAAACAGCTTCAGCCCAAAATCGTGAAGAAATCTTGCTTTCAATTAAAAGAGTTCTAGCCATTTCTTGAAGAGATCTATTCTTTCTTTCCATAACTCCATTTTGCTGAGGAGTATATGGAGAGGAAAACGCATGCTTAAGGCCAAATTCATCACAAAATTTTGTAAAATCTTGATTTTCAAATTCACCTCCATGATCTGTTCTTATACTTGAAATAACACATCATATTTCATTTTGAACCTTTTTAGCAATTTTTTCAAAATACAAGAAGGTTTCGGACTTACTTGCAAGGAAATATACCCAAGTAAAGCGGGAGTAATCGTCCACAATTACTAGGCAATATTTCTTTCCTCCAATGCTCTGGGTTCTGGTTGGTCCGAAGAGATCCATATGCAGCAACTGCAGTACATGATTAGTGGAGACATGATTTATTGGTTTAAATGAATTTCTTACCTGCTTTCCCAGAATACATGGAGTGCATGGATTAGACTTTTGGTATTGTAATTTGGGTAGACCTCGAACAAGCTGCTTTGATGTGATTTTTGCTAATTGCTTCATATTAACATGACCAAGCTTCCTGTGCCATAAGCTTGCTTCGTCTTGCATTGAGATTAGGCATTGCGATTCATTTGGTTTCACATCCAGAAGGTAGATATTTCCATGTCTTCGACTCTTGAAAGACTGAGTAGAGTCTTGACTGGTTCCAAAATATGTTCCTTCTTGAAAGAAGATCTTAAAACCAGTATCACACAATTGGCTGATGCTGAGAAGATTATAATTGAGTCCTTCTACTAGGGAAACATTACTTATTGTAAGATTTCCAATTTTCACAGTTTCAAATCCCACAATATTCCCTTTGTTGTTTCCTCCAAATGAAACTTTTCCACAATTTACTTGAACAAGCTTTATGAAGCAATTTGAGTCTCCTGTCATGTGTCTTGAGCATCCACTGTCAAGATACCACTTTACCTTTTTCTTGACGGAGACCTGCATTTAAAAGAGAGTCTCAAGCTTTCTTTGGTACCCAAATTTTCTTGGGTCCATTGGTGTTAGTAAGATAAACAAGATCGGGCCCATGCTTTCTTAACAGTTTCCAAACCATAGGACACTCTTTTTCAAAGTGATCCTGGACTTTTGCACTTTGAGCATCTAAGGGCATTTCGACCTACGTACTTTACAAAAACTTTCTTGAAATGATTTTTGTAAGCCTCTCTCAAGGGTCTTTGCTTAATTCTTTCTTTTACTTTAGAAAAATCAATCAAGGGAATTTTTTCTGCTGTCATACCTAGACCGGACTTATTGAAGTAAGGTCTTTGAGCTGAAAGAATTTTTTCAAGTTTCTCGGACCCTATTGAAAATTTCTTTGAAATATTTGATAAGTCAGTTTTTAAGAGGGCATTTTCTTTTAAAAGATTATCTTCATTTTCTTTAAGAGTGGAAACATTCAAGTCTAAACTTTTAACTCTTTCTTCTAAAACTTTTTCCTTTTGTTTTAGAGCTGAGTTTTCCTTTTTAAGTTCGAAAATTCTTTTGAGAGAAGTCTTAAGACTAAAACACAGTTCATTAATGTATTTAGAAACCTTGCTAGGAATTTTAAAATTACTTACCTCAAATTCACTGTCTGAGTCTGATCCAGAGTCTGAGTCTGAGTCTGATTGCGCCATCAGACATATGTTGGCATATTCATCATCACTTTCTTCACACTTTGTATCACTCCAGGTTTCGACTTTGAGAGCTTTTAGAGACTTTTCAACTTTTCTTTTCTTCTTCTTCGAAGAGAACAGCTTAGGTATGATATGTCCCTTTTTCTTACATTCAAAGCAAACTACATCTTTGTTTGGCTCCTCATCATCAACAGACTTGGTATGTTGTCTTTGAAAACTTTGTTTCTTTGAGTTGAACCTTCTTCCTTTTCTATTCAGTTTTCTGAATCTTCTTATCATGAGAGCAAGCTCCACATCGTCCATATCATCTTCAGAATCTGTATCATCATAATCATCATTTGATTTTAATGCAATGGATTTCTTACCTTTGGGATCTTCGTCTTCATTAATTCGTTCCACTTTATAAGACTAAAGAGTTACAATCAGCTCGTCGACAGATAGTGCCATAATTCTTTGTGTCTCTCTTATTGAAGTCTTTATGTGATTCCAATCCTTGGAGAGTCCACGCAGTAGCTTGTTTACCTTCATGGAATCGAAATCGGTTGTCCTTGATTTCCAAGACCATTGACAATATCTCGTAAACGGCTAAACATGTCGCTTATAGATTCTCCCGGTTTCATTTTCAAGGCTTCATATTGACCGAGGAGAATGTTAATTCTGGTTTCCTTCACTCGATCTGTTCCTTTATAGGTGATATGTAATCTATCCCAAACTTCTTTTGCTGTAGCACAAGAAGATATTCTGTTATATTCAATTGGTGACAAAGCACAATATAAAGAATAAATTGCTTTTGCGTCGAGTGCTTGTCTCTTGATTATCTCTTCCTGAGTCATTCCGCTGGTCTCAACAGTTTCTTTCCCTCTTTCAGAGACAGATGCAGCTGTAGGAGTAATTCCCTTTTCTACAACGTCCCATTCCAGAGGATCCTTTGATCGTAGGAAGGCTTTCATCTTGTTCTTCCAGATGTTGTAATCCTTTCCATCAAAGTATGGTGGTCTGGTATTGCTTTGCCCTTCCACCAACCCTGGTGCTAGCATACTAGCCATGGATCTTTTACTCTGAAGTAAAACACTTCAAATAAAGTGAGTACACGTGCTCTGATACCAATTGATATAGCTAGTAAGTACCTAAAGGGGGGTGAATAGGTATATAAACGATTTTTCTCGTTAATCGCACAATACTAGACAGTTGATAGAATTGAGACAATCATCAATCAAAGTAAGACTGAGAGAAGGGAAGAGAGAATTGAACACAATGTTTATAGTGGTTCGGCTTATTTCAAGCCTACGTCCACTCTTCTGCACTGACAGCCTATTGGTTGGATTCCACTATGAACGAAGAGATGTTACAGCATTGTTCTCCCTTGATTTCTCGGTGTAGATGATCTACCACACTCGCTCAAGATATCACTGAGTATATACTCTCTCTCGTGTATACAATTTGGCTTAATATGTATCGACTAGTAATCAAGGTGCTTCAGACTCTGAAATTTGTCTATCGAGCATGCACTAAAGTAACTAGAACGTCTTCCTTTTATACTCCTTTATGCCATCATACCCGTTGGCACTTACCAAAGGAATTCCTCCAATCTACCCGTTGGACGGAATTCAATTAAGAAGATCATTCGAGCTATTAAAGGAACATGACGATAGCCCATCAATCCTGTTCGCCCATACAACCAGGATCTTGGTTTCCAAGAATAGAACCTTCCAAGAATATTTCGTCGACCATCGGATCTTCAAACGATCTTGATTACAAATGAAAGAATCCGTTATATCTATCCAGCCAAAGAGATCTTCTCCAGAGGATAGGACTAGATCCTAAACCAAATACTTCGGCTCTGGATTACCTTCGTCACTGGATTAGAAAACTGTCAATGAGAATAGTCTTGAGTCTTGAGTCTTGAGTCTTGAGTTTGGTGATCTCGAAAGTCTTCGGACTCTAAACGGAAGATCTGCAATTATCCGGACTAGACCGATAGAAACGTTTTGTCGCTTCAAAATAATCTAGAAAGATTTCTCCAACAATGTGTGCTTGGAGATGTTGCTAGTTTATCTCTAGTGAGCTTTAATTATGTGCCCAAGGAGTTCGATGTTTGAACTTTGAACACAGTTACTGTTGAAGATCACCGCCTCTCTCTCTCTCTTGGAGTTCTGATCTTTTTCTAGAGTTCTCTATATCTCTCTCTGGATTTTTCCAGATTTCTCTTCCTTTCTCTGCACCAGAATTTTCTCCCTCTCTCCAGAATTTTCTCTTCCCCTCTCTCCAGATTTTTCCACCGACTTTACACCCTATAAATAGAGGTTCTTGCCCCCTGTGTGAGTATGTGTGTGAAAAGTGTGAGGAGTGTGTGATGTGAGTGGAGTGTGTACGTGAGTGTGTGAGTGGGTGGAGTAGGTGACGTGAGTGTAGAGTGATAGAGAGTGAGTGGGTGTGCGCAAGAATTGTGTTCGTGTGAGGTGTGAGAGGTGTATGAGAGTGGTGTGTGTAGAGAGTTTGTAATATTGTTTATATAAAATAAAGCAATTGTTTTACTTGTACATCCACTTGCTCCTCAACAGTTACTAGTAAGGAAAAGAAGTACCTTCAAAGGGTCCTCGTGGTATAACGTTGTTTAATAAGCTGTTAAAGTTACAAAGACACTTTGGTACAATGTCGTTTCTTCTGAATATTGACTTATATCGATGGACCTAGTGAAGTTTGGCTTAATGGAGCCAAGCATACCATTGTAACAATGTAAGAGCATATTATATTTAGCAATGTGGGCAAAGTTTGGAGATTTTTGATGAAAAATAGAGGGTATTTTACTCACACTTTGGCATACATTTATGGATATTGATGTGTGATGAGCAAAATTTAAAATTTAGAGTTTTCGATAATATTTTTCCTAATTTTTAATGAATCTAGAAGGTTATCTCTTAGACTTAAAGACTTCCCCTCTCTCAAAGAGAAGGGCAGCTCGAAATGCAAGCCCCAAAGACAAGTTTATGCATCTTCCATTAGTTTGCTTAAAAGCTTCACTCCAGCCAATTCGGTCCGACTCCTTCCCGAACCGAAAATCGAATTGATTATTTTCGTTTTAAAAATTTGGAAATGGGAATCGTCGTGGGAGTTACCTAAGACGCGCGATTCGATTTCGGTCCAGTCCGGTTCCTAGTTGGACCAAGACTAATGTACACTCCTAACATGAATAATCTTCTCTTTGGGGTTGTTATTTCATAGGCTTATATCCCTTTAATAGTGGAATTCCCCCTGCCTATTTCTGTGCAGTGGTGCTTCAATTTTGGGTCATTTTCGTGCTTAAACTTCTCTTGCAAGTTCATTGTCTACATCGTATCCGGAAAAAGTATGGCTCGGTGCAATTTTCCTCTACTTTCATATCTGTCGCATTTTACTACTTACTAATTACTGTAGTTGGACTATGATCTTTGTATTGTCCATACAATCCATGTAATCGACCCGAACACATCCTCTTTTACTAATGATTTCAAAGGGTACCCTGGTAACCTTGCTTCGACCTTATTTCTCGAATTCGAGCTTACTTGGAACTAGCTTCACATTTAACATGTCTATTGGAAAATCATCAAAAAGAATTGTTTTTCTTGAAACTATTAATATGTCTTTGATGTAAATAACCTAATGAATTCCATAGGATCACTTGTTAATAAAAACTCCTCAAGAAAAAAGGTGACTTCAAGATTTAGGATACCACGACCCACAAGTTATAAACATTATGACTCATGGTGAGGCTCATCCCTTGCCTCCCATGAATCAGGATTTAGATCATGATGATCCTCTTGTCTACTTGTTGAAATCGTGCCTCAAGAATCTTGACACAAATCTTGGTAGTGGAATAATGACTTGCTTGCCTTTATATTTTTACAAAGCAAAGCAAGTGTCTCTGAGTTAGAATCCATGATCACTTGAACCCAAAATGAAATGTACACCTTAATAAATGACTAACCCTGGGCATTGATTAGAAAAGGAAAAGGGATGAAGTCGGCCGCTCACCACCGTGTGACATGGTGGGATCGGTCACATGCATTCGACAGGAGGGAAGGATACAAACAGGGTTATAGCTCATGAGATTTTTCTTTCAAGTTTGCTTCAGATCATGCGAAAGGAACCCAAGTTTGCTATTTCACAGAGAAATGGGATTGTCATTTCACTTTGTCAAAGGAGTTGCCGGAGGGATTCATTTCTTTAGTCTGCACCCCAGCACCAGCAGTCCCACCGGACCGAGATTCCAGCGTTGGCTGGATTTTTTACTTCCTCGAAAATTAGTTGTTTGTTTTTCTTCTATTCTATCGTTAAATGTTGTAGATTTTGGCCAAACACGACACGATTAGAGATATGGGGTCGTTTGCCTTTTCTATATATTAGTGAGAAAATTACTTTATTAGCTTTCTTGCTTTAGTACCATTCAGACTTCAAAAATCATGAGAAACAATGGCTGAATCTCCGTGTGAAAATTTGTATTTTTGAAAGGAGCAAAGAGCTACTTAGACACTGAAAACACTTGGGCAAAAAGAAGAAATCAAATACTAAATCTGTTGTTGCGCGTGCGGAATATAGATGGACCAAGCGAATTGGATAAAATAGTCGGAATGAAGGAAAGGGAATCGGACACCGGATTTACGTAATTCGGTCCGAATATCGGAACCTACGTCCACAGGAGAACAGCACGGAATTCCACTATAGAAACAAGCGATACACCGGAGATTACAATCAATCGAGTACTCAAACACACTCAATGTTTTCCAGCCCCAAATTACATCCAAATAACTTAGCCTCTCACAATTCCTAGTGAAACTTCACTCAAGGAATTAAATAAATTTTACTCACAAGTATTTAACTGACTACTCGGTATAATTTCGACGAGAAAATTCCTCTCTCCCGAGAGCTTCTGGCTTTTCTCCGGGAAGTCTCACGACTTCTCTTACCAGCTCTTCAGCTCTCTCTCGGCCACCGAAATAACTCAGCGCCAACTTCTCCTTCGCTCCTGTGTCTTTTAAGGGCGAAACAAGACAGAAAATGTGAAGCTCATTCCGCGCTCGCAATCAGCACTGACGCCCACCAAAATTCACGGGCACGCATGCATACATGGGACGCATTTAATAAGGCAGAAACAATGCGCCCATAATCTAAGCATAAAAAAAGGATGGCCGCCGTCTTCCAAGACCATCTCCACGACGTTGAACTCCTTCAAGTAATATTTTATCCTTTCTTTCCTTTGGTTGTCTGCGGATGAATAAAATAAGAAGCAAGGAGTTAATGAAAGAAGACAAAATAAGCCCACAACTTTTTACTTTTGGCCTTGGTCTTCTACGTCCATTTTCTTGCCATGCATGCACGTCCATCTGCATGCAATTAAAGAGGTAGAATAAAATAATGGACTTCCCCTCTCTCGCGGCTGCACGCTCTCTTCTGGCCTCATTCTTCACGCTTGCGGCTCATAGATCCGCATGCAATCTTCTTCTGACAATTTCGGCCAATTCACATGCTCTCGCCGACTCGCACGTGGTCGAGTTCACGTATTCTCGTTCAACGGGCTCAAATCGAGACATATTTTCAACAAAATCAATCAAAATCTTATCTTGCAAGATCTGCAAAAGCTCTTGACTTGCTCAGAAAGCGTTCTCTTGCCATCTTGCAACAGAGATTCAAACGCAATTCCAACAGAGAACGGGACATGGGCAACAACTCTTTGAGAAGTGCAGCTTTAAAATAGAAGAGTGAAACAATCAAGCTATTGAAAGATCAGATGAAGTCAAAAAACTGCAGAAAATGTTTTGAGTTGCGTAAGAATCACAAGTTCACGTCTGATCAACCAGTTGTACTTAGAGAGTTGCTATTGGATTCGCTAGCCATTGTCCATCTTAGATTTCTTTTAAGTATTATAGCACCAGCCTGTATGGAATCCCCTAAAAAGGGCAGCATAAGGCATCATATTTGACAGACTTTGATTAACGATAATCAATGTGACGTCACGGGATTTTGCTAAGAAAAATTTTCTAATTTTCATAGAGTCAAATTTGATGTGTGCGCACAAGATTTATTGTGACATCCCGAAATTCGACCCCGTTTCGATAAAGTGAAATGGGCATATCGTCAACTCGCTGTATGGTCTTTTTTCTGGAAATGATCACTCACGAGTTAACTAACATATTGGGTGAAGCCGTTAAGGGATGTATCCGCGGTAAAATCCCTAAAACTACTCAATTGGTTGGATTGGACTAAAATCGCGTTTGATTGATTTTAACCATGAAATTTATATTGATTTCGGGAATCGAATATTCGAGCGTGTCACACCATTTTTGTGACCGTCTCATCGTCTATCAATTTATTGTCGAGTCAAAATTTCAAAAAGAAATTATCGGAGGAAAAATTGAAGAATCAAAGAAAATAAAAAGGGAAAGAGAAATGGAAAATAATAGTGGTAATAAGAATAAGGTAATTTTTCTTATTATTGTACTATTTTCTTTTTCTATTTCTTTTCTCTCTTTTTCTCTCTCTCCCTTTCTTTCTTTCTCTCTCTCTATCTCTCTCTCTCTCCTCTCCCATCCCCCTCGTGCGATTGCCCCCATTTCCACCGAATAGTGGGCTGTCACCCACTTGCTTTTTCCCCTCTCACTTTGACTTTTCAAACCTCTTCTTCTTATCTCTTCTTCTCTCTCCTCTCCCACTCCCCCACGTGACCGATTTCTTCCCCTCCTTCCTTTCTTCTTCGTGCAACCAGCGAGCAGAAGCAGAGGCTGAAGCGAAGACAGCCGCTCGCCGAAGCCAGCCACCGTCGCCACTGGTGCTCCGCCACCCGCACCGCCGCCCGCGCGGCCACCGCTCGCCGCCGTTCCGCCGTCCGCGCGTCCCCGCGTCTGCAGCTCGCTGCCTTCCCTCCCCCGTGCGATTCCAGCAGCTGCCCAGCCTTGTTCGGCCAGCTCAGGCCGTGGCCCGACCCCCCTCCGGCCACCGTCCGGCCTCATCGGAGCTCCGCCCGCTCTCCCGACCTCTTGCCGCCCCCAACCCTCTCTCTTTCTCTCTGTTTTGTAGCCGAACCAGCAAACCCGCGAGTGGGTTTCCAGCAGGTTCGTGGTTGGTTTTGGGCCGTTTCCGGGCCCCGAACCCTAGCCCCGCTTTGGAGTTTATCGTTCCTCGCGTCGTCCCCGTCGGATTGGTCCGACTTGCGTGCGATTCCGGTGAGTAATCTCACTAATCCCGGATTAGTTGGCTAATTATGCTTAAGGTTGGTTTAATTTTAATTAATTATGTTTAGGTTGTTAGATTAGAATAAATTAGCAATTATTAGTCAATTGTGATGCGATTTAGATAAATTGATTGTGCAATTAACAAGTAGACGTGGTCTACTAATTATTGGAAGTGCCTCGGGATTTTTCCCGACCCTTAGTGGGCTCCAATTAGGCTTTTTGAGCCTAAGTGGAATTTTTAGTATTTAAATATTAATTTTCGGAATTAAATTAAATAATTATTTATTTTTCGAAAATTCAACTGAGATGGTTTGGAACCGGAATTTTATGCTGGTGACCGTGGTGAAGTCCGTTTATTTAATTGGGCTTTATTTTGTGTTAAATTGAATTTTTAATGATTATTAATTAATTTTCGAAATTAATTAATTAATTATTTATTTTTCGGAAATTAAGATTTTGATGGCCGACGACCGAAATCTCGTGCTGATTGTCGTGGCGCAGTCCATTTATTTATTTGAGCTCCACGTCGCATGGAATTAAATAAATTGTGATATTTTAGGGATTTACCCTAAATTGATTGGAATTGATTGAGATTGAATTATTGATTGGTAAATGGCCAAGTATGTTTATTCAGCATTTATAATGCTTTGTTGAGTTGTAAAGTGAGTAGAATTGTGAGAGTGATTTGAATATACTATTGGCTAAGATCCATCGTATGTTAATATCGTGTGAAAATTGAGTGAGTTGATGAGTATGTGGGGATTCATCCCAAGATTGATCAGTGTCGGCATTCAATTAGAATTTGACTGTGAGAGGTTGTGAGTTGAACCTCAGAAGCCGCCGAAGTATGGCTATGCCAGTTGGGCCGAGATTTGCCACCGAATTTGGAGTCGATCGCACCTGTTAAGGCCGTAATTTGCCACCCGATACGGGTCACGCCTGATAAGGCCGTAATCCTCCACTTGATATGGGTCGCGCCTGTTAAGGCCGTAATTTGCCACCCGATACGGGTCGCGCCTGATAAGGCCGTAATCCGCCACCTATTAAAGGTCGCGCCCATTGGGCCGTAATTTGCTACCTAAAGATAGGTCGTGTCCTTCGGGAATGTAATTTGTTACCAAGATTTGGTAGTCTATGCTTGTGAAGTTGTGAGTACGATTTGAAATTGAATAAGGGAAACGACTGGGGAATGGTCGAATTGGCATGAAATCGGCTAGGTCGATGGATCGAGATATTGACCTGTGATGTGCTTGCTTGGGTGCCTACTGAACTGTGCTAATATGCAGGTGGGATCCGAGGCCAAGGTAAGTCCTCTGCCTTGTGCATGTTTAGGCAGCCTATAGTATAATGGTTTACTAATCGGGCTTAGTGGGGTAGAACTCGCTGAGACGTATTCTCATCCCAGTTTGGGGAAAACATTTCAGGACCCCGATGAGAAGTTGAGGAGGAGAAGTCTGGGAAGGAGGACTCGGAGGTAAAACCTGAGGAGAAGGATTTTGGAAGAAGAAGATAATCCCGAGAGGGGTCTTGAGTGCGGCTCGGATGGCTGAGAGTTTATCTTATTTTGAGATCTCCTTTTTGATGTGATTAAAGTTTAGAGTAAAAAGTTGTAGAGTGCTCTGGTTTGTATTTTGTATAAAAGTTTGGTTATAAATTTCAATATGAAAAATATGGCCCTGCTTTTCTATCCCATCGTTTTATTGTCTGGGGATTTTAACTGCTTCCGCATGTGTTTAATAAATGAAAGGGTCGGCAATACATAGTCTTGGGATATCGCATTATAAAATTGACCAATTGAGAAGGATGTGTGCGTGCTTGAGGATCGGGGCATGACATCCAGTTTAAGTGGTATCAGAGCTAAGTTCAAGATTGGAGTGATAAGGAGCGTTGACCATGGGATAGTTAGTAGGAAAGGCCTTTAAATTCATGCTAGTGCATGTCTGTGTTAGCTGAATGCTAGAATTGTTTGTTGTGTGTGGATCGCTCATCTTCTAATCCAGTGTGGATGTGGAAGACGGGTTTCAGTGTAAAGACTGAACCATGAGCGAGCAGGAGCTGAGAACTCCTAGTAAGAGGACAATGTCCTCTGTGACTCGAGATGATGCACTGACAAAGGTTAGTACCCGAGGTGGTTGTGGCAGAGTGTTGGCTCTGGCCAGCTCGTGTGTAAAAGTACCACTGCAGGTTGGTACTAGGGTAGTAGCGTTGAATGATCCTAAGTTTGATAGGATCGTTCTGATGCTAGTGTTTCTTGGGAACTAGATGAGCCAGGAGGCTCAGGATTGAACCGCCGCCAGTGTTGCAACCGCCGTTGATACCGTACCTGCTAAGGTCCAGAGTGGAGATGTGATCCGGGAGCGAGTCATTGCATTCGAACCGAGGTATAGATCCGCCTCGGCGAAATGGAAATCGGTCAAGGAAAAGACCAAGGTCAAGAGAAAAGTATTCTATTCCACTCGCGAGGAAGGGTGGGATAGTCAAGTCAGCTCCGAGTCAAATAGATCAGGTTGTTTCCGGACATGATGATGGAGATTGGTCTTATGTCCTTCCTAGGACGCGAAATTGTTTGGAATATAGCCAATAGGGATATCTGGTCGGGAGTGGTCCTAGCAAACTAATGGGGCAACTAGAAAGAGTGTGTGCTATCACTTGATAGGAGATAGAAGACTCACTTGATAGGTGTCAGAATTGTAGAATGAAGCATGGATCAATCCAATGTCCGAGTATGACTAGAACATGTTGTGGTGATGACCAGCATAGCCACCAGGTGAAGGACTGTCAGTGGAAGTCTAAGGTAGCATAGACATCGCTACTGCGGCCAGAACGCCACTAGGATGGCGAAAGGAATGAGAGTAGAGTTAACCTTGCACCAATTAGAGAAAGAATGTATTGGATGTGTTTTTATTAGAGCAAAGTGCGGCAAAGTTTTGTGCCGAGTTGGTAGAAATTAAATTGTTGAAGTAAAAGTGAAAGAGAGGGGAATCACTAGCAATAGTTGTGCTTGACTAGTTGTTGAAGTGTGAGTTTGATGCCACGTGAATAGTGTGGGTCCATGGAGCATCTTGTGATATTGAATCATGATCTTGGAGTAATCCAGTTTAGTCCATTGGCATGTGAAAGTATCAAGGTTATTGGGAGTCGAAAAGAATCTTCGATTTCATTAATCTCATTAGCTGGAGGCAACTTGTTTGTTAGACGGAAGTTGCCAAGGTTGCTTGGCGATTGTCTTGGGTAGGATAGATTGAAGAACTAGAGATGGAGGACATCTCAGTGGTCTAAGAACTTCTAGATGTGTTGTCATAAGAACTGTCAGACCGCCGTCAGAGAAAGAGATAGAAAGTGCGATCGAGCTAGCACCAGGATAGAGCCACTCTCGAAGGCTTCTTACCACTTTGTTGTTGTCCGAATTGGTAGAATTGAAGATGCGATGTGCAGATTGATGAATGAGGAATTTGTGCATATCGGTGCATCACTTTGGGGAAACATCGCTTTGTTTGTGAGAAGAAGAAAGATGGTTTGTTGCGAGTGTGCATCAATCATCGTCAACTCAATTAGGTGAAGATCAAGGACAAGTGTTCTTTGCCAAAGATCAATGAATGGTGTGACTAGTTATAAAGAGTATCGATGTTTTAAAGGTCGACTTGAGATAATGAAGTCGTTAGTTACGAACCAGGAAGGAGGTTGTACGAAAGACAGTCGTTCGTACTTGATATGGTCTTTACGAGAGCATTGTAAAATCGTTTGGCCTGGTGAACACTCCAGTTGCTATGTCATGGATTTGGCAAACCGAGTGTGCAAGGAATATCTAGGTTAGTTGTGATCGTGTCGTGTAATGATATTCCGGTGTATTCGAAGAGTGCTAAAGAGCACAAGAGATGTCTAGGAATGGTGAAGGGATTTCCATGAACCCGGTCAAGACCGAATCAGTTATCAGTGGACCAAGACCGACAGCAGTATCAAAGATCAGAAGTTTTCTGGGTTTAGCAGAGTATTACAGAAGGTTTATGGAGGAGTTCTCAGTGTTAGCAACTCGACTCCTGAAAAAGGAAGAAAAGTTCGTGTGGACGGATCGGTGCAAGTGTAAGTTCCAAGGGCTTAAGGAAAAGCTGACTTTCAGATTCTGACGATGGGATACTAAGGTTCCATGGACGTTGGTTGTACCTAACGATGTAGAACTTAGAGAAGATTTTTTGTCTGAAGCACATCGTAGCAGCTATATCATTCATCCCGGAAGTACCAAGATGTATCAGAATATGCGTCAACACTATTGATGGTCAGGTATGAAGGCGGACGTTGCCAAGCATGTCGCCAAGTGTTTGACTTGTCAGCAAGTAAAAGCCCGGCATTGCAAGCTGGGAGGACTTCTACAACCTCTCGTGATCCCAGAATGGAAATGGGAGTATATCACGATGGATTTCGTGACTGGACTATCAAGGAGTCAGAAGGGGAATGATTCGATTTGGGTAGTAGTCGACAGGCTGACAAAGTCGGCTCACTTCATTACAGTTCGAAAGGACCTTAGTCTTGATAGGCACGCAAACAGACTGTATGTGCGTCGGTGGTTCGTATGCATGGAGTGCCTTACGATAACATCCGACGAGAGACTCGAGGTTTCTTTGCTGCTTTTGGATGAACTTGCGAAATGCTTTAGATACAAAGTTTCAATATAGTACGGCGTATTCTCCTCAGACGGATGGCCAGTCTGAAAGGACAATTCAGACTCTTGAAGACATGCTGAGAGCATGTGTAATAGACTTCAAAGGAAGTTGGGAAGATCAGCTTCATCTAGTGGAATTTGCCTACATCAACGGTTATCGCGAGCATCAAGATGGTTCCTTTTGAAGCGTTGTATGGCAAAGCATGCGGAACTCCGTATGTTGGGATGAAGTCGGAAAAGGAAGATCGGGCCCGAGTTGGTTCAGCAATCAGTAGATGCCGTGGCAGTGATCAGAGATAGATTAAAGTCAGCGCAGAGCAAGCAGAAAAGTTATGCAGATAAGAAGCGAAGGTCTTTGGAATTCCAAATTGGTGATCACGTTTTCCTGAAAGTGTCACTAATGAGGGGAACTTCGCGCTTTGGTAAGAAAGGTAAGTTGAATCTGAGGTACGTAGGTCCGTTTGAGATTCTTGAAAGAATCGGAAACCTAGCTATCATCCTGCGTTGCCGCTAAGATTGGTGCAAGTGTATGACATCTTTCACGTGTCGATGTTAAGGAAGTACGGGCCTAACCCGACCCACGTGCTCAATTTCGAGGAATTGACGTGGATGACCGTGTGTCATACGTTGAAAGCCCGGTTCGGATTGTCGATCGTAAAGAGCAAGTTCTGCGTACAAAGACCATTCCGTTTGTCAAAGTGGTCAGCAACACCACGGCATTGAAGGAGCGATTTGGGAGATCGAAGAGTTGATGAGACAGGTTGTACCCCCACCTTTATGATCAAAGTGTAAAATGGTTTAAATTTCGAGAACGAAATTTTTATAAAAGGGGAAGAGTTGTGACATCCTGAAATTCGACCCCGTTTTGATAAAGTGAAATGGGCATGTCGTCAACGTGCGTCTATGGTCCTTTTTTTTCTGAAATCACTCACGAGTTCACTAACCTATTAGATGAAGTGTTAAGGGATGTATCCGCAGTAAAATCCCTAAAAGCTACTCAATTGGTTGGATTGGACTAAAATCACGTTTGATTGATTCTAACCATGAAATTTAAATTGGTTTCGGGAATCGAATATTCGAGCGTGTCACAATTCATTTTTAGGACCGTCTCATCGTCTATCAATTTATTGTCGAGTCCGAAATTTCAAGAAAGAAATTATCGGAGGAAAAATTCAAGACCGAAAGAAAATAAAAAGGGAAAGAGAAATGGAAAATAATAGTGGTAATAAGAATAAGGTAATTTTTCTTATTATTGTACTATTTTCTTTTTCTATTTCTTTTCTCTCTTTTCTCTCTCTCCCTTTCTTTCTCTCTCTCTCTCTCTCTCTCCTCTCCCCTCCCCCTCGTGCGATTGCCCCCATTTCCACCGAATAGTGGGCTGTCACCCACTTGCTTTTTCCCCTCTCACTTTGACTTTTCAAACCTCTTCTTCTTATCTCTTCTTCTCTCTCCTCTCCCACTCCCCCACGTGGCCGATTTCTTCCCCTCCTTCCTTTCTTCTTCGTGCAACCAAACAGCGTGCGCAGAGGCCGAAGCGAAGACAGCCGCTCGCCGGCCAGCCATCGTCGCCACCGGTTCTCCGCCACCCGCACCGCGCCCGCGCGGCCACCGCTCGCCGTCGTTCCGCCGTCCGCGCGTCCCGTCTGCGGCTCGCAGCCGTCCCTCCCCGTGCGATTCAGCCAGCTGCCCGGCCTTTTGTTCGCCGGCTCGGGCCGTGGCCCAACCCTCCGCCACCGTCCGGCCTCATCGAGCTCCGCCCGCTCTCCCGACCTCTTGCCGCCCCCAACCCTCTCTCTTTCTCTCTGTTTTGCAGCCGAACCAGCAAACCCGCGAGTGGGTTTCCAACAGGTTCGTGGTTGGTTTTGGGCGTTTAGGGCCCCGACCCTAGCCCCACTTTGGAGTTTATCATTCCTCGCGTCGCCCCGTCGGATTAGTCCGACTTGCGTGCGATTCCGATGAGTAATCTCACTAATCCCGGATTAGTTGGCTAATTATGCTTAAGGTTGGTTTAGTTTTAATTAATTATGTTTAGGTTGTTAGATTAGAATAAATTAGCAATTATTAGTCAATTGTGATGCAATTTAGATAAATTGATTGTGCAATTAACAAGTAGACGTGGTCTACTAATTATTGGAAGTGCCTCGGGATTTTCCCGACCCTTAGTGGGCTCCAATTAGGCTTTTCGAGCCTAAGTGGAATTTTTTAGTATTTAAATATTAATTTTCGGAATTAAATTAAATAATTATTTATTTTCTGAAAATTCAACTGAGATGGTTTGGAACCGGAATTTTATGCTGGTGACTGTGGTGAAGTCCATTTATTTAATTGAGCTTTATTTTGTGTTAAATTGAATTTTTAATGATTATTAATTAATTTTCGAAATTAATTAATTAATTAATTATTTTTTGGAAATTAAGATTTTGATGGCCGACGACCGAAATCTCGTGTTGATTGTCGTGGCGCAGATCCGTTTATTTATTTGAGCTCCACGTCGCATGGAATTAAATAAATTGTGATATTTTAGGGATTTACCCTAAATTGATTGGAATTGATTGAGATTGAATTATTGATTGGTAAATGGCCAAGTATGTTTATTCAGCATTTATAATGCTTTGTTGAGTTGTAAAGTGAGTAGAATTGTGAGAGTGATTTGAATATACTATTGGCTAAGATCCATCAGGTATGTTAATATCGTGTGAAAATTGAGTGAGTTGATGAGTATGTGGGGATTCATCCCAAGATTGATCAGTGTCGGCATTCAATTAGAATTTGACTGTGAGAGGTTGTGAGTTGAACCTCGGAAGCCGCCGAAGTATGGCTATGCCAGTTGGGCCGAGATTTGCCATCGAATTTGGAGTCGGTCGCGCCTGTTAAGGCCGTAATTTGCCACCCGATACGGGTCGCACCTGATAAGGCCGTAATCCGCCACCTATTAAAGGTCGCGCCCATTGGGCCGTAATTTGCTACCTAAAGATAGGTCGTGTCCTTCGGGAATGTAATTTGTTACCAAGATTTGGTAGTCTATGCTTGTGAAGTTGTGAGTACGATTTGAAATTGAATAAGGGAAACGACTGGGGAATGGTCGAATTGACATGAAATCGGCTAGGTCGATGGATCGAGATACGACTGTGATGTGATTGCTTGGTGCCCTACCGAACTGTGCTAATATGCGGGTGGGATCCGAGGCCAAGGTAAGTCCTCTCGCCTTGTGCGTGTTTAGGCAGCCTATAGTATAATGGTTTACTAATCGGGCTTAGTGGGGTAGAACTCGGCGAGACGTAGTCTCATCCCGGTTGGGGAAAACATTTCAGGACCCCGATGAGAAGTTGAGGAGGAGAAGTCTCGGGAAGGAGGACTCGGAGGTAAAACCCGAGGAGAAGGATTTTGGAAGAAGAAGATAATCCCGAGAGGGGTCTTGAGTGCGGCTCGGATGGTGAGAGTTTATCTTATTTTGAGATCTCCTTTTTGATGTGATTAAAGTTTAGAGTAAAAAGTTGTAGAGTGCTCTGGTTTGTGTTTTGTATAAAAGTTTGGTTATAAATTTCAATATGAAAAATATGGCCCTGCTTTTCTATCCCATCGTTTTATTGTCTGGGATTTTAATCGCTTCCGCATGTGTTTAATAAATGATAGGGTCGGTGATACATAGTCCTGGGATATCGCATTATAAAATCGACCAATTGAGAAGGATATGTGCGTGCTCGAGGATCGGGCGTGACATTTATTAAATAGTTTATAGATATACGGAAATTAAAGAGGGCGACGTGAAAATTGCTAATCTCACTTAGCCGTATAGGACTTTTAATTGATGATCCATATAAAGTTGAATAGGTTCAAACCTACCTAATTTTTTACCTCTTTAAAAACTCGCAATCCATAAATCCACTAGTGCTTTGTGTAATAATATTTGGATATGCATGTAGACCGGCACTCGCACTAAGTAAGATCCGGGACGGACGTGGAGATTTAAAGCCATCACCAAATGAATGAAAGGATGAAAATGAAGTTTCTACGCCAAGCTCAAGGCGGATCGCATGCAATTTACAAGCTTGAAGCGTGAGGCCAGGCACGGAGAAATCCAGACTACTAAAACCCCGGCGTCATGAAAGGAATCCACCAACTCCTCACAAAAATCGCCCCCTCTTCCATGTCATTCGGGGCCAAGGAGAGCAAGTGAGGCCTGTTCATCATCAACGAAGCAATACCCCTCCCAATAATTTACCCACATTGCCCAAACTTAATTTCCCTCGAGACGGGCAATTCGACGACGAACCACAAGAGACTTATCGAGACAAACCGATTATCCGAAACGTCGATTCGTCCGTGACCCAAGCCGAATGATCCCGCCTCGGATAGCTAATGTCGAGCTAAGCACTCCGTGGTTGAAACCAAGGCGGCATCCCCCCGCGACCCTAAAGGCAACCCAAATCGTGGGAAATCCTTTGGAGGGGTGGACCTACTTTAATAGAGTCGGCGGCAAGGTGCTAATTATGTGCGGATCGATCCATGGGTGGACCGATTATATGTGAAATTGAATTATTAATCCTTTAATATAAGATGGTGCCGGGCTTGAGCAGACCAAGAAGGGAATTGCGAGTCCAAACCTACTCATTTATGCTTCTGCCCCAATAGACCGCCCAACCTATGATCACATCTACTCGTTGCATATCAGCTATCTAGTAGTAAATTTTAAGAATTTAAATCCAATTGAGTTCTTGAAAATATCTCAATGCTTGATTTATTTTAGCTTGTCCATACCAAACGAATAGGCAAAATAATAACCAACCTTTTCTAATTGAACACAAATCGGATGGTTGTTACACTCTAGTAACTCGCATGGCCATACCGATCCCTTTTATGGGCCTTTCTACAATAATGCGAGCAAATAATACCTTGGCAAAATTGTTGAGTCCTTGATGAACCGTTGGATGACTGAGATGATTATCAGCTGTTGACTGATCATCCTTAATCGTTGGACCATTACAGGCGACCGCGGGCATCTGGTCTTAGTCGATAATCGCACCGCAATGGAAGGGTGGAAAATGCCCCTCTTTTTGGTTAGCTCGTACTTTGGCGGGGGAGCCAAGGGTCTTGGAGTTCAGTGCAGTATTTGTATCATCGAAGGTTGTTCCCTAAATAAAGCAGGGCCATTCATCCATGGCTTGTATTTGTTGATAACAACCCTTGTCCTACTTAGACTTGGTCCATTTCTCACTTGGCTGGGATGGGCAAGAAATCTACTTTATCAAAGATTAGAGCCTAGAAATTTGCTCGAAGGTAGACATAGATAAAATCTTCGTTTTATTACCATTGGATGATGTTTCCATTAGCATCAAGCCAAGGAAGAATTGAAGAAGTGCACAAAGTGAAAATGTGAAGTGCGGGACCACCCTTCTTGCCGGTCTAGTCATGGCGGTGAAACTAATCTCCACTTTCTCGCCGATAATCGACGTTACCAACATCCGAACAACAAATCACTAGATCTTCTTACCTCCATCTCCTGTCGATACATTACATGTGACGAGTTGCAAGTTTTAGTTTCAGTCTCAATTTAGTGTACATTCACATCAAGCCGTGAAGATACCATCCGACCAAGTTCGAGATCAATAGATCCACTCATCTATAATGCAACCACATGAATAGAATTTTCAGTCTACTTGACATCCGAAAAACACAAACAAAAAGGAACCTTTTGATTTGATTCAATCATCATCCTGCTAAGATATCGAATATTCCCAGCAAGAGAGAAGCTCAAAACCCATTTTCAAACATGTGCACTAGAAGTCATCCATGGAAAAATCTCGATCTGACACCCAAGTTACAAACAAAAACCACCCTAGAACTCCCGAGAAATGCAGACTCAATGTCTCACTTCCCTTCACCCATCTTCTCCCAAGCAATGAGTTTTGTGAATGTTGGGCAATGCTCCTCCATTAGCAATGGTCACGAGAACCCGGAACTCGCTCAATTCCTCATAGTTCCTCAATGCAAGCTGGAAATGACTCGGACAATCCTGTTTTTCTAGTTGTCCCTTGCTGCAATTTCCAGCAAGCTCCAACTCCTAGAACCCCAAAACAAGCTCCATTAGATTAACGCATGAAACCAAATTCAACAGACAAGTTCAAGGGTGTTGGGATTATAGGATCCCCGAAAACCGAATTCGACACTAAATCGAACCCCTAAAACGAATGCGGAAGACAAGCCCGGGAAAATCATGTATCACGATCTTAAAGCACACCACGGAATCGAGCGTACCTTGTTAGCCACGCGATTAAACACAAACGCCAATAAGAGGAAGAGAAAACGGATCATGTTCGATCCGATGACGTTGATTGGTCTTGAAGAGAAGACGGCGTCGCCTTAAACGCTTGTTCTTCTTTTGGAGAGAGAGGGAGAGGAAACGTACGCACAAAATGCCAAAAGGTGTCTTCGTCTCTTTCGTTCATCCCTTATATACGTTCCCTCAAAAATAGAAACGTACCCCTTCATCCATGGGCCCTAATATTACGGGCCGGGCTTTTAGGCCCAACATGGGCGGACAGGCCTTAAGCCCATCACATAAAACCATCATCTCCCACTAACACATGGTGGGCTGAACAGGATTCTCTTTACCTCTCTTCAACATTCATACCGGTGAATAATCCGTGCGACCAGCATACTTTGAGAGCTCATTGCTATACATCTCGTTAGGAATATAGCGGCTCATAATAGGTATCACATCCTGAGTAGATTTAGTATGCAGTTCCCTAGATCTATCGATCACATTTATATCTCTCTAGATCTCTTTCAAACAATTATATATATTGTATTCACAATTATGATTATCCCAAAGACGGTCATAATTGGTTAACTAGTGAATACAAAACTACAATGTGATTCTCCAAATTCGATCTTCCTCTTTCCTTCAAACTCTCAATTTCAGTTCAGCTTACTTTTCTAGAAATGTCCCATTAGATCGAATCAACTCATGACCATTGGCAACATCCTAAGATAGCAAATACTAAATAGAAATCTTGAGAATAAGTAAGAGTCATGAGGGCACTAAAAATTGAGGAACTCTTTTCCTCAAGAGTCTCACACGACATAAAAGTTGAGATCAAACTTTTGCCACTCTTATTGGTCGTCTTATGCATATGTAGTATAAAATACGTATTACAGTATTAACTCATTTCCCATGGAGCGTATGTCTACACCTTCAATACCATACGGATGATAGTTCGGACATACCTAATGTCTAACTTGAGTTCACGTATCTACTCATTCACAAAATTCATCAAAACTCACATCTCGGCATCATAGACGATAAAGTAAAATATGTGGGGTATTTTACTTTCGGACATAGTAAGTATTACGTCCTCATCTTAACACTCAGTTAAGGCGACATACATATTTTAAGCTTGAGCTCTCAATTATCACCTAGATAATAAGCTTAAAAGCAGTCTCATCTCTATTTATCACACAGTAAATAGAGGCAATTACCCGTGTAAGTGGGCCAATCTTATATCTGTCCGACATACTTTCTTAACTTAAAGTAATGCACTAAGCATTAAGATGCATAAAGATCAAACAAAGATTCATAGGCATTAATGATGAAAACACAAATTCATCAAATGTGAACACTTAGGAAATTACAATATTCGATACATCGCCTCTACGCAATCCTAGAGATTTCACATGGCAACAAAACACATCTCTAGGTATTGGCTTTGTCATAGAATCTACTACCATTCTATGCGTAATATGTACTTGTAAGTTCACATCTTTTCGTGCAATCATATCTTTGACAAGATTATACTTAGTATCTATATGTTTGGTCTTACCATGATATTTTGGATCTTTGGTGTACACTTTTGCCGCTTGGCTATCACAGTTAACCAATAATGAATCTGCAGCACTTCCAATAACACCTAAATTATCAAAAAATCTCTTAAGCAAAACACCTTCTTATACCGTTGCTGATAATGTCACGAACTCAACTTCCATCATGGGCAAGGCTATACACGTTTGTTTCTTACTGCTCCAACATATGGTACCATTATTCGGTAAGAAAACAAACCCAGAGGTAGATTTTCTTTAATCTAAATCTCCTCCCCAATCAGCATCAGAATAGCCTTTGAGTTAAATATCCTTTTCTTAATAACTCAACGTATAATCAGCAGTTCCCTTTAGATACCTCAGTATTCTCTTAACGGCTTTCCAATGTGCTTGACCTGAATTGGATTGGTATCTATTCACCATCCCAACTGCAAAGCATATGTCAGGTCTTGTACACATCATAGTGTACATCAAGCTTCCAACAGCACTAGCACAAGGAACATGTTTCATTTGTTCCTTCTCTTGTGGAGTCCTTGGACACAGTCTATGGCTCAATCCTTCACCTTTTGCAATAGGAGTATCAATGGGTTTACAATCTTACATACGAAATCGTTCAAGAACCTTATTTATATATATTTATTGCGAAAGAGATAACGATCTCTTCGAACAATCTCTTGAAATATTAACTCCAAGAATGTATGCAGCCTCACCCATATCCTTCATCTCAAAGTTGGAAGACAACCAACTCTTGACAGTATTAACAAGCTCCATATTGTTTCCGGCAATTAGTATATCATCAACATATAATGATATGATCACAAATTAATCCTTGGATCTTTTGATATATACACAATGATCATCGTCAATCATTGTAAAATCATATGCCGTTATGGCATTATGAAAACGTATATATCATTATCTTGACGACTGCTTAAGGCCATATACCGACCCCCAAAGTCGACATACATTTTCTTCTTGGCCTTTCACTATGAAACCAGCAGGTTGTTCCATATATATTTCTTCCTCTAATTCTCCATTGAGGAAAGCAGTCTTTACATCCATTTGATGTAACTCAAGATCCATACTAACCACTATTGCCAGAATAATGCGAATCGAGATAAATCTCACTACAGAAGAAAATGTTTCTTCATAATCAATTCCTTCCTGTTGATTATACCATTTCGCCACAAAGCGAGCATTATGCCTTTCTATCAAGCCATCAGCTTTTCGCTTTATTTTGAGAACCCACTTGTTCCCAATAGCTTTGCGTCCTTTTGGAAGATCAACCAGTTCCCAGACTCGGTTTGATTTTATTGACTCAATTTCCTCTTCCATTGCATGAATCCATTTATCTATACTAGGGCAATTCAGAGCCTCATTAATATTTCTTGGCTCATTCTCATCTTGCGGAGCAATCATAAAAGTTTCCCCTTCAATGTCAAAACGTCGACAGGAAATACTTTGGCGACTTGTTCGCTGTATGGGAGATTGTACACTTAGCACATCATTCCCCATTATGCTCCCACTATGATTAGATAATGATGACGTCGTCTCATCATGTGGTTGCAATTGAGAATGAGTTGAATTCAATTCATCACTTCTCATATTACTCCCACTTGGACGAACTCCACTAATATCATTGTCTTGATCCAAGATTACAAATAGGGAGTAATCTTCACCTATTTCGCCCTTCTTAGGAAATTCATCTTCTAAGAATGTGACATCCCGTGATTCAAATTCAATTATACTCATACTTTCCTGATCACCTATGAACACATACTTTTTCGAGTGTTTGGAGTATCTCATTAAAATACTCTTCTTTCCTCTGGGACCATATTTCCCAAATTTGTAAGAGAACTCATGAGTATAGGCAGCACAACCACATGGCTTAAGAAGACTTAAGTCCGGTTTTCTACCTGTCCATAACTCATATAGAGTGGAAGTAACTGATTTTGGAAGGCACCCGGTTAAGGTCGCGTTTGGCAATGATTACGTTCTGCGGGGCGATTCGACAAGAAATGATTATTTTTTATTCTGTTCCCGGGAACTGATTTTGAGTAAAAGAACGTGTTTGGTAACTGTCTAAAATTGTTGATTCTGGAATAGAATTGCGTTTGATAACGTGTCCATTGATTATATTCCAAATTATTGTTTTTTATTTTTAAATAATTTTTTCTACTTTTTTTTTCTTTTTTTACCTTTTTACCTTTTTTCCTTTTCTTTTTCATTTTTCTTTTCATTTTTTTCATTTTTCTCCTATTTTTCCCGGCGACCGGCGGACGAGGGCCGGCGACCTCACCGGGCGTCGCCGGCCCTCGGCAAGGCCCCCAGCCCTCGTCGGCCGAGCGTCGCCGGCGGCCTCGCCTGGCTAGCGGCGGCGACTCGCCTTCGCCAGCCCGCCGCCGAGGCTCGGCCTCGCCCATCTGGCGAGGCCGAGCGTCGCCGTGGACAAGCGGGCCTCGGCGGGGCTGGCGAGGCCCGCCCGGCCAATGGTCGCTAGGCGAGCCGGCCGGTGGCTAGGCGGGCCTCACCTAGCCCCCGGCGAGCCTCGGCCTTGCCGGATCGGCGAGGCCTCGCCTCGCCGGTGGACGAGGCGGGCCTCGCCGGGCGGGGCGAGGCCCGCTTGGCCACCGGTCGAGGCTAAGCGAGCTCGGCCGGTGGCCGGGCGGGCCTCGCCAGCCCCGGCGAGGCTCGGAGAGGGCTCGCCAATGGCTAGGCGAGCCTCCGGCGAGCTCGCCGGACCTCGCCCTGGCTAGGCGATCCTCCGGCGGTGGTGAGCGGTGGCGGACGGCGGGTGGGCAGTGGCGGGCAACGGTCGCGGGATGGCGGAAGGAAAGAAGAAGAGTTTTATTGTGTTGATTCTTTTTTTGATTCTCGGACGTAGAATCAACTTTTTTTTATTCTCAAATCTACTCCAAAACTGATTACAGGAACAAATTTGTTCCTGGGAACAAAATTTTTACCAAACGCGATTCTCGTCCCAAACGATGCAGGAACAAAAATCGGAATCGAACCTTTGTTTGGATGGTTGCCAAACAGGGGCCTAAGTATTTAGGCGCGATTAACAACGCATCACTCCAAAAAGTAATAGGTAAGTTAGCATGCGCCATCATGGACCTAACCATTTATAGTAGGGTTCTCGTTTCTTCTCTCTCGCAACACCATTTTGTTGAGGATTATATGGAATAGATAACTGTCTTTCTATTCCTTTTTCATCACATAATTTTCTGAACTCATCAGATAAATATTCTCGACCTCGATCGGATCTTAATACTTTTATTTTCTTATCTGATTGATTTTCTTCCAAGTTCATAAACCTTTTGAAACAACTTAATGCTTCAGATTTATGAGAAATCAAATAAACATATTCGAATCGAGTATAATTATCTATAAAAGTGATGAAATAAACAGCCCCATACCTTCCTCTCACATTCATTGGACCACGTACATCGAATGGAATAAATGCAGAGGAAATTCAGCTCTTTACCTTTTCCAAATGGTTTCCTTGTCGTTTTCCCTACTTGGCAATGCTCACATATGGGCAAATCGACTTTTTAATGCTGCCCAACAAGCCCTCTTTGGCTAGTCTATTCATACGTTGTTGGCCAATATGACCAAGTTTAGCATACCACATAATCACATCATTATCATATGAAGTAGAAGACGTGAAACAAGGGAATAGCAAATATTGACATCACCACAGTCAACATTTAGTATAATAAAACCATCCAGAAAGTGACCACTGCCATAGTAGTTTGTATCCAAATACAAATTTACACCGCTATTACGAAAGTTCACACTAAAACCAAGCTTAACCAACACCAAAACAAACACTAAATCTCGACGAATCTCCGAAGCATATAGAACATCATATAGGAACAAAGTGCATCCACCACGCATGTTCAGTTGGCAAGTGCCAATTCCTTTGACTTCAGCTCTGGAGTTGTTTCCCACATAGATCCACTTAGTTCCAGTTGGTACTCGTTGAAATTCCACGAAGGATTCTCTATCTTTCGCTACATGGTCTGTCGCTTCTAAATCTACAGTCTACAAAGGATTTGATTCAGCCAATAAAGCAGAACTTGACACATAAGCAAAGTTCTTAAATGTACAAGAGGTGTTTACCTTTTTCGACTCACTACAGTTGCTAGCATAGTGACCTTTCTTGTCACAATTGTAACACCTGACCCTTGACATTTTCTTCACTTGAGAACGTTTTCCTCTCTTGTGTTGGTTAACTCTTGATTTCTTGCAATAAGGACTTGATCCTTTGCATTCCCACATATTGAATGAATCAATACGCTTGCGCTTAGAGCTCAAAGCCCTTTCTGAGCTAGAACCAGCATTGCAAATATCTATTTTCGGCTCAAATGCCGTTAGACGGTCCTCTGCTAGCTCAAGGCGGCGCACGGCATTATCAAGATCTTCCATAATATGGTCAAGAGCTTCTAGTGCTTCTTGCTTTTCCAACACATATTGAATCTTCATATTCAATATTTCACAATTGTTGCCGTTCATATCGGCAATTACGTTCTTAGTTCTTTGAAACCATCGATCTGAACACATCGGACATATATGCACGAATAATTAATGCCTATCATTTATGCATTACTTTGCACAGACCCATCATATCAATGAATAATTTCAAGTAAGGTTTCAGAATCAAAAGGTCACTATGTTTCTAATCATCCTCCAAAAATCCTAACTTAAAATTATTATTAATATAATTGTCTTATGCAAAATAAATTATATGAAGTTACAAAAACTTCTATGAACTACCGACAGCAGTCAACAACAACAGAAAGCAAATAATATTTGACATCCAATAGAACAATAATGCTTTCACATAATACAACTATCCATTACACTAAGTAATATATACAAAGAAGAAATATCAATATAGAAAGAGATATTCACACTCAAAACATCTCAAACTAATCTAAGAAATAAATAGGGAATGTCCTTCTAATCTATCACCAAAATATCTGAGAAATTCGAAGGCACATTTGCCAACCATGGAAAAACTTTTGAAGAGCTTTCATGTCGCCTCCAAGGCACATTCACTCGCGCCATGTGGCGCTCAATCTAAGAGTTGAAGTTTTGGTTAACTCAATCCTACGATACTCTCTAACAAAAGCTACCACTAGCCTCCCCGTAACCCGGGACCACGTTGACCTCCCATAGCCGATCTAACACTTTGCTTGCCATTCAGGTGGAAGAGTGTTCATCAAAGCCGGCACCTTCTCAAAATCCAGCATAAGATAACCATTCCAGATGATTCCCTATATCATCTTATTGACCCTGACCACATGTGATACTAAATCACCGTTATGCCACCGATAATTAGCTAACTCTGTCATTAGCCTTTTAAGATTTGCACTTCCCTTGTCCGTTCTCGGGATTGCAGGTATCTGTGCATAACGCATCATAGTTCCTGCAACAAATGCAGAATTAAAAATAGATCACTTATAATCCATATTGTACATAAGGGAAAATACATAATTTTCCATGTTTTCTGCTGAAATGCTGTCCCTGAAGGGCTTGAACGGGAGTTGTTCGCCCACTGTGGGAAGGCATACTTGCAGAAAATTGTCTTGGTCCTCCCTGGTTCTAAGTCTAGGTCTGTTCACTGGTATCAGAGCCATAGTTTCGTTTTTAAGGTTATCCACTCCATGCGCTTGGTAGGAGAATCCATTGCTGGGAAGATCTCTTCTCATCATGTCCACTGAACCAGAGATTCTCGAAGCACTGTTTCTCTTACTTCATCTCCTTCATCTTCAACCTCTCCCGAGTTTCGTGTTTCCAACGCTTCTAAGATAGACTACCTCTATGAAGTCTCTCTTAGTGATGAAACCAAGATCTCTGAAACCCAACTTCCCCTCATGAACCCTTACTCCGCTTTTGCCAAACCACACACATCTTTATCACCCATCCGCTCTATCCGCCAACTCATTCACCAAACCCCAAAGCAAGTAAAGGAGTACGTCCAGTCCTCCAAATTCGACCAGCATCCTATTCCTGCTACTGAAAATGAGTACTTTGTTACTCTTCAAATCCCTCTAGAGTTCCCTAGACAATGGGCTCAACAGGGATACACTCATGTCCATTATGGCGTTGTTCGTCTTGCTCTCACCTTTCATGATCGTAAAGGCTTGCCAGTTGTGGCAAGAATAGCATTGTTGGATACTAGAATTTTTACAATACCAGCATGCTTGCATCGGTACAGTTCAAACCACTTTGAATGCCGGAACAATCTTTGTGACTTTGTATCCAAATTTCAACATCGCCCTTTCAGATCCTCAGCTACTCTCTTTTCTAAAAGTTCAAGTCCAGCTCACTGGAGCCCCCAGGCTCGCGACTCGTAGCTGCAACACTCCATTACCGATGGTTTATAGAGTGCGAGAACCATGCCCTTGATCTCAACTTCAACAATGGTAATGAAGATGCTTTGTTCATCTCCATGCGAGAATGATCGGGCATCATGCATCCACGTTCCTAGACGGATCCCAAAAATACGTTGGCCAAGCTCCTTCAAGAGACTTGGATCACCAACTACGAAAAGCTACACCAAAGATAACAAGCCTATCCGGTCCACGGACTCGAGTTCATTTGGAAAAAGATGGAACTGTTTCCATCAAATTTGGCAAGGAAAAGGAAGAAAGTCCCTCTATCTTCCAGACCCTCTTCATGATTGAGCCATGTGTTCCTCACACAATTTCCGAAAAAGATCCAAAAAAACTTGTTCAACACTTTGACGGTGATGGACATCATGTCCATTACTACAAAGACAATTTTGGTCATTGTTTTTGGGATCCTTTTTACCAATGTTCTCATTGCATAAATTCCCCTGACGAGGTAGATCCTTTAGCAAGATCTCCACCTCGACGAAAAAAGTCAAAAGATAAGGTGTATCAAAGGTATTTAAACGGAGATCCTTCTGTTGATACTCTTGGTGAGTGTGGCAAATACCAGTTCATGGTTTCTTATGCTCCACCTCCACCACCAGAGTTCAATACCACACCTGAAGTTCCACCAGATCCACCAAAATCACCTCCACCATCTCCTCCTCAAAAAAAACAAGCCCTCTCCCCATTTTATAAGCCAATCCAAAAATGGGCTAAGAAACATTCTTACCCACTTGAGGCTCCAAGAGAAATACCTCCCACTTCTTCTATAGCCATGTTCCTAGAAACTGATTTCCCCCTCTTGTCAGAGAAAGTTCAAAACTCTCGTTTCCTGCTCCGAGAAGAATTCATTGATCCACAAAACGGATACCGTCATGCTCCAAAATAGTAACCCCACGATGTGGATGAACATGGGAGACAGAAAACGACTTCTACTGCTGAAGCTGTTCTAAATTGGCAATCTGAGACTCTGTTGGCACAAAACAATGCCTTAAAGGCAATTGATTCCAAGATTGGAAACGTGCAACAAGATCTCCGAAGATATGATGAAAGCACCAAGAAGATATTGTCTGAGTTCCAGAAAAGGCTTCACGCCTTGGAATCAGGACAACATCTTGGGTATCATTATCTTGAAAGTCCAAAGCCAGAGATAGAAAAGCTCAAGAAGCAAATCCAACTCCTCGAAGAAGGAAGGTTCGGGCCTTTCGATCCACCAAAGACCCCCTATTAGAACGGGTATGTACCTCCACCACCACAAACGTCTATTTTTGCCACTATTCTAGAAGATCCCTACGAAGAGAACCGGATATGGCGAAAATAGGAAATCGCCTCAAGGCCCCGCAAAGGAAAAGGGAAAGAAAAAGGCCACCCGCAAAATCAAGTTCGATTGTTATAAGAGAAACACCAGATCGAGATGATGTTATCAAATCCATTAGAATCCTTTCTAAAGGATTTGGGCACTCGAGAACCTGATCCACGATACCCAACACACGATCTGCCATTCCCGAAAAACAGCCTTGTTCCCGGCGGAACAAACTTCTCCCGATCTTGAATCGAATTAGTATCTCTTTCTTCCTCTTCATCCTTCTCAATTCCTACAGATTGATTCCCTCCCCATTGTACCATTAACCTCATCAATATTTATGGCTGACCCTCCGGATGATGAAATGGAATCAAACTATTCGACCCGAGAAAATGGTCGACAAGCAATCCTACTCGCCATGTGTCCATAGCAGCAAAACAATTCTTCACCATTGACGATATTCCTTATCATAAATGGCGGAAAAAGACTTGAAGACTTTCATACTTGGTTGAATACTCAGTCCATCACCAACCATGATATGAATGATTTCTTGTACAACTTTGTTACAAGATTCACAGGAAGCCTTAAACTCTGGTGGCAATCAATTTCAGAACAGGATCAGATTCATTTTCTGATGTCACCAAATTTCAGCCATGCCATCACTTTCTGTATCATGTCTCGTGGGAAAACCCGAAGATCTCATAGAGATAAAAAGGAGAGAATTTTTGAAAGAAAATGCTGCTCTCTCCAGAAAAAACATCTTGATAAGCATTATCGAGTAATGCTTTAGCTTTTTACCAAGTCGGCGCAGATCCAAATTTGAAGTATGCTTTCCTTACTTCCATTCCTAAAGAACTATCTCAGATGGTTGAAAGATCGTTCTACGGAAAACAAATGAGAGTACAAGATACTCCCTTGGGAGAAATACAACAAGAAATCCATATGTGACTCGAAGAATTATGTTTAAAGCGCCAGATGGTCCGTACCTACATCATAGATGACAAGCGTCTTGAATCAGCTTGTTCTTGCCAGAAGCTAAAAATCAAATGCTCCAAGCAAGACTGTGATGGTACTTGTGGCAAGTGTTCCAGAAAGAAAAAGCATTACAAGAAACTTTGGATAAACAAATCCAAACATGGCTCTAAGCATTTCCGAAAGAAAAAAAAAATGGTGATACCTACGCAAAAGAAAAGATTGCACAAAGCCGCAAGAAGTCAAACAGGTTGCTACATCTCGCAACCGAAATGACATTTTGCCAAAAATTGTCCTCAAGCGAGAAAAGGTCATAATCATCTAATTCATCTTATTGAGAATGAAACAGGCATTTCTCTTGAAAATGATGATATTGAATCTTTATTCTCTGCTGATGAAGAACCATCTGAACAAACTCTTTGTGCCATTCCCTTGTACCAAACTTCTAGTGAGAATGAGTCAAACCCAGAGTCTGAAGACATTTTTCACATCTCACCCACATCTCCAGAACCAAACCTTGACATCTTCTCAAGTCAAACTCACTGTCCTCATTTCCCAGTGAAAATTCTCACCTCAAAGTTTGCCAAACCAATCACTGTTATTGCTCTCATTGATACTGGAGCAAGTTGCTCCATCTTAGATACTAAAATCCTACCTGAAGAATATTGGACTCCCTATATCCAATATTTCAATTCTGCCTCTGGAGACACTTTCTCCACAAATGTCAGAACCACCCCTGTGACTGTCCAGTTCTTCGCTCAGTGTTCGATAACAGCAAAAATATTTGGTTCAAACCTCCCCAATAAAGATCTGATAATTAAGTGGGATATTATGGCTCAAATCTCTCAGCTTCGCATCATTCCTGGAAAAGGTCTTAGATATAAAGACCAATTCTCTGAGTTTGTCAACATCCAGAGACTCTTCTCTATCCAGATGAGTCTACTAGATCCGATCATGCAAAAGTTGTTAGAATCTTGTTCGGAATCTCATTCGGAATTTGCCCAGAATGTTCCCATCCTTTATGGAAAAATCCAGAGTTCTTTGTTCGCCTTCCTTTTAAGAAAAATGAAGATATAAATCCAACCAAGGCAAGTCATACGGGAATGAATCCAGAACATCTGGCTTTAGCTCAAAGAGAATGTTCAGAATTATTGCAACAAAGTCTTATTGAAATCTCCGATTCTCAATAGGCTTGTGAAGCCTTTTTATGTTAATAAACGTGCTGAGCAAAACAGAGGGAAGATGAGACTGGTTATCAACTACCAACCTCTCAATCTTTTTCTCCAAGATGATGATAAATTCCCTCTACCATCCGAGACTCTCTCTTTGCTGGCCTAACTAAGGCTCACATCTATTCCAAGTTTGACCTCAAAGCCGGATTTTGGCAATTGGGCATTCACCCCGAAGACAGATCCAAAACAGGATTTTGTATCCCGAACCAAAGCACTTCCAAAGTGGAAAGTTCTTCCTTTTGGCCTAAAGGTAGCACCATCCCTTTTTCAAAAGGCCATGTGTCGTATTTTCCAATCAATCTTGTCAACTGCAGCCATATACATTGACGACATTCTCTCTATAGTCCCGATAAGCCACACACTTCAACTCCTTGAGCAATTTGCAGAAATTGTGAAGAAACATGGTATCATGCTTTCTCAAAGAAAGATGAATATCACCTGCAGTAAAATCGAATTTCTTGGTATGCACCTTAACAGAGGTACATACTACCCAGGCCACATATTGCTCAAGAATTATTGAAGTTTCCTAAAGATAACTTCACAAAGAAACAAGTTCAGCAATTCCTTGGAATAATCAATTATCTCAGGGATTTTGTCCCAAATATTGCAAAGCTCCTGATTCCTTTGCAATCTATGCTGAAGAAGAATCCTCCACCTTGGGGAAAACTTCAAACTGAAGCAGCCGCTGAGCTTAAGGAGATTATGCAGAATCTCCCACCACTGTAAATACCATCAACAGGAAAAAGAATTCTTCAAACTGATGCCAGTGATGAATACTGGGCCGCCATCCTATTTGAAGAAATTGATGGTAAGAAGCACCTTTGTGCTTATAAAAGTGGTAAGTTTTCTCAAGCTGAAATGCATTACCACTCCACTTTTAAAGAAATCTTGGCGGTAAAAAGGGAATAAAAAGTTCGAGTTCCATCTCATCGGCCATCACTTTCGGTGGAATTAAACATGGCATCTTTCCCTCGGATGACCAAGTTTAAACAAAAACAGATTCCAAATTCTCACTGCTCCGATGGGCTGAATGGTTTTCGAAATACTCTTTTGAAACCAAACACATTCTGGCAAAAAGAATGTACTTGCTGACTTTTTGTCAAGACCCAAAGCACCAGCTGAAATCAACATGTACATCAAGCGACCTGCCTTTCATATGCTCAATTATGGTGTAAAATACAAGATTGAGAAGATCAAAGACTTGTCAAGCTGGAAATATCCCCAAGAGATTGTTCAACACATCCAGAATGACAATCTTGCTGAAAACCTGGAAAATTTCATGTGGCGTGTCACACAAATCTCTTCGATTCAATAGAGGTTCGATTCTCTATCCTTTTGGGTTAAATTTGAATTATCCTTTCATTCGTCCTCTCATCTGGAAGGAAGATGATTTCCCTGACCAGTTCAAGACGCTATTATGGTACTTAACCAATAAGTACTTAATAGCTATTGAAATTCCAACCGAAGATTCATTACCAACCTCACCGGGATATTCTTACTCGGAAGAAATGTGGAAAAAGAAAGCGATAAAAATCTCTTAGACTTTCTTAATTGGTTCTATCATCCTACATGTTGGAAACAAGACTTGGAAAAATAACTCGAGAACCATGACATCAAATCCACGAAGTCCACACCATTCTCGCTTTTCGACGTCCATGGCATTTTTTCACAAATAATGGCACCATCATCGATAATCCACAGGAATTAGGAACCACATCTTACAAACCCCATTTGAACAGCAGAGAAGCCCAGATTCACAAATCTTATCCAAGATCTGTTAAACTCTACGAAAATAAGTACCGAGAACTCCAGAGAATCTTGTGTCAAGAAAACAAAATCATTCCTGAAGATATTTTGAATAATGTACCCGCTACGTGGGATCATTATGACCTAGCACCAGAAGCTAAGGAAGCACTCGAGCAATACAGACAAGCCGCATTGTCCCAAGATCATGAAATGACAGGAACAGATGACAATGTCCAATCCACACAGGACCCCTATGCACGCTTTGGAGGTCCTCTGTCCCAAGATCCCTACGACCAAGGACCTTCGTCCTTATTCCGTAACATGGACATGTCCTTTTATGCACAAATGACCATCCAATCGGCCTCGCCCAAGCATCCCCGCCGACACTCAAGAAGATGATAACACAAACTGGGCTGAAGAAGAAGCATCCCATTGGGCTCATGAAGAAGCATCCTCATCACGAAGACCGAACCAAATCCTTTCACCGAAGACCTTGAAGCCCTTGAACAGAAATATGAAGCACATCTCCTAGAAGACAGCTCAGATGACTCAGTTTGCAGCTACAATGCTCGTGACGGACGAGATCGTTGAAAAGGCGTTTTCCATACAATTTCACTGTAGCAAAGCACTGTTCACTTTTACTGTAGCACTAGGCTAGGGAAAATACTGTTCACAGTACGGTCACCGTTCATAGTGTGCGAATAATTCCCTCCCGGAAATTTCCGGTGCCTCTGTTTGTATCCGAACCTATGAGCTAGGTCCTTGTTTGTGTCTTTTGTGACCTCTTATCGTCTATATAAAGCGAGGAGAGTGTGTAATGTGTTGGGCGAGTCCCCTCAAGTAAAGTGTGTGCTTTAGAAATCTCCCATGGCTTTCTAAATCCCTCTAGAATTAACAATGGATTACTTATAACCCACATAGACATAATTGAAAAAGAAAAAGATTCTTTTTTTTTCTTCTTTTTTCTTCTTTTTTTTTTTCGGGTCAACGATCAAAGTCAATGGTCGACAGTCAACGATCAACGGTCAACGGTCGTCGGTCAACGGTCAACGGGTCAATGGGCGGCGGGTTGGGTCGGTTGGACCAGTCGGGGCGGTCGGACCAGTCGGGCCAGGTCGGACGAACCGACCGGCACGTGCCGCGTGCGTGCGCGGCGCTGGCGACACGCGGAGCGGCCCGGCGCGGCGAGGCACGCGCCAAAGCTTCCGTGCATGTCAGGTCAGGTCGGGTCGCCGGTCGGGTTGGGTCGCCGGCCGGCCAACGGTTGTCGGCGATGACGTCATCGATGACGCCATCCCAGCGGTTACCGACCGTTGGGTGACGTCACGGTGATGTCGGCACGCGTTGGTTCGCCGACCGACGCTTGCCGGTTCGCCAACCGGCGCGTGTGTCGCATGCCCTGGCCGAGCCAGTGCTTCAGGCGCGTGGCGCCCACACGCAGCCGCTCCTGGCCGCGCATGTGGCCGCGTCCGGCATCTCCCGGCGACGTTCAATATGTTGACGGACTCATATCGACGAGCTCTTTCACCCCGTGTCTTCAAAAATTGATTTCGACTTACGGAAACTCGAAAAAATGGATGAACAGTGCTCGGGTGTCGGGATTTTTCGCCCCGATCTGTGTCGGCCAATTATTTTCGCGAAAAATCAATCAAAAAACATGAAAAGGGTCGGGAAAACATGAACTAGGGCTCTGATACCAATGTTGGGATTATAGGAAAAACCGGATTCGACACTAAATCAAACCCCCAAAACGAATGCGGAAGACAAGTTCGGGAAAATCATGTATCACCGATCCTAAAGCACACCATGGAATCGAGCGTACCTTGTTAGCCACAGATTAAACACCAACGCCGATAAGAGGAAGAGAAAATCGATCCTGTTCGATCCGATGACGTCGATTGGTCTTGAAAGGAAGACGGCGTCGCCTTAAACGCTTGTTCTTCTTTTGGAGGGAGAGAGGGAGAGGAAACGTACGCACAGAATGCCAAAAGGGTTCCCTCAAAAATAGAAACGTACCCCTTCATCCATGGGCCCTAATATTGTGGGCCGGGCTTTTAGGCCCAACATGGGCGGACGGGCCTTAAGCCCATCACATAAAACCATCAAAGGGCTTATAAGAGCGTCAACAAACAAAATCAACATAATGCACAAAATCCAGACAACGGTACAACAAGGAGGATAATTTCTTTTTTTTCTGTATGCTGGGTGGGGTGATGATTCGATGAAGAAAATGGATTTGACCCATTGGGAAAACTTGCCGACACCCTAAATTTTCCTCAAGGGGCTTTGTGGGCCTAAAGCTTCTTGTGAATGCTAAATCGAAAAAGCTCCTAAGGCGAGTCACTCCCTAAGTCCAGCCAAGGTGTTGCAATTATGTTTTCAGGTCTTACTTTTCCTGATTCTTCTACGGAAAATCTCGATTCATAAACAAGAAGTGCTCTTAAAAAGTAGAAGCGAAGCGGCAATGAGAAATGAAAACACCACAACACGAACAGGATTTAGAAACAAGCAAAGACACACAAACAGCAATACAAAATCCACGGTCATGCAGCATTTTTATTTCTTCATTGGTACAACCATTGTGAAACACAAGGGAGATTTCATTCAGTGTTCACCTGTGAAGCCTTCATACCCTTCACTTGCGGGAAAGTACGGGTTTTCCAAGGGCTAGCCCTCCATTGTGTAAATTATAATTCTAGTATGTGTTCAAAAGTTTGATAATCATCCTTCTTGTGGTCCACTCGTACCTTCCCATAGAATTCATGAGACAGGTCAAAAAAACATTAACTTTTGAATCGTGGGGATGTGTTCGATGCCAGATGTAACCTTTCCAACCATTCATGGCAACTGATGGTTAGATCTTTTAAGACACAGCATTGTTCCCTTCTCCAAATTCATTGGTCTAAGCTCCTCTAATTCCTCAAGCAAGATCTTGAGCTTTGGAAACTGCCCTTTCTTGAAATCCAATTGTTATTCATCATAAACCAGAGTCAGTTCCAGCTCTACTAGCTTTGGCAATTTTCCGAGGGTTACAAGGAGATCTTCCTCCAAGTGACTCATTCTTAATAAGATCATTGTCAAACATTTACCGGACGATATCCAACCTAGCAACTTCTCCAAATAGCCATGTAAGTAGACATGTTTAAAATACTTGGGAGGCGGGGATAAGCCATGGAGATCAAGTATCTCGTTCTTGTAAAGTGCATGTACATTGAGAGACTTTAGCTACTTTAACTTCTCAAGGGAAGTGCACAACAACTCACCTTGTTACTAAATCAACTTGGTGATTTCCGACCGTCTTAATTTTTGTTAGATTCCCAAGATCTTTCAATGGGCTGTCTGCTTCCATGAAATAGAGTTTTTCAGGGCACTTGGGTCCTCCGACTCTCTGCACAATGCCTTGAAGCCAATTAGCTCGTAACTCTCCATCAAGGGGGTCTTTCTTGTGGTGATTCTTTCCAGTCCTTCAACCTCCTTAGGTAATTCAATGACCAAGCTTTGTTTAAGATCTAAAAATTCTAGATGCGTAAGCATTTCTATGGAGGCTAGGATTTCTTCGATTAAGGTATCCTTAAGCTCAAGTACCTGAGAAGGATTAGCTCGAACAATGCAACACCTTGAGAAGCTTAAACTTGAATGGAAATAATGGATTCTCAGAAGTCCCCATTGTCGAAGCATCGGATGAGGAGAGATTAAACACGAATAGAGAATGAAGTTGAGAGAGTTTCTCTTCATTCAAATCTGACTGTTCCTCCTTGGACGGATAGGTGTCTTTTAGGCTAGTTGGTGCTGGCCACACTACTAATTGTCCTTAATAGGTCCAAATGATTAGAAAAGGAAGCAGAAATCTCTCAGAAATGGTCATCCACTTGGAATGTGGAGAGCTCTCGATCACTTCTTAATTCCATGGGATGGATGCACTTTCTATCAAGAATGTCATTGAAAAGACGGCAACTACTTTTAGATCGGTTAGGAATCCTTCTGCTGTCCATAGACGAGAAACTCAGTTGCAACTGATCTCGCTATTCTCGGGGAAAATGCTCATGTACAAAAGGTAAAACGGGCGGTCGTCATTGGAAAGGACCTCCAGTAGGTTATCTGAGGACCCTCCGCTTACCAATATATGCCATCGTTCCAAAGTTGTCCTTAAGAAGCAACCTGATCAGCTGCTCCTTATGACCGTACAATTCAACCAGATCACCTCCTTGGGTCAGACTTGAATCCCTTGGAGGACTATTGATGACAGAACTTCCCTCCCCTGTTTCACATTGCCTTTTGGTGGCAGATTCTTCTTTCTCTAATGCTTTATCGTCAATATTGGGAGCAGATACTCCTCTCGTCTCTTAAGGGCGTCGGACGTTTGCAAAGTGTTTCGGAAAAGGCGTCCCGCCGAGACCCGAATTGATCTCACCAAGTTACCCAACCGCCCAAGTAGTTCAAACGTCCATTGTTAACACGTATAATCTATTTTCGCATCTTCTAACGCAGCCAAATATCGATCGAAATATCGTAGAGCAGATCCTTCCAGTCGTCAAGGAGATCGCCACGTACCACTGAAGGCCCGCCTTGAGCCAAGCAGCCCTACAGGTGAGAATTTGCTGAGCAGATCCTTCTCCTTCTTTATCATGGGATTTGCCCTCGCGTCAAAAGACCACTCTCTCTTCCCCTTCTCTCGGTGTCCGCCATCTTCCCTTGCCATCATGCCAATCCAGGGGGATCCGAACTCAATCAAGCAAGGATTGTTCGATCAGGAATAAGAGCATGGAGGATCGATCATGGAGAAGTCATCTACCATCAAAATTCAAATCAAGGTCTTCAAGGCATATCGAAAGTCACAACGCAAAGAGTGGACTATATTAGGGTAGATAATCTTCGTTCTAGACTTCTAGTCACCCTTCTCCACCTTTTATATTTTAATAGGAGAAATGACTAAGTAATAGTTTTTAGCGAGATAGTGGGGGTGGCGAGGAAGAAGAAGAAAAGGAAAGAAACCGACTCATTTTTATAAATTATTTATAGAAACAAGTAGTTACTTTTTTATATTTCTTATTTCTGTTTTAAATCCATTCTCCGACCACTTTTCTATTCTGGTAAATAAAAAAATTAACTAACATCATCGGACGAATTTCTATTCTTTTTATATTCTAAAGAACAAAAGAACAAAGAAACAAGAACGTTACCATGTAGTGTTTAAACAAAATGGGTCATCTCGTGAAAAGTGGCCCACATTAGATCACTAATTGTGACTCATAAGATAACTGATGATGAGTGGATTACCAAGTCAGAAATTGTAAGCAAGATTTGGGCAAAAGAACTTGATTGAATTTCACTTAAAGGTTGAGAACGACATTGCTTTAATCAAAAAGTTTAGAATTGAATTTTTCATACAATAAGCTTAGAAATGAATTTGCAAACTTATTAACTATCTTCAACCTAGGTCAACATAAAATAAATGTCCCAAAAGATTTGTTATGACCGGTGAGCAACAAATTAAAACTCATGTAAGGTCTTTACAATTCATTAGAGATATAATCTAGCTGACTCTAATAACTGTTCTCATGACTAATGTTGAAAAGGCAAACTTAAACAATTCCAAGATGCAAATATTAATTTGCACTTCACAATTGCAACAAATTTTGCATGGTCATTGAAGTGTTGGCTGCATTCCGGGAAAAACAACTAAAATGTCGAGAATTGTTGAATGGGCTAACCAAGAATACGACTGATAACAACATCCAGAAACAAAAGCTGTTTTCCTACCTAATTCTATTTTTCAAAATGAAATATTGTTATAGTTGTGTTGCTTTTGCGATTCATTAATTAATTTGATTAATATTCAATTTTTTTATCAGTACCTATGACAAAATTTTATAAGGCCATTCTTGATTCTTAAACTTAGATAGAATCTCACCATCCTAAGGTTCTATCTATGTTATATTTTTGGATGATATTATGAGGACCGAGACTTACCCAATAACAAAAGATCAACACAACAAATAATTAACGACTAGTCAGGCAGACTTATTCGTTTGTATTTTTTGTGCCAAGTTCCTCATGCTCCTGTCCTCATTTCGTTGGGAAAGTGAAGGACTCGATCACATGTCCCAAATGCATTCTTCATATTAACTTAAGGATTTGTTTATTTCATGAAATAAACATTTCAAAAAAACATTTTTTGAATTTTCCAACGTTTAGTTTGCTTAGAAAAATAAGTCAACGGAAACTTATGCTTAAATTTAAAAAAAAAATTATTTCCTTTTTAAAATTCAAAAATCATTTCCATAATATAACTAGATATTAACGCTTAAACCTAAAATTCTACACTTGGACATGGAAACCTAATGTTGGTTCATGGGCCTCAACATCTAAGACCATGTATCTAGCACTCAAGCTAGGGACCATTAAGGTGGGCCCATGACCTTGATGCCCATCGCCCAATCCCTAGTGCCTGTGCTCGAGTCCATTAAGGATCAGCATGGGACCTCGAGGCATGTGCCCAAGGCTCTAGTGCCTAGGCTCGGGTCATTAAGGTTGAGCCCAAAGGCTAAGCACGAGATCCTAGTACCCAAGTTTGCATACCGAACACCCAAGCCGAGGTCCACAAATGTCATGCCTAGGTTCTTATTGCTCGGGCTCAAGTCCCTAGTGCTTGAACCAAGGTCTATCAAGACCAAGGCTCGAGACCCTAGTGTCCAGGCTCGAGTCCATTGAAGCTGGGCCTAGGACCCCGATGCTTATGCTCTCATCCATTGAGGCTGGGGTTGGTACCTTGGCACTCGTGCCCCAGTCCATCAAAGGTGGGCCTAACACCTAGGTGCTAGTGCCCCAACCCTTGGTGCCCAGGTCGAGGTTGATCAAGGCCAGACCCAAGACTGTGGTGCCCATACTTAGATCTCCAGTCCCTTATGCACAAGTTACTAACAGCCAAATAGTGTATTTCTATTTGGAAAAATCAAATAGGATTTTTCATATCAAACTTTGGAATATATTTTTCAATTCATTATCAAGTTTTAGCTAAACACTAAAAATAAAAAATAAAAAATTGTTGTGTTCTTGAACACGGACTTCTTGGAAAATATTTTTGAAAATTTGTTGTATTTTCTGCAAAACAAATTGAGCTTCAATCTATACAAGTGTAAAGCAAAGACTCGAGAAAAAGAGAAAAGAGATAAGGTAAGAAGAAAAACTAAAAAACTAAAAAACTAAAAAACTAAAAAACTAAAAAACAAAAGAGAGAGAAAATTTAGTAATTTAAACAAAACAGGGTCGTCTTTTGAAAAGTTATCTAGATTAGATAACTAATCATGACCCGTAGGATGGCTAGCGATGAGTAAATCAACACATCAGAAATTTTAAACATGATATCAGTGGGAGGACTTAATTGAATTTTCATTCAAAGGTTGAAAACGACATTGGTTCAATTAAAAGGGGAAAACTATCTAAAAAGTTTTAAATATATTACTTTTACCAATTTAGTCTTAAACTTTTAATGTCACCAATTGAGTCATAAATCTTTTTATGTTTTGCTAATTAAATCAACCAATTTTAGCCAAAAATCGCTAATGTGAACGCTGACTGTCTTATATAGCACTACTGGCATTAACATGAACAATTTTTAATAATATATAATATTTTTCGCATTTTGTTACTTTTTAATTTTCTTGAGGGTTATAGGAGGTCTAACACAAATCTTACATGGAAATGCATATGCAGGTTAGGAATTAAATCACTCTGGATCCTTTCCTTTAGAAGCTCATTTGAGTAAAGTAATTTATTCGGAGTGCGTCTCTGTATAGCATGTTAAATCTGCATATTTATATTTCCTTTAATGATTTAGTCTATCTTAGAAAATTTTTATGGACGGTGCCCTGTCCTTGAGGATTATAATAGGTCTTAATCGATTCTTATGTGGAAATGCATATGCATGTTAGAAATTAAATCACTAAGGATCCTTTCCTTTAGAAGCTGATTTGAGCAAAGTGATTTATTTAGACTGCGACTCGTTATAGCACGTTAAATCTGCATATTTATATTTCCTTTAATAGATTAGTCTATTTTAGAGAATTTGCATGGACGGTGCCCTGTCCTTGACCGTAATATTAGGTCTTTTGCATTCAATTCTTCCATGGAAATGCATATGCATATTCGGAAATAAAACAGACTAATGATCCTTTCCTTCAAAAGAAAAAAAAAAAAACTACCATTGTTCGCTTCTGAAGGGTCATGAGACCAACGCCATTTCTTCATTTTGCTTCTCCTATACATATATGTGCTCCAAGTTCAACTATCTGACACAGAAAATAGAAGCAAGAAGCTTCTTTCTTTCTTTCGCTATTTCGAGATGAAAGACCAGAAATGCAGATTGTCTGCGACCACCTTGACAATTTTCATTCTTGGTCTTACTTGCATTCTAAGCATCTCCCCTGCTGATACTGCCACTGCAGTAGCTGATTCGGGTGGCTCGTTGTCAACTTATATAATCCAAGTAAGAAAGCCAACGGACAAACATTTTGCTACTTCAGAGGATCTGGATGCTTTATACCGGTCATTTTTACCTACCACAGCAACCAGCTCTAACCAAGAGCAAAGAATGGTTCACTCATACCGACATGTAGTATCCGGTTTGCGGCCAAATTGACCACCGAGGAAGCTAAAGCCATTCGGAACAGGGACGGTGTTTTGTATGTGCGTCCGGAGAGGGTGCTCTCTCTGCACACAACTCACACCCCCAGGTTCTTGGGATTGCGCCAAGAAGTCGGGCTCTGGAAGGACTCCAACTTCGGCAAGGGCGTGATCATCGGAGTATTGGACTCAGGGATATATCCCCAGCACTCTTCCTTCAGCAGCGAGGGGTTGCCACCGCCCCTGGCCAAATGGAAGGGCAAGTGCATCTTCAACGACGCATACTGCAACAACAAGCTCATCGGTGCGAGGTCCATCGTTGACGGGGAGTTCGAACAGCCATTTGATGATGTGGGCCATGGCTGTTGGAAGATATGCAGGATCTATTTTTGGTTATGATCATGCATTAAATCAATTAGGGATTAGATTGAGATATCAATACGATTGTAAAATTTTTCTTTTCCTTTTATTCATGTATCTCCTGTATTATAATTACAGTGTAATGAACATTGAATGTAATAGAGAAAAACAGAAAACTTCCACAAAAGCTTTACGATCTCCTCTTTCCTTCCGCCTATCTTTGCTTCTCTACATCTTCTGACATGGTATCAGAGCTTTGCTCTTAATTCCGCTTCCGCATACATTGATTGCCTATCGTTGCTTCCTGATCTACAAAACTAGATCAAAGCAGAAAAGGAATCAAAAATTTGTTAGAGAAGAAAGAAGCAGAGGAGGTTACTCACCATGAATCCACCAGAAAATCCGTCCTCTGGCTCGGATACACAATCCACAGGAGAGGCCACATCTGCACAAGAAGTTCAAACCACAATTCCAGCAATCCAACAGCAAACTCAGATTCAGAGTCTGCCATGGCAGTATCACCCGACTCAGTCAAATATGGGGTTGCCTGTTTCTGGGCATCCTTACCATTGGGTACCATATCCATGGTACGCTGGGGCTTCCCCAAATGCATCATCGCCGGGGACTGGGAGCAGCCTGAGCAACCCCCAGCTCGACGGGAGTCTGCCAACCACGAATGGGGTAAACTCAGCCGTCGGTTCAGAACAAGTGAGCGGGTCGGGTAAACCGGGTTTAGGGTCGAATCACTACCCGGGTGTTTCTAATGCGGTTTATGGATCCGGATTTACCGGATCGGGTACAGGGGCGAACCCCTACCCAAATTTCCCACCGGGGTTCTTTCCGTTTCCGATCGCTGCTGTCACTGGCCGACCGGAACCTAGCGACCCTTTATACGTATCAACCGCTGACGGTCCAGAAGTGAAATTGATTAGTCTGCAACTTACCGGGTCGGAGAATTACTCCAAATGGTCGCAGGATTTCCGGCGGGCCCTTGTGACGAAGGACAAAGATGGATTTCTCGACGAAACAATACCCATACCGACAGACGAGCGGCTGGCCAGGCACTGGAGGAAGTGCAACCACCTCATCCGAACATGGATCGGCAATTGCATTTCTCCAGAGGTGGCCGCCGGGCTTCCTCCGACGGAAGATTCAAAAAGGATGTGAGACAACATCAAAGAAATGTACGGGAAACTAGATCGAGCCAAGATCTTTTCCCTCATGCAGGAATTAAGCGAGTCGAAACAGGGAAATACGACCGTCACGACCTGCTACATCAAATTGTCATCTCTTTGGAACCAACTCGAAGCAACGGAGGAGAAGCTCGAGGGACCGGCAGAGACGCTCCAACAGTACAAATCTATGAAGGAGAGAGAGAGAAGGCGACACGATTCCTTTTGATTTTGAACGAAAATTATCTAACCTTTCGATCTCAGATCTTGGCGATGGATCCGGTGCCTCCTCTCGGACAAATCTTCCAACTGGCTGTTCAAGAGGAAAGCCAGAGGCTCGCAGTTCCGGAGCAAATGCGAGGAAGCGACAGCATCGCCCTCGCGATGCGCGGCGTCTGGCGAGACTCAGGACAAACCCTAGCCCGAGAGAGAGAGAATCGCGAAAGGGGGCTAGGGTTCCAGGGAGGATTCGCACGTCCCTTTAAAAGGGAAGGGACGAACGGCTCGATCCTCCGCCAAGATCGACGGTGGGACGAGGGCTCCATCGGTTCGGTGAATCGGACGGTGGATATTATCCCTCGTTGAAGGGATCCGACGGTCAGAACTATTCTCCATTAAATGGATCGGACAGTCAGATTTATTCAACATCAAAAGGATCGGACGGTCAGGTTTTTTCTGCATCTTTAAAGAATTTTGGTCAAAATTCAAAGGGGAGAGGCAAATTATATTGTGAATATTGCAAATGCCCACATCATACCATAGATAATTGTTGGATATTACATGGTAAGCCAGGAGAAAAAGGAAAGAAAAATGAATATGCTGCAGCTTACCGAGTGACTAGACCAACTGGTCTGAATTGTGATCAACCTATTACACATGGGCAATATCAGCAGCTGATGCAAACTTTGCAAAAGGTCGATGTTAGGAATAAAGGAGCAAGTTTTTCAGGTATTTCTCATTGCCTGATAAACTCTATTTCAAGAAAAGCTTGGATAATTGATTCAGGGGCAAGTGATCATATTGTTTGTGATAGAAGTTTTTTTTTCCAATATGCATAAGAAATTAGATACACCTATTTCTGTGCAATTACCAAATGGAAACATTACTCATGTCACTTCGACAGGCACTGTCCAATTAAGTCATCAAATTACCCTTCAAAACGTTCTTTATGTCCCACAATTCCAATTCAATCTGATTTCTGTCTCCAAAGTCTGCAGAGAAAATTCATGTCAAATATTCTTCGATTCTGACACCTGTCTTTTCCAGGCCCGTTCGACTGGCAAATTGATGGGCTTGGGTAACCATTCTGAAGGACTTTATTTTTGGATCAGTCATTTTGATTTATCTTCCCTGAATAAAAAATCGTTGTGTAATCTATCTACCAATGATAACAGTTCTCTTTTGCATTCTCGAATGGGTCATAGTGCATTCTTTCCTTACTCTAAATGTGAAATATGCCCGCTTGCAAAACAATCTCGAAATCCTTTTCCTTCCAGTACAACTCGTTCCACTGAAATTTTTTCTCTAATTCATATGGATGTTTGGGGACCTTATCACACCCCACATCGGGATGGCTCGCGATATTTTCTCACAATTGTGGACGACTATTCTCGTGCCACATGGGTATTCTTGATGCAGTCAAAGGCACAAGTTGTTTCTCATCTGAGGATGTTTCTAGTCCTGACTAAAAATCAGTTTAAAAGGTTGATTCAACGGATTCGAACTGATAATGGGACAGAATTCTTTAATAATGATTGCCGTTTACTCTTTCTGTCCCATGGCATTCTTCATGAAAGTTCCTGTATTTATACTCCACAACAGAATGGGGTAGTAGAGCGAAAACATCGCCATCTCTTGGAAGTCGCCAGAGCACTGAAATTTCAAGGATCTGTCCCAGAAAATTATTGGGGAGATTGTGTTCTTACTGCAACTTATTTGATCAACCGAATGCCAACATGGATACTGGATGGAAAATCGCCTTTCGAATTGCTTTATGAAACAAGGCCGACCTTAGATCATCTAAGGGTCTTTGGCTGCTTATGTTATGCTGCAGTAATTGGGGCCTCGAGACAAAATGAGTCCTCGTGCTAGGAAATGCATATTCATGGGTTATCCAACTTTGCAAAAGGGATATCGTGTTCTTGATATAAGAACGGGAGATTTTTTTATTAGTCGAGACGTTATTTTTCATGAAAATGTCTTTCCCTTTCGTGAAAGCTCAATTTTTCAAGATGAATTAAATGCTCCAACGAGTTCCCAGTGGATTCTAAATGAAGAAGAAGCATCCCCTGGTTTTATTCTCACAACTCCACCAGAAGCAGGTCTTCCTCCCACTTTGCCTGATTCTCCTCCAGAAGGATTTCTGGATAGTGCTCTTGACGACACGACCAATACGGAGGATACCCCTGAGACACATGCAAAAGAACAATCTTCATCGCCACCACTGACAGCTCATCCACGTCGTTCAGGACGAGCCACAAGACCGCCAACCTGGACTAAAGATTATGTCTATGCTTCGCTTAACTCACCAGGTATTCGCTATCCAATATCTTCTTACGAATGCTTTGATAAACTTTCGTCAGAGCATAGATGTTGCATTAGCCATATTTCCCATGAGAAAGAACCCTCTAGTTATGATGAAGCATCTAGAGATCAACGATGGCAAAGCTATGGCGGCAGAACTACAAGCATTGACTCGATAACCACACATGGGAATTAGTCACTCTTCCTCGAAACAGAAAGTCCATAGGATGTAAATGGGTGTATAAAATCAAATATAGATCTGATGGTTCCATTGAGCGTTACAAGGCTAGGTTGGTGGCTAAAGGATATACGCAACAGGAAGGTTTCAATTATCACGAGACTTTCTCTCCTGTTGCTAAGGACGTCACAGTTCGTTCTTTTTTATCAGTGGCAGCTGTCCACAATTGGTCCTTACATCAGATGGATGTTCACAACGCCTTTCTTCATGGCGATTTAGATGAGGAAATCTATATGGATGTTCCTCAGGGCTTACGGAGACAGGGGGAGAATAAAGTATGTCGTCTCCGCAAATCCCTTTATGGTTTGAAACAAGCTTCAAGGCAATGGTATGCAAAGTTTGCGAATGCTCTCACAACCGCAGCTTCAAACAATCCAAGTATGATTACGCCCGTTCACATGGACTAAAGGTACGTCATCTATCTACTTGATGATATATGTTGATGATATCCTCATCATGGGCAACGATGGTACTGCAATAGGGAGTCTTAAGAAATATTTGCATGCTACATTCCATATAAAAGACCTGGGAGCACCGAAATACTTCCTTGGCATTGAGATTGCTCGATCCGACCAAGGGATTTCTCTCAGTCAGCGGAAGTTTGTATTGGAGATCATTTCAGAAGCTGGATTATCAGGATGCAAACCAGCAGTTATTCCTATCGAGCAGAACATCAAGTTAACCACAACGGATTTTCTTGGAGGGATATCTCAGAATGATGACCCTATACTCAAAGATCCGACAAGTTATCAGAAGCTTGTTGAAAAACTCATATATCTGATTATGACCAGACCTGATATTTCATATGCCGTGCAAACTCTTAGCCAATTTATGCACAGCCCGAAGGAGTCTCACATGAATGCAGCCTTGAAAGTTGTGAAATATCTAAAGAAATGCCCAGGACTCGGGATGCTTCTGTCTAGAAAGTGTAATATGGAATTGACGGGATACTGTGATGCTGATTATGCGACCTGCCCGATGAGTCGAAGATCGATTACTGGCTTTTGTATTAAATTCGGGGAATCTCTTATTTCATGGAAGGCCAAGAAACAGGCGACCATCTCCTTATCTTTAGCTGAAGCAGAATATCGGGCTATGGCGAAAACTACATGTGAAATTGTGTGGCTGCGGGGATTACTTAGAGATCTTGGAATAAGGCTAACAGGGCCAACAAAGCTGTTTTGTGACAATGATGCAGCTCTCAAACTCGCAGCAAATCCCGTGATGCATGAAAGAACGAAGCATATAGAAGTGGACTGCCACTTCACTCGAGAGAAGATTCAAGAAGGAATCATTGAGACAAGAGGAATTGGAACCGCAGAACAACCTGCGAGACATCTTCACCAAACCTCTATGTCAAAGACAGCATGCATATCTTCTAGGCAAGCTAGGAGTCTTGGATATCTACAAGCCACCAGCTTGAGGGGGAGTGTTGGAAGATATGCAGGATCTATTTTTGGTTATGATCATGCATTAAATCAATTAGGGATTAGACTGATTAGATTGAGATATCAATACGATTGTAAAATTTTTCTTTTCCTTTTATTCATGTATCTCTTGTATTATAATTACAGTGTAATGAACATTGAATGTAATAGAGAAAAACAGAAAACTTCCACAAAAGCTTTACGATCTCCTCTTTCCTTCCGCCTATCTTTGCTTCTCTACGTCTTCTGACAATGGCACACACGCTGCCAGCACAGCTGCGGGTGCTTTTGTGAAGAATGCCAGCGCGCTCGGTAATGCCAAAGGCACGGCCGCAGGCATAGCGCCTCTTGCGCATTTGGCAATCTACCGGGTTTGCTATATTAGGGGGTGCCTTGAGGCCGACATATTAGCTGGGTTCGATGCGGCCATCGAGGATGGTGTCGATGTGATTTCCCTCTCTGTTGGAAGAGATTCCTCTCCGTTCTTCGACGATGCGATTGCAAAAGGTTCATTTGCCGCCATCCAAAAGGGCATCTTCGTGAGCAGCTCCGCGGGGAATAGGGGCCCATACAACCACTCATTGTCAAACGAGGCAACGTGGCTTCTCAACGTGGGAGCCAGCACCATAGACCACCGCATAAAGGCCACGGCGCGGCTGGGGAACGGGAAGGAGTTCGATGGGGAAACCTTGTACCAACCGCAAGACTTCGATTCAACGTTACTTCCCCTGGTTGATCCAGGACTAAACGGAGATGACACCTCGGCCCTTTGCCTTCCCGGATCACTAAAAGACCGCTCGGACCTCAAAGGAAAAGTGATCGTGTGCTCCGTAGACTACGGCGGTGTTGCGCGAGTTGACCAAGGTCAAGAGGTCAAGGATGCAGGTGGTGCGGCCATGATCCTCGTGAACAGTCCTCTGGAGGGAGCCACCACCCTTGCCGATAAACATGTCCTACCCGCTGTCCATGTAGGATATGACGTGGGGAGAGAGATCAAGATCTACCTAAACACCACCTCAGCGCCAAACGCCACGATCCTATTCAAAGGCGCTGACATCGGGAGTTCGGTCGCCCCGGTTGTAGCATCCTTCTCTTCCCGCGGCCCCAACTACCAAAGCAAAGGCATCCTCAAACCGGACATCATCGGCCCGGGTGTGAACATTCTCGCTGCCTGGCCAGTTAGTTTAGACAATTCTACGTACGATGAGCACTCATTCAACGTGATCTCCGGGACCTCCATGTCCTGCCCCCACCTCAGTGGTGTGGCGGCATGCTCAAGAGCGCACACCCCGACTGGTCTCCAGCGGCCGTCAAGTCCGCCATCATTACCACTGCCTCCACCTCCAACACGAAGGGCCAACCCATCTTGGACCAGTCGCTCAATCCAGCAAACATATTCACCACTGGCGCAGGACATGTCAACCCATCAAAGGCTGTTGACCCGGGTCTCATTTACGACATCGAACCGCAAGATTACATTCCTTACCTTTGTGGGCTCAACTACACCGACTCCGAAATCGAGCTCATAGTTAAAGAAAAGGTCACATGCTCGAGCACTGGGAGCATACCCTATTACCAGCTCAACTATCCATCGATCAGCTTGAGCTTTGACTGTACGGTGACGAAGTTTAACGTGACGAGGAAGGTGAGGAACGTCGGACCTGCTAACTCGTCTTACAGGTTGGTTATCGACCCCATCACGGGTCTCAACTCAATTGGCTTGTACCCGAGTAATCTAGAGTTCACGAAGGTGAACGAGACAGCGAGTTTCAGCGTTGACTTCACAAGGAATAAGACGGCGACCCCGCCCCTTGCTCAAGGGGCGATCACATGGGTATCTGCTAAGCATTTAGTTCGAACCCCTGTCGCCGTTGTCTTTTAGTCATCGCAAGGAGTGTATGTAATTTCTAGATTCTTCTGACGTAAAGTTGATAAATTTCAAACACAACAATCTAGTTAAAGAATGTTCCGTATAAAATTCATTGTATATGTATCGTAAACGGATAAACTCGTCTACACATGAATAATAAATGTGTTATGTGCATCTTATTTTTTAAACCCATTTATGACACGATTATACATGATTAAGTAAATAGGTTGATATCAACAGAATTTGACGAGTTTAGAGCTAATTGGATGCAACTACAGTTAAAATGTTGTGTATTTGTTATGCTGCAACCACATTAAGAAGATATGTAACTTGTGTGTTCGGCAATTGATAAGTTCTAAAGTTGGTAATATGTAACTTGTGTGTTTGGTAATTGGTAAGTTCTAAAGTTGATATAGGTGAGGCAACATTTCAATTACAACTTTGGAGGTATTTGTGTTGACACCTAAATTTTGTTTAGGTATTTTAAATTAGGGCTTAGTTCTTATTTACATCCATTAATCTTTATTTTCTTTTTGTTTGACCTTTTTTCGGATAATAAATAATAATAATAACCAAAAAAGAAAAATAATAAAAACAAAAAGAAGCAGTAGCCCAAGGGGGGATGGGCCAGGCTGGGCCTTTGAGCCCAGCCCCTTCCCCTTTTCCCTTTTATCCCCGCACGGGCCCCCAGGGCCCAGCCTGGCCCTTCCCTAGGTCCGGCCCTCTTCTCTTGCTTGTCTTCTTCCTCAAGTTGTCTTCTTCCCCGTTCGGATGAGCAGCACGCGCCGGAGGCCGGACGCGCGTGATGCCGGAATGGAGAACGAGACAGTGACATACGACGTAGCAGGCGGAGGGGACGCGTCTTCAATGCGAGGCAGCCTAGCTAGAGCCGCCTCGATGGATAAGACGCCGGTTCGGCTGGCGGAGGCCGTTCGGTGTGCGAAGGACCAGCGGCCGGACCTCCGTCGACCGGCCTTCCCCTCACCTCGAGAGAGTTGGTGGTCGCGGTTGGAGCCTCGGTGATTGGCGGCGATGGTTTGCGGCGACGGTTGGCTGGACGAGACGTTGGTCTGGGTAGGTTGCGGTGGCACCGGAGAAATCAAGCAGCTAGGTTACACCGTTCGTCGCCGTCGTCGAGTCGCGCAGGGGAACCGAGGCGTTAGCGGAGCCAGGTCTGGCGCGGGACACCTCGAGCTAGAATTTCGCCCGTTCAGGTCATGAACTGGGTTGGACGTGGATCGCAAACCGGGTAGTGTTTTTGGGCGTAACGGGCCGGGTCTAGACCAGCTGATCCTTGGGCCGGCCTGTTTTCATTTTGTTCGGGCTTTGTTTTTTTTTTTAAAAAAAGGGGTATACTAGGCCGCGAGCCAACCCGGTCCGTCGATTTCAACGAACCAGTTGGTCCCAACCCGGAATCCGACCCCAGCGTTTTTTTAAATATATAACATTATATTATAATAATAAATAATATTTTAATAATAAATAATAGTTTATTTTCCAAAAATAAATAAAATAAAAAATATCCCATATTTTCCTAAAAGGTCCAAAAAAATCTTTAAAAAGCCAAAAAATGATTTATATTTTCAAAAGAAGATCAAAAATCCAAAAAATGCTTTTTATGTTTAAAAATAATAGAAAAGACCAAAAAAATGCTTTCCCTCCATAAAATGCATGAAAAATCCTTTGAAAGTCCAAAAAGTCTTCCCGTAGGAATAATAAGAATCAAAGTCCAGGTTGGTTGGTGAGCCTAGTGATAGGAGACTATCTAGCTTGGTTCGGAGAGCACTTGTTGGGTTAAAGATTTTTTTGTTGCTAAATGTTACGGCCTAAATGCTGAACTATTGACCCTACTTCTTTGGATGGGTGTTCACCCCAAAGTGTTCCCGGACTGCATGCATACATCCGTAAGTAACTTAGTGCAACATGGCAAATTTCATTGAGAGGAATCAGCAAAGAAAAGAAAGAGGGTTCCAAACCTATCAACTCGTAACAAGTTGCTGGATCGAAGTAGGACATTCTCCTTTTTTCACTTCGAATCGAATTCGAAACCGGCGTGAGGCTGCTGGATGCTTCTGATCAATAGAACAGGAAGAGGAGCCAAAAATCAAAACCAGAAAAATGTTCGTCGATTCTTTCTTTGTCGAATTCTCACCCATCCAACTTCCTTATGATTCTCTTCCAGAAAGAAGTCAATTCTTCTTGGACGAGGATCTATCGTTCTTCATTCTATTCATATTGCAGTTAAGAGAAAAAAAGTCCCCAAGGCAACCACTTGTGTCTTTCTTGGATATGCTCAGTCCTGGTTAAACAAGATTAGGGATAAAAAAGACGTTAGTGATTAACTAGTGTAATTAAATCCCTGAACTTAGTATTTCTGGTTGTGCATGAGCAAATATTCCTTCCAATATTTCGCTTGGATTTCTAATTGACCCACCCCAAATTGATTAGTGGTGACTCCTCAACTTATAGGTAAAAAAAATAATAAACCTTTAAGTTTGGAATTGATGTGCTTGGGAGTGCCCAGGCTAAGCCTAATAGATCTAGCTAAACCATTAGCGTCTATAGGCCCACCCTAATCGGGGGCGCCGAAAAAGAGGTCACGACAATTTGTACTAGATCTTATAAAAGCCACAAGCACATATTTTCACAATAAAAGTTATTACAGGAAAGTTGTATCAAATATGTTTAATTCATTTCTCCATATTTATACATGAGAGCTCTTTTGATACTTGTTGTTCAATAAACTGTTCAAGTTCATGTTTGAGTCCAACGTTACGATGATTAATGACCGAGTCAAGCTCGATCAACCAGAGGAAATTGACAAGAGGATAAAAGTTTCTATAAATAAGAACTCCTCTTTCATATATACTAGTTCTAAGCTCACGCCATATATGAACATTTGCCTTTATCTAGCTTCTAAAGTAATCTTAAATAATATCAACCAACAATTAACTCCTTGGATAAATGGTAAAACAATTGGGACGCACTTTAAGAAGCGCGAAGTCTCAAATGCGATTTTTACTATGCGATCAATTGGATTTAGGCGACAAAAAGAAAAGGTAATATCTTATGAATCTCTATTCTCAATGGAGGTTGCATACCTTTCTTCAATTTGGGAAGGTGGATTTAGTCTTACCTACAAAGGCTGCATAAAGAAAAAGCAAAGCTCAAACCCAACAAGTCTGGCATCAACACGGTCTGGTGATGGCCGTCGGGGAAAATGAAAATAATAGAAAAAGAAAAAAAAGATAATAAAAATTTCAAAAAATAATCATATATTATTAAAAATTGTTCATGTTTTTATCAACGGTATCATGTAAGATAGCCAGTGTATATATCAATGATTTCTAGCTAAATTGATTGGATAAACTCAATTAAAAAACCATAAAAAAAAAGTTTATGACTTAATTAGCAAAATTTAAATATAGTACAAAATTATCAAAATATAGTAAGTTTAGGGCTTTTTTGATAATTTTCCTCAGCACAAATGTCTCGTTCCTGGGATTGCTCTCATCTGGCTCGCCATTCTTGCGGTAACCGCTCTTGTTTCGCTTTTCCCATGGCCTTCATCGATTAAGTTGCTTCTCTGTACTCTTCCTAACATTGCTCGAGAGACTTCTCCCCATGAAACCCACCTTGTAAGATATTATAACGTACATGCACAAATTTTAAGTGCAATAATATGAATTGGGGTGGGAATAGCGGAAAGGGATGTGGCTCTTGGATGATTTGTGCAAATTTCTTAAAATTGACTTAAGCGCATTATTTTTTTTTAAGGTTTTGGTTTCAATATCCAGACCTATGGTAAAGTTGTGTTAAAGTCATAACAGGCTATAGAGTTTTGTCTTCCCTCTTCTCAATTTTGGATGAATTTTACGATTTCTCTTTAGCTAGAAGCTTTGTATTTGGCGAAGAGTGATGCAGCTCTTGGCTGTTATTCTAGCAAATGTCCTAAAAAAGCTATGTCATTATTTGTTTGTACTGTGATAGAAAAGCATACTTGTGATAGAGATGTGCCATGTCTCGACTTGGATGATTATTTATCCTCTTCTCCTTGAGACAGGTCCGAATCGATCCATAAAACTACATTTGGGAGAAGATGTTGCCCTAGTTAATGGCACAACTACATTTTGACCCAAAAAAAAGAAAGGAAAAAAATGGCACAACAACATAAGTGAGATAAGTTCATACGTATTTCTTTAATTTTTGTCTTTTCATATTTGAGCATTCGAACTTTCCATCGATCATCAAGGATATTAAAATCTTTTGATTCATATATCATCGTACTTGATTTTTCTTTTATACTATAATTGAGTTTTGCACCAGAAAACATTTCGTATATTGTCTTTACCGAAAAAAAAAAAAAAAAAACATTTGAGTAGCTATTCAAAGTGTCAAAAAAAAAAAAAAAAAAAAAAAGAAGAAGTGCTCTCAATCTTCAAGCATACTATCCTCCTTCCACTAGTGAAAGCAGTTTGATCGAGGCGAACAGAATCAAGAAGATCTGCTCCCGATCTTTTAGCTATAATGGAAGTAATACGAACCTGCATAATATGTTGCAGCAAGAAATATGCCTAAAATCACTCATTTTAGTGGAATTAGGCACCTTAAGAAATAACAAAGATCTTGTCAGGTGAACCCACTGAAGGTATTCGTGTTTGTTGAATTGTTGATCTAATTTCTAGAAACTTCAAGGTTGATATTAGCTAGAAAAGACAAGAAAAATCCTTTAAAAAAAAATCTAGCTTAGGTGGCAAAGAAAAGTGTAGAAACATAAATGTAGAATTCTCTAAAAGAAAAATGGCTAAACTACAATCTAGAATTTCCTAGATGCAGCATTCTATATAAATCTAGAATGTTGTACTTAGTTGGTGAAGCACCCTATAAATAGGAAAGGAGGGAGAGCTTAGAAGACCAAAAAAGGTAACAAGCTCCTCCCCTTCCTTTGTACAACAACTAAATATAAAAAAAAACTTTCTTTTGTTCCTTGTACTTTTCTTCTTCCACTCTCTTTTGCACATTTTTATTATTACTTTGCATTTGCCCACTTTGTTCTTAGTTCTTTTGCTCTCTTGATAATTCACATACAAAACACACCCTTGCACACACATTAAACACACGCTTCCGCAAACACCAACAGTGTTCTTTCCTCTCAAATCCCTCTAAAGATCCAATTCCTCCCCATCTTCAACAATTAAATGTAGTGCTTCTAGTTTTGTCAACTTTGCAATGGAAGAGCAAAGATGCTCTACATCTTCACTTCTCAGCTTTGAGATACCTAGCCTTTGTAAATCTACCAGTGTCCCGAGTTCTTTTAGCAACCGTTTTCTTTCTCATTTCTCTCCCCTCACTGATTTTAGCTCTATCATGCATAGTTTTTGCAATGATCTCAAGTGTCCTAATGCTAATAAAACCTTCACACCAAGCTTTGGTTTACTACCTGCATCTGAACTTTTGTCACACCTGTATACTAACATATGGCGAAGTTTTGTTAGCTTCAAAATATTATTTGGCAGTTCATGCACGAGGATATTTTTGAGATCCAAGGTCTCCAGATGTGCAAGATCTTTTATGCCCGATGGAACTTTCCTTATGTTGGTACCCCTTAAACTTAGGTACCTAAGATTTTTCGACTGGAGAATCTTTTTAGGAAAGAATTCAAAGAAACACGATTTTCTTCCTCCTCGGTCAAATGTCTTTGAATATGTAGCACCTTAAGCCTCTCAACCTTCTTCAACAGTTCTTTCAAGGATTTTGGATACACCTTTTAGAAGAAATGTAGGGAGCGAAGTCGTTTGATCGATGTGTTCTTATTTATTTCACGCATAGGTTTGTGAAAGGACAGGTACCGTACATTATCAGGCAATCCTTCTTCCGAGTGGGTAACAATCATCACAATCCCTTCATCTTTTGAATTGGAAATAATGAGTTGATGCTGAAGGTTGTGAACACGGCAGGTTTTGACCCTCCCATAACTTGTTTTCTTTCCCCAAATTACATGACGTTCTAATAGCTTTTGCAGAGTTGTCATTGGATTTTCCGAGACTGGATCATGCTTAGTAAATCCTTTTGCCATCCATAGCCGCATCATAGTGGAGCACCTTATGGGATGATCTAACGGGAAGATGCTCAAGTAAAAAATATAAGCACGGACATCGAGAAGGTGGTCCATGCGTAGAGTTATCGTTTTTCCATATGGGCCAACTTTGTGCCCTCTGGATAGTAGTTTTTCCTCAATCCCGTAACTCAAATTTTTTCCATCGAACAGCATAGAGTCACCTGCAACATCATCATCTTTATTATCATTCAAATGCCTACACGTCGGCAGAATCGTGAGTGGCAATCCTTGGCATCTTCTTAACATACGCTCAAAATCAAGTTCAGGGATATCCTGGCGGGAAATATTTCGGTGAAATAGAGAATGAGAATCATTCTCAAAAAGGAAAACAAGCTCGAAGTCGTGGAAAAAATATTTTAGACTCTGTAGCCCAGACATGGAGCGAGATAGGCTCTTGTCACGAGTTGTGACAAGCACGCTCGGACCAGTTTCATTTAATTTATTCTAGAGGAAAATGAACACATTCTCTTTGCCTGCATCATCCAAGACGAGAACCCAGCTGAACCTTTGTTGGAAAGCATCTTCAAGTTTAACCGAGTCTTCTTATTTGTTTAGCCCCTCCTCAATCAAATTCCACATCGTTGCATTTGCTTTCATGAGCGCTTCCCCTATGTTGTCAGCAAACTCACAAGATCTTAAATCATCGATCCATACACAGTATTGGAAGCAAAGACTTACCGTTTGGTCATGAAGCACGGCGCCCACTAGACTAGTCTTGCCTACTCCTTGTGCCCCGTGGACGAAAATCACTTTCGATAAAGTTCTCTTTGTTAGCCATTGGACCAGCTGGTCCATCGGCTCTTTGATACCCGCTAATGCATCTGTCTTCTCACTTAAGGCATTAACCGATGACCCAATGCTAGCCCACTGGAATGGGCTTGGTTGCCAGGTAATCTAAAATGAGCCTATATGGGACTAGTTCTCCCAAGATTATTTTTCGTATGTCTTTAGCGTTTTATTGATATATCTTGATTTCTCTGCAAGAGTCTCGTCTCTATATCTGTGTCGAAGGTAGAAATTAAGACCTCTCCACCTCCCCTTGGAATTACGTCGCTTCATGTCCTCGATAGCGTCTTGAAAGTCATAGAGAAATTTCCATGCCCATTTTGAGTTATTCATCGATGACCTCCTTTGAGTAGGCTTTCGCGAGAAGATCTTCGATCTGCTTGATCAAGTGAGGTCGTCAAGTTCATCTTCAACAAATTTAGCAAGTTTCAATTATTTTTGCCATTCTTCCCATACAGCAGGAATCAGCAGCCCTAGACCACCCAACATTGAGGTGGGATCCATTTTCCCCTCCTCTGGTTGGATCAGAGAAAGAGAGAGGGAGAGGATGTAGTCACCGATGGAACTGGCCTAGCTGGGCTATTTCTCCGAGCAAGTATTGATACAGACGAATCTTTCACAATGGGGACTATGGGGGAGACGAAATCCCTAGAAGGGGATTCTAGATGGGGATTTCGAGGGAGAGACTTTTTATTAATTGGAGGTGGCTTGATAGTGAAGGAGGAAACCTTCTTCTTTGGGCTCTTTTGGCCCCCCTCCCTTCCTCATTATTTATGCTCTCTCCTCTCATCTCAATGTCGCTCGCATTAGGAAGGGTACCGACACTACACAGCCAGCAAAGAGAGAGAGAGAGAGGGGGGGGGCTTTCAAAGGGCAAAAGTAGAAGTTTGGGTCAAATTTGCTTGTGTGAATTTTTTTTTTACACCTTGGTGGATATGGCCATGTAATTTAATGTAAGAGAAAGTGCTACGTGGAAACCATCCAAGATTAGAAGAGAAACTATTTATTTTTTAAATCCTATTCTAGACGTTGATTTTCTTGATTGTTCTTATTATCCCTCTCTTTTAAATACCATGTCGGAAGTCCCTTCCCAAGCAAAGTCATTACATAGAAGTCATTTATTATATGTAGATCAATTGATATATATTCTTTTGTTTGTTATGTCGAATTAATTCCATAAAAAGAATCATCTGTGACATGCTCAAAATAGGATAGGTCACATCATTCAAATTGTTTGTTTTAGCTTTTGATATTATTATTTTTGTTTGTCGCAAGGTGCCAAATAACACGCTTGCTTTCATACTGGTATTGAAAGAAAATTGTAAGATCATGGATGGTACTTGTTGATAATAGTTCAACTAAATAAGATACTTTAAGATTAACCTAATATTTCGACCCCCCCAAAAAAAAAAAAAAAAAGCTTAACTTGATAAGAATGATCTAGATAGGGGAGATAAATGATTTTTATCACCTTCGAACATGGGTGAGAAATTTGCTGCATTCGTCGGTATATATAAATTATAATTGTGTTCAAGAGGATTTATGGGCATTGTGGCCCGACCTCATATAGGCACAAAAGCTAGGTTTTATCGGAGATCATTATTGATTTACTTGGACTCTAAAGCCATTTTGTGATCCTCTTTTCAATAAAATTTTGGATGAATGTGATTCTTTGCTACTTCTTGGGATATATCTTGATTCGTTCATGGAGATTGGAAGATCAAATTACATTATCAAATATATAGAACTGAAAACTTTTAGACTTAGTTGTATTTATAAATAAAGGTTTTGGACTAAAAACATTCGATTAATTGCATCAGTTGAAAGATTTAAGATTTCATTGCGTTCCTTATATAAGACTTAATAGATGTGTGCGATTTTTCTCCAAAACTTCTTAATGATGAAAACTAGCTAAGAGCCCCCTATTTTGCTTTGGCTTGTCATTAAAAATAGAGCTGTTCATTTGTAAAACACAGTATTCTCATCAAAACATACAATTAATCAATCGTTAATGTAGTAATATTTTTAACAATAAGAAGTTAAAATAATACTAGGAAGATGATGATGAACTTTTATCAAGTTGTATCAGTCTTTTTAAGTAACAGTGAACGGTTAGTTATTAAAAGATAGTATTGTCCTGCAAAATTAATTGTGTAATCTGGTTTGGAAATATGAACCATCATGTCCAAAAATCTTTTAAATAGCGTCCATTAACATATGCATGCAAAATAAGTAAGTTTTAACATCAAATTTTGCATAGGTAAAAAAATCTAAAATCTATAGAAATTCAGAAAAAAAAAAAACAAACAAAGCAAAACTTGGTTTAAAAATAAATTGCTTCAATGCTTTAATTTAATAAAAAAAAATAACAATGTGTTTTTGTTTGTTGGTGGCAGGAGTCTCTACCAAACCAACCACCCGCAAAATTTCCATGTGTCAAGAGAGTTTGAGATGATGCTAAAAAAATTCGCTTATATCTTCTTTAAATTGAAAAGTAAGGAGAATGACTAATTTAAAAAAAAAAAAACGGAAATTAATTTCTACTGCTATTGAAAAATAATTTGTAAGATCATGGATGGTACTTGTTGACAATAGTTCAACTAAATAAGATACTTTAAGTTTAACTTGATATTTTGACCCAAAAAAAAAAAAAAAGCTTAACTTGATAAGAATGATCTAGATGAGGGAGATAAATGATTTTTATCACCTTCGAACATGGGTGAGAAATTTTCTGCGTTTGTCAGTGTCGCGACCTACCCTCGAGGGAAGGGAATATATTTAGGGGTATTGTCTAAAGAATGGGCTTAAGACCCATGATTAGGCGCGGGCTCTCCCAAGCTTATACCCGCATGATTTAGGGACATTTTTTAGAAACTTTGCACAAAGGAGTCGCCACTAGGTCAACTAGAAACCAAGTGAAGCACGGGAATATGCCACACTTCCTACACAACCAAAAAATTTGGGATCGAGGACTTGATTATACTAATTGACCAATTAGTGTCATTTCGGTACATAATTTTGTTCATTTTAGAAAAAAAGATTTTTTTTCAAGCAATTTGGATTGATTTTATACTTATCTACTAATATACGAGGTGATCATGCGGGTATGCAACTATTAAAATAACAATTAACCAAGGAAAATGTTTAAATAAATTGCATGGGAGAGCAAATATTTAACATTAAGAAAAAGATAAATGCCAATCTTAATTGGCTTAAAGGGATCAAAACAACATAAGTATACAAACAAGGGTAATTATCTTTGAGAGCAATCGAAACCCTAAGATAGAATCCTAAAGGTTTACTCAATTTTTTTAGCATAATTTTAGAGTTAAGAAACTTTCCATTTTTGAGAAAACAACTCATAAAGTCTTTTTGTAAAAAAAAAATTTCAAAAGAAAATTTGAATTTCTTGACATTTTTTCAATTTTCAATTATTTATTTATTTATCTATTTTTCTAATTTTTTATCTTTTAATTTTTATTTTTTATAATTAAAAAAAAAACTCGAATTTTCAATATTTTCTTTTAAAAAATTCAATTTTTTAATGTTGTCTTAAAGTTGTTGAACTTTCGGAAAAGTTTTTGAATTTATATTTTTTTCGATTTTTTTTTAGTTTTTTAATTTTTTTAATTTTTTAATTATTTTTTTTTTTTTGTCCTTTCCCTGTTTGTCCTATTTACTGCACTCTCCCTCCCCTTTTCAGCGACTCCTATTCTCGAAGCCACTTTCTCTCTTTTCTTTTTCTCTTTTTTTTTTCCTTTTCTTTTCCTTTTATTTTTCTTTTGCCTTTTGGTCGTCTTCTTCTTCGTGCGTCCTCTGCACGCCGGACGCTCCTTCTACGCCTTCCCCAAACTTCACCCAGACAGCAACACCAACATAGCAACCAGCGACCCTTCCACCGCCGAACCGCCACCGTTTGTCTATCGGTTGTCCACTCGGACCGCGACGACCACCGTCGGCCACAAACGCCGCCCGCCAAACCATTTTCGAGCACAAAACCCCTCGGCTCAAGAATACACGATTGCTCCACGAAAATTGTATGAAATCGCAATGGGAACATAAAAGGCGGGCACGGTCCGACGTATATAAGAGCAAGCACGAACCAAACCGAGATTCGGGTTTCTCAGTTCTCTCTGGGACATTTTGTCAAACACATGAGGTACGCTACTATAACGAGGGGTTTTTGGCTCAACGAAGCTCGAACCATAACGGGATCTTCGACACACGACAAACAAGACATCGGAAACAAAAAGTAAGGCGATGCAGGCCGGAGCTTGCGTGAACTGAACGGCCATGAGCTCCGGCCTCGGTGTACCCGAGAAAGAGAGCACACACAAAGGCCCGGGGGACTTACTTGGTTCGGGTGGGGCGCGGTGGCGGACGGCGGCTCTCGGGCGGACGATCGACGATGGCGAAGCTTTCCTTCGAGCTCTCTCTCCCCTTCGGGTCGTCCTCTCCTCTCTCGCTCTCCCTCCCTCTCGGTTTCTCTCTCGGTTCCTCTCGCTCCTCCTCGGCTCTCTCGGTTTCTCACGGTTCCGGAAGAAGGGCGTCGGGGAGCCGGATTCCGTGCACGGTCGAGCCTCTCTTTGGCTCTCCACCCTCTCTTGAGTATTTCTCTCGCTCCAGCTCTCACCCTCGAGCACCTCCCTCGCTCAAGCTCTCTCCGTCTCTTCGGTCCCCCCGCTTCTGTTCTGTTCTCCCTGTTTTCTCTGCCTTTTCGACCGTTCGGCACGCGCGCGTGCCCTCGGCTGATCAACCAGCGGAATCTGCCAGCCGGCTTTGACCTGAAGATTGCGCCGCTCGCCCGCCCCCCTGCGGATCGTGCTGTCCCCTGCAGCCGCTCCTCCCTGCTCTGGCGTCTGATTTCTGCCTTTGTCTTCGCAGGTTCCCCGTGCAGAAAACGGCTGACGGAGAAGACAACTGTGCGGGCCGGGCCGGAGGGAAGAAGAGGGCTGGGCTGCGCGAGGGGAAAAGAAAAAAGAAAAAGGAAAAGAGAGAGGCTGGGCCCAGGCCCACGCGGCTTTGCTTTTTTTTTTTTTTTTTTTTTTTTTAAGGAAAATTAAGAATTAAAATTTTTGATTTTATATATATACTTTTGAAAGATAAAAATTATGTGTCAACAGTTGGTATATAAATTATAATTGTGTTCAAGCGGATTTATGGGCATTGTGGCCCTCAAATAGGCACAAAAGCTAGGTTTTATCGAAGATTATTATTGATTTACTTGGACTCTCAAGCCAATTTGGATCTTCTTTCAATAAAAATTTGGATGAATGGGATTCTTTGCTACTTCTTGGGATATATCTTGATTCATTCATGGACATTGGAAGATCAAATTACATTATAAAATATATAGAACTGAAAACTTTTAGACTGAGTTGTATTTATAAATAAAGGTTTTGGACTAAAAACATTCGATTAATTCCATCAATTGAAAGATTTAAGATTTCATTGCGTTCCTTATATAAGACTTAATAGATGTGTGCAATTTTTCTCCAAAACTCCTTAAGCATGAAAACTAGCTACGAGCCCCCCTGTTTTGCTTTGGCTTGTCATTAAAAATAGAGTTGTTCATTTGTAAAACACGGTATTCTCATCAAAACATACGATTAATCAATCGTTAATGTAGTAATATTTTTAACAATAAGAAGTTAAAATAATACTAGGAAGATGATGATGAACTTTTATCAAGTCGTACAGTGAGCGGTTCGTTATTAAAAGATAGTATTGTCCTACAAAATTAATTGTGTAATCTGGTTTGGAAATGTGAACCATCATGTCCAAAAATCTTTTAAATAGCGTCCACTAACATATGCATGCAAAATAAGTAAGTTTTAACATCAAATTTGCATAGGTAAAACAATCTAAAATCTATAGAAGTTCAAAAAAAAAAAAAAAAACAAAACTTGGTTTAAAAATAAATTGCTTCCATGCTTTAATTTTTAATAAAAAAAATAACAATGTGTTTTTGTTTGTTGGTGGCAGGTGTCTCTACCAAACCAGCCACCCGCAAAATTTCCATGTGTCAAGAGGGTTTGAGATGATGCTAAAAAATTCGTTTATCAGGAAAATATCTTCTTTAAATTGAAAAGTAAGGAGAATGACTATTTTTTTTTTTTAAATAACGGAAATTAATTTCTACACTCTCTCGTGGCGCACCATCCTTTACCACACAGTGTATCTTCTCTGTAAACATCATTCATGCGTTGCCACCGCCGTGCCACCGCTATTGCTAGCCACCATATGTCGTTGAACCACCGCCGCCACCACGTCATCACCATCTCCTTCGTCATCCACAGTCACCTTCAATCAAAAATGAAATAAAAAATTCCAGCCACCATAGAATTTTCCTTTTTTTCGCAGCCCCTCTCATTGCCATCATCATCTTCTACCGTCAACCATCCAAGACCCCGCCACCATCGACCATCGCTTGGAACCGCCATCAAGAATCCTTAGCCACCACCAACTACAATGCCACGGGTAATGAACCTTCACCTCGACCTGGAACTAATCCTTTGACTGCCTCAAACATCGCTAGAAACAACCAACGAAGCAATTTCATGGCCATCATCTTTGGGTTGTGATCCGATTTGAGGCGTTAGGCATCGCTGTGCAAATCATATAAGAACGAAGGAGAAAAAGGGAAGGACAAAATAGAGGAAATGGGAATTTGTAAGTTGGACGCCAAAAGTTGAGAAAATTTCCGAACCCATATATCAACATAAGTGCGAGGCTCAATTCACGCCGCCTTTGTATCAAACATTCTGCTTTTGATCCAATTACTGACACCAACAAATTCATTACAATCTTAAACTTCTTATCTAACGTTTTGAGAAAAATCAAATTCCTGCATTTAGTTCAACACAGTCAAGGAAAATAAGAATGTCGATTAGATTCCACATGACATATAAATTTTCTCATAAAGTGTGCAATTAGATCGCCTAATAATAAGGAAAAGCACACTAGAGGTTCCAAATCTATTGTGCAGCAGTCAGGTTAGTACCACAAATTTTCAATTGCTTATTTAAGCTCCTAACTTTCAAATTTTGTTCATAGGAGTGACTCTAACTACTTGGATCGTTTGAATTGGAAACATGGCATTATTTTAATGATAAAATCGTTGTTGCGCTTTTAAATAATGCCACTTCAGCTATGCTTGGACTTACTGTTACGTTAGCCAGAATAAGAGAGATGCTCACGACATCGGTTTACACATTTCAGCAAACAGCTAGCGAACCAGCTTGAGAGGAAAATATTGACTGCTTTTAGAACCCGAACTCAAGTTTGGACTTAAAAGAAATCATCACGAGAACAACCGAAATCAACAACAACACCCAGCTCAAACCCAGCATGCGTATGGGCTTAAGGAAACCAAGTCTCGGCCTTGCTTCGATCAAAACAGCGCGGAATAATAGGGATTCACGAAAACGACCGTCGAATCGTGGAGTTCCCTACCCGACTCGGAGACGGCGGCAAGCGGGCCAGCTCATGACAAATCAGGCTATGGCCCAGGCGAAGAGAAAGAAAAGGGAAAGAAAGAGGCTGGGTTGACATGCTCCCAGCCTGGTCTCATTTTTCCCATTTTCCTTTCTTTTTTTTTTTTTTTTTTTGTAACTAATTTCTTTAAATAATTTTTTTAATTTTTTTTTCTTTTGATGACAAATTTTTTTGGATTTTTTTTTCAAAAAAATCATTTAATATGCGTGCAAAAATGAAAACACAATACCTTTTAATGATTTTTTTTTTTTTTTTTTTTTAGCGACTAATTCCTAATTTTGTATGTGATTAAGTCCTAAATAAAATGATAAAATTTAGATATCAACATGTCTAAGTTTCAAGATCTCAACAGGCAATTCAGACATTTGTGTGTCTAAGGTCTAAAGTCTCTAAGTTTTGAAGCTTCCGATAGAACTTGGAACTGTACTTACCTTAGTGTACCTGAAACTTGGATACCTCATGTAACACCAATCAGCAACTTGAGCAAGGAACCTTTTTAAAGGGGTCGCTAGCATATCCAAAACATCGAGCAGTTTCATATCACTAGAACTTTATTCATAAATGGTCTCTCCATCCCAAACATATATAAAGAAAGAAGTTGAGACAAGGACTAGTTCTGTTGCGCAGCTTGCAGGGTTTTCTGTAACAACAGGCAACGGACTCTGTCTGGCCATTCACGATTTTCTTCTTTGGTTATTTGTGCAAAGCCCTAATTGGTCAACTTTGAAGTGACAATGCCGCTCAGAAAATCATGGATGCGGCAATACTTGATAGTTCCATCCCTTCGTCTAGCAGCCACCTCTAAGAGGCTTCTGCTCCACAGCTCCATAAAGTCGCCCTTAGCAACTTCTTCGACGGTCTTTCCTTCTTTCTTTTCAACAAATCCTTCCGCAACCCATAACCGAATCAGTCTCTTACGCTTAAGGGGCCGACCCTCAGGAAATAAACTTAAGTGCAAGAGGCAGGATTTCAGGTAGGACGGCAGATCATTAAAGCTAGGCGAAAGAACTCTGTCCAAGTTTTTGAGTTTGTCGTTGCAGTCAATCTCTGTTCCCAGACTGCGACGAACCAATTCCCATTCATCTATTCTGTGCTTGTTTTTCGTAGCCAAAATGTCACACCCTAAAACCACAAAGAATGGGAATGACACGGCCATCCTTCTTTACAAAAGAGGCAGCCTCAAACACAACCAACAAACTGATATTAACTTATATATATATATCAAACCATATATATCAGATAAACCAACAAATTGGTTGCAACATCAGAATTTCTATAATCCACCAAAAGAGAAAAGAGATATACGTTTAAAAACTCAGACGATCCAACTACTAGTAAGTATCATTTGCACAACTTCCTTAAACCATACCAAAAACAAAATAGAACTCCCCAAAAGTTCCCACCGACTACGCACTCGCTCTATTCGCCGCTAGCTGAGGAACCTGAAAAGATTAAAAGAGGAATGGAATGAGCAACCACAGCTCAGTGAGTAGTATATATCTTCTAAGCAGATCGAACAACCACTATGCATGTATACAAAACAATACCAAATTCCATAATGCCAATTCAATATATAAAATACAAATCGAATCATATAAAAGTTATTTCTCATCATCAAAGCTTTATACTAATATGGAAAACTCATTTAAATCGCCAATCAAGTATCAATGGTCGAATCCATTGAATAATCTCCATCAAAAACACATATCAATGGTCTATCCATTGATCAATCTTTTGCTCAATAACTAACCATGGTCACGACACAATGCCTTGTGACAAGGCAACCAAGATTCTCCCCTTGGTAAGGTCTCCACTTATAAAGCCGGTGGCTAGACCCAGAAAGATATCCTAAACCTAGTATGCATACCCCAAAAACCCCTCACTGGGTTCACAGTCATATTGAGCATAAATAACCATTCTCCAATATCAGAAATCCAATCCAAAAATCAATATCTTAAACCAAACAAATAACATTTTGCAACATAGCCCATCATCCATTTCATACTCGTTTCTCAAATCATCATAAATCTTTCCAGAAATCAGTCGCAAAACAATTTCATATATGTTTCTCCACAAACCTTGTATAACATGCTTTTCAAAGATTCACAATCAACCAAAGGGTAGCAATTGCTCGATCTGGCTTTTATGCAATAAAAATGCTCTTCTCAATTCAATATATATATATATATATACTTCAAGACATGATTTTATAAAACCAAAGAATATATAGTACCACTCACCTTGTCGTCTATAACCAAACGACGAACAATACTCATATCATCGAACTCAAAGCCCTATCAAATAACCGAAGAATAATATTAAAATTTATTCTATCTCGACTAAAAAATGACTAAGTTACACCTTAACTCTAACAAAAAGACTTCTGCTCGCTAACAAATCGCATAACCAAAGCGATTGTTCAAGCCATTCGCAATATGAAGTTTAAGCGCAAAACTTGATCAAGCCTTAACTTTTTCTTCCGAACCCCGATCTGAACGTACTTATAGTCAATAGAGAGCCCTTGACACATATTACAAGAATCTCAACTTGGCCATCCCAAAATCAAGCCGAAAAATGACAAAATATGGGCCCAAAGCTGCTGGACGCGTACTATTCACTGCGCGCAAGAAACTTTGAAATTTTGTTTCGGACAAACCATAAGCTCAAATCACGATCCGTAAAATCCCATGGCTCCACAACACCCTAAATTACCATTCTTACAAAAATACACAGCTCAACGACTCCAAAATTAGACTTCGCCACTTAGTTTTCCAAAAATTTCGAATTTAAGTCCTAAATCCAAAAATTACTTCAATCGAACAGACGAGGGGCTTGCTCTCTTACTGGGTGCTGTGTTATGGAATCGAGTTGGCTTGGTGAGGCATCCGAGGCGTGTACGTACCAAAATTCCTTTCCTTTCTTCCCCCTTCTTCTTCTTCTTCTTCTTCTTCTTTTCTTTTCTTTTTGGTTGAGGGAACTATCAGCTTCTATTTAGCCGAGCCCTCTCCCCTCTCCCTTTTGCTTTACTGACTTTTCAATTTCTTTTTCAGTTTCTTCTTTGGGGCCCACTAACATAATATTACATTATTGCATAATATTACACAAAACACCACTGATGGCCACTATAGCAAGCGGCAGTCCTTCACACTTTCTTAAAATAAAATCACAGGTCTCCTCCGGATGGGAAGGGCATGAACTCCCCTGAAATGTCTTTGCGCAGAAAAGCTTCCATGACTGTTCTACTGGCAGAGGCTCCATCTTATAGACCTTCCCCTCGAATTCTCGGCAGGAGGTGCATGCTAGATCATAATTCCTGGTTGTGATGATTATTCGGCTGCCGCACATGTTGTTAGGCAATGCATGTTTGACAGTATCTCATCCGTCTATCCTCCATGTGTCATCTAGAACAACCAGATACCTCACTCCCTGTAGCAAGTCCTTGAATAACATTTTCAGCCAGTAGATATTCATAGTGTCCGCACCACGAGGAATCGGTCGTCCGATCACTCTCATAATTTGCTGACGCATGTTCTGGAGGAGCTCTCCTATATTTAGCGAGCCAGAGAAAGTGATCCAAGCACATACCATGAAGTGTTTCTTGACCTTTGGATGTTCATAAACTTCATTTACCAGCGTGGTTTTGCCCAATCCTCCCATCCCAACGACTGAGATAACCTGCGGCCTAGAAGTGCCCTCAACCAACCATGAAACCAGCTGACTCTTCGGTTCTTCAATACCCACAAGCTCATTTTTGTCTTAAAAAAAGGCATTACTATGGTAAGTAAGGGATTACTCTTGTACTTGCTAAATACAGAGCAATGATTACTATCGTCCTTCCTAAATACAGAGCGACGATTACTATTGTAAGGTTTAAACGATATATTTGACAAGCCTTGTACTTGCCATCAGTTATTTTTTTCTCTTAATGAGATTAAGTAACCCATCCGTTACTTACAATATTAATTGGTTTCTTAAAAGCACAAGACAAGACAGCTATCATTATCGGTAGGTTTTAACAATGTATTTAACGAGATTCTACTTGCCATCAACTATATTTTCTATTAAATGAATTAGGCAACCCAAATCACTGGGATTCGTCCCAGTAGGGAGGAGGTGAGGGGTTCAAATCCCCACATTTTCAAGGGGGATGGGGTGGGGACGCGTAAGTTTCAGGAGTGGGTTTCGACTCCCACGCCCTGCAAGAGGCATGACAAAAGTCTGAGAGTGAGTGTAGAGTAGGAATAGAGTAGGACTGACAAAAAAAAAAAAAAAATAGGCAACCCATTTATTATTTAGCATATCATGTGAATTTTGACTTAATTTAGCTTTTTAAGTCAATAATAATTACGGATATCAAACAAGTTTAATCTCATTAAGCGTTGAATTTTCAATTTTCACCATTCAATAGAATTATGCAGTACACCTTAAATACACTGAAAATTTTAATTTTGAGCACTTCCGGTTGTCATACACATTTAAGAGTTAGGACTTTGTTATATGAAAAAAAAAAAAAAAATTCCCTAAGACACTTGTTAAGCAATCAAATAAGTAAAATTACAGTTTTTAGTGCGCTCATTGTTTTCGTGATACACATAATCATGTTTTCAAAATCAACTATTTCCTCATTAAGTATATTTAACATGTGTCTTGGGGTAAACATGATACTGGACAAGCCAACTTCCGAGCAAGAATAATTTGAGACTTGGCACTTTCGAAGAAGCGAAAATAATTTAAGATACTACATGGGCAAGCATCAAATATTGGAGAGTCAGATTCTCTACTATCAAGAGCAGGCACATGATGGTGCCTCCAACTCAGAAGAAGTCGGGAAATTTTTCTAAACAAAATGTGAAAGTGAACTTCCAGCAAGAACTCTGGTCTGATTCAGTTCAAATTAGCAGGGGAACATTCTGTATATAGTTTACCAATCTTTGGATACCGATAATGGGCCTTGTGAGATCATGACAGGGGTTGAACCTCTCTCATTGTGATTGTGATGATTTACTCAGGTGAAATTTTAATGACATCGAAGAAGTGGACATTGTAAAATGAGTTCAAGGTAATCAGCTCCTGTTACAAGATTTAGGTTTTAGAGATCACACAACAGAGGGTGAGCGAGAGCAATCACAACAAGACTGCATCTTTACTTCTAAATAACTTTCTAAAACATCACATACGAGCTTTATTTATAGAGCATTGAGAGACAACTAAAACCCTGATGGCCTCTAACAATTGACTCCAAACGTAACTAGCATAGCTTTGACAGCTCCTGAATGTCATTGACAGACAGACTCGCATTCACATCTACCTTACAATACATTCACATTTACAAGTCATAAGTCACAAACATTTGGTATTTACAGTTATTCACTTATGTAGTACATTCACTTCCACATGCTGAGAACTCATTGCTTCCCATGCTTGTGCCTTGGGTGGTTGCACCATCTCTCTGCACTGATCTATCGATTAACTGGATATCCCAACCCTCATCTCTCCGGTAGCCACAATGTATTTCCGGAACATGTGCAACTTCATGATAGTCATCATCTTGTCCACCTTGCACAAGCTTCTTGACGAGCTCATCTGGCATATCGAAAATCTCCAGCACTTTCAGCTTTGTCAGGTGTTCAACACCTGATGGAAGATTCTCTAGTAAGTTGCAACGCTGAATGACAAGCTTCTCAAGAAAAGGCATTGCTCCCTTCTCCACTTCTATGCACCTGAGTTTTTCAAGAAGGTCAAGACCCAGAATATTTAGCTTCTTAAAGCCTTTTGCTTTAAAGCACAGTGAGCTTCCTTCATAAACCTGATGCAAATCGAGATGCACAAGATTGGGCAGATTTTCAAGAGACACAAGAGGGTCATCCTTTAGGTGACTGTACCTTAGGTTCAATTTCATCAGGCTACTGAGAGAGGGTAGCCAGTGTGGTAAAGCTCCCAAGCGTCCGTGTAAGTATATTCTCTCAAGGAATGGAGGTGGGCTAGAGAGGTGTTGCAGATCAATAATCTCATCTTCATCAACAGAAGCTATGGATATTGCTTGAAGCCTGGTTAGTTTGGAGATCGACAAGCACAAATCCCTTCCGTCTTCCTTTTTAAGTTTCAGAATGGCCAACCTATCCAGTTGTGTCAACATTCCAAGCTCTCTCATAACACTGCAGCTATTCGCATCATCTGCCTCTATATAGCAGAGCTTTTGAAGGGATTGCAAAGCCCCTATTCCTCTAAAGGCCTTAAAGCCAAATTTGAACCATGAATAGGTTGTAAAATCGTAGCGATAAACAAGGAGATGACGAAGTCGTCGAAGTTTCAAGATCTCAACAGGCAATTCAGTGACATTTGTGTGTTTAAGGTCTAGAGTCTCTAAGTTCAGAAGCTTCGCAATAGAACTTGGAACTGTACTTACCTCAGTGCCCCTAAAACTTAGATATCTCAGATAACACCAATCGGCAACTTGAGCGGGGAACCTTTTTAAAGGAGCCGCTAGTATATCCAAAACATTGAGCAGTTTCATATCACTAGCAAGAACTTTATTCATAAATGATCTCTCCATCCCAAACATATATAAAGAGCGAAGTTGGGACAAGGACCACTTCTGTTGCAGAGTTCGCGGGGTCTTCTGTAATGACAGGCGACGGACTTTGTCTGGCTGTTCAAATTTTTCTTCTTTGGCTATATCTGCAAACCCCTGATTGGTTGACTTGGAAGTGACAATGTCCCGCAGAAAATCATGGATGCGGCAAGTCTTGACCCTTCCATCACTTCGTTTAGAAGCCACCTCAATCAGGCTTCTGTTCAACAGCTCCACGAAGTAGTCCTTAGCAACTTGTTCAAGGGTCTTTCCTTCTTTCTTTTCAACAAATCCTTCTGCAACCCATAACCGAATCAGTCTCCTACACTTGATGGGGTGACCCTCCGGAAATAAATCTAAGTGCAAGAAGCAGGCTTTCAAGTAGTATGGTAGATCATCAAAGCTAAGCGAAAGAACTCTCTTCAAGTTTTTGAGTTTGTCGTTGCAGTCAATCTCAGTATCAAGACTGTGACGAACTAATTCCCATTCATCTATTCTGTGCCTGTCTTTTGTAGCCAAAACACCACCGATAGCCACTATAGCAAGCGGCAGTCCTTCACACTTTTTTAAAATAAACTCGCAGGTCTCCTCCAGATGGGAAGGGCATGAACTCCCCTGAAATGTCTTCGTGCAGAAAAGCTTCCATGACTGTTCTACTGGCAGAGGCTCCATCTTATAGACCTTCCCCTCGAATTCTCGACAGGAGGTGTGTGCTAGATCATAATTCCTGGTTGTGATGATTATTCGGCTGCCACACATGTTGTTAGGCAGTGCATGTTTGACAGCATCCCATTCGTCTATCATCCATGTGTCGTCTAGAACAACCAGATACCTCACTCCTCGCAGCAAGTCCTTGATTAACATCGTCAGCCAGTAGATATTCATGGTGTCTGCACCACAAGGAATCGGTTGTTTGATCACTCTCACGATTTGCTGATGTATGTCCTGGAGGAGCTCTCCTATATTTGGAGAGCCAGAGAAATTGATCCAAGCACATACCCTGAAATGTTTCTTGACCTCTGGATCTTGATAAACTTCATTTACCAGCGTGGTTTTGCCCAATCCTCCCATCCCAACGACTGAGATAACTTGCGGCCCAGAAGTGCCCTCAACCAACCACGCAATCAGCTGCTTCTTCTGTTCTTCAATGCCCACAAGCTCATTTTTGTCTAAAACAAAGTCATTAACTCGGTGTTCGTGCCATGTGTTGTCAGAGTTATTGGAGCCTGGGCCATGTTCAACTTTACTAAACTTGTGGCGTAGCCTCTGGTGTCCATCACATAAGCTTTTGATTCTGGAGTTGATGTTCTGTATCTGCGAAATGGTCCGATATCGAGCTTTCATGTTCTTCACACAGCAAGATATCCTACAGAAGAGACTGGCAAACCCAACCCCATGATCATGCGCCGAGAGAAGCTTGAACTCGTCGAGAGCATCTTCAGTGACATATGCAATCTCTCTGAGCTGCTTTACCCATTCTCTGACTTCCTCATCGCTCTCTTCCAGGGAATCTGCGACCCTCAGTGATGCACTTATGCCCTCCAACTGTCCTCTCGCTGAGCGAACTTCGTCCTCAGCATCTCTGAAGAATTGCACTTCATTGTCCAGAAAATTTGTGAGCTTCCCAATAAGGAAGTTCACGGCAGCTTCTGCCATGCTCTAATTGTGCGTGTGCAGAAGTTGGGGATTATAACGCTGGCAGGATCCTTTACGTTGTGGCTAGAAAATTTGGGAATGGTGAAACGTATGACGTCCATGCTGAACTTTAAATTTTGTATCTCTTTCCTGAGCAAATTATATTTTATAGACCTTTTCCCAACTACTGACATTATTATTTAGTCCTACCAACTATTCAATATATTTGATTTCTGTAGAAGTAGTTCTTAGTGCGAGAGTTTATGAATGTTTCGATCTCTCGATGAAGTAACATAGAATAGGTAACTAGATTTGCACTTCCGTTAAACAGAAAATCACTGATTAGGCAACCCACTGCGAGTTTTGTATAAAATGACATATCCACGCTACTAGAATATATCATTTTAGCATTTCCATGAACGACAATTAAATTGGCCAGCTGTGAGTTACAAATAATTTTTGCTAGTCTAGTTTGTTGAATCTATTTTGCGGGCTATACCGCTTCAGGTAGGCATTCCGACTGTCACACCCCAAAACTACAAGGAATGGAGATGACATGGCCAACCTTCCATGAATTATGTATATCTCAAGCTATATATATATACATATTAGATAACTAACAAGTTTGTTGCAACATTAGAGTTTCTATAATCCACCAAAAAGAAATATACATTTAGAACTCAACCAGCCCAACCAATAGCAAAGATTATATACACCACTTTCTTAAACCATACCCAAAACAGAATTCCCAAAAGTTTTCCAAAAGCGCTCTCGTCTTACTAGTTGCTAACCCTGAGACCTGAAAACATGGAAGATGAATGGAATAAGCAACCATAGCTCAGTGAGTAGTATATATTATAAAAGCATATCAAGCTTCCGCATTACACATTTAAAACTCAAGGCATGACTCATTATTGCCAAAAAAAATATGATAACTTGCAAGAACAAAATGTGTTAAATGTTACCTCAACTTAGCTATATCAAATAGCCAAATTTTCCATTCATTCATAACAATAAAACCAGCATGAACTCATCCTATCTCATATCAATGGTTCATTCCACACTCAATATCCAAATTCAAGGCCCTAGAGGTGACTCCCACGAAATTGCGTTATCGTGTAGCACTTAGCCCTCGACCACATATAGCAATAGTACAAGGCCCTAGAGGTGGCTCCTGATATAGCTAGTGCTAGAACCTAGAGGGGGGGTGAATAGATATATAAACGATTTTTCGCACAATACTTAGACAATTGAGTAATTGCAGCAAATAACATTCAATCGTAAGACTCAGTGAATGAAAGAGAGAATTAAACACGAGGTTTATAGTGGTTCGGCTTGATTCAAGCCTACGTCCACTCTTACGCACCGACGCCAATCGGCTGGATTCCACTATGAACAAAGAGATGTTACAGCGTTGATCTTCCTTGACTTCCGGGTGTAGATGAACTACCACACTCACTCAAGGTATCACAAAGTATAGACACTCTCTCGTATACAATTTCGCTCGATCGTATCAACTAATAATCAAGGTGTTTCGGACTGGAATTTCTCTATCGATCACACACTTGAACAACCGAGACGTCTTCCTTTTATACTCCTTTATGCCATCATAACCGTTGGCACTTACCAAAGGAATTCCTCCAATTTACCCGTTGGACGGAATCAATCAAGAAGATCATCCGAGCTATTAAAGGAATCGACGATAGCCCATCAATCTGTTCGCCCATACAATCGGGATCTTGGTTTCCATGAATAGAACCTTCCAAGAATACTTCGTCGATTATCGGATCTTCAATTGATCTAGATACGAATCAAAGAATCCGTTGTATATGTCCAGCCAAAAGATCTTCTCCGAGAGATCAAGATGAAATCCTTAACCATAATCCTCGATTTGGATTTCCTTCGACACTGGATTAGATAGACTGTCAATGAGAATAATTTTGAGTCTTAAGTCTTGAGTCTTGAATCTTGAGTCTTGAAATATGAGTCTTGAGTTCTCAGTCCGGTGGTCGAAAGTCTTCGAGACACAAATAACCGACTAGACGATGGAAACGTTTTGTCGGCTTCAAAATCTTCTAGAGCGATTTCTCCAACAGCTCCCACGAAATTACGTTATCATGTAGCACTTAGTCCTTTACTATGCATGTCAGTATTACAAGGCCCTAGAGGTGACTCCCATGTGACTCAAGTCGCCATGTAGCACTTAACCCTTGACTACAAGGCTCTAGAGGTGACTCACACGAAATTTCGTTGTCGTGTAACACTTAGTCCTTTACTACCACACATTTGATTTCCTCAACATAACACATATCATGTTTCATTAGTCATCACATAACCACATAAATCGATTGTACCAAAACAACATACATAACCCTTCAAGAGAGGTTTGTCGAATCATCTCACAATAACTCAAAATTACTGAACACTATATCCATCAATATATAACAAATAGGTCCTCATTTCCTCCAAGTATATGTCGATTAATCTTACCTTAGTACATGAGTTACACAAAACCAAAGATGACATTAGTACTACTCACCTGGGGATGCCCCAAAATCAAATAACGTGTGTGTTATTTGATCCTTCGATCTCGCGATCTGGGTGCTGCGTTATAAAGTTGAACCGGCTTGGCAAGGCATCCGTGGTATGCACGTGCCAAAAACTCTTTCTTCTTTTCCCCCTTCTTCTTCTTCTTCTTCTTCTTTTTCTTTTTCTCTCCTTTTTTTGGTCGAGGGAGCTCTCTGCTGTCCTTTTTAACCGAGCCCTCCCCTCCCTTCCTTTTTACTTTTTTGACTTTTCAACTTATCTTTCTTTTTCTTCTTTTGGGCCCCACCAACCAAATATTACATTCTACCCTCCTAAAAAAAAATTTCGTCCTCGAAATTTACATGTATTTCAATCATGAAACAAATAAGGATATTTGCATCTTTCCTCATCCTCAAGTTCCCAAGTAGCCTCTCTCTCAGTATGGTTTTGCCATTGTATCTTCACATAAGGAATAGTTCGCTTGTCGCAGCACTGATCCTTTTTATCAACAATGCGAATAGGTTGCTCCTCATATGTCAAATTCTCCTGTAATCTCAATGGGGTAAAGTCTAGCACATGCTCGGGATTTGGCACATATTTCCGCAACAAAGAAACATGGAACACATTATGGACACCTGATAGCGCCGATGGTAAAGCCAATTTATACGCAACTTCACCAATTTTCTCTAAGATCAAGAATGGTTCCACATACCTTGGACTTAACTTCCCACGTGTGTCAAATCTCAATACACCCTTCGTAGGAGAAACTTTTAAGAATACGTGATCCCCCATACTAAATTCCAACTTGCCTCTTTTAAGATCCGCATAACTTTTCTGACGACTTTGAGCCGTTCTGAGACGTTCCCGAATTAGCCTAACTTTCTCTGCTGACTGTTGAATGAATTCAGGGTCAGTTAGTCTTTTTTCACCAACATCATCCCAACAAATAAGACTTCTGCATTTTCGGCTATATAAAGCTTCAAACGGTGCCATTTTAATGCTAGAGTGATAACTGTTGTTATAAGAAAATTCTGCCAAATGTAGATGTTCATCCCAAAAACCACCAAAGTCAATGATGCATGATCTCAACATATCCTCTAATGTCTGGATTGTTATCTCTGACTGTCCATCTGTTTGTGGATGAAAAGCTGTACTCAAGTTGAGTTTTGTGCCCAATGCTCCTTGCAAACTCTTCCAAAAGTTAGACACGAATCTGGGATCCCTGTCAGAAACAATGCTTACTGGGACTCCATGAAGCTTCACTATGTCATTAACATATCGCTTTGCCATATCTTCCATTGAAAGGCCAAATCGATATGACAAAAAGTGAGCGGACTTAGTCAATCAATCAACAATCACCCATATAGCATTCTTACCACTTGGTGTCCTCGGTAGACCAACTACAAAGTCCATGGTGACATGTTCCCACTTCCATTTAGGTACTTTTAGAGGTTGTAATTGTCCACTTGGTTTCTGATGCTCAATTTTCACTTGTTCGCAAACTAGACATTGATCGACAAATTTTACAATATCATTTTTCATGTTGACCCACCAAAAGTTTTCTCTCAAGTCTCTATACATTTTAGTGCTTCCGGGATGAATTGAAAATCTAGTGCTATGAGCTTCCTGTAGGATCTCCTTTTTCAGCTTTGAGTCCCTTGGAACACATAGTCGACCACGAAACCTCAAGGATCCATCTACGTGTAAACTGAAATCCGCTTGTCTTCCAGCTTCCACACCTTCTCTAAATTTTTGTAATTGTGGATCTTCATTCTGTTTAGCCTTAATTCTGTCAATCAACATAGGTTGTACTTGAAGGTTAGCTAACTGAGCACCAAGCTGACGTACCAATACTTCCAAGTCTAATTTCCGCATATCTTCAAGGATGGGTTTATGAGAAGTGAGCAAAGTTGCCATATTTCCAAAGGATTTACGACTCAAAGCATCCGCTACCACATTAGCCTTACCCGGATGGTAATTAATGGACAAGTCATAATCCTTCAAAAGTTCTAGCCATCTTCTTTGCCTCATGTTTAGTTCTTTCTGAGTAAAGATATACTTTAAACTCTTGTGATCGGTAAAGACTTCACATTTTTCACCATACAAATAGTGCCGCCATATCTTCAAGGCAAATACAACTGCTGCTAACTCCAAATCATGAGTGGGGTAGTTCTTCTCATGTAATTTCAATTGTCTAGAAGCGTAGGCAATAACTTTGCCATCTTGCATAAGAACACAACCCAAACCTTCTTTGGATGCGTCGCAGTAGGTTACAAAGCCGCCACTTCCTGAAGGTAAAGTTAGAATAGGAGCCGATACCAGCCGTCTCTTTAACTCTTGAAAACTGCGCTCACATTGGTCTGACCATGCAAATTTAACTCTCTTTTGAGTTAGACGAGTAAGTGGACCAGCAATCTTTGAGAATCCTTCTACAAATCGCCTATAGTAGCTAGCTAGCCCAAGGAAACTTCTCACCTCTGTAACATTAGTTGGACGATTCCACTTAACAACTGCTTCAACCTTCTTTGGATCCATTAATATGCCATCCTTCGAGATCACATGACCCAAGAATTCTATATGATCAAGCTAGAAATCACACTTACTAAATTTGGCATACAACTTCTTTTCATACAAAGTCTGCAAGACAAACCTCAAGTGTTGTTCATGTTCCTCTAAACTCTTTGAATACACTAGGATGTCATCAATGAACACCACAATAAATTTGTCTAGATATTCTTTGAACACCTTGTTCATCAAGTCCATGAAGGCAGCGGGCACATTTGTTAATCCAAAAGGCATGACAAGAAATTCATAATGGCCATACCTTGTTCTGAAAGTAGTTTTAGGCACATCATCTATTTTTATCTTCAACTGATGATACCCAGAACGAAGGTCGATCTTGGAGAATATCTGAGCTCCTTGAAGTTGATCAAATAAATCATCAATCTGAGGCAAAGGATATTTGTTTTTGATCGTTACCTTATTAAGCTCTCAGTAATCTATGCAAAGCCGCATACTACCATCTTTCTTTTTCACAAATAGAACAGGAGCTCCCCAAGGCGAAACATTGGGTCTGATGAAACCCTTATCCAAAAGATCTTGTAGCTGCGTTTTCAATTCTTTCAATTCAGCGGGTGCCATCCGATATGGTGCCTTAGAGATTGGTGTTGAACCAGGCATCAATTCAATACAAAACTCCATTTCTCTATCAAGAGGCAAACTTGGTAAATCTTCAAGAAACACATTTGGAAAGTCTCTAACAACAGGAATATTCTCCAACTTCCCTATAACATTACTTGTGTCTTTTACACAAGCTAAATAACCATAACAACCTTTTCTCAAAAGTTTCTTCGCTTGTAAAGCTGAGATCAACATTGGAAAAGTGTCTTGACAACCTCCCGAAAAAGAGAATTCGCATTGATTTGGAAGTCTAAAGATCACTTTCTTTGAAAAACAGTCAACAGTAGCACGATATGTAGATAACCAATCCATCCCTATAATAACATCGAAGTCTTGAATATTTAACTCTACTAGATCCACAGGCATTTCAACATTATTAATCCGAAGCATACATCTTTTGAACACATGATGAGCAACTAAGAAATCAACAGTAGGAGTATCAACATGCAATTTACACTCAAGAGGTTCAGGTAACACATCAAGCTTTTTTGCAAATTCAGTTGAAATGAATGAATGCGTAGCACCAGAATCAAATAACGCATAAGCACGTTGTGAGGTAATAGAAATATCACCTGCAACAACTGCGTTAGACGCCTCCGCATCTTCCTTCGTCATCGCAAAAACTTTCCCACTTGCATTTTATTTTTGTGGGTTCCCTTGGGGCCTACCAATGGAAGGAGCATTCCTCCGTATAGAACAAGTGCGTGCGATGTGTCCTGGTTGTCCACACATATAACATATCCTACCATCCATAGGATTATTCCTCTTCGTGGGGCAATCACGTGCCATGTGATCCATTTTTCCGCAAACAAAACATGCTCCTAATTTACGATAACAACGACCGCCATGAAGTTTTCCACAAGTAGCACAAGGGTTTTGACCACTTTGATTCCGAGACCTATCTAGCCGATTGAAATCTCTTTGCTTCCCGCTATCACTAGTACGATTGTTCTGGAAATCGGTGGGCTTAAATCTCTTGTGTTGAGGTGCTCCTTGCGTGCCACGCTCCAAAATGTCTTGCTCGACCCTAATTGCTCGATTCAAAACATCTTTGTATGTTGTTAGTTCAAATGGTACGAGTATAGTACAAATATCCGGTCGGAGCCCACGTTGAAAGTGTTCACCCTTACGCCTTTCATTGGCCGCAAAACCATCCTCAAATTTACTTAACCGATTAAAGCGGGTCGCATACTCCATAACTATTAAGCTACCTTGAGATATATTGACAAAGTCGCTTCTCATCTTCGCTTGAAAAGATTCTGGAAAGACTTGGGCGTTAAAAGCCTCAGTGAAGTCCTTCCATGAAATGATCGCATCATTATCTCCGAGAGCCGGTCTAGTTCCTTCCCACCAGCTAATAGCTTCGCCTTCTAAGCATCGAGTGGCAAAGTTGACCTTTTGGTCATCACGAACATTCTCAGCTCTAAAAACCCCCTCCATGTTTCTAATCCAATCATCAGCCTTGAGAGCATCCAACTTCCCATCAAACTTAGGTGGATCCGCCTTTCTGAATTGGGCGAAGGTGCATGAACCAGCTACTCCACATTCACTTAATTCTTTCGCTTGACGGTACTAGTGAATCATCGCTTGCGTGAACTCTGTCGGAGGAACCGGCTCTTGGGGCTCTTCCCTAGCTTCATCCAAATCATGACTCCCATCAAATCGGTCCTCTAGTCTCCTTCTTAAAGCTGCCCCTCGAGAAGCTTGAGGCTCATCTCTAGTATTAGGGGTAGCGACTCGCTTGCCCTTACTGTTTTTACGAAGCGAGGCAAGTGTCTCTGAGTCGGTACGCATAATCACCTGGACTCAAGAATAAGATTACACCTTAGTATCAAAAAGGTTAGCACATTAAAACCTATCACACAATCTCCCAATGTCCCATATCTCTAACTAGGAAGATCAAAACTTAGGCTCTGATACCAAAAATGTCACACCCCAAAACTACAAGGAATGGAGATGACATGGCCAACCTTCCATGAATTATGTATATCTCAAGCTATATATATATATATACATATCAGATAACTAACAAGTTTGTTGTAACATTAGAGTTTCTATAATCCACCAAAAATAAATATACATTTAGAACTCAACCAGTCCAACCAATAGCAAAGATTATATACACCACTTTCTTAAACCATACCCAAAACAGAACTCCCAAAAGTTTTCCAAAAGCGCTCTCGTCTTACTAGTTGCTAACCCTAGGACCTGAAAACATGGAAGATGAATGGAATAAGCAACCATAGCTCAGTGAGTAGTATATATTATAAAAGCATATAAAGCTTCCGCATTACACATTTAAAACTCAAGGCATGACTCATTATTGCCAAAAAAATATGATAACTTGCAAGAACAAAATGTGTTAAATGTTACCTCAACCTAGCTATATCAAATAGCCAAATTTTCCATTCATCCATAACAATAAAACCAGCATGAACTCATCCTATCTCATATCAATGGTTCATTCCACACTCAATATCCAAATTCAAGGCCCTAGAGGTGACTCCCACGAAATTGCGTTATCGTGTAGCACTTAGCCCTCGACCACATATAGCAATAGTACAAGGCCCTAGATGTGGCTCCCACGAAATTACGTTATCATGTAGCACTTAGTCCTTTACTATGCATGTCAGTATTACAATGCCCTAGAGGTGACTCCCATGTGACTTAAGTCGCCATGTAGCACTTAGCCCTTGACTACAAGGCTCTAGAGGTGACTCACACGAAATTTCGTTGTCGTGTAACACTTAGTCCTTTACTACCACACATTTGATTTCCTCAACATAACACATATCATGTTTCATTAGTCATCACATAACCACATAAATCGATTGTACCAAAACAGCATACATAACCCTTCAAGAGAGGTTTGTCGAATCATCTCACAATAACTCAAAATTATCGAACACTATATCCATCAATATATAACAAATAGGTCCTCATTTCCTCACAAGTATATGTCGGTTAATCTTACCTTAGTACATGAGTTACACAAAACCAAAGATGACATTAGTACTACTCACCTGGGGATGCCCCAAAATCAAATAACGTGTGTGTTATTTGATCATTCGATCTCGCGATCCGGGTGCTGGGTTATAAAGTTGAACCAGCTTGGCGAGGCATTCGTGGTATGCACGTGCCAAAAACTCTTTCTTCTTTTCCCCCTTCTTCTTCTTCTTCTTCTTCTTTTTCTTTTTCTCTCCTTTTTTTGGTCGAGGGAGCTCTCTGCTATCCTTTTTAACCGAGCCCTCCCCTCCCTTCCTTTTTACTTTTTTGACTTTTCAACTTATCTTTCTTTTTCTTCTTTTGGGCCCCACCAACCAAATATTACACCGACGATGCACCATAGGCTTTCTCAAGCTCACATTTCTACGTAAAAGTTCGGGATGAAGTTAGGTTTGGGCTGACGAAACAACTTAAAGATCAAGTCAGATGTTTCAAATTGCTAGTCAAGACTTTCACAACTGTCACCTTCTCAGGACCTCAAGTTGAATGATCCCCCAATCCCTAGAGGAAACCCAATCAACTTCTAAGTAGCACTTTTAATATCAACACGTGACATGCGGCATAATACGACATGACACGCGACATAATATGATGTGACACACAGACACATCATTTCTAAAAATATATAAAATTTCGACACGTTGCGATACTTTATATATTAAATGTGTGTGTGTGTGTGTGTGTGTGTGTGTATACATACATATATATATATATATATATATATATATATATATATATGATTTAATCAAATTAATTTGATTTAAATTCACAAATAAATAAATAATAAAAAAAGCGCAAAATGAATTTACACTAAAAACATTAATCTACTATTTATTAATATCATGCAATGTTTCAATTTAACAAATTTAACTATATTTCATCCTAATGATCCATAAAACTTAGAAAAAAAAAAGGCAATCCACATTCCACTATTAAATTTATTATTAACAATAAGTCGAAAATAAATCTACATTTCACCATCAAATATAACAAGTCTTTTCCCCTTTATTAGTTTCATTATTTTCTATTTTGTTACATATTTACATTTTGACTCCTTACTTATTGAAAATTTTTAAAATTGACCTAGTGTATGTCAGAATCGCATGTTAGAATTCTGGACTTGCATGTCGGAGCACATCGGGAGAGTTGATCACGTGTCGGATTTTCCGACATCTATTGACTATGTATTAAAGAATGTCAGACACGGGTCGAAGTGTGTCGTAAGGCTTCAAAAAGTGTCGGTATTTCCTATATCAACACAATTTGTGGACCAAAGAACCTCCAACCATCTCCACAAATTTGTCCCATCTCGGCAATAGGCTAGCTCTTCAACCGCTATGCACCTCCATGATTCGGGATACTAGGGCCCTGTTTGGTAACCATTACCAAACAGGGCCAAATTCTGATTCTTTGTTCCCATAATCAGTTTGGGCCTAGAATCGCGTTTGGTAAAATTTTTGTTCCTGGGAACAGATTAGAAGTGGAATCAAGAATAAAAAAATAAAAATAAAAGTTGATTCTTATTCCGTGAACAAATTTGAGAATCAAAACCAACAACTCTTCTTCTTCCCTTTGGCCATCTTGCAATCGTTGTCCGCTGGCACCCACTGCCGTCCGCCGCCAGTCGCCGTCCACCGGTTCGGCGAGCTCGCTGGAGGCAAGCCCAGCCATCGACGAGGCTCGGCCTCACCAGATCTAGCAAGACCGGGCCTCGCCGGTGGCCAAGCGGCCTCGTCGGGCCGGGCGAGGCCCGCCTAGCCCCGACGAGGCTTGCCCAGCCCCGCCCGTGGCCGGGCGAGCCTCGCCCACCCCCGGTGGCCGGGCGGCCTCGCCCAACCCCGGCGAGGCTGGCCTCCACCGGCGAGGCTCGGCCTCACCAGATCTAGCGAGGCCGAGCCTCGGCGGGGCTAGGCGAGCCTCGCCCAGTTGTCGGCGAGGGCCGGCGATGCTCCAGTGAGGTCACCGGGCCTCGTCTAGCCGGTTGCCGGTTTGGCGACCGGCCACAAGAAGAAGAAGAAGAAGAAAAATAGGAGAAAAAGGAAAAAAAAAAAGGAAAAAAGAAAAGAAAAAAAGTAAAATGTAAAAAAATTATTTAAAAATTAAAAGAAATTGATTTGGAACATAATTAATGAGTATGGTACCAAACGCAATTCTATTCCAGAATCAGAAATTTTGGACAATTACCAAACGGTTTAAAATGCTTAGAATCAGTTCTCAGGAATAGAATAAAAAAGAATCACTTCTGATCAGAATCTATTCCCAGGAACAAAATCGTTACCAAACATGTCCTAGTTTTACGTAGAAGTCTCCGCACAGTTTCTTCTGTTCAACGGCTTCCATTGCCATCATCAATTAGCTGGAAAGTACAAGACCAACCTTTTTTTTTGGCCGAAACAGTGGAGATCAATTGGTTACATCTTTTTAGTTGATCACCAGGAAACTGAACATTTATACTTTATGACGTTATCGAAAGTCCAATCGACAGTTTCTTCCTCGGAAATTGGGGTGGAATTTCTAAAATGGTTCTAAATAGGTAATTGAGGTCACATACTTGAAACTTAATAGTTCCTTTTTTTTTTTTTATAGAAATTTTTGTGTTTTATGAGATTGGACAGTCATCGAATAAGGGGGAAATTTCAAATAAGGACCTAAAGTGCTATCATTTTCTCAAAAGAGGACCTGAAGTGAAGTTTGTCTCAAATAAAGACCCAAAGTGCCATCCTTTTCTCAAAAAATGACCTAAAGTGAAATTTGTCTCAAAAAATGACCCAAAGTAGTCATTTAATCTCAAAGAAGGACCTCACTCGCCGGCCGATAAATAAATGCATCTTCAATGTATATTCCGGTGGCTTGATCATGATATTTTCGTCCATTTTTTTTTTTTTCATTTTTGGTTGCCATGTTCATCGTATTCTTTGTCTCCTGTTCACTTCTTCTTGCCCAGATCAAGAACATTGGACTTGGGGAAAGGCCAGCGAGCGCTGGCCGCTGGTAGGGGCCGGCGAGGGCTCGACACCCATCGCCAACAATGAGCGAGGGCTCCACACCCATCGCTGACAGTGAGCAAGGGCCATCAAGCCCTCGCTGGCCGTGGGGATTCTCTCTCTAAAAAACTTAACAAATACTTTGGCTTTAGTCTCCAAGAAAGCTCTTGCACTTGTACTGTGTAGAGAGCTAGACCAAGTCCGAGTTGTCCAACAACAAATCAGTAATGGAAAAGGACATTGATTACAACTGAGCTACTAAAATACAAGCATATTGTCACAATATATCATCAATCACTGGCGACATCAAACTTTAAAAACAGGGTCACACCGATGCATCTTTAAAAAACATTGGACCATTCACGAATGCGTTACTGTCTATCACGTGGAGTTGATTTAAATCCCATGAGGAGAAAATGACATTTGGTGGACAGACTTGTGAGGAAAAGCAGGGCCATCCAATTCAAACCCTTGCGAGAATTTCAAAGAATGAATTCTTCCAAGAAGTAAAAGGGTCTGTCCCTTAATTCCAAGCACCGAGAGATTTGGATGATCGCATTTAACAAATGCAAGCTAATTTTCTCCTAGTTGCAGGGTCGCCTGGGAAGTACACGCTTACTCAAAGCAAAAATTAATTATTTTCATGAATAAATACATTAAAAGTTCTAAAACTTATCATAAAAATGTAATTGAGTCCTAAAATTTTTGAAAAGTATAATTAAATCTTAAAACTTGTCATAAAATGCAATCAAGCTCAAAAACTTTCAAACAATGCAATCAAGTAAAAAAAACTTATCAAATTGGTCTAATCTAGTCTTTTTGTTAATTACACTTTTTTAAAGTTTTAGAATTTATATTGGATTTAGTTGCACTTTTAAAGAATTTTAGGACTTGATTGCACTTTTGTAATAAGTTTTAGGATTCAGTTGTATTTTTTTGACAAGTTTTAGAACTTCAAATACATTTATCCCTAATTTTAATGAAATCCGCGAAATGTAATAAACTAAATTCTCTTGGACAGATTTAGGATAAACATTTGGACACGTCTTAGAACCGGTGCTTCTAACTCCATCAAATTCAGGAGTAATTCGTCAAAACTTCCAGTTTGCTCATCTAACGTAGTGATTCCACAGGCTGGGGGTTTGATTTGGAAGTGGTCAACCTTCTGATGTCCAGTCATTCCATCAGCTTATGGCTGTTTGCTCCTGATGCACACCCGCATAACAAATACAAAACCCTAATACTCTTGTCTTGTCTAAGTTGAAAATGACCATTGTCAATATCGTTTAGTGTCTTTGCATGAACATACTTAATTCACTTTCTTTTTTTCTTTTTTTCTTTTTTCACTCAATCGCTGTTTAACCTTTCGAAGGAAATGACAGGAAACTTAATTAATTCCCCGCCCACTCTTGTTTCGCATCTTGGCAAGTTCGCTGCAAGTACTGAATATATTTTCAGACTAATGTTAATGAGAGTGACATTTTCCTGCACGGCTTTCAACATCGACCAGCTATTAATTTCAGGTAATTGTTTCCAGTGAATGTTGAGAAACGTTCGTAGGCAGCTGTTTTGTTTCAAAATACCGTTGGGTAAAGCTCTCTAAAGCTTGCTTGGTCAATTAAAAAAATCAGCCGGAGGAGGGATGCGGTGCGTCCGCGCCTCGGTCCGCGTACGTGCGCAAGGAATGGATCCCTCTCTGGTCTCACATCGCCTAGGGATGGAATCCTGGGCTAGCTTATAAGGCTTGAGTCCCTCTAACTGTATATACGCGTTTTCTTGAGGTAGTATGAGCTACCCAAGAGGAACAAAACCGAGAGGACTTAGTGTCCAAAGAGAACAATATGTGTACAGTGGAGACCTGAGATGTTACAGATCCATGGTTTCATGCTAGTAGAAACTAGTTTTAAGGAAATTTCTTGGCTCTACTTTCTAGTAAAATAGATTTCTTGCCCTTTCCAGTCAAGTGAGATAGATAAAGTCCAAGGAGGACATGGTCTCTTGTTTTGTCTAGGGCATGTGTCCACGCATTTGCAATATAAATGAGGTGAACTGTAATTAATATGCCCTGGAAATCATAAATGCGAGTCTCTTATTTCATGTTCTTCTGATCTGATGCCGCAAATCACAGTACTTCACTCAGTTTAATATCTTGCAAAATTGATTGTTTTGTTTATAGCATACCTAAGATTTCTTGGTGAACAATTTGCAAAACCCTTTTGAAATCAATGGTGACATTAGCTTAGAAATTGAAGGGCATCAACTGATACCTTGATAATATTACACTGTTGGTAACCTTCTAGATGGGTTTAAGTCGTCACTTGTGTGTCGTGTGGGGTCAATTCAGATAATAAGAGGGCAATAAAAGCTCCTCTATTGAGCTCAATCCTTGGGTTGACAGGTTTCACAATGAGTAGGTCTAGACTAAGAATCGGAACCTACCATGTAAGTTGTTTCTTGGATTTTGAAATTGTGAATTAAATTAATTCCCTTAGGAATTGGCTTGGAATCGTGGCCATTTTATGATTGCTCAAGAAACTAGACCTAATATAAGTAAACCGATGTGAACCTATTCGATTTTAGGTTCTAAGATATGCAAGGTAAGTTCCAAGTTCCAAAAATTGGAAAACCTATTTCATTAGCTAGGTTTCAAGTTCTAAATAAATGGAACTTGAAAAGTGAACCTATAACAAGTTTTGTGTTTTTCTTTATCTATGTCTTCACGTGATCCCGTGGTGTTTAGTGGCGTCCAATGATGAGTGTATAACGTGGAACTCCTAGTCCAAGCTCACATTTTATGACTAAGACTTTTGCTTTGTTGATATTTTGTATTCTTTGTGTGCCTAAATATAAGTTGTGGTTAGCAGATTAACATAAAAAGATGATCATTAAAGGTGATGATTCATTATAATCATTTAATTAATAATACAGTGGAAACTTGGGTAGATCCTAGAACCTGTTATAAGATAGGTTCCAAGTTTGGGTAAGTTCTAGGTTCCAAAAAATGAGAAACCCGTAATAACAGGTAGGTTCTAGATTCGAGATAGAACTTGTATGGAACCTCTAAAACCACTCATCCCTATAGTCAAGTTGGGATATGTTCCTAGATGTCGGAATAGAATTTGGCCCTGAGTCAATTTCAGGGGGTAAATTGCAAAGAACTTCCAAATGTCGGATATGAAGCAAGATAAGGGGCCTTTGCGAAAACTAAAATATCAACGGCAACTTGGCACAATACCGAAAATTTGGGTGCAAATGTAATTCAGCCAATTTTATTATTTTGTGGTCCTCAAATCCCATATATATAGGTGGGTTACCTCCGGAAATTGCAGAATCGGTGTATGTCCTCTGTTCTAGGACTAGGAGTACGAGAGGTTTGGCGTCGCTGGGCTGAAGCAGTTTCTTTTACAGCATAGAAATGTCTTAACCAAGGTTGAAATCCCAGGAGGAGTCGGTTTTGAATGTGGAGGGAAGCATATGAAGAAGGCTCGCCTAACTCCAATTCAATTACTTTATTTTCGTATTAAGAGAAGTTCAATTTAATTCGCAGAAATGACGCTCAAGAGGATTGTGAGAAGTTCCCATGATCTTTCCAATGTCGATTTCATTCCTGGCAACGCATGTTAAATGTCGGCAAACATCCAATCAGCTCAGCAAGATTACAACTAATAACGATAACCTAATATGAGGTTGCGTGAGCACAGTCACAATAAAATAAAATAAAAATTGACTTCCCACCTAATTTTGTTTTTGAAATTGAGATGGCTTCCTCACGCATTTCGTTTGCTCTATCATAGGGATAATTTCTGTTTTTTTAAACTTAAGAAAGAGAAATGAAAAAGAGGAGATACTTGCTAGTCCACGCATATGCTCTCACCCATTGATTGGCATAACATCACTAAATTCGTATCATGTCAAAACGTTTGCTTCGGTAAATCGTGCATATTTTCAAGGTTAGTGTCATGAAGATTCCAATTTTCGTATCAAAGAATATTTTCCTTCATTTCTAATTGGACAAAATTCTCTCCAAGCATGTCCTTCATTATTTTTCTTTTCCATCAATGCTCCGTAGAAAATTAAATTAAGTAAAAAATTTCGTGTGAGCATCCTTTAAGCAAACACATATCATGAGTAAGCAACGGTCCGAGATACTCGAAGTTGCTATAAGTTTTTCCTAAAGAACTCTTCCAAAAGGACATTCTTGCTGGTCATTATCAAAGCATGCGTCACTTGTCGTTTTCATTTAAGTTTCTTTTTCTCTTTTTATATTCGTTCTTTTTTTTTCCTCCGGGTAATCAAATAATTTCGTTACCGACCAAAAAAAAAAAAAAAAAATCAAATAATTTCGTTTCCCAACTTAGCAAAGTCCCATTCAAGCCAAAATTTTCACGGCCCATTTAGAAGTTGACTACACATTAAGCAACCCGGATCAACCTCACTCAGAACAACAAGAGGGTCAGTTATAACCACCTTGGTAAATGGGTCGTTAATCTTCCACGAGATAACAGGTTCGATTCATGTCAAGATGTTTGAATGCGCCTCATTGCTTAGCTAAACAAAGTTATAACATACCTCATGTGGAAATATGTACATGCAGATATATGCATATTCATTTTGAGGAATCACAAAACGTACTCACACATGAAAGAAGCAGAACATCCCTACTTGCGGAAGATCACTACCGGCAACGAACAAAATAACAAGCCAGTCTCGCCAACAGTACATGACAAACTTCTTTCGTTGAGCCTCCCGTTCCATTTATATGAAATAATTAATGCTCTTTCAAATCAACTGTCTATGCATACCATGCCACCCGTTTCACGGCATCCAAATCCACGCAAAACTTCATGACGAGTGCAAGTTTGAAGTTGAAGTCTCCTGTGGTGAATCTGCCGAAGCCACATCGAAGCACAATTACAGCCACGTGGCTCACCAATCTTCCACAAGATCACAGTTGATTCACCTCAAGACGTTTGAATACGCCACATTGTTTAGCTGAACAAGGCCGCTACATACCTGTTCAAGTTTTTGAGTTTGTCGTTGCAGCCAATCTCTGTTCCCAGACTGCGACGAACCAATTCCCATTCATCTATTCCGTGCTTGTTTTTCGTAGCCAAAACACCGCTGATGGCCACTATAGCAAGCGGCAGTCCTTCACACTTTCTGAAAATAAACTCACAGGTCTCCTCCAGATGGGAAGGGCATGAACTCCCTGAAATGTCTTTGCGCAGAAAAGCTTCCATGACTGTTCTACTGGCAGAGGCTCCATCTTCTAGACCTTCCCCTCGAATTCTCGGTAGGAGGTGCACGCTAGATCATAATTCCTGGTTGTGATGATTATTCAGCTGCCGCACATGTTAGGCAGTGCATGTTTGACAGCATCCCATCCGTCTATCCTCCATGTGTCATCTAGAACAAGCAGATACCTTACTCCCTGTAGCAAGTCCTTGATTAACGTCTTCAGACAGTAGTTATTCATAGTGTCCGCACCACGAGGTATCGGTCGTCCGATCACTCTCATAATTTGCTGACGCATGTTCAGGAGGAGCTTCCCTATATTTGGCGAGCCAGAGAAAGTGATCCAAGCACAATCCGTGAAATGTTTCTTGACCTCTGGATGTTCATAAACTTCATTTACCAGGGTGGTTTTGCCCAAGCCTCCCATCCCAACGACTGAGATAACCTGCGGCCTAGAAGTGCCCTCAACCAACCGTGAAACCAGTTGCTTCTTCGGTTCTTCAATACCCACAAGCTCATTTTTGTCTAAAAAAACGGCATTACTGTGGTAAGTAAGGGATTACTATTGTACTTGCTAAATACAGAGAAATGATTATTATTGTAAGGTTTAAACGATATATTTGACAAGCTTGTACTTGCCATCAGTTATTTTTCTCTTAAATAGATTAACCCATCCCTTACTTACCATATTAATTGGTTTCTTAAAAGCACAAGACAGGACAACGATCATTATTGTTAGGTTTTAACAATGTATTTAACAAGATTCTACTTGCCATCAACTAGATTTTCTATTGAATGAATTAAGCAACCCATCCATTACTTAGCATATTATGTGAATTTTGACTTAATTTAGCCTTTAAGTCAATAATAATTACGTATATCAAACAAGTTTAATCTCATTAAGGGTTGAATTTTCAATTTTCATCATTTACACCTTAAATGCACTGAAAATTTTAATTTTGAGCACTTGCCGTTGTAATGCACATTTAATAGCTAGGACTTTGTTATATGAAAAAAAAAAAAAAAAAAAAAAGGGAAAAAGTCCCCTCAGACACTTGTTAAGCAATCAAATAAATAAAATTACAGTTTTTAGTGCGCTCATTGTTTTCGTGATACACATAATCATGTTTTCAAAATCAACTATTTCCTCATTAAGTATATTTAACATGGGTCTTGGGGTAAACATGGTCACTGGACAAGCCAACTTCCGAGCAAGAATAATTTGAGACTTGGCACTTTCGAAGCAGCGAAAATAATTTAAGACACTACGTGGGCAAGCATCAAATATTGAAGAGTTAGGTTCTCTACTATCAAGAGCAGGCACATGATGGTGCCTCCAACTCGGAAGAAGTCGGGAAATTTTTCTAACAAAATGTGTAAGTGAACTTCCAGCAAGAACTCTGGTCTGATTCAGTTCAAATTAGCAGGGGAACATTCTCTATATAGTTTACCAATCTTTGGATACCGATAATGGGCCTTGCGAGATCATGACAGGGGTTGAACCCCTCTCATTGTGATTGTGATGATCTACTCAGATGAAATTTTAATGACATCGAAGAAGTGGACATTGTAAAATGAGTACAAGGTAATCAGCTCCTGTTACAAGGTTTAGGTTTTAGAGATCACACCACAGAGGGTGAGCGAGAGCAATCACAAGAAGACTGCACTTTACTTCTAAATGGCTTACTAAAACATCACATACGAGCATTATTTATAGAGCATTGAGAGACACAATTAAAACCCCGATTGCCTCTAACAATTGACTCCAAACATAACTAGCATAGTTTGACTGCTCCTAAATGTCATTTACAGACAAGACTCGCATTCACATCTACCTTACAATACATTCACATTTACAAGTCATCAGTCACAAACATTTGGCATATTTACAGTTATTCACTAATATAGTACATTCACTTCCACATGGTGGGAACTCATTGCTTCCCATGCTACTGTGCCTTGGGTGGAAGCAACATCTCTCTGCACTGATCTCCGATTAACTGGATATCCCAACCCTCATCTCTCCAGTAGCCATAATATATTTCTGGAACATGTGCAACTTTCTGAAAGTCATCATCTTGTCCACCTTGCACAAGCTTCTTGACGAGCTCATCTGGCATATCGAAAATCTCCAGCACTTTCAGCCTTGTCAGGTGTTCAATACCTGATGGAAGATTCTTTAGTAACTTGCAACGCTGAATGACAAGCTTCTCAAGAAAAGGCATTGCTCCCTTCTCCACTTCTATGCACCTGAGTTTTCAAAATAATCAAGACCAGAGTCCTTTAGCTTCTTAAAGCCTTTTTGCTTTAAAGCACAGTGAGCTTCCTTCATAAACCTGAAGCAACTCAAGATGCACAAGATTGGGCAGATTTTGGAGAGACACCAGAGGATCATCCTTTAGGCGACTGCGCCTCAGGTGCAATTTCATCAGGCTACTGAGAGAGGGTAGCCAGTGTGGTAAAGCCCCCAAGCGTCCTTGTAAGTACATTCTCTCAAGGAATGGAGGTGGCCTAGAGAGGTGTTGCAGATCAATAATTTCATCGTCATCAACAGAAGCTATAGATATCGCTCGAAGCCGAGTTAGTTTGGAGATTGACAAGCACAAATCCCTTCCGTCTTCTTTTTTAAATTTCAGAATGGCCAACCTATCTAGTTGTGTCAACATTCCAAGTTCTCTTATCACACTGCTGCTATTCTCATCATTTGCCTCTAAATAACAGAGCTTTTGAAGGGATTGCAAAGCCCCTATTCCCCTAAGGGCCTTGAAGCCGAACTTGAAGCATGAATAGGATGCATTCTTGTAGTGATAAACAAGGAGATGACAAAGCCGTTGGAGTTTCAAGATCTCAATAGGCAATTCGGTGACATTTGTGTGTTTAAGGTCTAGAGTCTCCAAGTTTTGAAGCTTCCCAATAGAACTTGGAATTGTACTCACCTCAGTGAACCTGAAACTTAGATATTTCAGATAACACCAGTCAGCAACTTGAGCAGGGAACCTTGTCAAAGGAGCCGCTTGCATATCCATAACAGTGAGCAGTTTCATATCACTAGCTAAAACTGAATTCATTAATGATTTATCTACCCCAAATATATATAAAGAGCGAAGTTGAGACAAGGACCAGTTCCGTGGCAGAGTTTGCAGGGTGTTCTGTATTGACAGGCGACGGACTTTGTCTGGCCATTCAAATTTTCTTCTTTTGCTATTTCTGCAAAGCCCTGATTGGTTGACCTTGAAGTGATAATGTCCCGCAGAAAATCATGGATAAGGCAAGTCTTGACCCTTCCATCAGTTCGTTTAGAAGCCACCTCAATCAGGCTTCTGTTCAACAGCTCCACGAAGTAGTCCTTAGCAACTTCTTCAAGGGTCTTTCCTTCTTTCTTTTCAACAAATCCTTCAGCGACCCATAACCGAATTAGTCTCTTACACTTAATGGGGCGACCCTCAGGAAATAAACTTAAGTGCAAGAAGCAGGATTTCAGGTAGTATGGCAGATCATCAAAGCTAAGCGAAAGAACTCTCTTCAAGTTTTTGAGTTTGTCGTTGCAGTCAATCTCTGTATCAAGACTGTGACGAACTAATTCCCATTCATCTATTCTGTGCCTGTCTTTTGTAGCCAAAACACCACCGATAGCCACTATAGCAAGCGGCAGTCCTTCACACTTTTTTAAAATAAACTCGCAGGTCTCCTCCAGATGGGAAGGGCATGAACTCCCCTGAAATGTCTTCGTGCAGAAAAGCTTCCATGACTGTTCTACTGGCAGAGGCTCCATCTTATAGACCTTCCCCTCGAATTCTCGGCAGGAGGTGGATGCTAGATCATAATTCCTGGTTGTGATGATTATTCGGCTGCCGCACATGTTGTTAGGCAGTGCATGTTTGACAACATCCCATTCGTCTATCCTCCGTGTGTCGTCTAGAACAACCAGATACCTCACTTCCTGTAGCAAGTCCTTGATTAACATCTTCCGCCAGTAGATATTCATGGTGTCTGCACCACAAGGAATCGGTTGTCTGATCACCCCCCCGATTTGCTGACGTATGTCCTGAAGGAGCTCTCCTATATTTGGAGAACCAGAGAAATTGATCCAAGCACATACCATGAAATGTTTCTTGACCTCTGGATCTTGATAAACTTCATGTACCAGCGTGGTTTTGCCCAGTCCTCCCCTCCCAACGACTGAGATAACTTGCGGCCAAGAGGTGCCCTCAATTAACCACGCAACCAGCTGCTTCTTTTGTTCTTCAATGCCCACAAGTTCATTTTTGTCTGAAAAACAGTCTTTACCTCGGTGTTCATGCCACGTGTTGTCGGAGTAATTGGAGCCTGGACCATGTTCAGCTTTACTGAACTTGTGCCGTAGCCTCTGGTGTCCATCACATAAACTTTTGATTCTGGAGTTGATGTTCTGTATCTGCAAAATGGTCCGATATCGAGCTTTCATGTTCTTCACACAGCAAGATATCCTACAGAAGAGACCAGCAAACCCAACCCCATGATCATGCGCCGAGAGAAGTTTGAACTCGTCGAGAGCATCTTCAGTGACATATGCAATCTCTCTCAGCTGCTTTACCCATTCTCTGACTTCCTCATCGCTCTCTTCCAGGGAATCTGCGACCCTCAGTGATGCACTTATGCCCTCCAACTGTCCTCTCGCTGAGCGAACTTCGTCCTCAGCATCTCTGAAGAATTGCACTTCATTGTCCAGAAAATTTGTGAGCTTCCCAATAAGGAAGTTCACGGCAGCTTCTGCCATGCTCTAATTGTGCGTGTGCAGAAGTAGTGGATTATAACGCTGGCAGGATCCTTTACATTGTGGCTAGAAAATTTGGGAATGGTGAAACGTTTGATGTCCATGCTGAACTTTACATTTTGAATTTTGTATCTCTTTCCTGAGAAAATTATATTTTATAGTCCTTTTCCCAACTTCTGACGTTATTATTTACTCCTACCAACTATTCAATACATTTCATTTCTGTAGAAGTAGTTCTTAGTGCGAGAGTTTATGAATGTTTCGATCTTTCAATGAAGTAACATAGAATATATTAGGTAACTAGATTTGCACTTCCGTTAAACAGAAAATCACTGATTAGGCAACCCACTGCGAGTTTTGTATAAAATGACATATCCACGCTACTAGAATATATCATTTTAGCATTTCCATGAACGACAATTAAATTGGCCAGCTGTGAGTTACAAATAATTTTTGCTAGTCTAGTTTGTTGAATCTATTTTGCGGGCTATACCGCTTGAGGTAGGCATTCCGACGATGCACCATAGGCTTTCTCAAGCTCGCATTTCTACGTAAAAGTTTGGGATGAAGTTAGGTTTGGGCTGATGAAACAACTTAAGATCAGGTCAGATGTTTCAAATTGCTGGTCAAGACTTTCACAACTGTCACCTTCTCAGGACCTCAAGTTGAATGATCCTCCAAAAAAAAAAAAAAAAAAATAATTGAATGACCCAATCAGAATTTAAGAAAATTACACAATCGAGCACGACAAGCGTATTGACACTAAAAGTTTAGGATGAATATAATACGGATCGGTCAGACGACACGTGGACTCAACATTTATAAAAATATAGAAAATTTCAACATGTTGCAACATTTTGTATATTAAATTTTTATTTTTATATATACATGATTTATCATTTTTAATTATTTTAATTTAATTTGATTTAATTCACAAATAAATAAATAAATAAAAAGAGCCTAAAATGAATTTACAAAAAGCATTAATCTACCATTTATTAATATAATGCATTGTTTCAATTTAACAAATTTAACTATATTCCATCCTAATGATCCATAAAAGTTAAAGATAAAAAATAAAAAAAGCAATCCACGTTTCACTATTAAATTTAACATTTAACAATAAGTCGAAAAAAAAAAGCAACATTTCATCATCAAATATAACAAGAAGTATTTCCCCCTTTATTATTTTCATTATTTTCTAATTTGTTACATATTTATATTTTGACTCATCGTTTATTGAAAATTTTGAAAATTAACCTAGTGCATGTCAGAATCGCATGTTAGAATTATGAACTTGTGTGTCGGAGCGTATCGCGAGAATTGATCACGTGTCAGATTTTCGGACACCTATTGACAATGTATTAGAAAGTGTCGAACACATGTCGAAGTGTGTTGTAAGGCTTCCAAAAGTGTCGGTACTTCCTATATCAGCACAATTTGTGGACCGAAGAACCTCCAACCATCTCCACAAATTTGTCCCATCTCGGCAATAGGCCAGCTCTTCAACCGCGGTGCAGCTCCACAATTCGGGATGCTAGTTTTACGTAGAAGTCTCTGCACAGTTTCTTCTGTTCAACGGCTTCCATTGCCATCATCAATTAGCTGGAAAGTACAAGACCAACCTTTTTTTTTGGCCTAAACAGTCAAGATCAATTGGTTACATCTTTTTAGTTGATCAACAGGAAACTGAATATCTATACTTCATGACGTTATCGAAAGTCCAATCAACAGTTTCTTCCTAGGAAATTGGGGTGGAATTCATCTAAAATGGTTCTAAATAAGTAATTGAGGTCACATACTTGAAACTTAATAGTTCTTTTTTTTTTTTTTTTTTTTTTGAAATTTTTGTGTTTTATGAGATTGGATAGTCATCGAATAAGCTACTAAGGGGATTCTCTCTCTATAAAAATACTTTGGCTTTAGTCTCCAAGAAAGCTCTTGCCCTTGTACTGTGTAGAGAGCTAGACCAAGTCCGTGTTGTCCAACAACAAATCAGAAATGGAAAAGGACATTGATTACAACTGAGCTACTAAAATACAAGCATATTGTCACAATAAATCATCAATCACTAGCGACATCAAACTTTAAAAACGGGGTCACACCGATGCATCTTTAAGAAACATTGGAGCATTCACGAATGTGTTACCATCTATTACGTGGAGTTGATTTGGATCCCATGAGGAGAAAATGCTACTTTTACCAGCACCAATCTACTAAATGAACACACCATAGCGCCCCCCCCCCCCCCCAAAAAAAAAAAAAAAAAAAGCAATTCCAAGACGCATGTTCTGAGTCGCTCGTACTTTTGTGTGAATTTAAATTGCCTTCCGTTTGGTAACTTCGTTTTGGTCTCCGCTTGACATCTTATCAAACATTTGGTGGACAGACTTGCGAGGAAAAAGCAGGGCCATCCAATTCAAACCCCTGCGAGAATTTCAAAGGATGATTTCTTCCAAGAAGTAAAAGGGTCTATCCCTTAATTCCAAGCACCGAGAGATTTGGATGATAGCATTTAACAAATGCAAGCTAATTTTCTCCTAGTTGCATGGTTGCCTGGGACGTACACGCTTACTCAAAGCAAAAATTAATTCTTTTCGTGATGAGGGCGTAATTAATTTTAAGGGATAAATGCATTAAAAATTCTAAAACTTATCATGAAAATGTAATTGAACTCCTAAAAATTTTGAAAAGTATAATAAATCCTAAAACCTTTCATGAAAGTGCAATTCAGTTATAAAACTATCAAACAATAAAATTAAATAAAAAAAAAACTTGTCAAATTGGTCTAATCTAGTCTTTTCATTGATTACACTTTTTTAAGTTTTACAATTTAGATTGGATTTAGTTGCACTTTTTGAACATTTTAGGACTCGATTGCACTTTCCTGATAAGTTTTAAAACTTAGTTATACTTTTTTATTAGTTTTAGAACTTTAAATACACTTATCCCTAATTTTAATAAAACCCGTGAAAAATAATAAACTAAATTCTCTTAGACAGATTTAGGATAAACATTTGGACACATTTTAAAACCGGTTCTTCTAACTCCGTTAAATTCAGGAGTAATTCGTCAAAACTTCAGGTTTGCTCCTCTAACATAGTGCTTCCACAGGCTGGGGGTTTGCTATGGAAGTGGTCAACCTTATGATGTCCAGTCATTCCATCAGTTTATGGCTGTTTGCTCCTGATGCACACCCGCGTAACAAATATAAAAACCTAATACTCTGTCTTGTCTAAGTTGAAAATGACCATTGTCAATATCGATTAGTATGATTGCACGCAACTTATTTTGCTTGGTTCGTGTATCAACACACCTAATTCACTTATTTTTTACTCAATCGCTGTTTAACTTTTCGAAGGAAATGACAGGAAACTTAATTAATTTCCAGTCCACTCTTGTTTCGCATCTCGGAAACTTCGCGGAAAAACAATGGTTCTAATCACAATTCTTGTTTACTAGGCAAGTTCGCTGCAAGTACTGAATATATTTTCATACTAATCTTAATGAGAGTGACATTTTCCTGCACGGCTTTCAACATCGACCGGCTATTAATTTCAGGTAATTGTTTCTAGTGAAGGTTGATGAACGTTCGCAGGCAACTGTTTTGTTTCAGAATACCATGGTGTTAAAGCTCTCTAAAGCTTGCTTGGTCAAGTAAAAGAATCGGCCGGGGGATTATGGCAATGAAGCAGGTTAACTTCACAAGAACTTCATAGCGGACAAGACATTCTGAACTGTCACCTCCTCATTAACTCAAAAATTTCCATGGCTTCATGCTAATAGAAACATCATCCAGTGAGACTAATGTAGAGATCTTTATATGTCTAGTTTCAAGCAAATTTATTGGCTCTAGTCTCTAATAAAGTAGATTTCTTGCCCTTTCCGGTCAAGTGAGATAGATCAAGTCTAAGGAGGACATGGTCTCTTGTTTTGTCTAGGGCATGTGTCCACGCATTTGCGATATAAATGGGGTGAACTGTAACTAATGTGCCCTGGAAATTATAAATGCGAGTCTCTTATGTAATGTTCTTCTGATCTGATGTCGGAGTCATATGGTCTGATGTCGGAAGTCATAGTACTTCACTCAGTTTGATGTCTTGCAAAATTGATTGTTTTGTTCATAGCATACTTAAGATTTCTTGGACAACAATTTGTGAAACCCTTTCGTTTGAATCAATGATGACATTAGCTTAGAAATTAAAAGGGCATCACCGATACCTTGATAATATCAAACTGATGGTAACCTTCTAGATAAGTTTAAGTGATCACTTGTATGTCATGTGAGGTCGATTTAGATAATGAGAGGGCCATAAAAGCTCCTCTACTGAGCTCAATCCTTGGGAAGATGGTTTTGCAAGGAGTAGGTCTCAGACTAAGAATCGGAACCTACCAAGCAAGTCATTTCTTGGATTTTGAAATCGGGAACTGAATTAATTCCCTTAGGAATTGGCTTGGAATTGCAGCCATTTTACGATTACTTGAGAAACTAGATCTAATATAAGTAATATAACTAGAACGTTCTATAGCATAGTGGTTAAAGCATTAGTAAATTTGCCAATCTTTCCAGGTTCAAAACCCATTTCAATATATATCTATCTTTTGTCAAAATGGGAACAGAAGCCGTGGTCAATTTCCCAATTTTCACTTAAAACTTGGAACCGATCCAATTGCCCACTGCTACTCTATTACATGCAAAGATCTGAAGGGAATAACTTGTTAGGATCCGAAATCCTCAATTTGAATCACTATGGAGGTGTCTCGACTCTCTACACAGCGACGGGTTTGTTTGAAAATCAACTTCATATTGACGGCTTTGCCTGGAAAAAGATCGCTTGTCTTACAGTCTGAGCCGCACTCCCATGTTTTTGGCTATTTTAAATTGGACCTTGAATTTTTTTTTTTTTTTTAATTTCAAATGGCACCCCACATATGGAATTTTGAACATATTCCTTGTTTGATGCCCCACTCTCGACGAGACTGCCTTCTATTGACTAGCTTCCCTGCTTCTTGCACTATCTTCTCATAAAGATACGCTGTATGCAGTGACACTGTTTCGTATTAATTGGATTCAACAATGAAATTTCTTTAACTGAAAGTCGTTCTTTTATTTTTATATTTTTTATAATAAAAGATATGTTCTGTGGTGGCTTCGGACAGAAAATAGCACAGAGCACAAAAAAACTTATAAAACCCAATTTAACAGAATTAGTTTGCTAGAATTTAATTGACGACAAAGCCTAATGACATAAAAATGTAATATTGAAATTTAATTGATGGTGAAGATTTCAAAGCTATGATTAAGATACACACTGGAATTTAATTGATGACAAAGAACTCAAAGCTACAACTAAAATACATGCAAGAATTTAATCAACAACGAGGTATCTAAAAACTATAACTACGATATAGAACCAAAAGATAATGGAAATATAACAGTTTTTTTTTTTTTTTTTTTTTTTATGGGGGTCTACAAAGAGTACAATGTGGCTATTAAAGGACTACAATCAACAGTTACAAATAGAGGTTACAAACGGTTTACAAAAAGAAAAACTTCTTGATGGTTACAGGAAGTTGCGATATCATAATTTCCTATTATCTAGTAATAGTTATTTAAAAAAGCTTAGATATTCAAAAATATCACTATGTAGTAGCTACACATCAATGTCAATATCGATAGGGAAGCGATATCCATTTTTGATAAATTAGGGCTGCATTATGGGCCATCGAACATCACTAGTCAGCTCCACTTTCTGCTACACTATTATGAAGGCTACATTTGCCTCCGATCAACTTTCTCCGCCCATACATTTGATTAGTACTTTACAAGCTGTGAGCATTACCTATATGTAAAATTGATAAAATATAAAAATAGGCCATATCCATTGGTGTGACCCCTTTAATCACGAGGGTGGTAGGAGGAAATATGGGCCATAAGCGAAAGCCAAATAACCAGAAAAACAAAAAAAGATTTAAACATCTGTTTTTGGACTTTTCAATCGTTCAATGTCATTGTTTGGAAAAAAATTTGGCAATCGAATCCTTAAACCAAAGATAGCGACCTGGGCAACTTCCCTCGTCCATGGACGCAGCAGAAAATCCAGGGGCATCTCTCTCTCTCTCTCTCTCTCTGAGTCAAATAGTTAGGTAAGGGTGAGCACAGTTTCAGGCAAAATCTAGAACTGGAGAATTGAACCGATGTGAACCCATTCAATTTTAGGTTCCACAATATGCAAGGTAAGTTCCAGGTTCCAAAAATTGGAGAACCCCTTTCAATGGCTAGGTTTCAAGTTCTCAGTAGATGGAACTTGAAAATTGAACCTAGAACAAGTTCTGTATTTTTCTTGGTCTATGTCTTCACGCGATCCTTTGGTGTTTAGTGGCGTCTGATAATGAGTGAATAATATGGAACTACTAGTCCAAGCTTACATTTTATAACCAAGACTTTTACTTTGTTAATATTTCGTATTGTTTGTGTGCCTAAATATGAGTTGTGGTTAGCAGATTAATAGTAAATGGTGATCATTAAATGTGATGATTCACTATAATCATTTGATTAATAATACTGGAAACTTGGATTGACCCTAGAACCCGTGACAGGGTATATTCCAGGTTTGGATAAGTTTCAAGTTTTAAAAAATGATGAACTTGTTATAACAGGTAAGTTCTAGGTTTCAAGTAGAACTTGTATGGAACCTCTTAAACTACTCACCCCTATGGTCAAGTTGGGATATGTTCCTAGATATTGGAATAGAATTTGGCCCTTAGTCAATTTTGGGGGGTAAATTGCAAAGAACTTCCAAATGTGGGGAGTGGAGCAGGATAAGGGGCCTTTGCGAAAACTAAAATATCAACGGCAACTTGGCACAATACCGAAAATTTGGGTGCAAATGTAATTCAGCCAATTTTATTATTTTGTGGTCCTCAAATCCTATATATTTCCTAAAGAACTCTTCCAAAAGGACATTCTTGCTGGTCATTATCAAAGCATGCGTCACTTGTCGTTTTCATTTAAGTTTCGTTTTCTCTTTTTATATTCTTTCCTTCTTTTTCTCCAGGTAATCAAATAATTTCGTTACCGACCAAAAGAAAAAAGAAAAATCAAATAATTTCGTTTCCCAACTTAGCAAAGTCCCTTTCAAGCCAAAATTTTCACGGCCCATTTAGAAGTTGACTACACATTAAGCAACCCGGATCAACCTCACTCAGAACAACAAGAGGGTCAGTTATAACCACCTTGGTAAATGGGTCGTTAATCTTCCACGAGATCACAGGTTCGATTCATGTCAAGATGTTTGAATGCGCCTCATTGCTTAGCTGAACAATGTTATGATATACCTCGTGTGGAAATATGTACATGCAGATATATACATATTCATTTTGAGCAATCACAAAACGTACTCACACATGAAAGAAGCAGAACATCCCTACTTGCGGAAGATCACAACCGACAACGAACAAAATAACAAGCCAGTCTCCCCAACAGTACATGACAAACTTCTTTCGTTGAGCCTCCCGTTCGATTTATATGAAATAATTAATGCTCTTTCAAATTAACTGTCTATACATACCATGCCACCCGTTTCTCGGCATCCAAATCCACGCAAAACTTCGTGACGAGTGCAAGTTTGAAGTTGAAGTCTCCTGTGGTGAATCTGCCGAAGCCACACCGAAGCACAATTACAGCCACATGGCTCACCAATCTTCCACAAGATCACAGATTTGATTCACCTCAAGACGTTTGATACGCCACATTGTTTAGCTGAACAAGGCCGCTACATACCTCACGTGAAAATATTTCCTGATTGTAAGCATTTTAATGGGACTGTGGTGACTGGCTTGCCAATCTCACTTCTCGATCACATGTAATGAAAAGTAGTTTTGATTGGCATATCTATGACCCTTATGCTACCTTTCAAACGAGGGGCCTTACGCATTTGAAGCAGGACACTAATTCAATTTGCTTTTACATCCACAATACGTACGATGTTGAACCAAACTGTAAAACACCATCGATTGTACTTGCGCAACACATCTTGAAGAAATTCAAGATGGATTAGTGTAAAATGGTTGCAACACCGCTCGTGATAAATGAGAAGCTACTATAGGAAGATGGTGCTAAAAAAGCTGCGCCTCCCTCTATAGAAGTCTAATTGACAGTTTACTATATCTCACTACTACACGATCGGACATCATTAACACGATAAGTCTACTATCACAGCTCATGCAAAGTCCGAGTCAAATTCATTTTGGAGCTACCAAGCGAATTCTCAGATATTTACAAAGGACTACAAATTATGGCATTTGGTATCGGCTAAGTGCAAGCGCTAAGCTCATTGGCTACACTAACAATGACTGGACAGGATCAACTAACGACAAGAAGAGCACTACTGGTTATGCATTCACATTGGTTCTGGAATATTCTCATGGGCATCCAAAAAAACAAGATTCAATGGCACAGTCTACTGCATAAGCTGAATACGTCACAACTGCTATGATCACCAGTCAAGCACTATAGCTTTGAAGAATTCTAGAAGACATTAGAGAAGCACATATAGAGCTAACTTCGATATTTTGCGACAAGAAGTCCGCGATTGTTATATCAAAGAATCCAGTCTTTCACGAAAGAACTAAACATATCGACGTCAAATATCACTTCATACGAAAGGTGTAGAATAATGGAGAAATCAAGCTGAAGTATTGCAAGATTGAAAAACAAATTGCGGACATCTTCACTAAAGCAATACTGCCATCCAAGTTCGAGACATTGCGGGATATGCTTGGAGTAACACAACATTGGACCAAGGAGGAGTGTTAAATTACTGATCCAATTTCTACAATCAACTAGAGAATACTACAAGAAAAATCCAGACTTTGGTGGCAAAGGAAATCTTTAGGGCACACTAGATTTATGTAGATTAGACCACAACTTTATCTTTGCAACTTACAGAGATATTTCTCCTTGAAAGTTGGTTCACAAGCTCAATAATAGAGCTAACTAAGGATAAGAAAATCTCTTACTTGAGCAGAGATTTTTGCATGAGTAAGTTGGTGAGGTAGGCTTATAAATAGGCTTGGTGGACGTCGAATCCTACTCACTAAGCAACTAGCAAACCTCCTTCCTTCGTATTTACCACCACAAAATAAGAGCCTTTCCCTTGAGCTCCCCTTGCCGTGAAAGTCTATTTTTTTCTAGCCTTTGTCCCTTGTTCCTTCGAGTATCCTTGCTATATTTCACACACACCAACACTCACTTGCACCCGTATCAAACACACGGTTCCGCAAATACCAACACCTTAAAACCATATTTAAAGTGGAAATCAGGATAAGAAAATTTCAATTTGTAACAGTACACAAGCAGATGGCGAAGTAATTTCAAGTTCTAGATACTTCGAGGCAATTTATGACAAGAGTACGTTTTAGACACAAGGTTTCAAGGTTTTGGAACCCATCTATAGACTCTAGAATCTCACTCACTTTGGTACCCCTCAAGCTCAAATACCTCAAATGTTTATGGTAATAGTTGGACTTCTTTTTTACTAGGTGAAAGAAGTGGTGGGTCCCACTTCGTTTTAAAACAAAAAAAAAAGGTTGAAAAGTCAAAAGGAAAAGAGAAAATGTTGTGGTCTGTGAACGCTCACTCTTTTAAAGAGGGACAAAAGTAGTTCAAGAAAGAGAGAAGCCCACCCAGTGGTGGGGAAGTAAAGCTTGGTTAGGCCCGGGGGGATGAGTTGGTTAACACAGTATGTTCCCCCGGCGGTTAACCTTCCGTTTTTATAACCCAGAACGGGGGCTCCGATAACTGGGGCCTTTGTTTAAGGTCCTTAGGTTGGACCAAAAAACTTGGGACGAGCTCCACCTCGGCTGACCCCCCTACCCCAGGGAGGGTCCCTTCATTGGCGGCGGCCCGCCTTGTTCCTTGGGTTTTAGGGAGACCCCTAGGATAATTCCGTCCCCGGTAAATTAACCCCGCACGGGCTTGGGGGAGCCTTTTAAGGTCTTGCTCGAGACCAAGAAGAAGAAAGAAAGGGATGAGAAAAAAGAAGGGTTTCTCATGTGCATGCCTTTGGGACCTCGCCAAGCTAACTCAACTACGTAACGCAACACTCGGTAAGCACTCGCGCCCCTCATTCGTCCAATCGAAACAGTTTTTGACCTAGGGCTTGAAATTCGGAACTATTGGAGATTCATATATATAGAAATGGTAGCTTAGGGTGTTGTGGAGCCATAGAATTTTTGCAAATCTTGATTTGAGCTTATGGTTTGTTTGAAACAAAATTTCAAAGTTTCCCACGTATGATGAACAGTGTGTGTCTAACAACTTCGGGCCCGTATTTTGTCGATTTTCAGCTTTATTTTGGAATGGCCAAATTGGGTTCCTTGTAGTTTATTGAAAGAGCTTTCTATTAACTAGAAGAACGTTTGAAACAAGGTTTGTGGAAAGAGTTATGGCATGATAAAGTTTCACATTCAAACTCCATGTAACGAACAGCTTGCATAATCGTTTCGGACATGTGATTTGTTGACGCATGGTAGTTATTTTGTTAACATTTAAACTTAGTTTAGCTTAACCATAGTTGAGATAGTATTTTACTTGGTTTTGATGCTATATCTCGCTTATATGATAGGAATGTGAGTTCGGTGATTTGAACGAGCCTTTTGGTATGGAGCATATCCATACGAGTAATACTATATCTTCTTTGGTTTGGTAAAACCCATGCTTTGAAGTATATATTTTGAATTGAAAAGAGCGATTTTGTTACATAAAGCAAGATCGAGTATTCACTACCTCTTAGTTATTTAAGAATGGTTTGAGAAGCATATTATAAAATGTTTGGTTACAGGTTACGCATGTGTAATTGCTTTACGACTAGTTTATGGAGAGGTTTATGTATGATTTGCAAAATGGTTGAGAAATGGCAGATGGCTTTGTTACGAAATGTTGTTTGTTTGGTTTATGAAAGGATATGAGAAATGCTTTATGAAAAAAGTATTTTTATCCGATGAACTGAGTTGCAAAAGTTTTTGGTGATATATGAAATAATTTCTGAACTTGGCTTTGTAGATTGTGGAGGATGTTGTAGATTGGTATTGATGTTCAATATTGTTGTGAGCCTAGTAAGGGGCTTGTGTGTATGTGCATACTAATCTAGAATATCCTTGTGGACCGAGCCACTAGCTAATAATAGATGGAGACCTTTGCAAGGAGGGAATCTTGGTCGTTTTGTCATCGGGCATTGTGTCGTGCCTATGGTTTGATATTAAACAAAACATTGGATGATGGATGAACCATTGACGTGTGGTTTCATATGAGATAAATCAATGGAATAGGCCATTGACGTATGACATAAGATTAATCAATGGAATGGACCAATGATGCGTTTATTGATGAGATTGATTAATGGATTGGAAAATTGATATTTGTTATGATATTTTTAATTTAACAAGCTTATATATATATACAAGCAATATAACTCTTTTATATTTTGTATGAATTATATAGTGAAATTAAGATAAATGATTTTTTTATATTGCTTTGTAAAATGTATGGTAGGTACTTGATCTGTTTAGAAGATATGTACTATTCACTGAACTTGTGGTTGCTCACTCCTCTCTTTCCCAATCTTTTGAGGTCTCTTAGTTAGTGGTCATTAGAGTGAGATTGATGTCGACAGGGACTTTTAGGAGTGACATTTGGGTGGTTAGAGGCTGCGTCCTTCCAACATCCCCTTTTTCATAGTTTTGAGGTTTGTAGTAGAAGTGAAGTAACAGAGGACTCGTGGGATTGCCGACGTGACTGCTCGAAAACGAATAGGGACCGAAGTCGCTTGAATCTGCCTATATCTTGTACCATGTTCTGAATGGATAGGCGTCAAACAATATGAGGCCATGGTTCGTCTTCGTTGAGAGTGACGAACGCAAACTCCACATCCTTGGATTTAAAAACAATGATCTCGTGAAGAATGGTGTGGACGCGGCAGGCCATGATTCTTCCATTGGTGCTTGTATCAGCCACCTGGATAAAGTTTTTCAGCAGAAGCTTTTTCAGGAACTCATTGGCTTGCTCAAGTGCCCTCTTCCCGACTGCTTGACGAATCCTTCCGCCATCCATAACCGAATCAACTGGGAGCACTGTATTGGATAATAGGGCCGGAAGATGCTCAAGTAGAGAAAACATCATTTGAGATCATCTTAGAACATGTTAATGCTGACTAAGAAAATTCTCTTCATCGTTTTGATTTCGTCTTGGTTATCTACGAGTGCTTTACCAAGTCTGTCACATTCCTCCTTCCATTCGGTTAGATCAAGAGGTTTCGTGATGAATAGGCCACTAGCTGCATTGATTGCAAGCGGCAATCTCCCACACTTCTTCAAGATTTTCTCAGAAACTTGGGTGAAACCAGGCGGACATGAATCTTGCCTGGAAGTTTTTTGGCAAAACAACTTGAATGAGTCCTCCGAGAGAGGAGATCCATCTAGTAGACGTGACCTTCCAAGTTCTTAGCAAAGGCATTCGCTATGGCTTCATCTCACGTGGTGATGATCACCCGCCCGCTTGTTCCTACAAATAAGTTTTTGATCGAGTGGAGCAAATCCTCGCTCTACACGTCGTTTAAGACAAGCACATACTGCCTCTCTTTCAGCAGCCTCTTGATCTACGACCTCAGGGCAGAGTAAGGTCGTCCATGTCGTCCATGTTCCCAGGCAACTCCAGCTTCAACCGCTTGCACAGCCTGTTGACAATCATCTTCAGGAGCTCCTTGATGTTGAACGACTCTGAAACGGTGGCCCACACGTGGCAAGTGAAGCGCTGCTTCACTCTCCCATCACAGTACATGCCGTTGGCCAGAGTTGTCTTGCCAATCCCAGCCATCCCATGTATGGTGGCCACCACGAATATATAATCCTTGAGTAGCCACTGCACCGGATGGTCCCGAGACCCTTCCATGCCGACCAGCTGTGCGTCAGTCAGCAGGATGGTGTCATTCCAGAAGTTGCCTCGAGTGTCATTATGGGTCTTGGAGCTACTCCCCTGCCTAAAGTCTAATGTGTACTTCTGAAGATTGTCGATAGCATCTGCAGCTTTCGACTTGAGATCTTCAGCGTTAGCATAAATCCTATGCTTATTCCGCAGGTTCTTGAAAGGAACCAGCATTTTCTTCAGGGAAGGGCAGCGACGCAGTAAACCTTCTCGTAGCATGAATTTCTCAATTGAATCTTCGGCGTCAAAAAGCATCTCTCTCACCTGCTTCAAGCATTCTCTATACGCTTCATCGGTGATGTCCATCGAGTCAGCTTTTCTGAGGAAGATTCTCATGTGTTTTGCCTCGTTGATGAGGGATTCCAGCTGCTTTCGAGCACTCGCCGAGATTTTCTTTTCTTCTTGAAGCAGGTCATAAGATTATTCAGGAAAAATGTGATCAAACTGTCCGCCATCGTCTCCACTCTATCTTTCCAGCACCAGCTTAGGAAATTTTTAACATAGCGCGGGCAACCAAATATGCTGTGGCTGTTGTAATAAGAAATTCAATTATTGAAGAGAAGAATCCCTGTGTTTGAAACGTCCATCAGTCGAATGGAAAAAGGGAAAAAGAAAAAACCTTCGCAAGTTGGTCGATTTTCTGTTTTTCAGCCAAATAGATTATTAAGTCGACTACCTTCTTTTTCGTATTTATGCGTGCTTTTGCGCCAGCTATCTAAAAGTTATTTCGCCCTCTAAAAGTAACAACTAACAACTACCTAATAACATAAATATTATTATCTAACACTTTTACAAAATATTGTTGGAGAATTTCTCTAGGGTATTTGAAAATGCTTGATTTTGATTTACTGTAGGTTTACATGGTGATCTGATCTTGTATATCCTCTGCAACAGGTTATCAAATAAGATATCAGCATCTGCAACTCCATAAGCACCCATGTACGCTTCACAGACAGAAGTTACCTTTTCATTTTAATTTCACAGGGTTTCTAAAGACGAACCAGTATCATTAAATGATACGGTGGCAGTGACAATGTTTTCGGCTACTACATATGATTATGCCACCATCGGTACATTATTGATCGATCATTTCAATTGCTTTCATCTGAAAGCCATTACTTCTGTTGAACTTGCTGCCTCTGCGGAGCCAGATCCTGGAAGCGCAGCATTCCAAGGAATGGGATTGGCAGCTAAAATTCACTGCCCGGGCCAATTACCAGAAGCAAAAATTGTCGATCTACTAGATTTCCTTCGCCAGGAATGCTTGAAAGATTTTTTTGAACAATGCTAGTTATAATAAAACTGATAAGAGATGTGACGGGATTCTTCTTGAACCAGTCAACTTGCTTAGATGTCCTCTTGTATTCTATACGCGGTATTCTAATTTCGTACACCCAGTATTAGATCGCCTCACATTACTTTCTCCTCCGGCAATTCTTTTAAGTAACATACTGTCACGAGCAAAGTGTGAGGCTGGGCATGAAGAAATGCCCTAACCGGCCATGCCCAAGCCCACTCAGTACCTACAAGATTCATCACTTTCACTATTCAACCAAAGCAATATCATAACACTATCCCATTCAAATTTGCTATCTGCACAATGATACACAAAAGGTGTTCACATCTCAAGCATCGACCTTACATTCAAAATAATTCCAAAACCGTGTTTATATATAAGACACAGCAAAGCATTCCGAACTTGCTGAAGATTGTGCCTCCCAAATCAAGCAGAAAATGAATTTCTTCCATAGAGCTGCCGATTCATTCATTTTGACTTTGAATGAGTATATGCTTCCATAAGATCAACTATCCTAACACATTTTGAGCCAGACCTGTGGATGTCCAAACTTCATGCCTTGTAGAAATGCCCATCTAGCGGTGCCGTTGCTGGTGCCATTCTACACTAAAACAAAAATCATAATCCTCAACTTCCAAATCAATTATAAGAGATTAAGATGATGTGCCGTCCAAGTATGAAGTTGAAGGCTCTTGGATTCAATCTATCAAGACTGCCAACACTAAAGCACAAATCAAGTACACTATAGAAGAAAGAAAGTGAAAAGTAATTTAAGTGTGATAGTTAGAGTAGTTTAAGACAGATACAGGTATCCAACATTAACCTGACTAGTTCTATCATGACAGGTCTAGGAAGCTAGAGATACCAAGGAAGCAAGAACAAAGCTCAAGAAGTAGCGAAAGTCATCCCAAAGAAAACTTATTTCTTTTTCAAAAAATGAAACAGGTGGAAAACAAAGCTACAGTCAAAATCACAAAAGGCCCAAAAATAGTTAAAAACAATAAAAGGGTAGAATACAAACTCGAAAACATTGGACAGTACAATGAATAAGAGATTATTGAACTGTTGATAAAGTATCAAGTAACCACAACAATCTACAGAATAATGGCAAGTCCTATAAAAATGAGGTCCGTATTGAAAGAAGCTATGACAACACACCATTCTACCACAGAAAGATACACGGGCAGTGTCATCTTCGTAGACAATTACCTCGTCAATTGTCCCTTTGAAGTCAATCATCCCCAATAAGACAACCCATGCTGCAAGAAGAAGTCTTGGATTTCGGATGAAACTAATCCGCGAGGTGGGACTATTCTCCTCAAAGATGGCCTCATAGACACCATCCAACTTAAAAATGGGAAATCGTCACCTACATTATTGCAGTTCCATAGAATTATCTCCCTCGATGTATTGCAATTCTTCACCACCTTTTTACCCCTTCAGATGCACACAGTCCATTAAGTTGAGATTCTTGAGATGGCAACATCTACTTATAAATGCCGCTAGTTGCTCTTCGTTGAGTTTCAAGCCTTCTGCTTGCAAGACCTCTAAGCGTGGGAGTTCAAAGTCAATGCATAGATTCCTTTTTTTTTTTTTTTTTTCAAACCACGGATCTTCAAATGCTTGATTTTTGGGCAGCTCTTCAGCACACCCGAAATGCCATCCCCAGTTATCATCAAACACTTGCTTACATCAAGATAGTGCAAGCTGGGGCACATACGCCCGATCTTCTGGAGGCGTTTGTTGGTCAATTTACGATTAGAAGGTATGCTAAGAGACCTCACTTGAGAATTCACCACGATATCAGTTTTAATAGCATCATCCTCCCTTAGGTTTGTCTTCCCCATTTTGATTGCCTTCAGGAAGGGACACTGTGTCATGAGGCTATACAATGTTGCCATCGTGAGATTGGAGCAGCGACTGATGTTAATGTGGGTCAGACTGTGAAGATATTCACATATCACGCTCATGTCGTCATCTGTGAGGAAACGTACTGCCTCCAAATCTAAGACCTCAATATCCTGGTGACATAGCATGATCATCCGAATCCCGTCGAAGGAAAACCCTAGAGCGCGCGAAAGTATCAGTCTCTTGAGCGGAATGTTTGCCTCCGCAACAGCCATCAGCAACCCATCCCAGATAGACGAGCCCGCGAAATCCAGACTAATAAAACCCCAGGCGTGACCAAAGGAGTCCACCAACTTCTCACATAAAATCGCCTCCTCTCTCATATAAGTCAGGGCCAAGCAGACCAAGTGAGGCCTGTTCGCTATCAACGAAGCAATACCTCTCCCAGTAATGGAGTCACCAAGCTATGTTTAGCATCCAAAAATTCTAGATCTGTAAGCTTTCCAGTCGAACTTGGGATTACTTCGATTGACGAATTCCTTAAGCTCAAGTACCGCACATTGGTTAGCTCGAACAGCACATCTGGAATGATATGGAAACGTGCACCGTCGATCCAACACCTTGGAATGCTTTAAATCAAACAATGAAGTATCGGAAGTCTCCAATGGCAAAGCTTTGGAAGTAGTTGGCTTATCCTCATCGGAGGAGACATCGACGAATATCGAAGAAAGTGGGAAGGTTTTTTCTTCATTCAAGGCGCTGATTGTTCCCCGGACAGATTGGAATCTTACCCCTTCAGGCCATTTGGTGCTGTCCTGACTAGTATTGACTACTGATTCACAAAGATCGAACAAGGAAACAATAATCTCTCGCACACGCTTGTCCACTTGGAATGTGGAGAGAACTCCACTTCTTTTTCCACCGGAAGGATGCACTTTTCGAAAGAAGAGACTCGAAAAAGGGCTCTGCTTTTTTCTGGATCGGTTGGGAATTCTTCCGCAGCCCATAAACGAGAAACTGTCTTACAACTGAGCGGCCTATTCTCAGGTAAAATGCTCAAGTACAAAAACCAGAACAGTTCCTCAGTAAGAAGGATATTCAACACTTGTTGGATAACGTGAAATTCATCACGAGAGGTTATCCGAGGGGATCCTCACCTCCCATTCATCCTTTATTGTATAAGATGAGCAAGTCACCGCCTCTGTTTTTCCCGGTTGCGCAAGACACAAACGATTGCCGTAGGCATCTCTCACGCTTGCTAACAAAATGTTCGCAAAGTCGCTTCCACGAGAGGAGGAATATGCTCTTTGATTTGCCTGTACGATGAATCCATATCACGCTTGTCTATGAAGATCACTCGGCATGTCTCGACTATACACGAGATTTCTTTGAACTTTTCCTGTGTTCTCGATGGTCTATATCATCGACCACAACGAGGCATCTTGCCTTTTGCTGTAAGGAGAAGTCATGGTCCTTCAACATCCAAGTATTCATGTCAAAGTTTTCGGGTAAGGCAGCCCTCTCAAAAATAAGTTGCAGAAATATTTCTTCGCGGATCAACACAGGATCATTATGCTAATCCAGGCGATGGTATCAAAATGCTCCCGGACATCTGCACACACCTCCCTGACCAAAGCCGTCGTCCCCGGCCCTCCCCTTACCAACATATACTTCCTTCCAGAGTTGTCCAAAAGCCGTCTCTTCAGCTCCCAAAAATGATAGCGATATCCGACCCAATCACCTTCTCGAATCAAACCTGAATCCCCGAAGGACTTTTGGTAACAGAACTTCCTTCCCCTGTTTCGTGATGCTTTTTGGTGACGGAAGATGCTTTATCGTCACTATTGGAAGAGGATCCTTCTTTTGATGCTTTATGATCAATATTGGTAGCAGTTCCTTCTTCTTCTCTCTCTACGACCTCGACATCCCAGAGGATGGTAGTGCGGTGGGGAAGGTCATGGGTGATAGAGTTGGGATACATGGGGTGGTCGCGGTTGGCGCAGAGGAAGGTGCCATAGTGGGTTCGGAGCTTGACGTGTGTTCCCTCCATCACAGGCTCCAACTTGAGGGAGGAGTCCAGGAGGAGGGAAGGGAGTGAAAGGAGGACCTTGCAGCCAGTCATGCCGAAGAGGGAGGGCTGGTCGGAGGCAGCGAGGTACTTGCCGTTGCAGCTCTTGAGGCGGAGGAAGGAATTGGAGTTGTCGATGAACTCGACAGACCACCTGGTGCTGTCTTGTCGTCCGCCTCTCCCTGCCAGTGCTTTCTCCTAGTCGCGTCTCCCCATCGTGAAGGATGACGACCTCATCAACCACCGCAACGAGGTGCGCCGTCGCAGCTCCGAGGCGCACGGCCTTGGCATTACGGAAGAAGTCCATGCCCGATTGGCAATGAAGAACCGTAGTTTGGAAAGAAAGGGGTTAGTTTATTTGTATTTGTATTCGGACATGAGGGAGGGAGCGAGGACCTTGAATATCTTCCTCTTCTTCCTCGTCTTCCTCTCCTTCTTCTTCCTCTTCCTCGGGCGTGAAATCTTCCTTGATACCGAACGTATTTCGGATCTCCTCGGGTGTCTTCCCTTAATCTTGTCACCACGGTCCCGGCAGGTGAGATCCAAGAAGCCCTTGATGTCCAGATAACGGGCCGCCTATGACATATCAAGCGAAACACCACAGAGCACACGGATAAGTATTGCAGTCCTTAACGAGACGAGACTTTGAATCAACTTGGCAAGTTCATGAATTAAACTATGATGGTGCTGCAGAAATAGGCAAACCTCCGCATTCACAAAGCAAGAACCCCAAGTCATAAAGTCATTATCGCTTAAGAATGCAACCGAGATGAGTTCCAAAATTGGTACAAAAGCCACATGAAACAGAGAATCATCCACCACACTAATCAGCAAAATCAACATCAAACTCTCACACTAGCCGACAAACGCCTAGACAAGGCGAAAAACAACATCACCGCACAGAATCTCCCACAAAACCCAAACTATACCCGAGATTCCGCAACCGAAGAGTGGGTAAGGGAACGACACTGACCAGGACGAGATCGAAGAGAGTGGCGCGGTCGACCTTGATGAACTCAGCATCCTAGGCCTTGAGGTCGTCGCCGGCGACGGAGGAGTCGCGATCGGTGTTAACGACGTGCTTCTTGCAAGACTTGATGACCTCGGAGAGGACCCAGCCGATGGCGTTGAAGAGGATCTTGAGATGAATAACAAAAAAATCTGAAATCTTCAAAAGCCAAATGAAACAGAAAAAAACAATATTACCGCACTATATCTCCCACCAAACCCATACTCTAGCCGAGATTCCTCGACCGAAGAGTGGGTAAGGGAAGGACACTGGAGAGGATCCCGGTCCTAGAGGTCGTCGCCGGCGACGGAGGAGTCTCGATCGGTGTCAACGACGTGCATCTTGCAGTAGTCGATGACCTTGGAGAGGATCTTGCCGGTGACGTTGGGGAGGGGGATGCCGTCGGGAATGCCGTCGGGGACGTCCATGTCGATCATGTTAGCAATGGTACGGGACTGCGAGCCACCGCCATCTCCACCTCGAAGGACTCTCTGTCCGAGCCCTGGAGGATGATGATATGGTCAGTCGACGACATGGTTTCTCTGCACAGATTTTCTCGAGAGAAGAGGAAGAAAGACGGTCAGGGACGGGTCCTTTTATGGTTTTGGGGATTCGAAAATTTGCAGGGTGCAAAAGTTTTCCGTCGCATTGATCAATGGACTGACCAACATGCCAGTTGTTGGCCCACCCAATTTTTGGCCCATAGTTGCCCAGCTTTAGCCCGTGCGTGGCCAATTGGCTTTCCCGGACCAATTCTTGGTCGTGCTCGGCTTTGCTCGGCCTACCAGTCCTTAGACTTGCTTTTGGGTATAGCCTTCGGCCTAGCTTGAATTTGCTCGGCCACTTATGGCCATGTTCGGCTAGTTTTGGCCCATGGTTAGCCTTGCTTGCGTAGTTTTCGGCCTTAGTTCTGGGTCCATTTGCAAAGTCAGTTCTTAGCCTTGTTCGGCCAATTTGTGGCCCATGCTTGGCCGATGCTTCGCCAGTTCCACCAAAGACCGCCAGTTCCGACAAGCACACTTGTCCATACATTGAAATCCAACCAACTTAATGATTGTGCTTACATCAAATCCGACTAAAATGCGGTGCTCTGCGAGTGCAAAATTTCTGCATTGAACTGTGCAATGGACCAATTAGCATGGCCAAGCTTCGCTAGTTTTTTGCCCATGCTTAGCCAATGTCAGCTGATATCACGAAAGACAGTCAAATATGTTGCATTGACGGAGAAGAGCTTGCGATCAATTCAAGCTCATGATGTACTTACAAGTTCGACCGCTTGCACAATCAGTTTAGTGACATACTCTAGTCACAACCACCAAAGGCTAACACGATGTACCCACACAAACACCGGCTTCGATGGTGGCAGGCAACCAACCATTCACACCCAAACGGACACCACCACTAGACAATGTGATCACAGATAAAAACATCCTAAGCTCCAAACCGCCACTTACAGATTCCTTGCCGACCTAGGTTAACCCATGCTCGTCAATTGAGGTAACACCAGCACTGGGAAAACGGAGGCAGCGTACCATAAAGCCATTAAAATAATCAGCCCCCCGAGTAAAAGCAAAAGCCCATGTTCGATGTGCCGGGAGTGATCATACATAATGGGATCACCAACCCATCTAGAGAAGCCACAGTTACAGCACTAAGGCACAAAAATGCACATTATTTACTTGCAGTCGGACGGAGATCGAAAATAGGTTAAGGCCCTAAATCTCCAAAAATGGGCATGTGGTCGTCAGGAGGCGCTTTTAACCGCCGGGATGAAGGGATCATTCAAAGCAACATAGTCCAATCTGGGATCGTTTCAGGCAAGTACCACTCTAATGCTCTTTTGGGAAAATAATTCGGGGAATTTTCTTTAAAGATTTCTTAAAGCAAAAATCATAGGATATTCTTTATTCTTAAAAAAAAAAAAAAAGAAGGAAAAGACAAGACAACGCTCGGTGAAATGACCAAGACAAATGGTACTGTCCATGAAGAGATAATTAGAGAAGGGGGCCAATTTCAGCAAGTTATTAGCCAACCCTTGCGTCCATAACTGGATGCCACTTATCAGACCACCAAGCTATTGATCTCCCATCACCAGCAATATACTCAACGAATTTACTAATTCAATCGAACACTTCAAAACATCACATTCAAATTTTGCTCTTTGCACAATGACGCACAAAAGATTGCACGCATATGAAGCATCAAGCTTGAAGAGTACCATCAAGGGTACTCACTACCACAAATCTCACACATATGTCCTCCTGCACCTGCTCCTGGACATATTCGGAACAATGACAAGACACACAAAAGAAATAAAAAACACAGCATTCCAAACTTGCTAAAGACCACGTCCAGCAATGCACACAGACAACGAATTTCTTTCGTAGAGTTGCTGATTCCATCCGATTTGAATCATTATATGCTCCATTAGATCACCTCTCTGGACACATATTGAGCTGGACTTGTGGATGTGCAATATTCATGCCCATCTAGGGTTGCCGTTACTGGTGCCATGGAACGCTGCAACAAAAATCACAATCCTCAACTTCCAAATCCATTATGAGAGTTTATGTTAAGACACCTTCTAAGTTTGACGTCAAAGCTCTTGGATTCAATTTATCAAAACCACCAACGCCAAAGCATAAATGGTGGCATCTTACAGAAACCTTCTCTGTTGCGAGCAACCTTTCTTATACTAAGTACATGTACAGAAATAGAGTTGGACATGAGAAAATATGGGCACAAAATGCATCCTCTTCAATTTCGAGCTCCTGCAGATCTTTTTTCAACTGTTAAGCATGCATAAGACAGAAAAAGTTTGACATCCTACTAAAAGGTTTTATCCTTTGGTATAGACAGTACAATGCATGATCAGCACAGATATATACCATCCGCATGAGGTGCTAATTACTGCAGTGTCATCCAAAATTTCCAAACGCAAGTACATATCCACAATCTTAGTAACAGCAGCAGAAATTATTAACATATGCATATATGATTGATTTTGCCTACGTTATATGATATTCAGTGACAGAAGATGACAACCAATAAACAAATCCACTAGCTTTATCCTCCAATCATCAATATAGTCGGACTTAAAAAACGAAAGTGTGATTTAATCCTCCGTAGGCCTTGACTGGCAATCAAATGAACCAACATCTTATCTATTTTCTAGGTTATTGGCATAAGGGAGGCAAGGCCAATGTGAGGCGAGGGAGGGATACCTGAGCAGAAGAAAGCACATCTGGTGAAAACCGGACGTAGCGCTGACTCCCATAAAGGGCAGAACTGACATCAAAACCACTGCCAACTTTCCCTTGAGCTATGCAGTGAGCACTTTGGGCAATCATATGCACAACATCAAGGTCCAACGAATCCGTCGACAAGTGAGAAAGGTTAACAACACCAGAGTGATGAAGTAAAGCAGCAACGACGGCAGAAGTCATGGCTGCAGAAGAACCAAGTCCAGTTTTTGCAACTTCTGGTTTACATTCTCCATTTCAGTTCTCTGCATTGAAGGTAATTGATGCAAAAGGAGGAAGAGCAGCTAATGACTCTGGTGCCAAAGGTAATCCTCGAGCTTCAATCTAACATAAGAATAGATTCCAATCACGTTATTGAGTCATAAAAGAGAACCGAACCCAAATATAGAACTTTAGAACAAAATACTTTTAACATATCTACATATATGTTCCCCAAATTCTCATTTCTTGGATGCAAATGCTGTTGGGCCTCAAAGAAATCCATCAAATGCTTAAAGAAAAATTCATCTGGAACTTTACAAGAACAAAAAATCTGCCAGCATCCAAAAGCATTGCTGGGACATCAAATGAAAGGAAAATGAAGTTAAAGCAACCATAGATGTATTTTATTACCTGATTCCGGTATGAGTAGAAGTCATTGCAGCCTATTATTGTAATATCAAGCCCTGCAAAACTAACAATAGACATTATTAAAATGTCAAACTTCCATCTGCAAAAGGCATGCGGGCATATGCGGATCAAACAGTACCTTGCAAGAGTAGTTTGCGAAGCTCGTCTTTTTTGTTCTTGTCAAATTTTGCATGTGCAGCTGCGACAGCATACTGCACAGCATGTTCCACGAAGGGGTTCCCAGAGTCGCTGAGATTTCAACCAGCTGGGTTATACACTGTTTAATAATATCCCTATACACAGTTCGCTCATCCTAAAAGTTATTAAAAAAACAGAATCTCTAGTTTTTTCCCCAAATAATATAAAAGGTGATAAAAATCCACCTCGAAGAGACTGTCTGGAGAGTCAGATTCTTCAATGACAACTTGTAATTGCTTTGTCTAGACAACTGAGGAGATGTTAACTTGACATCTGTCCATACCTGGAAGAAGATGCAATTGTTCAACTTCATGCAAGAAAAGTTTTACAGGGAATGAATGATCTAATCTAATGGACTCTGCTGGATTCTACAAAATCCCTGAAACATTCTTAGATCAAATCTAAAGACCCTTTTCATTACAATTATTGCTGGAGGGTCTTGTGGCAGATTGTAGTGAGAAAGACTCTCCATAACATCAGCTGATCAGGACATCTTGCCAATATGGCCTAGGTGCATCTCACTCCAGCATTTCAGAATCAACAAAGCAGTTCCGTTCAAAACTTGAGTCTCCAGTAGATGATTCCCACCACTAGTTTATCAGAAATGGACAAACCTTAATTTTAAGGAATTGCCAACAAAAATTTAAAGTGCCTCGAAGATTAAGGAAATATTTGTCGATGGAAATAGAATAACTTGCAACAGGTTCACAATAGAAAGCTCAAATGACTAATTCTATTTATTAAAAAAATATATATATATATACTTCCTTGGTCACCTATAACCTGGCTCCGATCTGTTAATCTTTTAGAAAAACATTTTGAGCCAAACAAAACTTTTCTTAATAAAGAATTTAATTATGAAAACAACAAACAAATCAGAGAATAGTTCTTCAAAACATTTGCTGATAAAGCAAAAGACATCAAACAAAAATATTACGACTACATATATGAATATGAAGTCCATATATTTTTCTTTGATTGGCTAGAAGAACAATTCCTCGAACCAAAAGAAATATTTGTTTTAGATCATCATTATAAGTGGAAACTTGATAATGGTGAAACCATAGAATCCAATCATCCACCCCTTAGGAGAATAAAAATACAGCATGGAGATAGCGAGGTTCTGACCACTCCTTTTAGACTTCCGATAAAGGAGACTCTCTCTACACCCACAAAGTTATTGAACAAAACAATTTTACTAATCAACATTTAGTAACCATAGGAAAACAGTTGAATAGGATAGAATCCACCTTCCCGAATCCTACTCGCTTATTACACCACAAGTTGACACTCTCAAAAAACCCATTTTTAAAGCCTTTGAATTTCCAAAAAATTTTAGCCCAGAGTTTGCCAAAGCCATAGAACAAAAGAAAAAACTCTTAGGAAAATCAAAATTGGAACCTGATCCTATACTAGACACTCCTAAATTCCATAATCTTATCATTAGAGACACTCCAGACCAACCCACCATTAATACCCTGACTAAACCCTCTGATAATCCGATAATGAGTCGAGTCAATGAGATTAACGAGACTCAATTGGAGACAACCTCAAAAGCTTTATTATAGTAGAGCCACCCCACCAGACATTGCCCAAGAAGAATCATAGCAAAAATACAGAATAAATATTCCCCGACGCCATCTATGAATGGAACATTGATGGTATTACGAGAAACCAATGTTATGAACATTCTTAACAACATGGTGATGCTTGCTAATGCCTACAAAACACAGCAAGATGTTTCTGACCATGCTGTTGCTAATCTTTTAGTAGCTGGATTCACTGGACAGCTAAAAGGTTGGTGGGATAACTATCTCACAGATGAACAAAAGACACAAATTTTAACCGCTTATAAGGTAGATGATTTTGGCCAACGCATGGATGATGATCAAGGTCATCTCATCCAAGATGCGGTCAATACCCTTATCTATTCCATTTCACAACACTTTGTAGGAGATCCTTCACATATTAGGGATAGAAACCAAGATCTCCTTTCCAATATGCGTTGCAAATCCTTAGGAAGATTTAGAGAATACAAAGAGCTTTTCTTTCAAAGAGTTTTTATTAGACCCGACTGCAATCAACCCGTTTGGAAAGAAAAATTCTTAGCCGGTTTACCTCATATTATAGGTGACCAAGTTAGAGACAAAATTAGGGAAGATTACAGCGGTCAAATTCCTTATGATCTCTTTTCTTATGGAGAAATAGTCTCTTATATTTATAGACAAGGAACACAAATGTGTAATACAATCAAATTACAAAGACAACTCAAGGAAGAACAATCCCTCACCAATAGGAGTCTAGGAGATTTTTGTGCTCAATACGACCCCTCTTATAATGAAAAAACAAAACCAAAATGTAAGGGAACTTGTCCTCCTGAGAAAGAAACAAAGAAACATCACAACAAACCTCCATTTCGTAGGGATAAACAAAGACACCAGAATAACCAAAATAGACCTCATTCGATAGAAAAATTTTAAAGACATTAAATGCTATTCTTGTGGTAGAAAAGGTCATATTTCAAAATATTGTAGGATTAATAAAAAATTAAATGAACTTTCTCTAGATGACGATACTCTTAATCAGTTAAACAATATCTTCATAGAAAATGATGATACTTCTTCTAATGAATTTCTTGAGGAAGAAGGTTTTCAAATCAATGAGATAGAATCATCTTCAGATTCTGAATATGAAGACGCTTCCCCAGGAAAACCCATTCCGGAAGTAAACGTCTTAACAAAAGAAGAAGAATTCTTTCTCAGCACTGCTGACAAAATACTTGACCCTGAAGCCAAAAAAAGAATACTTAGATAGACTTCACTCTTCTATGAATATTACTTCCAAGCCTAATACTTCATACAACCTTAAAGACATTCTAAATAGAAACAAAAAACCACAGTCCAGACCTATAAATATTAATGACCTCCAAAACGAAATAAAACAACAAAAGTTAGAAATACAAGCCTTAAAAGAAACTCAATCAGAAATGAAACAAGAAATTTCTGATATAAATATTACACTGTTCATTCAGTACTGTTCACTTTTACACTGTTCAGCACTGTAGCACTTTCACTGTAGCACCATCTATAAATACACCCACTCGACATAGAAGAAGGGGCCCCGAAATTTTCTGAATTTCTCTCTTCTCCTTCTCTCTCTCTCTCACTTGTAATCCTTCATCCCTTCCATCTTCATCCTCATCTCTTCCATCTCCAAGCTCTTTTACCTTGTATCCCCTGGTTTCAAAGTAAGTTAGTTTTCATATACACACTTTCATACAGGGTTACCAACTCACATGATAGTTGGTTAACCATTTCTTGTAATACAAACATCAATACTCCCTGGAGTGCGGATTACCGCCCTAGTGGATGACTTGATGCTTTAAGTTTCTGCATCTAAGTTTCTGCATCTTTCAATACATGTAATTTCAGCTTTTTAGCTTTATATAATACAAGTTCATACCACCTTCATGGTTGGTTTTTGTTTATGCATACTTTTACTTTATATTTTATATATTGCCTTTGCTCTTTACATTATTTTTAATTCTCGCGATTTTATTTAAGTCATTTACTTTCTTGCTCTTTTACTTCTTTTACTTTGTAATACATCCTTCCCTACTTCCATATAGATCTGTTAATCTCTTATACTTTCTTGTTCTCTCATATAGTACTCCGATCCTAACCCCTTGATGGTTGGTTTTTGTTTATGTATACTTTTACTTTATATTTTATATATTGCCTTTGCTCTTTACATTATTTTTAATTCTCGCGATTTTATTTAAGTCATTTACTTTCTTGTTCTTTTACTTCCTTTACTTTGTAATACATCCTTCCCTGCTTTCATATAGATCTGTTAATCTCTTATACTTCCTTGTTCTCTCATATAGTACTCCGATCCTAACCCCAAAAAAGAAATTATCCTCCTTGTCGTACTGTCGTCTGGATTTTGTGCATTATTTTGATTTTGTTTGTTGACGCTCTTTCAGGCCCTTAAACTTGTCTGTTGAATTTGGTTTCATGCGTTAATCTAATGGAGCTTGTTTTGGGGTTCTAGGAGTTGGAGCTTGCTGGAAATTGCTGTGAGGGACAACTAGAAAAACAATCCCCACATTTGGCCTCTCCAAAACAAGATACCCGCCGGTCATCAAGACCTTCCCAGGAGCTGACGCAACACTGATTACCACATATCAAAATATCAGAATCAAGCATCAATCCTCCTTGAAAATGAAGCTTCTAGTGTGATTCATGAACGATTACCGTCCACATAGTCGAACCCAACATTAGATCATCCGTTGACCCGCAAAACAAGAAAACATCATATGAAGCAGACAAAAGAAAGGATACAACTTTCCATTGAATGGCAAACAAGAAACAATTTCGGACAAAAACCCACTATCCAAGAGTCGATCTTTCTTCGAGTTCTTAGCTTTTCATCAGCAAATCAAAGCGGAACCAGCATAAGCAACCGAGGTCCGCAGATGGGTATAATTCAGCAAACCCAATAACAGCGAGGATCAAATCAAATCAAATCAAATGGGGACTCAAGAGCTCGTACACTGCCATTGTCTCCCTCCTCCGCCTCTCCTCCTCTCCCTCTCTCGCTCTGCCGCTCTGAGGAACTTTTGAAGCGGAGTTTCCCAAGCGAATGCCACTCCCCCTGCAGCTAACTGCAATCAAAGCACGAAACTTTACCACTTTACGGCCGGGCCCAGGACCCCCAACCCACAGAGTGATATATAGATGGAGAGAGAGAGAGAGAGAGAGAGAGAGAGAGACCACCTGCGAGATGAGGTCCGTTTACACTCGATGTTGTCAGCGAAGGCGACGGTTGATGGGTATGATTCTTTGACCAGAATTTCGGTGCTGAATGCTCGTACACACCGGGCTACCTACCATCTCTGTTCTTGTTCTGCATGTGAATTAATATGCCTCCTTTTGGCCTCATCTTTCTCCTATTTCTTTAAATTCTATGTAGAAATTACCAAGCGGATTTCTTTACTTGGCTTGACCATGGATCCATTATTTCTTTAATGTCATCGAAAAAATCAATTTTAGTTTGAACATTGCGCTTTTCTATTTTGGACAATTGTTTAATATAGATTTATCTAGCTGTAAAAAAAAAACGAGCAGTTTCTAAAGAGGGTTTGATGCAAGTCGTCAAATTACAATAGTTTATAGTTATTTAAAATGCAAATTATTGAATTAAAATTCGGCCACAACTATATTAAGGGTCCGTTTGATTCACGAAAAATAAGTAATTTGAAAAAAAATTCAAAAATAATTATTTACATCACTTAAAATAATTAATTAATAAAATATATTTATCCCTTGGTGCCATATAAATGCCAAAGATTTCTGGTCCGGCAGCACTAATAAAAATGCAGGAGCCCTCCTGCCAAAGTTGACCGAGGGATCTCTCGTAGCGGTTGTTTTTTTTGACTTGGAGCTCCGTGCACCTTTTTGAATGTTTTTCTTTCTCATTCTTTAATACTTGGGAGAAATCGCCCTGTCCATAGCCAATTTGGGGTAGGCAAGAGCTCAATGTGGTCATCACTATGTGCTCGCACAAATCGCTTAGACTCACGCATATTCTATCCAATTCGATGACATGAATAATGTGCACATCAATGTAATCTCTAATGTGTACTTAGATTTCTGTATCATGTGGAGTTATGACATAATTTCATCTCTCTCGAAATTAGGTACGATATTCTGCTTCCGTATGACGAAGATTCGAGCAACTATAGCATAAAACTTCTAAGATATATAACAGTTGAATCAATGTGTCTGTTAGAGTAGCATGAAGGTTGGTATCTAAATTACATCTCCTTTTTGGACATAGGACCGAACAACCGCACCCATCATGGGTCCTGACTTGACCATGTTTCCTAGTTGGAATCAAGGATGGATATTAGAATTTGCAAAAACTCCAACAAAGATTAACCGAGATGAACTCTTGATCCTTATCATCTTGGGATTCCTAGTTCTCCAGTTATTCTTATAATTGCATCATAGCGACCTAAAAAGCATGATCATACACACCAATTCTTTATTTAAAAAAAAAAAAAAAAAAACAAGTACGTGTATGCCTACTTCACAATTATGATACGTGTACTAGAAATCCTAAAAACTTATTGTAAATATGCAATCAAATCCTACAATTTTTACATGGTGCAGCTAAGTCTCTAAACTTGTCAAATTTACGCGATCAAGCCGCTTTATTAGTGGCGGCCGATTTGGCTAACACGTAATGCCAATATAGTTTTCTTTTTATGCAATTTTTCAAAATATCATCTTTGCAATTTTCGTTCTTTCGGGCCCCCTGTTTGCACAGTTGTGGGCCCACTGGGCCTATCCACAGCATTTTATAGCGAGAGAGAGCCCGAGCGGCCCAAAACCAAGCCCAGTTCCAGAGTCAACAAATTTCGCTCGACTCTCTCCTCTTCTTCCTTCCTCCTCTCCCGCGGTGCTCGAGCAGGCAGATCGACGGAAGCTTTCGTCGAACGACATAGAAGCGCGATTCGAAGCAGGTGCTCTCTCTCCGTCCTTCGCTCCGGACCCTCTCGCTCGCTCTCACTTCAATCCAATCCGATCGTCGTGTTCTGCGCGGTGGGTAGCCGGTGATTCGGGACATTTCGGGCTCGCTTTCGAGTATTTTGGATCACTCCGTCCTAGGTTCTCGATTCGGGCGGGACGGAGTTCATCGTAGGTTTGATTTGGTTGGTTTTTGGCTTAACGCGAGGAGCCGCTTTAGGAAGACGAGAAGCGCGAAGCTGCGAGCTTGCGGCTCGTGGGTATGCAGGAAAGTGTCGAGCTTGCGGAGGAAATCTACGGGCGTTGCGAGGTTCCCCTCTTCCGTGCGGCCCGCTCGGACCATCGGTGGCAGTGGCAGTGACGGTGACGGTATTCTACTTTACCTCCATCCGCTGATCGAAATGGAGGGGAAGAAGAGGGGATTTCCAGTGATTGATTGGGATTATCTTGGAGATATCTAGCGACTCAATTGGCATTGTGCAAAATGATGAGCTTTTCGCGGGGACGAGCCCGATTGGTTCCGGCGGCATCCCTGAGTCTTTTGTAAATCTCGGAGCTTTGATGTGAGGGAAAGGGATGCAAGTGCGTCGAGCTCGCTATTCACGTTTACTCGTGTTCCACTCAGCTGTGTACAAGTTCGTATTGAGTTCGAGCTGATTGAGAGTTGAGCCTCTTGAGCTACTTTAGCCTTCTTGTAATCGTGGATATAGCTCGCGAGTTGTGTTCTACTCAGTAGAAGATTTTTTTTTTTTTTTGTGAAAGAGAGAATCATTCGCATGCTATCGAGATAACTTAGCCTGAATCTGTCCTTGATTTTTGCGTTCCTCTACCGTCAGATCACATCTTACGTTTTGGTCTGGAGCAGTAATATAGCATTATTTCATCAATTTTTTATAATCTCGTCATTCTACATCAATCGCTTTAACAGAGACTTGTGATTTGATTTGAATATCCAGTTTGTAGTGGCCAAATAGATAGTTAAATCTCGAAATTAGTTGTGTTATGCGATGTTCTAGGAATGATTATGCTAAAAAGTAGCTGGAGCTAATCTGGTTCTTTTGTCAGCTTTGATGACAGGTTTGCAACAAATATCGTCTCTCTGAATAGTGGAAGAGATGCAGACGCTGGGCAATTTCAAGTTGCCTCCATTCTTCAATTACCCCCCTTATTTCACGTAATGACTTAAACTCCTTGCATCTCCTCTACTGATGGGAAGGTTAATGTTGTATCACTTATTCTGTTAGTTGTTAGGACGCACTTCTCGTAATTTAATTAGCATCAATAACCTAATATACAAGAGTCAATAGTTTTCTGAAACTATATGCAATGGTCATTCTTGAGCCCTTCTATTTATCTATACATCATCTACCAAAGAGCACATTGTTTCGGCTTAGTTTATCAGTGCTGAAGTGCAGCCTGTGTTACAACCAAAACCCTGGAAAGGGTTGCTTTTGGTCCGTGGCACTGTTTTAGGTCCCTGCTTCTATCAATACTCTGTTTTTCTGTTTCCAATGGAGTCGTAGGCAAGACAGGGCTTTCCCTTGTCGATTCTTTTTTGAGGAAAAAGTTATTGGTCTGGAAGATAACTTAGCCCCTTAAGAATTTTATGGTATGGCCGATGGGTATTTTTTTTAATGAGCATCGACAAGAAAATATTGTCAGTTTGTGTGGTTAAATAGCTTCCAGTCTTTGTGGGCCAGCTGCCTGAATCTGTTCTGATCAGCATTGAGACCATTTTTAGCTCATGTCATAATCTTTAAAGTATCTTACATGTGCCCATTTAATTATTAGTGAGATTTTAGGATTCAAGGCATATAGCTTTGGTGTGACTAGTGGTTGTTTGCCAAAACTAGTTTTTTTTTAACCGTCTTCTTTACTGTAGTTAGCCGCAAATTATCTCATTCTGGCATCGATTGTTTTGGTAGTCTTCATAGTTCCATTGCCAAAATTTTTCATCTCCTTTTCATTTATTAGTGGGAATTCATATGGCTCACAACTTGGCTGTACCTTCTTCAGCTTGCAGCCAGTAAGGGACACCCGAGAGAAGCAAGTGCAACTCTGGAAGGAACTGGTCCTTGATTTCTGTAAAACGCAAAATATATTTGTGATTGGATTGGAAGAAGAGTTTCCACTTTTTCAAATCCTGCGATTGAGAGTATGGGCCTTTTCATCAATTTATGCGTTAAGTACTTCGTTTACTTATTTCTGCAAACCTAGGGCTGTGTTACCTTGTGCTTTGCCAAGAGCATGCTGGCTGGCAGAAGGTACTTTTTTTTATTTTTTTTATTTATTTTTTGTGGTCACAGCAGAAGGTACTTGAAAAGCAGGTACCATCATGAAAAAATTTCCGTATCCTGGTGTTTAGTGTTGAGATTCCATTCTCTCTCTTATGGAACAAGGAATCTATGTATGCTAATCAGGAATTATCGTGTCCATCTGCCCCAATTCACTGGTTGATCACGGTTCATATCCTTGCCTTTTGTCCACCTGCCCATGTTTCTGAACACCACTAGGTCTGACGTCACTCCCAAACAATTTCATAGTTGGTCACAAATTAGTATGCGTGTATGTCCTGATGAGTCTACCAGATCTTTGTACTGAATCGATTTCCTTATGCCATGCAATCTTTTTAGCTATTGCATTGGTTTGCACCTTCCCTGTTCCTCTCACATTGTTGTTGGTCTGAGATCACTAATGCTTTGTCTACCGAACAAATTTAAGTGTTTTTACTCTTATCACTCTGATAGTGCAGGATCTCTTACTCATGAAGCAAGGGAAGCATTCCTTGCTGCCTTAGTTTCTGAAGGTGGGAGTAGTTCATAAATTATTTCTTTTCTGTTTTCTGTTTGGTTTAATGCTATATACTGATTTAGTAATATCATATTGTATGGGAGACCATTAATTACCTTCCTCATCTAGCAGGACGTGCAGAATGGTTGGACAAAGGGCATAGGAAGTGTCTCATTCTCTGGCACCGCATTCAAGACTGGGCTGATATTATATTAAATTTTGTGAGTTAGTCAGAGCTTCAGTACAATTTGAAGCTTGTTAAGTTAGGAGAAGTGCGCTCACCACCCTTGTTTGATCAGGTGAAAGATAATGGGCTGGAGGACTCTGTGACGACGGTTGAGGAAATACTTACTGGGCCTGAATCTCGGGGGACAGGTAAAGTACCTTTTGCATGTTCTAAAAGAAAATCCCAAGACTTGCACATTAGGTAAAACATAGTTGCTATTGAATTTGACTTGGAAGAAAAATGAGCTGTTTTTTCACTCCAAGTCCTGGGTCAGATAATGCTAATCACAAGCTCTCCTGAAAAATTTCCTCTCTTTCTTAAAGTATTTCTCCTCTTATCCTCTCGTCTTGGTAGGAAGTATCGCTCAAGCTTAAGCGAATCATGGTTTGGCAACTCATTAGGGTCGGCACAACTTTTTCATGCAACTTAAGTGGGGTTTCTTTTCTCTGCTAGATCTTCAAGGTGTGGATTGCGTCATCCTCATGCGAGCTTTGAAACTACTAGAACACAAGGGAAGCTGGTGATTTTCAAGGGCACTTCTGCGGATGACGAAGGCATTAAATTCTCGAGTTAATGACGATGAATGTGTGCTCTTATTTGAACTTTTACCATCTGAAACGGCACATGTACTGTTCCTGGACGCCTTTTATTCAATCTTTCTCCAGGTTTTTGAGTGAGAAAAATATTGTAGAATCTCTCCCTGCTTGTGCACTGACTTAAGAATGTGTAAGGCAATATGGAGGGGAGTGCTAGGAAACTATGGAAGTTTACTCGATCCCCATCTCTTCCATGGATCCGAAAATTGGCAATTTGAATTACATGCCAAGGTTTCTCGTCCTCATTCTTGACATGGAAACCTTATCTGTCAATGCCGTGAACTACCGATGAGTCAGAAAACTGCAACATAATTGCATGAAGTGGTAATGGTTTGCAAAATAGGAACCTTAGTTTACAATGTGATTTATAAATAATTTATGAATTGAGTTATGAATAGACACCGTCATGGGCTCGGAAGACCGATTATCGCAAACGTGAGCTTCTACTACATTAAAGGGCTTTTTCGGTAGATGGTAGAAAACCAAGTTAAACTATTTCGCAAAATCAGTAATCTCCCATAATGGTTAGTACCTCTTATCTCATCCAAAAGTCATTTCGACTTTCAAATTTCACCGTCCAAATTTTACGGTAATACAAATATGTTAAGATAATCGTAATGGTGCAAACATAGATGATTGACAATAATGTCGAATACCCCAATTCAAGAGTACTCAAGATAAAGATAAGAACAAAGACATCAAAGAAAGAGTTTGGATCACCTTGTTTGGGAAGCCATTAAACCCGGGTGAAGATTGAGAAATTAGGGAAAAATAATTATGTTGAACAAATTAAAAATTAAACTTGGGTGAAGATTGAGAAATTAGGGAGAAAATAATTATGTTGAACAAATTAACAATGCAAAGAGCGCCTCATATATTGAACCAACTTTCGAGGTCATTTCGGTAATTATCCCATTATATTTCCTTCGACGCCATATTTAGTCACGACATGGTTTCTCTGCACAGATTTTCTCGAGAGAAGAGGAAGAAAGACCGATGCAATTGCAGTGAGGTCTTGACAGTTTGGGGGAGTATCTTGGAAGATTCCCCCGGTCGGGAGGGGTCCTTTTATGATTTTGGGGGATTCAAATCCAGTTCATATTTATGATTTGGTCATGGTACTCAAGCCACAACGTGAAAATCGCCGCCCATTATAATTTTAATTTATAACGCGAAGAAAGAAAATGAGAGCTTTTCTTTGTGGGAAAATTCTAAATAAATGCATGAAGTGCATCCACTTTTTGAAATAATGACATGAAGTTGATCTTGTATTAAATAAAAGCTTAAAGTGAATCTTGTGTCAAATTTAATGAGGGATTGCCCCTTACTTGCCCCTCAGCTCCCCATATCTAGCAAGGCGAGCCTCGCTCAAAGAGAGAGTTGCCTTGCCCAAGCGAGGCCGCCCCTCGCTTGTGGCCAGCATGGGTGGTCTCCTGCATCATCGGTTTGATCAAAGAAAAATGGAAAGCCAGGAAAAAGAGAGAGAAAATTCAAAAATGATAAAAGATGAAAATGCTCTTGACAATAAAAAAAAAGTAAGGCATTTTATAAAATTGACATAACTACTTCAAACTCTTATTTGAAATAAAATATATCATAAGTCTTTATTTAAAAAATGATAGCACTTTAAATTTTTATTTGAAAATTTTCCCTTCTTTTTCCTAATCAGGAACGGGTTCCTTATTGGTCTTTTTGGGGATTTAAAATCTAGTGAGTATTTTTAACCGGTCGTTGAAGGCGAGGTGCGGGATTAATTGAATGAGTTCACGTTCGAAGACCCGATAGACAATAAGAAAGGCGGTCGCATATGAGCGACGGAGAGTCTTCGGCCCACCCGGAAGCTCCCTTAGTCCTAATTTTGGAGAGTCAATAGGCGGTCTCTCTTTGGGAAGTGGCGTCTCGCCAAGCGTCTTGGCCAATTGAGGTGTTCTTCTTCTTCTTCTGTTCTTTTCTTTCCCACCTCTTGAAGGATAATCTTGAATTTAGTCCTCGCGATTATTTATTTATCTGCTACTATTGTTTGATTATCAAAGCTTTTTACTGGAACAACTAGGTCCTCTAGCTGATTAGCGTTTACCACCGAGGTGGTTGGCCGGCGATTTAAAATTCAGTCGCCCGCGTGTACATGTCAAAGCACTAGAAAATCTTAAAGCAAAGCCGGTTCAACTTATCTCCCAGTACTTGCATTCTGGTTCCGAGGCTTTTTGTCATTCGGATTGATCGCGCTCTAGTGAATTCACAATCTCCCTCAGTCCGCTAATGCAGAACGAACATAATCAACAATGTTCTCTTCTCTACCGATCAGTTCTTCGCAGCTAGACTATAGTTTTTACACTTATCAAGTAGAAACACCAAAAAATAACCATTATTATTATTATTATTATTGACAAGTGACAGACATAATCGTATGTAAAAAAAAGTTGGTCATTAGAGGAGTTATCAACAACTAGAACAGTCAAAAAGTCAAAGGAAATCGACAATGTATCAGTGAAATTATCAACAACAGACATCACAAGTTATCAATGAGAGCCATCACCATTTGATGAGATCGTTGACACAAGCATGTAATGGTCAAGGTGGTAGATTCGATGCACCAATCAAGCAACCATCAAAGTAGCAGTGATGTAACCATCAAGGTAATGGAGTCGACAATCTCAAATGTAACTATTTTGTAGATTAGTGTTGCTGAATATTAGAGTCAGGTAGAGCATGGTTAATGACATGAACAGAATTTTCAGTCTACTTGACATCCAAAAACACGAACAAAAAGGTACCCTTTGATTTGATCCAAACATCATCCTGCTAAGATATCAGAATATTCCCAGCAAGAGAGAAGCTCAAAGACCCATCTTCAAACATATGCACTAGAAGTCATCCATTGAAAAATCTCTGATACAGGACCCAAGCTACAAACAAAAACCCCCCTAGAACTACTCTCACTTAATGTCTCCCTTCCCTTCGTCCATCTTCTCCGGCAACAGAGTTATGTGAATGTTGGGCAACACTCCTTAGCAATGGCCACAGAACCCAGGAGCTCGCTCAATTCCTCATAGTTCCTCAATGCAAGCTGGAAATGACTGGGGACAATCCTGTTTTTCTAGTTGTCCCTCACAGCAATTTCCAGCAAGCTCCAACTCCTAGAACCCCAAAACAAGCTCCATTAGATTAACGCATGAAACCAAATTCAACAGACAAGTTCAAGGGCCTGAAAGAGCGTCAACAAACAAAATCAAAATAATGCACAAAATCCAGACGACAGTACGACAAGGAGGATAATTTCTTTTTTTTTTCTGTATGCTGGGTGCGGTGATGATTCAGATGAAGAAAATGGATTTGGCCCATTGGGAAAACTTGCCAAACACCCCAAATTTTCCTCAAGGGGCTTTGTGGGCTAAAGCTTCTTGCGAATGCTGAAAAGCTCCTAAGGGAGTCACTTCCTAAGTCCAGCCAGAGTGTTGCAATTATATTTTCAGGTCTTACTTTTCCTGATTCTTCTGCAGGAAAATCTCGATTCGAAAACAACAAGTGCTCTTAAAAAGTAGAAGCGAAGCGGCAATGAGAAATGAAAACACCACGACACGAACAGGATTTAGAAACAAGCAGCACACACAGCAGCAATACAAAATCCACGGTCATGCAGCAATTTTATTTCTACATTGGTACAACCATTCTGAAACACAACAACTGCTGAATAATAGGTCATTCGACAAAAGGAATAGGGATACCTTTCTATGCAGTAAGCCTACCTGACCAACACCTAAAGATTTTGACTTATTTTCAGTTGGAATATGGCTTACCTCGATCCTTCGACAAACTAGAGGCGCCACGCTGAAGGGCGCCGCACACGGTCTGTTAGGGGCTTTAGGACATCCTCTATGGCTCCTTCTTTCCAGTCTTTATGCTCAACCTTCATGCGCCTGCAAACTTCTTCATTCCCATGAACCTCTGTCACGAATTCCTTGGGCATGTCATAATGTTCGAGGCATGTCAACTCTGGGGGAAGTGTGATGACTTGTGGCACTGTTTTCAATGACTTGCATCGACCTAGAAATAACCTCTCAAGATTCGGCAGTGCTCCTCCTTGAACATTTATGGATGTAAGATTGTCAAATATATCCACACCTAAGAAGCGAAGTTTTTCAAACTCACCTTCCCCAAATGTGATCACAGATACCTCATTAAACGCTTTTTGCAGTTCCAGATGCTGCAAATTCCGTAGCTTTCCCAAATATTGGAATTCATCTTCATTCAACTGACTCATCTTGAGGACCAATTTGACCAAATCAGGAGGAGAGAGTATCCAATTTGGCACAGTTACCAAAGATCCTGTCAGGTGAACCCGCTGAAGGCGGTCCATCGTGTTCTTTTCTCTCAGATCCCTCTGAAAGATCCAATTTCTCTCCATCGGCAACAATTAAATGTAGTGCTTCTAGATTCTCCAACTTTGCAATGGAACAGCAAAGATCCTTTACATCTTTACTTTTCAGCTTTGAGATACCTAGTCTTTGTAAATATACCATTGTCCCGAGTTCTTCTAGCAATTGTTCTCTTTTCCATCGCTTTCTCCCCAATTTACTCTGCTCGGGTTTAGCTCTATCATGCATAGTTTTCGCAATGATCTCAAGAGTCCTAATGCTGATGGGACCTTCACACCAAGCTTTGGCTTACTACCTGAATCCGGACTTCTGTCAGACCTGTATACTAACATATGGCGAAGTTTTGTTAGCTTCAAAATATCATTCGGTAGTTCATGCACGAGGGTATCTTTGAGATCCAAGGTCTCCAGATGTGCAAGATCTTTTATGCCCGATGGAACTTTCCTTATGTTGGTACCCCTTAAGCTTAGGTACCTAAGATTTCTTGACTGGAGAATCTTTTCAGGAAAAGAATTCAAAGAAACGCGATTTTCTTCCTCCTCAGTCAAATGTCTTTGAATCTGTAGCACCTTAAGCCTCTCAACCTTCTTCAACAGTTCTTTCAATGATTTTGGGTACACATCTTCGAAGAAATGTAGGGAGCGAAGTCGTTTGACCAATGTGTTCTTATCCATTTCACGTATAGATTTGTGAAAGGACAGGTACTGTACATTCTCATGCAATCCTTCTTCCAAGTGGATAACAATCATAGTAATCTCTGCATCTTTTGAATGGGAAATAATTAGTTGATGCTGAAGGTTGTGAATGCGGCAGGTTTTGACCCTCCTATAAGTTGTTTCCTTTCCCCAAATCACATGATGTTTTAATAGCTTTTGCAGAGTTGTCCTTGGATTTTCCCAGACTGGATCATGCTTAGTAAACTCTTTTGCCATCCATAGTCGCATCATTGTGGAGCACCTTATGGGACGATCTAATGGGAAGATGCTCAAGTAAAAAACATACGCATGGACATCGAGAAGGTGGTCCATGCGCAGGGTAATCGTTTTTCCAATTGAGCCACCTTTGTGCCCTCTGGATAGCAGTTCTTCCTCAAGCCTGTCAGTCAATTTTTTCCATCGAACCGCATCAGAGTCACCTGCAACATCATCTTTATTATCTTCCAAACGCCTACACGTCGCCAGAATTGTGAGTGGCAATCCTTGGCATCTTCTTAACATACGCTCAAAATCAGGTTCCCGGATATCCTGGCGGGAAATATTTCTGTAAAATAGAGAGCGAGAATCATTCTCAGAAAGGAAAACATGCTCGAAGTCGTGGATAAGATGATTTGGACTCTGTAGCCCAGACATGGAGCGAGATAGGCTCTTGTCACGAGTTGTGACGAGCACGCTCGGACGAATTTCATTTAATTTCTTCCGGAGGAAAATGAACACATCCTCTTTGCTTGCATCATCCAAGGCGAGAACCCAGCTGAAGCTTTCGGGCGGCCTTCGTTGGAATGCGTCTTCGAGTTTAACCGAGCCTTCTTGTTTGTTCACCCCCTCCATGGTCAAATTCCAAATCGTTGCATTTGCTTTCATGAGCGCTTCACCTATGTTGTCGGCAAACTCACAGGACCTTAAATCATCGATCCATACACAGTATTCGAAGCGACGACTTACCCTTTGGTCACGAAGCACGGCGCCCACTAGACTAGTCTTGCCTACTCCTTGCGCCCCGTGGACGAAAATCACTTTCGACAGAAGGCTCTCTGTTAGCCATTTGACCAGCTGGTCCATCGGCTCTTTGATACCCACTAACGCCTCTGTCTTCTCACTTAAGGCACTGACCGATGACCCAACGCCGGCCGAGCGGGAATGGGCTTGGTAGCCGGGTAATCTGAAATGAGCCTCTATGGGACCGGTTCTCCCAAGATTATCTTCGAATGTCTGCAGCGTTTTCTTGATATATCTTGATTTCTCTGCAAAAGTTCCGTCTCCGTATCTGCGGCGAAAGTAGAAATCAAGACCTCTCCACCTCCCCTCGGAATTCCGTCGCTTCATGTCCTCGATAGCGTCTTGAGAGTCATAGAGAAATTTCCACATCCTCCTGATGCCCCTTTTGAGCTTTTCATCGATGATCTCCTTTGAGTAGGCTTTCGCGAGAAGATCCTCGATCTGCCCGATCAAGTCTTTTTGAGGTCGTCAAGTTCATCTTCAGCAGATTCACCGAGTTTCAATTCTTTCTGCCATTCTTCCCATACAACAGGAATCAGCTGCCCCAGACCACCCAACACTGCGTTGGCATCCATTTTCCCCTCCTCTGGTTGGATCAGAGAGAGAGAGATAGAGAGAGAGAGAGAGAGGAAGAGGATGAACTCACCGATGGAAATGGCCGAGCTGGGCCGTTTCTCCGAGCAAGTATTGATGCAGACGAATCTTTCACGATGGTGATTTTGGGGGAGAGACGAAATCCCTAGATTGGGGGTTCTGGATGGGGATTTTTAGGGAGAGATTCTTTATCTATGCTCTCTCCTCTCGTCTCGCTATCGCTCGCAATAGGAAGGGTACCGGCACTGCACAGCCAGCGAAGAGAGGGAGAGAGAGAGAGAGAGAAGGGCTTTCAAAGGGCAAAAGCAGAATTTCGGGTCAAATCTGCTTGTGTGAATTATTATTATTATTTTTTTACACCTTGGTGTATATGGCCATGTAATTTAATGTAAGATAAAGTCCTATGTGGAAACCATCCAACATTAGAAGCGAAATTATTTATTTTTTAAATCCTATTCTAGACTTTGATTTTCTTGATTGTTCTTATTATCCCTCTCTTTTAAAAACCATGTCGGAAGTCCATTCTAGAGCAACGGTCATTATAGAGAAGCCATTTATTATACGTAGATCAATTGATATTTTTTTTTTTTGGTTATGTCGAATTAATTCCAAAAAAGAATCATCCGTGACATGCTCGAAATAGGATAGATCACATCATTCAAATTGTTTGTTTTCGCTTTGATATTATTATTTTCGTTTGTTGCTAGGTGCCAAATAACACGCTTACTTTCATACTGGTATTGAAATTTTTTTTGTAAGATCATGGATGGTGCTTGTTGATAATAGTTCGACTAAATAAGATACTTTAAGCTTAACGTGATATTTTGACCCCCCCCCCCAAAAAAAAGAAGAAGCTTAACCTGATAAGAATGATCTAGATAGAGGAAATATATGATTTTTATCACCTTCGAACATGGGTGAGAAATTTGCTGCGTTCATCGGTGTATATAAATTATAATTGTGTTCAAGCGGATTTATGGGCATTGTGGCCCGACCTCAGATAGGCACAAAAGCTAGGTTTTATCGGAGATTATTATTGATTTACTTGGACTCTAAAGCCATTTTGGATCTCCTTTTCAATAAAAATTTGGATGAATGTGATTCTTTGCTATTTCTTGGGATATATCTTGATTCGTTCATGGAGATTGGAAGATCAAATTACATTATCAAATATATAGAACTGAAAACTTTTAGACTTAGTTGTATTTATAAATAAAGGTTTTGGACTAAAAACATTCGATTAATTGCATCAGTTGAAAGATTTAAGATTTCATTGTGTTCCTTATATAAGACTTAGTAGATGTGTGCGATTTTTCTCCAAAACTTCTTAATCATGAAAACTAGCTAAGAGCCCCCTGTTTTGCTCTGGCTTGTCATTAAAAATAGAGTTGTTCATTTGTAAAACACAGTATTCTCATCAAAACATACGATTAATCAATCGTTAATGTAGTAATATTTTTAACAATAAGAAGTTAAAATAATACTAGGAAGATGATGATGAACTTTTATCAAGTTGTATCAGTCTTTTTAAGTAACAGTGAGTGGTTAGCTATTAAAAGATAATATTGTCTTGCAAGATTAATTATGTAATATTGGAAATGTGAACCATCATGTCCAAAAATCTTTTAAATAGCGTCCACTAACATATGCATGCAAAATAGGTAAGTTTTAACATCAAATTTTGCATAGGTAAAACAATCTAAAATCTACAGAAGTTCAAAAAAAAAAAAAAACTTGGTTTAAAAATAAATTGCTTCCATGCTTTAATTTTTAATAACAAAAAAATAACAACGTGTTTTTGTTTGTTGGTGACAGGAGTCTCTACCAAACCAACTACCCGCAAAATTTCCATGTGTCAAGAGGGTTTGAGATGATGCTAAAAAATTCGTTTATATCTTCTTTAAATTGAAAAGTAAGGAGAAGGACTAATTTAAAAAAAAAAGGAAATTAATTTCTACACTCTCCCGTGGTGCACCATCCTTTACTACACAGCGTATCTTCTTCGTAAACATCATTCACACGTTGCCACCGCCGTGCCACCGCTAATGCTAGCCACCATATGTCGTTGGACCACCGCCGCCACCTCGTCATCACCATCTCCTTCGTCATCCACAGTCACCTTCAATCAAAAATGAAATAAAAAAATTCCAGCCACCATAGAATTTTCCTTTTTTTTTAGCCCCTCTCATTGCCATCATCATCTTCTACCGTCAACCATCCAAGACCCCGCCACCATCGACCATCGCTTGGAACCGCCATCAAGAATCCTTAGCCACCACCAACTACAATGCCACGGGTAATGAACCTTCACCTCGACCTGGAGCTAATCCTTTGACTACCTCAAACATCGCTAGAAACAACCAACGAAGCAATTCCATGGCCATCATCTTTGGGTTGTGATCAGATTTGAATGAATTAAATGAATTTCGAAAGTTAAGGAGCTTAAATGAGTGATTGAAAAATTGTGGCACTAAACTCAGCTATATATGAAAGATTCTGAACCTTTAGTGTACTTTTCCCTTAACAATAGCTAGTTTTACTATTTCAATTCTACATTCCACCACCACCCAAATATCAAAAGCCCATATCCAATAGATGTGTGGTTGTTAGATAGACAAGGTGTAAACCCAATTGACATTGATTAGACAAGTTGTCACTACAAGCACGCTTCCTGGATAGGAGAGGGTTTAGGAATGGACGAGGCCGCACCTCATATAAGAGGAGTTTTGCTAGATGATATAGACTGGCAAGGATGATGAAGCCAGTTCTTTTTATGAAAGAATTTGTGATATCTCAATTCCTATATGAAACAGGAAAGATCTTGTTGAGTTTGTTGACCACAAAGAACTTGGCCCGTTCCAAGTGAGTTATGTCGGGAAAATACCCATATGTAATTTTGATGATACCAAAACTATCTTTGGCACTAATATATACTTTGATAAGGTGCATATGGTAAATTAGGTTTGTAGATGTCAATGATTCCTCTATTAGCAAATATAAGAAACTAGGTTGTGACAAATAGGTGAACAAACACTTAAGGGAATGGCATTTCGTGGTGGCATAGAAGGACTTGAGTGAAGTAAATGTTTTTGAAGGTCTTTAGGACTAACGAAAATGGAAGGATCATTGATCTTGTTATCATGCGTTATTTCATGGGTACCTTCACTCACAAGTTATCACTAATAATGGTGTACCTGTATGAAAATGATCATTGATGGTACAGAAAATTGTTGTTGCAAAACTGGATTCTTTAGCTAAAAAACTAGGAAAGATATACGAAAAACAGTTGTCAAGTTTCTGCTTCAATGAAGTGGTAGTAGTAGCAAACTTCATTTTGGAAAACTTGCAGAAGTCAGAAGAAATGATTGTATTAGTAGTCTTGATTCTGGCTCATAATTCCATCTACCCTCAAATGGCAAATTGGATCTCTTTGAAGGCTCCAACGATTAGATTGAAGAGATGTATAAATAAGGATCAGTGCAACTTGGAAGAGGTTGAATACAGGAAAACACTACAGTGGTGCTTTGAATTAGAAATTCTCTCTGTTGATATACCTATGTAAAAATTTAGGTCTGTAATTGTATATAGTCAAGTGTATAAGTAATAGAAATCGTTGTGTCCTAATAGTATGATCTATCTTGTGATATAAACAACATATGTCATTTTTAGGCTATCAGCTGGAGAGTGGACATAGGCTTGGATATAAAGCTGAACCATTATAAATCACCATGTGATTTCTTCTTTGTTCATCATCTACCTCATCTACTCACTATTATCACACACACTAATAAACTTCTCACACAATCTAGTGTGGTTATTATCGTGTTATTATGCGAAAGTTTCTTGGTATCCTCACTCAACCTATTCAATCCCCTTTTAGGTTGTATTGTTGGTCTCAATAAGTCAAGCCCTAAAAGGCATACTTTAAAAACCACATAGGGTAGTGATGATTGGAGTCGGTGTTGACTTGTTTATTATCTAAAGGATATCTCATTGGTACTTTAGAGATCACAAACTTTCCCACTTAAACAACCAATATCAATGTTAATGTTTGCGTGTATTGCCCAATGATATTTTCTTAATTGATGAATAGTTCGTCTATTTGTGCACCGTCCTTTGTCCTAGAAGTATGCTAGGAGGTGCACTTAATCTAAGCCCTCTATCTTCGGCAAAAATTCTTTTGTCAGATCTATGACCATAATCATTCCACATATGGCTAAACCTCCAAAGAAGTACTTTGAATAACCATATAAATAATTATTATCTCGGAGGTACTTATCCGCTTAGGAATTGTTCAACATAACTTTTTCTGTCCAATGTAGGACTTGGTAGTTACAGCTAGACCATAATAAGATTTTGAATCCAAGGCATAGTTTCTAGCATCACCAAAAAGTGTGGTCGACGTAAACTCCGTGTTGGCAATGGTGAAGTGTCTATTCGTATTGGCCATCGATGGAGCAAATTGGAATTTGTAAATCTGAATTCTTTTTCTTCGAGACCTTACAATCCTCAATCTTTCCAAAACTAGGGTGTTCTATGAAAAATGAATTGTTTTTCTTAAGGATAAGGCCTCCTCCACTAATTGATTTTATAAATAAACCTACATCTATTAGATGCATGTATTATCAAGTAGTTTAGATCGATCAAGTACTATCTAAAGGGAAAATTAGAGCCCTTACATTTACTATTTTGATTATGTATGAGAAAAGGTTAACTCTCTTATAACATTGTTACGGCACATAATTCATACTCTGGTGTGGAAAGAGATTAGCATGATATCATTTTAAGGAATATGCACATTTTAAAGGGAATATTGTCCATAAAGTCTTAAACCTATAACACTTTTGTCAATTCAATCATAAATTTATTAAGTTTTGCCAATTAAACCCTAAACTTTTTTACATTTTACTAATTGAGTTTATTCGATTAATTTTAGCCAAAGAATGATGATGTGGATGCCAACCATCCTATATAGTACCACTAACGCTAATGAATAATATTTTAATATTTTTGAATTTTATTATTTTTTCTATTTTCTTTTTTTCTTCCTAAGATAGGCCAATGAGGTCGTAAACCGACCCTCATGGTCCATTAGGTGAGGGCATTAGGCTTCACCCGGATCCAGGCAAGGGCACAGAGGCCCTCGCCTGTGACAGAGGAGGGTAGCGACACCCTCACCAAATACAAACTATGGTCAACCAATTACCTTGCCGGGCTAAGGTTAGGAAAAAAAAAAAGAGAAATAGGAAAAAGAAAATAAATCAATAAAAAAATCCAAAAAATTAAAATATTATTACAAATTGCCCATGTTAGTGTTGAAGGTACTACGTAGGACAGTCCGTGTCAACATCAGTGATTTCTAGTTAAAATTGATTGAATTAACTAAATTGGCAAAATGTGAAAATATTTAAGACTCAATTGATAAAATTGAAAATTTTATAACTAAATTGATAAAAACGCAATTGGTGTAGAACTTTTTAGATAATTTTCCCCATTTTAAATGGGGCCAAGGGTTCGTATTTTCAAATTAAAGAAAGCTTTACATGATTGGCAGACCAAGAAATGCACAACCCATCCTAATCAACAGGGGCAATCAAAGTCCAATTGGTGCTTCAAATGATGTACTTGCCATGGGTTCTTAACTCAAGTTTTAACTCTTTAGAGAGAGTGAGAGATCACATCAAAATTGTCTCTACTCTTTCGTTGGTGTTTTTCCTATTAGACACCCATATCTGTTCCTTTTGGGTTTTGGCTTACTAACGGATGTAATTTCCACTATACGAGGTTATCCGAAGCATGGATCACTCATATGCTTGTAACGGAAATGGAAATACTGAATGTTACTTGTCAAAAAAGTGTTAAAAACAGCGTAGCTCATACGCACCGAGAAAACAAAAGTAGTTTTTGGGTCATGTAGTAAAAATAAAACATTATTTATTTAATTATAGTGAAGATAAGAAACAATATCATGTGCTTAAGACATGCTTGAATCCCTAACTTGTATGTTAAAGAAAAAGTTATACTGTTTAAATATGTTTCTTTCGACACTGAAAATTTTACTTCGGCTATTGACCGAGATCAGAGATAAGGCTCGTTATAGAGTCAGCTCAAGGTGGATCAGCATTTAGTCCAAATGTTCAAAACGGATCAGTCGCGTGCCCTCGCAATGACAGGAAGTTAGTCAAGTGATCATTGACGGCGCGACATTCGCAATTGATAAGGTTGAAGACGGTTGCTCGAAGGATCAACGATGTTTTTGGGGGCAATTATGGACGGAAACAATTATAAAATGGAGAACTAGAGAGGAATAGACTGGCATAAATTCCTAAAGAACAAGATGAACTTCTTTCCGTGCCATTTATTTCCTTACAATCTATTTCTAATCACTCCTGAAATTTATTTCCACTCATTTCAGTTATTTATTTACCTTTGCCAATCAAACACTTACTCTTCCCTTAAGAATGATTTGTGTTGTCATTAGTGAAATCATTTCATCAATTTTTCGAATTCAATCATCAAGTTCTTGTTCCTCTCTTAGGGTACAATTGTCTATCAAGTTGAAGCTCAAGAACTATGACGTTTGGTTAGAATCATTGATTGATTAAAGCATGATAATTTCCATTGTCTCAAGTCAACAATTCGAGGAGAGCGATTTTTGAGCGAGAAAAATTCCTAACACAAATGTTGCCATGAGTTGTATATCATGTAAAAATAACATGATTATATAGATCAAAACGCTGAAAAGGTTACTTCCATGTGCCAAATCACTGGCATACTAAAATTGGTACTCTCATACTAAAATTGCGAAACACCAATCTCTATTTTTAGAATATATGGAAGTATACGATTGAGTTTTGAGGTCAAATCTCATACCATCGAATGAGTAGAGAGAGCAGAAAAGATGATTCACCATTTGATAATGAATCAAACTACCATAACTTTTTACTGATATTTATTCATAGAATATTAGCGTGCTAATTTCTATCCGTACTCAAATTTTTGCCAAAAATTCTCCATTCGTGAACAACTTGCCATTCTCCACTCTTCCGGTTCCTTGCAATATTCCAAAACAATTCAAGAACATCGATTGTAGTGATCCGTTCTAACAAGATCGAGGAGTGATGGTCCGGACCATATACGTAAATAGGTTCTAACAAAGTACAGCCCTTGATCAGCTTCTTGGATGGTGAAAGGAGCAGGATTGCACCAAAGTGTACAAAGGGAGTGTATTTCTAGATTGTATTTGTCAAAATTAAAGTTGGCTCACAATATGCCCCTTTGGGTGCAAGGGTACCTTTTTAGCATGGGAATGCAAATGTTAAATTACGAGGGTGAGTCACTTCTTGAGTCACAAAGATATTCTAAGGTCGCACCCTTCGATATGAGAAGAGGAAAATCTCGATTTATGAACAGGAAAAAACTCTTAAAAATTAGAAGTGGAATATGCTCTTAAAAATTAGAAGTGGAGCCGCCGTGAGAAATCGAAACACCCACAACATTTAAACATGCATAGGAAAATTTAGACGAACGAAACTCATGAACAAGATTTAGAAACTGGCAGTACACTCAACAGCGATGCAAAATCCACGGTCAAACGGGAGTTTTCGATCTACTTGAACGAATAGAATTTTTCTAGACGGATTCCATCTGTGCTTTCCACCTCTTCATCAGTGCCATCCACCTGATGGGTTTCCCAGTGGCCGGCCCTCCATCGTCTGAAATAGACTTCTGATATGTTCTTAAAAAGTTCATAATTATTCTTCTCGTTGTCTTCTCGTACCTTCTCGTAGAATTCATGAGACATATAAAAAAACGTCAGCTTTTGGATGCCAATGTATTCGATGCCAGAGGGTACACTTTCCAACCATTGACAGCGGCAGATGGTTAAGTTTTCAAGGCTCGGCATTGTTCCGTTCTGCAAATTTATTGATCTGAGCCCCTCTAATTCCTCGAGCAGTAAAATCTTGAGCTTTGGAAACTGCCCATGCCCGAAATCCAATTGTTCTCCATCATAAGCCCGACGCAGTTCCAGCTCTACAAGCTCAGGCAATTTTCCTAAGGTTGCAAGGAGATCTTCCTCCAACTGACTCCATCTTAATATGATTTTTGTCAAATCATTGAGGGACAATATCCAATCCGGCAACTTCTTTAAACGGCCATGCAAGTAGAGATGTTTAAGAGACTTGGAAGGTGAAGTTCGGTAATGGAGATCAAGTATCTCGTCCTCGTCAAGCGCATGTAAATTGAGGGACTTCAGCTCCTTTAACTTCCCAAGGGAAGCGCACAACAACTTACCATGTTTCTTTCTCAACTTGGTGATTCCCAACCGCATTAATTTTGTTAGATTCCCAAGATCTTCCAATATTCTTTTGTCTGCTTCCACAAAACAGAGCACTTCTAGGTTCTTGAAACCTCCGACTCTGCATAATGTCTTGAAGCCAATTAGGTTGTAACTCTCCATCAGGGGGTCTCTCTTGTGATGATAAATCAGGATGTGACGAACTTTTTTGAGTTTTGCAACCTCCTTAGGCAATTCAGTAACCAAGCTATGTTTAGCATCCAAAAATTCTAGATCTGTAAGCTTTCCAGTCGAACTTGGGATTACTTCGATTGACGAATTCCTTAAGCTCAAGTACCGCACATTGGTTAGCTCGAACAGCACATCTGGAATGATCTGGAAACGTGCACCTGTCGATCCAACACCTTGGAATGCTTTAAATCAAACAATGAAGTATCGTAAGTCTCCAATGGCAAAGCTTTGGAAGTTGTTGGCTTATCCTCATCGGAGGAGACATCGATGAATATCAAAGAAAGTGGGAAGGTTTTTTCTTCATTCAAGGCGCTGATTGTTCCCCGGACAGATCGGAATCTTACCCCTTCAGGCCATTTGGTGCTGTCCTGACTAGTATTGATTACTGATTCGCAAAGATCGAACAAGGAAACAATAATCTCTCGCACATGCTTGTCCACTTGGAATGTGGAGAGAACTCCACTTCTTTTTTCCACCGGAAGGATACACTTTTTCGAAAGAAGAGACTCGAAAAAGGGCTCTGCTTTTTCTGGATCGGTTGGGAATTCTTCCGCAGCCCATAAACGAGAAACTGTCTTACAACTGAGCGGCCTATTCTCAGGTAAAATGCTCAAGTACAAAAACCAGAAGAGTTCCTCAGTAAGAAGGATATTCAACACTAGTTGGATAACGTGAAATTCATCACAGAGGTTATCCGAGGGGATCCTCACCTCCCATTCATCCTTTATTGTATAAGATGAGCAGTACCGCCTCTGTTTTTCCCAGTTGCGCAAGACACAAACGATTGTCGTAGGCAGTCTCTTGCACTTGCTAACAAAGAGTTCGCAAAGTCGCTTCCATGGAGGAGGAAAACTCTTTTCCAGGAAATTCTTTAAATAGTGTGCCCGTGGCAGATACAATAGACCCTTCAGTTCATAAAATTCGAATTTGTAGCCATGCTCTTTGATTTGGCTGTACGATGAATCCATATCACGCTTGGCTATGAAGATCACTTGGCATGTCTCGACTATACACGAGATTTCTTTGAACTTTTCCCAAGTTCTCGGATGGTCTAAATTATCGACCACAACAAGGCAGCTTGCCTTTTGCTGTAAGGAGAAGTCATGGTCCTTCAGCATCCAAGTATTCATGTCAAAGTTTTCTGGTAAGGCGGCCCTCTCATAAATAAGTTGCAGAAATATTTCTTCGCGGATCAACGCAGAATCATTTTCCTGTGGAATGCTAATCCAGGCGATGGTATCAAAATGCTCCCGGACATCTGCACACACCTCCCGGACCAAGGCCGTCGTCCCCGGCCCTCCCCTTACCAACATATTCTTCCTTCCGGAGTTGTCCAAAAGCCATCTCTTCAGCTCCCAAAAATGATAGCGATATCCGACCCAATCACCCTCTCGAATCAAACCTGAATCCCCTGAAGGACTTTGGGTAACAGAACTTCCTTCCCCTGTTTCGTGATGCCTTTTGGTGACAGGAGATGCTTCATCGTCACTATTGGAAAAGGATCCTTCTTTTGATGCTTTATCATCAATATTGGTAGCAGTTCCTTCTTCTTCTCTCTCCACGACCTCGACATCCCAGAGGATGGTAGTGCGGTGGGGAAGGTCGTGGGTGATAGCGTTGGGATACATGGGGTGGTCGAGGTTGGCGCGGAGGAAGGTGCCATAGTGGGTTCGGAGCTTGACGTGTGTTCCCTCCATCACAGGCTCCAACTCGAGGGAGGAGTCCAGGAGGATGGAAGGGAGTGAAAGGAGGACCTTGCAGCCAGTCATGCCGAAGAGGGAGGGCTGGTCGGAGGCAGCGAGGTACTTGCCGTAGCAGCTCTTGAGGCGGAGGAAGGAATTGGAGTTGTCGATGAACTCGACAGACCACCTGGTGCTGTCTTGTCGTCCAGTCTCCTCCTGCCAGGTGCTTTCTCCTAGTCGCGTCTCCCCGTCATGAAGGATGACGACCTCATCAACCACCGCAATGAGGTACTGGCCGTCGCAGCTCCGGAGGCGCACGGCCTTGGCATTGCGGAAGAAGTCCATGCCCGATCGGCAATGAAGAACTGTAGTTTGCGGAAAGAAAGGGGTTAGTTTATTCGTATTTGTATTCGGACAAGAGGGAGGGAGCTGAGGACCTCGAATATCTTCCTCTTCCTCGGGCGTGAAATCTTTCTTGATACCGAGCGTCTCTGCGATCCCCTCGGATGTCTTCCCCTTAATCATGTCAGCCGCAGTCTGGCAGGCGAGATCCAGCAAGCCCTTGATGTCCAGATAAGTGGCCGCCCATGACATATCAACCGAAACACCACAGAGCACACGGATAAGTATTGCAGTCCTTAACGAGACGAGACTTTAAATCAACTTCGCAAGTTCATGAATTAAACTATGATGGTGCTGCAGAAATAGTCAAACCTCCGCATTCACAAAGCAAGAACCCCAAGTCATAATATGCAATGACATGTAACATTAGGTTTTAATAAGCATGCAATAAAAAAAAAAAAAACTATAAAAGACATAAAAATAATAATAAAAATAAAACAAATAAATAAAAACTACCTAATGTATTTTTCCTTGTGTTTCGTAGGCAGGGGCGTCGGTCGCTGGTCGGAGCAGAGGCGGAGCTAGGCGGACAGGCGACGGCAGCTGCTGGCGTCGCAGCAGCGAGGGGCGGAACGGCGAAGCAGTAGGGCGAAATCGCAGTGAGCTTCGGCTCCGGGCTGTGTCGGCGCGGCAAGCAGGGATGTCAGGTCGCTGGATCTCCGGCGAGATGGGACAGCGACGGCTTCGTGGGTCCGGGGCAGATCTGCTGGGCGTCGGAGCAGGAGCGTCGCGGGTGGAGGCTCGAGCAGAGGCGGTGGGCTCGCGGGTGAGGCAGAGGGTGACGGTGCTGGGTTGAGCTGCTGCGGGGAGCGTCGGCGAAGGAGATCGGAGGCGCCAGCGTCGCGGGGTCCGGTACTCGGGTGGTCAGAGGCGGAGGCGGAGGCGGAGGCGGAGGCGGAGGCGTGGAGTTGCGGCGACTTCCGGCGGGCAGAAGGGCGGAATGCAAGCAGGCGCGAGGCTGAGCGGGTGACGAAGGGATCACCGAAGAAGAAGCACAGTAAACTTGTTTTTTACTGTGTTTTCTCTCTCCTTCTCTGTACGTTGCTGCCCTTGTACTTTTTCAACAGAAGCTGACTTTCCCATCCGAGTAACCTCAAAGAACGAAGACCTCTCTATTTCCGTTTCCCCAAAACAATCCAAGAAAGAAAACCTTCTGCCCAAAGAGTAAACCTGAGTTCAAGGTCGGGAAAAGGAGTAGAAGGCAGCAAAACACGATGGCGAGACAAGTACCCTTGGCCCAGCACCTCTGACCCTCGACTTACAGGTGAAAACGGGTGCGAAGCAGGGGAATCAACGAACAGAAGGCAAAATGGAAAGCTGCCACTCCGAATTCGCTCAATTGATCAGGAGCCGTAATGGAGAGCGATCCCTTCAAGGATCTGACACCCGAGAAGCTCCATGGTGGAGGACCCATAACAGCGACGGCTCGGAATCTCGAGAAATCAACGCTTCTCAACTCGGAAACGATATCCACCGCCTTCTTGAAACAGAGAACGAAGCAAACAACTTCACGACCAGTGGGCCGAACGGTGACCAGAACACACGAACCCGACCAGAGGAGGGAGGAAAAAATGGTAGATCTGGAGGAAAAGCCAGTGAGGAGAATGGAGATCGGCGCCCAAAATTGAGAGAGGAGCCGAGACAGATATATATAGAGTGCTTGAAATCGAAGGATGCGCTGGTGCAGGGGGCAGAGCAAGCAGCTCTAAAAGCCGAGAAGCTGTTCAACCGAAAACCAGATCTGCAACTCCAGCAAAAAAAACCATCTCAGACATGGATTCCGCCGAAAGAAGGTGCCTTGAAGATAAATATAGATGGAATATTCTTACCTGGTTCGGTGAAGAGCTCTTTCGCCTGCACATGCCGCGACTCGGAGGGGAGGATGGTGGGCGGAGAGGCTAAAGAAATCAGAGCCTCCTCCCCTTAATGGCCGAACCCTAGCACTTTGGGAAACGATCAACTTTTTCTACCCCTAAAAGGCACGAAGTACTTTTCTTTGAGTCAAGCAATAACCTTTTCTCAGCAGTTAAGTTGGAAAGTTCAACCTATTATCAGCAAATGTAAGAAAAAAATGCAGGCTTTTTCCAACTTTAAAATAGCCCATTGCTCTAGGGAAGCCAATTGTATTCAAAGCCCACAATAACAACTATTTATCTATGAATTGGATTTCATCTCCTCCACAAATTTTTATGGAACCTGTCATGTAATGATACCTCTTTATTGGACCTCTCATTTTTGATTACTTAATGAAAAGTTTCACTTTTTAACAAAAAAAAAAAAGAACTAATTTTGTTTTGTCTTTTGTTCAATTTTCGCCTAGAAATCGAGAAGAAGCCCCCCTTCAATGTTGTCGTGTTTTTAATTTTTGTGACTCCCAAAAACTCTACATGAACAATCTATTTATAAGCCACAGATTAAGGTTCTAATTTTTTCAAATCGATATCCACGGAGATTTCTTTTTTTCGAACGCAATATTTACTTTTTTGAACGCATTATTTGCTTCATATCTATCCTATCCAAAAAATTCATCATATCCCGGGAAAATTTCAAATCTCTATCTTTCACAAGATAATTTTCGATCATTAAAGAAAACGGACTTGGGCCAATTTGCTTGTTTCGTGAGCTTAGTCCGACCTGCCAAATTAAAGCTTAGAACCACTAATTAGAACCCATTCACCACCGGTCCAATAAATAAATGCAAAAAATGCAAATTAAAAGCAAATGCACCTAAATCTATATGCTATGCAATTAATATTTTTTCAGGGATAAAATTAACCTCTAATTTTTTTAATGTGATGAATGATTAAACGGGTCGCCAAAATTTAGGTAGCAACAGTCTATATCAACGAGTGTTCCTTCAAAATTGAATCATTGAGAAAACGATGTTGTTAGATTCATAAATTATACAAGGACAACAAGTATACAAATTTTTTGGTCATCTTTGAGAAAACGATTTTGCGGGCTATCTCTTCAATTAATTTTGGATATGGCCGGTAAACTACCTTGTTAAATGTTTTGGTCATCTTCAATGACGTGGGGTAAACTAGGACAAGCTCTCCATGACCAATCACCCTTTCAAAAACAAGGATTAATTTGCTGGTTGTCCTTAGCCATATTAATTTAACATCAACATCTGATGAGACTCTCCAAATTTAATTAAGGAATTGGCCTGGAAAATGTTATAGTTGTCCTTTTACAATACATTAGTTAAGTAACAACCAATTTCTCAACCATACTATGTACAACCAATTTTTAAAAGGCAATTGTTGATTCTTGTAAGGTAGGGGAAAAAATTCCTGTTAGGTTACTCAACTCAGTAACTTTGGTCGGGCATCTCAATCTTTGTTCAAGATTTTTTACTTCACTTGTGAAAGGGACCGTTATTGGGATTTTTATTTGGTACACTAGGGATGTAAAAAAATCATAGCAAGATTCAAGTGCTGATATGTCTGCGTTTTTTAATCCTGATAAATAAATTCATTCCATTAACATATGAGAGTTTTTCATTTCAAGACAACTTAGGAAAAAAATATACCATATATAAATCCACAAATAAATACTTTGTTATTGTAATGCAATGTCGAGTTGCCTTTCTCCATGTGAAGTTTTGTTTCGAGAAATGTGAATGTAATCTGTAAAGAAAAAGATATGTAAGTGGTCATTGTATCAAAGCAAGGTATGATTCTTGTTTTTATTTTTTTATTAAGAGAAGTTTGATATAATATGCAAAAATGACAGTTAGACAATTGCAAGAAGTTTCTATGCTCTTTCGAGGGTTAACAACATTTCAGTACAAACAAGTGAAATGTCGGAAAGCATTGAATTGGCTCAACAAGATTACAACTAGTAGTGATAATCTAATGTTGGTATTGCGTAAGTACATAAATAAATAAAGGTAGTCCCCCTAGCTAATATTGCTTTTGAAATTGAAATCGCTATCTCAAGCACCTTGTTTGCACTATCATATATTTATAAGTTTGTCTTCATCACTGCCGATGGCAATTCGTGTCATGCCCACACGAATTTGGCTCTTTTCCTTAGTGAACAAGTGCTAGACTTCCTAACCAATGAGTCACGCTGTCAAGTGACTGGGAGGTTAGAGGGAGGACGTCAAAGTCCAAGGTTCAAAATCAAGCCAAAAATAAAATAAAAAATTAAGTACTTCCTCCTGAACTTGCTTTGGAAAGATAGCATTTTAAAGATGGATTTCGTTAACAAGATTCCTAAAACATTCAAATAAAAATAATTCTTAATTTGAAAACACCCTCATCACGTAAGGTACAATTAGTGCATTGGAAATGAAAATGTTTCCTTATTATCTCTATCGCTACTGCTAATAGGGGTGTGCATGGGCCGGGCGGGCGGTTCCCGACCTAGAATTGGGAACCGCCCGCTAAGTACCGGTTCCGAAAAATTGGAACCGGGATCCACCCGAGAACCGGACCGTCGATCCGGTTCGGTTCCCGGGTGGATCCATGGAACCGATCTTGACGCGGGCAACACTGGTTCTTCGGGATCTGCAGAAGGGTCGCTTGGGCGAGAGGCAGCGGCGGAGCTGGGTCGTGGGTCGTTGAACTGGATCGCGGGTCGCTGGGAGGCTGAACGGCGACGGCGTCAGGGCTGAGATGAGCTCAGATTTGTAGTCATCAAGCGAGATCAGCACGGTTGAAGCAGGGGATGCCGAGCGTTGGTCGCGGATGGGTTTCGTGGGTTGCTGGAGTCGCGGCCACCGGCGTGAAGAAACGAGCGGCGGTTGCGGTGCTGCACGTCGGGGGGAAGGCAGATCTGGTAGGGAGGCTGAACGGCGACGGTGTTAGGGCTGAGATGAGCTCAGATCTGTAGTTGTCGAGCGAGATCAGCGCGGCTGAAGCAGGGGACGCCGAGCGTTGGTCGCGGATGGGTCTCATGGGTTGCTGGAGTCGCGGCCACCGGCGTGAAGAAACGAGCGGCGGTTGTGGTGTTGCACGTCGGGGGGAAGGCAGATCTGGCAGGGAGGCTGAACGGCGACGACGTCAGGGCTGAGATGAGCTTAGATCTGTAGTCGTCGAGCGAGATCAACGCGGCTGAAGCAAGGGACGCCGAGCGTTGGTCGCGGATGGGTCTCGTGGGTTGCTGGAGTCGCGGCCACCGGCGTGAAGAAACGAGCGGCGGTTGCGGTGCTGCACGTCGGGGGGAAGGCGGATCTGGCAGGACGACGATGGCGGAGGTGCGGAGCTTTTGCAAGTCGGTGGGCGCGCGGGTATGAGATCGGAGCAGCACCGGCAGGAGGGTGGCCGACGACTGGGCTACAGCGGCTTCGCGGCTCGTGCGGTGAGGCGGACGCACAGGTCACCGAGGAGGAATCAAAATAGCGAGAGGAACTGAGGAAGAGAGAGAGAGAGAGGAAGCCGCAGAAACCGAAGAGAAGTGGAAGAGACAAAGAGAGAGAGACCTAGGTTTGTTTTAGTATTTTTTTAAATATTAAAAGGGAACTGTCCGGTTGAGGTGGGCGGGCGGGCGGGCGGATCCGCCCATGGAACCGGAACTGGACCGGTTCCCTCAAGAACCGCCGGTTCCGGGCGGTTCCGGTCCCGCTTCGGCGATCGGGCGGATCCCGGGTATTTTGCACACCACTAACTGCTAACGAACCAGATCTTTTGTCCTATCACATCTTCACAAATCTGTAGATTTTTCAATCTTCCTCCAGCTAAAATATGCCACGGCCATGGTGCAGAAACTCGATCTCTCCCACTCTCTACGAGGAGGGTAGCTTCTAGGTGACGTCGGAGTCGACGATGGGGGGAGAGGCCGAACGAATGGACGGTTCTTTCTAGTGATTCTCACCCATTTGAAGAAAAAAAAAAAGATTTGACGATGGAGTGCGCATCTACACTTAAAGATTTATATATAAATACTCATGACTCATGATTATCTGGTTTTTTCTTCTCCATTCAAGTATGGAAAGAATGCAAACTAGGGTTAAGCTTGTATTTAATACTTTGACAGGGCGTTGCCTCCGTTCGGTCCTTTCGTCGCTTGATTATACGCCATGATCGATGGATGGCCCTCGAGGTTCCCCCGAGTTGTTACGTCGTCTTCCTATATATCTCTAGAGTAGTGGCGGCTGCTGCGTACGAAACTTGGAGGCACTGCGCCCAGAATTTCTCCGTTTCCTCCTTATCCCTTCGCCGTTCTGTCAATAGGCAGTAATGGCACGACTCTTGTTGACGAACACGCAAGAGGAGGAAGAAAAGATTAATTGCACGACCAGAGGGGCCAGATTAGAAGCTATATTAGTTACTATTGTCGTTCGGTTTAACTAATGCAATACCTATTACACTATTTGGTTTCATGAATGACGCATGGTGTCGGGGAAAAATGGTCTCAGAATTTCTTGAAATCCCAAATTATAATTAGAGGGAAAGTGTTATAACTGTCGCTTTAATAGTTAACCATGACTCATGAGTTTATTTCACCTGCTCAGGAATTTGGCTATTTTCCTTAGTGAACAAGTGTGTGACTTCCTTGCCAATGAGTCATACGATTCAGTGACTGGGATGTTAGAGTGAGGATGTCAAAGTTCAAGGTTCAAAACTATGCAAAAAAAAAAAAAAGTATTTCCTCTCAAACTTGCTTCAGAAAAAAGCATTTTAAAGATGGATTTTGTTAACAAGATCCTTAAAACATTCAAATTAAAATAATTCTTATATTGAAAACACCATCATCACGTAAGGTACAATCAGTGCATTGGAAATGGAAACCCTTTCTTATTAGCAATAGGTGACAAGTACTAGGGGGTCACTTGTTAACAAAGCCTTTAAGAAAAAGAGAGACTTCGACATTCAAGATACATCTTGCATAATACCCCCAAGTCATAACTATTACCCTGTTACCCATTCTATCTAGAGTTTGCAGCCTGTTTAGTAAGGTCAGCCAAACAATTTATGCCTTCACTTTTAGTACTTCTCCTGTCGATCAAATTCTAAGCTTGAACTTGAGTAAGCTTTCCATTCTATCTGGAGTGGCTGAGTTTGGGAACATTGTGCTCAGAATGGCCGCTTATGTATATATTTGGACATGTATAAGATTTTGCACATATTTGGCTCATGACTATTGCCAAGTTAGAATTTTCCATGAATAAGTGTTTTAGTGCATATCTAGGCCATTGAGATTACGTTATTATGTAATTACCACATTTGCACGTCATTGCCATAGATAAAACGTTGTAATGAATTTTAGTAAAAATATAATATCTTGCATATCAGTAATTTTAGGTTGCATTTTCCTTAAAAAAATCACATAAAAATATATTCAGGATTGCATATTTGTATCAACTAGAGTAGATGTACATTTCTTGTTTTGCATAGTTCTCTTTAGGAATTTATTTTGCTAGAGTCTAAACAAGCATAAAAATTCGTATGTCCCCTTACAAGATTTAGGCCTACATTTTACATAGAATTCTTTAGATTACTTTATGATGACATTCATTTCCATGTTTGTTGGCTCAATATAGGAAAGTAACTTATTTATGGCATACTCTTGCATAGCATGTCATATGTGCACATTCACTCTCTTTTCATATATATGTTTATTTTAGGGAATGTTTACAAACATGGTTAGACTCATTTACCATTCATGGGGTCCCGTCCTTGGGCAATAACGAGGCAATGTTAGTTATTGCTCAAGACGACTTGGGTTGATTTCTTTTTCTTTATATTGCCCGGTATGGCATCAATTGAAGTTATGTATATAATTGTTTAGTATGTGTTTATTATTTTCTACATTGAGTGTCCATTCCATTGTTTGCACACTTATTCATGTTGGCTCTAACCATACAATTTTTAGGCGAGTGAAGTGAATTGATTGTTTTGAAGAGTTAATATATATATATATTTGTGAAAGACAATAAACATAATTTGATAGTGATTTGGCGGCAGATCAATGGTGATAGGCTAGGAAGTACTAACATTTTCTGAGAGTCTTCATTGTTGTGTCAAATATTCTGACACATATTTGATACTCTCCAACATCCTTCGATACTTGGTCAATAGGTATCAAGAAAATGGTCAATTCTCTCAACACTCTCTGACATGCAAGTTCAAAATTTCAACATGCGAGTTCAAAACTTCAACACGTGATTTCGATACACACGTGTCAATTTTAAAAATTTTCAATAACTAATAGGTCAAAATGTAAATATGTAAAAAATAATAAAAATAATAAAGTGGGGGAAAGCAAAAAACCCTATCTTCTCTTCTATTATGATTCCCACTTCCCGTGACACACAATTCACCCCAAAGTTTTTTTTTTCTCTTATCTTCCGACTAGTTTTGACACGGGAGTCTAGAGCATGGATTGCTCGTTTTTTCTCCAAATTTTATGAATTTTTGGTAAAGGAGTTGAATTTGTTAAATTGAAACAATGAATGATATTTACAAATGGTTGATTGATGTCTTTAGTGTAAATTCATTTTGGTTTTTTTTTCATTATTTATTTAATTGTGAATTTGCATCAAATTAATTCAATCATGTATATATAAAAATATACATTCAATATATAACATCTCATAATGTGTCAAAATTATCTATTTTTTTAGAAATGATGTGTTGACGTGTTGTGTCGTGTCGTGTCGTGTGTCATGTGTTAGTGTCGGTGTCAGTACTACTTAGATGATAGGTGCAAGCATTACTGACAATTCGGATGTTGTTAATAAAAAGCCAATAATGAGGACACAGAAGATTGTCTAGAGATTTATAGAGGTTCAACTTTATCCCTAAGCTTATATCCTCTTGGACCCTCAATATTGGCGAGCTTCCTTTAGTAATCTTTAAGTCAAGTTATAATTAGCATGTACTATTCCTATCAATCGATAGATCACACTATTAGGACACAAGTACTGTTATCATCCTTTTACACTTGCTTATAACTTAATTACAAAGCAACAAGAACACAACACAAAGAACTTTTAGACAAACAAATGTATGATATTATTAGAAGGAAAGAATGTCGAAAATCGTTAGTAAATCTCCATTTTTCCGTCTAACCCTTGAGCTTCTTTAATCTTTTTTATGTAGAGATCTTCAATCCACCTTTACAATCAAGACTCATTTACTGAGATTGTTTGTCATTGATTATAATCTCTTTTAAGAAGTTTATAATTGACTGTAATAATGCTTGGGATTAGGTGGTGTGATCTACAAGTTCTGAGAAAAACAACAAGGGTTACATTGTAACTACTCAAAGATTAACTAGTGAACTCAAGTCTATTGATGGCTATTAATCTGAGAAAGTAGACATAAGCTTGATATAAGCCAAATCACTATAAAGATATACATGCATCATCTTTTATCACTTTACTCATTCCTTTACTTGTCTGATATAAGCAATACACTTGATATTATCAGCTTCCTCTTGCATATATTATTATGTTCCTACTTATATTAAACTTGATTTTAACAAGTCCACAAACAATTATCAAATTTTGTGAATCGACCTATGCACCCTATAGGTTGTGTCTTTAGCCATAACACGAAGTGCACCTCTTATGTGATGTCTTTTTCTTTTTCAATAATTATTGATATCCTCATTGCAATATCCATCCTCAATTTTGTTCATTTCATTTAATGGTGACAACAATAGCAACTGTCACGCCCCGAACCCTGAGCGCGTGCCCTTCTCTCTCTGGTCGATAATATTTTGCGACTTCCCAGGACGAGTCGTCAACCCTTTTCTTTTTAGTGCACATGTGGAAGCAAAAATAAATCCCCAGACAATATTCATCTCGGAATAGAAAAGTAGAACATCAATTCACAAAAGCACATTTTTATAAACAACGAGGTTCAAGTACAAAACGAATCTAGTCAAAAGCCTACAAAAAGGTCGACTCTCAAAAGAGGCTGTCCTACGACATACTAATAGGACACATCCGCCGATCCTTCATACTCCACTTCCTCAGACTTCGAGGCCTCGGTCTTCCACGACCACCATCTAGGGACCTGATAATTGTTATACAATAACCAATGAGACAGTGTCTCAGCAAGTCCACGCTCTAAACCTCGATTAGGAGGGAAATACGCTAACAAGCATCCTAACAACACAATCATACAATTGGCATAGAGGACTTACCTCGCCTCAGATCCACCCTGCAGGTCAGTATAGTTCACATACATTATGTATGGAATCGATATACATAACAATTGAAACGCCTTACTCAGCTCAATGAATTACAGGGGTCCTAATTATAGGGCAAAATCATTATGACACGTTCCATACCATGTCATACAATTTTGTCCCATAATCCGGCGCATTTAATTCAGTCAACACGAGTTCCAATTGATAATTACGCTCGCTCTAGGGTACGGCCTACTAGAAGTTCAGTAGTCTACTGGCATAACCAGGCATCGTCTCACCCCATTGAGCACGGTTACATCTCTCAGACGACTTTCCCGAAGGAGAATAAGTCCATAATTTACTACGACCCAAATCCCACTAAGTGGGTATCCCATATAGAGTAACGTCCATCCAATACAGTTTGGGGACGGGTTCTCTTAATCAGCACACGACCATTCAATTTCGGCCCAATGCACTATGTATTGCATTCAAATGCCTCCATTAAAATAGTGATACTGGCATCTTTTCTTCCTATTAAAAACACCCGGTGAAAATAGTCGTGCGTGGGTACACGGTCAGATTGGACCCGAAAATTTCATAACATTCTTTTAAAATTCCACTGGCTTATATAGTATATAAAACCCTTTTCGGTGTTAAAAACCCGACACCCGGGACTTTCTGAATAAATATTGAATTTATAAATTTTTGGAATAAATGTCCAAAAATCTTAGTCAGCACTCAATTTACAGAAATTAACACTCAATGGCAAAAATTAACCACACCATTGCAATCAACACGAAATTCTGGTCATGACTATCCCGGTCGATTTCCGGAAAAATAATTAATAAATAATTAATTTAGAAAATTAATTAAATAATTAAATTAAATTTCTAAAAATATTAACTTAGGCTAAAATCACTAAATTAAATACCGATACGGGCCCGGAAAATTCCCGAACCCTTCTAGATAAATATTACGATTTATCTAGGCCTTAGCTAAATCATTCTAACCACCTAACATGCATAATTGCATAATTAAATCACTAATTTAATCTAACTAACCACCTAATTCCTAATTAATTAAATCACTAAGTTGTCATGGGTGTGTCATGCAGGATCGATTTGGATAATGAGAGGCGGCAAAAGCTCCTCCACTGAGCTCTATTATTCGTAGAAATCTGAAGGAAATAACTTACTAGTTAGAATCCAAAATCCTCAGTTTGACTCATCGTGGGGACATCACTATGTAGCAGCACCAGCTCTCAAAGTCTACTTCATTTGTAATTGGTCCTTCTATTTATTAGGCACCAACCGATAGGAGATTGGAGATAGTTACTACTTTGTTTATGTAAGAAAATGTGGAAATTTGTGTGGTCATTCTATTAACTGTGTGGTGGATTGGATAGGATTGTAAGTGAACATGCAGTCGAATTCCCTCCTCAAGTATGAATTCCAAAATGTGCTGTCTACACCAGAACAACTATCATTATCGGAAGGTTAAACAATATGTTTTGCAAGCTTCTACTTGCCACTATATATATATATGAATGAACTTAATAACACCTTTTTTACGATATCAAGCAAACTTTTGGACTTGATGAAAACTTTTAAGTCGATGATGAATGGATTATAAAAAAAATCAGAATCTAAGTACTGGATTGTAATTGTTAATAGTATTTAGTGTTGAAAATAACAATAGGAAGTTATTTGTTGATAATCATAATGTATAGTTGAATATTATTAATATCTTACAAAACGTAGGATAATGACAATTATTACAGATTCTAGTGATGTATTTGGCAATTTTCTACTTGCCATCAATTATATTTTCCTTTGAATGAATTAAGTAGCTCCTCCTTTACTTAGCATACTAAGTAAATTTTTCACTTTACTAATTCTTTTAAGCCAATGCAAATTAGAGCTATCAATCGAGCTTCATCTTATTAAAAACTGAATTTTCAATTTTTAAGACTTAATTCAAAAATGAAAGATGCCCTAAATGCATTGAAAATCTTAGTTTTGGGTACTTGCTGTTATCAAACACACCTTTAGTAGTTAGGATTTTGTCAAGAAAAAAAAAGTATTCAAGACACTTCTTAAGCAATTAAATAATAGAATATTGCACTTTTCAATGTACTAATTGCATTCGTGATATGTATAATTGACAATTTCCTCATTAAGTATGTTTAACAAATGTCTTAGGGTAAAAGTGACTTGATACTCGGCACTTTCAAAGTGGCAAAAATATTTTAAGACACTACATTGATAGGAATCGAAAATTGGAGAGTCAAATTCGTAGTTCTCTCTATAGGATTAACTAACATAAAGAGCAGGCAGATGATGGTAGCTACAACCGAAAAATTAAGAACATTTTTATAATGTATTTATAGACATTACTAACTTCTTTTGATGGCTCCTTGATGTAGTTACAGAGAGACTCGCAGTCACAGCTAACTTACAATACATTCACATTGACCAGTCATGAGTTACAAACATTTGGCAGGCTCAGTTATTCATTCAGGCAGTACATTCACTTCCAACACGGTGGGTACTGATTGCTACTCGTACTCGTGCTTGGAACGTGCACTGATCTGATCTCTCTGCAGTGATCTCTCTGCACTGATCTCTCGATTAACTGGACATCCCAATCCCCGTCTTTCCAGTGCCCATAATATAATTAAGGAACATGCGCAACTTTCTGATAGTCATCATATTGCCCACCTAGCACAAGCTTCTTGACGAGCTCATCTGGCATATCGAAAATCTTCAGCACTTCCAGCTTTTTCAGATATTCAATACCTGATGGAAGCTTCTCTAGTAACTTGCAACGCTGAATGATAAACATCTCAAGATAAGGCATTGCTCCCTTCTCCACTTCTACGGACCTGAGTTCATCAAATTGATCAAGACCCAGAGTCTTTAGCTTCTTAAAGGATTCTGCTTTGAAGCACAATGAGCTTCCTTCGTAAACCTGAAGCCACTCGAGATGCACAAGATTTGGCAGATTTTGGAGAGGCACAAGAGGGTCATTTTTTAGGCGACTGCACCTCAGGTTCAATTTCATCAGGCTACTGAAAGAGGGTAGCCAGTGTGGTAAAGCCCCCAAGCGTCCTCTCAAGTAGATTCTCTCAAGGAATGGAGGTGGACTCGAGACGTGTTGCAGATCAATAACCTCATCATCATCAACAGAAGCTACAGAAATTGCCCGAAGCCTGGTTAGTTTGGAGATTGACGAGCACAAATCCCTTCCATCTTCTTTTCTTAATTTCAGAATGGCCAATCTATCCGGTTGTGTCAACATTCCAAGCTCTCTTATCACACTGCTGCTACTTTCGTCATCTGCCTCTAAATAGCAGAGCTTTTGAAGGGATTGCAAAGCCCCTATTCCCCTAAGGGCCTTGAAGCCGAACTTGAAGGATGAATAGGACACACTCTTGTAGCGATAAACAAGGAGATGACGAAGCCGTTGGAGTTTCAAGATCTCAACAGGCAATTCGGTGACATTTGTGTGTTTAAGGTCTAGAGTCTCCAAGTTCTGAAGTTTCCCAATGGAGCGTGGAATCGTACTCACCTCAGTGGACCTGAAACTTAGATATCTCAGACAACACCAATCAGCAACTTGAGCAGGGAACCTTGTTAAAGGAGCCGCTTGCATATCCAAAACATTGACCAGTTTTATATCACAAGCTAAAACTGAGTTCATTAATGATTTCTCTACCCCAAACAAATATAAAGAGCGAAGTTGAGACAAGGACCAATTCCGTGGCAGAGTTTGCAGGGTGTTCTGTATTGACAGGCGACGGATTTTGTCTGGCCATTCACGATTTTCTTCTTTGGCTATTTTGGCAAAGCCCTGATCAGTCGACCTTGAAGTGATAATGTCCTGCAGCAAATCATGGATGCGGCAAGTCTTGACCCTTCCATCACTTTGTTTAGCAGCCACCTCTATCAAGCTTCTGTTCAACAGCTCCACGAAGTAGTCCTTAGCAACTTCTTCGAGCGTCTTTCCTTCTTTCTTTTCAACAAATCCTTCTGCGATCCATAACCGAATCAGTCTCTGACATTTGATGCGGTGACCCTTGGGAAATAAACTTAAGTGCAAGAAACAGGATTTCAGGTAGTATGGAAGATCATTAAAGCTCAGCGAAAGAACTCTTTTCAAGTTTTTGAGTTTGTCGTTGCAGTCAATCTCAGTACGAAGACTGCGACGAACCAATTCCCATTCATAGATCCTCCGTTTGTCTTTCCCCGCCAGAACGCCACTGATGGCCACAATTGCGAGTGGTAGTCCTTCACACTTTTTCAAAATGTACTCACATATCTCCTCCAGGGGGGAAGGGCATGAATTCCCCTGAAAAGTCTTCCGACAGAAAAGCTCCCATGACTGAGCGGGATCAAGTGGCTCCATATTTTTAGCTAGCCCGTTGAACTCCTTGCACGTGGTTGATGCGAGATCAGCATTCCAAGTCGTGATGATCACCCGGCTTCCCTGACAGTTGTTGGGCAAGGCATGCTTGACTGCATCCCATTCGTTTATGCACCAGGCGTCATCGAGGATGATCAGGTACCTCCTCCTCTGAAGCAGGTCCTTGATGATCGTCTTCAGCCAATGGCTATTCATAGTGTAGGCTCCTGGAGGGACCGGTGTCCTGATCACTTTCATGATCTGATCAAGCATGTCTGTGAGGAGCTCTTCGATCTTTGAGGACCCAGAGAGAGTGATCCAAGCATACACCGTGAAATGTTTCTTCACGGCTGGGTCTTCGTAGACTTGCTTCACCAGAGTGGTTTTGCCCAACCCTCCCATTCCCACGATGGAGATGACCTCCCGCCCGAGAGCCCCCTCAAGTAACCGCCCGTCCAGCTCATTCTTCGGCTGCTCAATGCCTACCAGGTCAGTTTCATCTACGAGAAGGGCATTGCCTCGGTGGTCCTGCCATGTGTTGTCTGCTCCAGTTGAGCTCGGATTTTGTTGAGCTCTGCTGAATTTGTGGCGCAGCCTCCGGTGCCCATTGCATATGCCCTTTACTTTGGAGTTTATGCGCTTTATTTCAGATGTGAGTCGGTACCGAGCCTTCAGGTTCTTGATGCAGCAAGACATCCTGCTGATGAGGCTGATGAAACCGACTCCATGATCATGTCTCAGGAGCAGAGAGAACTCATCGAGAGCGTCCTCCATGTCGTAGGCTGTGTTTCTCAACTGCTGCACCCACACTTTGACTTCATTGTCGCTTTCTTCTAGGGAATCTGCAACCCTGAGGAAGGCCCGGACTCGCTCCAATTCTCCTCTCACTGAGAGGGCTTCTTCTTCTGTGCCATGCCTATGGTCTGGTGAGTGGTGGTGAGGTTTTTTGGTTTATGTATTGCCGAAAGGCTTTAGAGTGAGGTCGCAGAAGTTGAGGCTTGTCATAGTGTCTAAACTCTCATAACTGTTTCAACTTCAGTGAATCTTGTATTTACAGCCGCTTTGTGCGGGATCCATGTCTGCTTAGCACACTGTACAAGTTTTGGTTTATTTTAGTGATATCCCTTTTGATTTTGCATGATCCTGTTGAATATATATATATGCCTTTGACATCAATCTATATAATTTTCATGTTTCATGTGGAAAAGTCTGCAAGTAGGTTTGGTACTTTATTCTTTTGCAGTTCCAGCTAATTCGAAGAAGCTAATTAAACTTTCTTAATTACCCGCAGAAATAACTTACTTTGCTGTCGAATGTAATATAAGGTAAAATCATGGGAAGTTTCAAAGGAACTTCCATGTTTTTCTTTACTGGAGTAGATTCGTATCTGACTCCAAGAACATTTAATTCAGATGTGCTTGTTGTGAGTCAAATATCCAAATATATTTCAGCTTTCGATTCCTGCCGGATCACAGCGTTATGTTGCGTTGCAAGGTAGAAGAGCTGATTTGTGACTAAGATTGATAGACAAAAGTTCCAATCAATTCAGAATATCATTACAGTAAAAAGTTCACCGGAATCCAGACTTTAGCATCAGCTACCAGGATAATCCATCTGTGCCTGAACGGTCAAGTGAAATCTGCGGACTCATCACTGAGTACTGTAAACACCAAATTTATTTTTTGACTAGGCTACGTGAAGAAAATTCAAGCAACATCTCTGCTGGGAAGTAGAAGAATTCATCAACTAAAGTAAGGCAATGAACAAGCAATTAAGCTCAGATATTTCGAGAATTTCACTGTACAATGCTCTGAATTTTCCCGTGGCATCACCCTACTAAATCATCTCAAGTACGAAATGGTCAAGATTACATACACATAACTTGTTCAAACGATTCGTATGCATAAATATGTAGCTATGTATAGGTCCGGTTCTTCTACGAGCGAAGGAGAAGGGGACGAAATTTGAGAGGAAGAGCAATACTTACCGAATTAATAAAAGACTCTCACTACGCATGAAGCTATTAAGGAAATAAATTGAAGAGTCGCATATCAGTCACCAATGACAGATAGCTCTAAAAAAAGAATGACGTCAACAAAATCCTTTTTAAACACAAAATTATGGGGCCTTCTCGATAAAATTAGAGCGGTCGTCGCTGTCTATTTTGTGGAGTTGATTAGGATTCCATCAGGAAGAAAAGCTGGCTTTGTGTAACAAACTCAAGTAAAAGTGTAGGAATTGTATTTTCTTCATTGAATTGTACACTGTTCTTCATTGAATTGTACACTATTACAGGGATGTATATATTATACAATAAGATTCAATAAAAAAAGTAAAGAAAATATTCCCAACCAAAAAATATTCCTAGTCCTAAAATAATTACAATCCCTATCAATTACAATCTTCAGCCCGATTTCATACCTTCAATACATATCTTCTTTCAACACTCCCCCTCAAGCTGGTGGTTTGTATATATCCAAGACGCCAAGCTTGTTTATAAGATATGTATGCTATCTTTGGCAAAGAGGTTTAGTAAATATATTCGCAGGTTGCTCCGTGGTTCTAATCCCTCTTGTTTCGATGATACCTTCTTTGATATTCTCTCGTGTAAAATGGCAATCAACTTCTATATGTTTCGTCCTTTCATGTAATATGGGATTTGCTGCAAGTTTGATTGTTGAATCTGATATAGCTAGAACGAGTACCTAGAGGGGGGGTGAATAGGTATAGAACGATTTTTCACTTAAATCACACAATACTAGACAATCGATGGAAATAAACAGCAATTGAAAGACTGAGTGAAGGGAAAAGAGAATTGAACACAATGTTTATAGTGGTTCGGCTTTTGTTTAAGCCCTACGTCCACTCTTACGCACCGATGCCTATTGGCCTGGATTCCACTATGAACAAAGTGTTACGGCGTTGCTCTTCCTTGATTTAGTGGTGTAGATGATCTACCTCACTTGCTCAAGATATCACTAAGTATGAACACTCTTTTGTGTATACAAATTTGCTCAGAATGAATTGACTGAATATCAAGGAACTTCAGACTCTGGAATTCGTCTATCGAGCATGCACTGAAATAACTTGAACGACTTCCTTTTATACTCCTTCATGCCATCACACCCGTTGGCACTTACCAAAGGAATTCCTCCAATCTACCCGTTGGACGGAATCAAATAAGGAGATCTTTCGAGCTATTAAAGGAACTTGACGATAGCCCATCAATCCTGTTCGCCCATACAAATAGGATCTTGGTTTCCAAGAATAGAACTTTCCATGATTACTTCGTCAATCATCGGATCTTGAATAGAAAGAATCCGTTAGCTTATCCTAGCCAATATATCTTCTCCAGAGAATATGACTAACTCCTTAACCAAACACATAGGTTCTGGATAGCCTTTCGATACCGGATCAGAAAACTGTCAATGAGAATATCTTTAAGTCTTGAGTCTTGAGTCTTGAGTCTTGATGTTCGACTGTCTTCGGACTCTAAACCGAGAGTCTCGTAAGAATCCAGACTAGACTGATAGAAACGTTTTGTCAGCTTCAAAATATTCTGGCAAGATTTCTCCAACAATCTCCCCATTTTTGATGGTGACAAAACTTTCTTGTAGATTTGAACAACTTTGACCTGCAAAATATTACTCAAGTAATATGGCTATAAATAAAAACAACCAGACTCTACATCCACAGAAAATTGGTTAGTCTTTCACAAGTAAAACCATATAACAATACTTGATGTAACTGCAAGCATTCAAAATCCACACTTAACACTTAACTCAGATCCAGTTCAAGTTCAAGCTCACACCCAAATCAAATATAAACACATAAAAGAAATAGAAATTAAAGTTCAGAGTTCAAAAAATTAAAGTTCAGAGTTCAAAGTTCAAAGCTGGCAAATTCTCCCCCTTTTTGTCATCATTAAAAAGGCGAGAAAGTAGTCAATTCTGCTTGGGAATGCGAACTATCTGAAAATCTCCCATGGACTGAACAATTCCTTCCAGCCTCTTCAAGTCTTCCCTTAGCTGAGCAACCTCTTCTCCTTTGGCATTGGCTTGAATTTGAAAAGATAGCTCTTTGATCTGATCCTGCAGGGATACAGAAGATGCTTTCCCAGCATTCTTCAGGACTTGAATTTCACAGTCCAAAGCATAGATTTGACCACGCATTTCCAGAAGGATATCAAGTATGCGACGAAAATCTGCAGAATTATCCGTCTCGTAATGCGACATTTGCTCGATCCGATGGAGTAAACGCAGGACGATGGATCTTCTATGTAATCACGCAGATTCGATGTTGATACATCATGTCCTTCTCCGGGCATTTGAGAGGCCTGGAAATCTTCCTCGGATTTGCTTGAGAGCGACTCACATCTTCATAAGGAACAGATGTAGTCTTCTTGTGCTCTACTCCTCCCCCTGTTTCTAATGCTTCTCCCCCTGTTTCTAATGCCTCGGATGGAAAATAATGAGGGTCAATCTCTGCAGCGTCTTGAAAATCTTCATCTTCATCTGCAGACTTTCCTTTGGCTGCCTCTTCTTCTTCTTCTTCAGCTTCTTTCTCTGCTTCTTCTTTCTCTGTCTCTTCTCTCTCTTTCTCTTCTTGCTCTGCTCTTTCTTCTTCCTCTCTGGCCTTTTCTTGTCTCTCTTCTTCTCTCTGTTTTTCCTCTTCTTCTTTTTCCTTCTCCTGACATTCCGTTAATTCAGATACAGAACGTTTTCTCCTTATCAATGCAGAAATAGTGTAATCTTCTTCTTCTTCTTCTTCATCCACCAAGATATTATGCTTTTGCTTTTTGGATGGTGGACTGATTTGCTTCTTTCCTTTCCGTTTGGATGCCGAAGGTAATGGAGTTTTCACTTTGAACTGCTCCATCGTCTTGTCAAGTTCTTTCAGACGCATTTTAGTCACCATTCGCAGACCCACCACCATATTTTCGCATGGTCGAACACACAGAGATTGTGGGGGCTCAATGTTCAAATGTCTGAAGATCTTGGTCACAAGACTTGCATAAGGCAGTTGTCCCTTGTCCTTCACCATTGCTCTATACATGTGAAAGAGAATGATGTGAGGAAGAGAGAATTTCTTCCCTTTGATGATTGCATACATCAATTTTGCCTCTGAATTTGACACATCTGTCTTTGATGTCGATTTTGGCCTAAGACAGTTGATGACAATTTTGTGCAGCAAAATGTTGAAGGCACGCATTCTCGTGTAGACAATTTTCCCTTCTGTACTGTTGCCTTTCACAAAATCCAACATAAGACGAGCACTGGAAACTTTAATCGGTTGATATGATCCTCTCTCTACTCCAATAATATCAGCCAACATGTCCACATCGACTATGTAATCTTGGTCACGGACACTAAAGGACATTCTATTCGCATCTAAAAAGCTAAGATTCGAATAGAAATATGCAGTCAGTTGAGCGTATCCTTAAGTAGAGTCAGAGCAAAATTGCTCAAGTTGCAGTAGATCGAACTTCTCCCTTAAGTTCACATGAATAGCATCCAGAAAATCAAAATCAACGCTTCTAGGGTTTATTACCCCTCTCTTCAACAGTCTGAAAAACAAATTCTCATGTTCTTTGGATTTAAACAAATCCATCCTCTTTCCTTTCACCTTTGCAGCAACACCCAATCTCGGTTGAAAATCATAGAACATTTTATCATCGTTATTCCCATCGGTAGGGAGTCTCCGTCCCGGACACACGAGGATCACTAGGAATACTAGCAAGTGCTTCCTCAGCCTTTCCTCTAGGAGCAATTCCCAACTCCTCCATTTGTCGCAGAAAAAGATACTCATTGCCATAGTTCTTATTTTTGAGAAAATCATTCACATGGTTCAATGGAGTTCCTATGCTTTTCAAAGCACGATAGAGTTTATAGATAAAGGAGGGTTTTTGTATTCTTACAGGCTCTGCATCCTCGATTATCTCTTCCTCTCGATGATGACCCGCACTTTGTGGGGTAGATGGAGAAGAGTCACGTGCTGGAGAGAGAATCGGGCTCTGTGGTTGACTCGATAACTCATCTTCTTCAGTAAGATCAACATGGGTAGGACCCTCTCTTGCTCTTTGTGGTCCCACTTGCGATTCTTGAGGACTTCCTTGAAGAAGACATCTTTCTTTTACACTGAGAGACTTCTTTAATCGCTTTCCCAAGAAAAGATGACAACTTTCTCGAGTTTGAACACAAAATGGAAACGAGATTGAGAGAAGAATGCTTTTTGAGGGTTTAGAAAATTGAGAGAAGAAAAACTATATATATATAACTCGTTTCAAAAAGGAAAAACCAATCGGTATGAAGGAAAGTGAACCGACGAATTTTTCAAAATCAATAACTGCTAATTTTAATAGAAGTTATATTTTTGAAAAGTCACGATTCCCTTTTTTTTTTTTTTTTTTTTTATTCTCGGTAATTATAAATTGGTTAAATAATCATACCTTTTCGAGACAGAATAAAATAACAACTTACAATTTATAGCCATGAGTCTGAGTCTGAGAGTCTGAGAGTCTCTAGACTTTAACTTCTTCAAGCTTCAAAATGTTGAGTCGGAGCGGATAAAATCGAATTGATTTTTCTCCAAAGGCTTTGTGAATATATCCGCCGCTTGACTCTTTGAATCAACAAATTGAATCGAGATTTCTCCATTTTGAACATGATCTCGATGAAGTGATGTCGAATCTCTATATGCTTTGCTCTTGAGTGAAGAGTTGGATTTTTAGTGAGATTTATTGCACTGCTGTGTCGCATCTGATTTCTGTGCATGAGTCTTCAATTCCGAAGTCTTGTAACTGTTGCTTAATCCACATAATTTGCGAACAACAGCTGCCAAGAGCTACATACTCTGCTTCTGTTGTTGAAAGAGCCACAGTACTCTGCTTCCTTGAAAACCAAAATACTTTATCTGTTTCCAAGCAACGGCACGTTCTGAAGTACTCTTTCTATCAACTCGCAACCTTGCTAGATCTCAAGCGTCGAATATCCTAGAAGATTAAAGTCTCCCTTTTTAGGATACCAAAGACCAATGCTTGAAGATGAAGCAACGTATTTAATAATATGTTTCGCAGCATTGAGATGAGATTTTCTAGGGTCTGATTGAAACCTAGCACATATGCAAACACTTAACAAAATGTCAGGTCTAGAAGCAGTAAGATAAAGAAGTGAACCGATGATACTCCTGTATAATTTCTTATCAACTTTCTTCCCTTCTTCATCTTTGTCTATCTTCAAGGAACAAGACATTGGTATGTCGGTCTTTTTGCACTTTTCAAACCCAAATCTTTTGACAAGATCATTTGCATATTTTTCTTGATAAATGAAAGTTCCTTCCTTCAATTGTTTTATTTGAAGTCCAAGAAAGAATGTTAATTCTCCCATCATACTCATTTCAAACTCATCCTACATAGACTTAGAAAATTTCTTGCCTGAGACTTTCATTAGATGATCCAAAAATAATATCATTCACATATATTTGAACAAGTAAAAAGCTTTTGTTTTCCTTTTTGATAAATAAAGTAGTATCAACTTTACCTTTAACAAATCCATTTTGTATTAACAACTTACTGAGTCTGTCGTACCACGCTCGAGGTACTTGCTTTAGACCATACAAGGCCTTTTTCAGTCTGAAGACTGAGTCTGGCTTCTTTGGGTCTTCAAACCCAGGTGGTTGTTCCACATAGACTTCCTCATGGATAAATCCATTCAGGAAGGCACTTTTGACATCCATTTGGAATAACCTGAAATCTTTATAACAAGCAAAAGCAAACAATAATCGAATAGCTTCTAACCTTGTTATTGGAGCGTAGGTCTCATCATAGTCAATCCCTTCTTCTTGCGTATATCCTTTGGCTACGAGTCTGGCCTTGTTTCGTACGACTTTTCCTTTCTCATTCATCTTGTTTAAACACCCATTTTGCTCCAATAACAGCTTTACCTTTTGGTTTAGATGTCAATTCCCAGACATCATTAATGTTAAACTGTCTAAGCTCATCTTGCATAGCTTCAATCCAGCTTTCATCAGACAAAGCTTCTTCTACGCTTTTTGGTTCAATTTCAGAAATGAGAGCTACGGCACTAGACCCTTCACGCCTTTTGGATCTGGTGCGAATTCCTTCATTAAGATCGCCAATAATTAGATCTTTGGGATGACTGGACTTATGCTTCCAGTTGCTGGTTGATTTATCTGGCTGAAGATCCCTTTCCTTGCCTGAATCTTCACTAACTGTTTGATGCTGGTCTTCCTGAATCTGTGACGCCTCTTGTGCTGAAGACTTTGGAGAGGTTGGAGCAAGATCAGACTCTTCATGATGAGTTTGATTGGATTCATCTTGAACTGAGTCTTGAAATTTGACATTCATTGACTCCTCCATAGTCTGACTCTTCTTGTTATAGACTACGTAGGCTTTGCTTGATAAAGAATATCCAAGGAAGATGCCTTCTTCGATCTTTCTTCAAACTTACCCACATAATCTTTTGCATTTTTCAATATAAAGCATTTGCAACCGAATACATGAAAGTATGAAACAATAGGCTTCTTATCTTTGAATAACTCATAGGGAGTTTTCTTTTAGAATAGGTCTTAAAAGACTCTATTAATGATATAGCAAGCTGTTGAAACTTGACTTCAGCCCAAAATCGAGAAGAAATTTTGCTTTCAATTAAAAGAGTTCTTGCCATTTCTTGAAGAGATCTATTCTTCCTTTCCACAACTCCATTTTGCTTGAGGAGTATATCGAGAAGAGAACATATGCTTAAAGCCGATTCATCACAGAATTTTGTAAAATCTTGATTTTCAAATTCACCACCATGATCTGTTCTTATGCTTGAAATAACACATCCTTTTTTGCAAATTTTTCAAAATACGAAAGGGTTTCAGATTTACTTGCTAGGAAAAACACCCAAGTAAAGCGAGAGTAATCATCCACAATTACTAAGCAATATTTCTTACCTCCAATACTCTGGGTTCTGGTTGGTCCGAAGAGATCCATATGGAGTAACTACAGTACATGATTAGTTGAGACATGATTTATAGACTTATATGAATTTCTTACCGCTTTCCCGAGAATACATGGAGTACACGGATCGAGTCTTTTGATAAGGCAATTTGGGTAGACCACGAACAAGCCGCTTTGATGAGATTTTGGCTAATTGCTTCATATTGATATGCCCAAGCTTTCTATGCCACAGACTTGCTTCGTCTTGTATTGAAATCAAGCATTGTGATTCTTCTGGTTTCACATCCAAGAGATAGATATTTCCATGCCTTCTACCCAAGAAAGACTGAGTAGAGTCTTTACTGGTTCCGGAACATATTCCTTCTTGAAAGGAGATCTTTAAACCGGTATCACATAGTTGACGATGCTTGAGAAGATTGTAATTGAGTCCTTCCACTAGAGAAACATTACTTATTGTGAGATTTCCAATTTTCACAGGTTCCAAAACCCACAATTCTTCCTTTGTCTTTTTTCCCCCAAATGAGACTTTTCCACCATTTACTTGAACAAGCTTTTTAAAGCATTTTGAGTCTCCCGTCATATGTCTTGAACATCCACCGTCCGTATACCACTTTACCTTTCTCTTGACAGATACCTGCATTCAAAGAAGAATCTCATGCTTTCTTTGGTACCCACATTTTCTTGGGTCCTTTTGTGTTAGTAAGATAAACAGTACTAGCCCAAATTTTCTTAACAGGTTTCCAAACCATAGGACATTCTTTTTCAAAATGATCTGGACTTTTGCACTTAGAACACCCGAGAGCATTTCGACCTACGAGACTTTACAAAAACCTTTTTGAAATGATTTTTATAAGCTTCTTTTGAAGGTCTTTGCTTAATTCTTTCTTTTACTTTCGGATAATCAATTAAGGGAATAGTTTCTTCTATCATTCCTAAACCGGACTTATTGAAATAAGGTCTGTCTTGAAAGAATTTTTCAAGTTTCTCGGACCCTATTGAAAATTTCTTTGAAATATTTGATGAGTCAATTTTTAAACGAGAATTTTCTTTCAAAAGATTTTCTTCGTTTTCTTTAAGAGTAGAAACATTCATGTCTAAACATTTAACTTTTTCTTTCAAAATATTTTCCTGTTGTTTTAAAACAGAATTTTCCCTTTTAAGTTCAGAAATCCTTTTAAGAGAAGTCTTAAGACTTAAACACAGCTCATTAATATACTTAGAAACCTTGACAGAATTTTGAAATTACTTACCTCAAATTCGCTTGTCTCGAGTCGATTAGAGTTTGAGTCTCGAGCTCGATTACGCCATCGGACACAAGTTGGCATATTCATCATCACTTTCTTCACACTCTGTATCACTCCGGGTTTTAGCTTTGAGAGCCTTTCGAGACTTTTCAGCCTTTCCTTTCTTCTTCTTTAGAAGAGGACAAGGTTGGGTCGATGTGTCCCTTTTTCTTACATTCAAAGCAAATTACATCTTTGTTTGCTTCATCATCATCAACAGTCTTGGTCTGTTGTCTTTGAAAGCCTTGTCTCTTAGAGTTGAATATTCTTCCTTTTCTATTCAACTTTCTGAATCTTCTTATCATGAGGGCAAGCTCCTCATCGTTCATATCGTTTTCTGAATACGTAACATCGAATCATCATTTGATTTTAATGCAATGGATTTCTTACCTTTTGGATCTTCTTCTTCGTTTATACGTTCCACTTCATAAGACTCAAGAGTTCCAACCAGCTCATCGACAGATAGTGGCATGATTCTTTGTGTCTCTCTTATTGAAGTCTTTATGTGATTCCACTCCTTGGAGAGTCCACGCAGAAGCTTGTTAACCTTCATGTGATCAGCAATTGGTTGACCTTGATTTTGAAGACCATTCACAATTTCGTAAAACGACCGAACATGTCGGGGCTATTGATTCTCCGTATCTCATTTTGAAGGCTTCATATTGACCGAGAAGAATATTGATTCTGGTCTCTTTTACTCGATCGGTCCCTTCATAGGTGATATGTAACTTTGTCCTGCACTTCTTTTCTTTGTATCACAAGAAGATAATCTGTATATTCGGTAGGTGACAAAGCACAATATAAAGAATATATTGCTTTTGCATCAAGAGTTTGTCTCTTGGATATTTCTTCTTGAGACATTCCGCTAGCTTCCACAACTTCTTTTCCTCTTTTCGAGACAGCAACTTTAGGAATGATTCCTTTTTCTACAACGTCCCATTCCGGAGGATCCTTTGATCGTAGGAAAGCTTTCATCTTGTTCTTCCATGTTGTAATCCTTTCCATCAAAGTAGGGTGGTCAGGGTATTGCTTTGCCCTTCCACCAGCCCCGGTGCTAACATACTAGCCATGGATCTTTTACTCAAGTAAAACACTTCAAATAAAGTGAGTATACGAGCTCGATACCAATTGATATAGCTAGAACGAGTACCTAGAGGGGGGGTGAATAGGTATAGAACAATTTTTCACTTAAATCACACAATACTAGACAATCGATGGAAATAAACAGCAATTGAAAGACTGAGTGAAGGGAAAAGAGAATTGAACACAATGTTTATAGTGGTTCGGCTTTTGTTTAAGCCTACGTCCACTCTTCTGCACTGACAGCCTATTGGCTGGATTCCACTATGAACAAAGAAGTGTTACAGCGTTGCTCTTCCTTGATTTAGTGGTGTAGATGATCTACCTCACTTGCTCAAGATATCACTAAGTATGAACACTCTTTTGTGTATACAAATTTGCTCGAATGAATTGATCAATATCAAGGAACTTCGGACTGGGAATTCGTCTATCGAGCATGCACTGAAATAACTTGAACGACTTCCTTTTATACTCCTTCATGCCATCACACCCGTTGGCACTTACCAAAGGAATTCCTCCAATCTACCCGTTGGACGGAATCAAATAAGGAGATCTTTCGAGCTATTAAAGGAACTTGACGATAGCCCATCAATCCTGTTCGCCCATACAAATAGGATCTTGGTTTCCAAGAATAGAACTTTCCATGATTACTTCGTCAATCATCGGATCTTGAATAGAACGAATCCGTTAGCTTATCCCAGCCGATATATCTTCTCCAGAGAATATGACTAACTCCTTAACCAAACACATAGGTTCTGGATAGCCTTTTGATACCGGATCAGAAAACTGTCAATGAGAATATCTTTAAGTCTTGAGTCTTGAGTCTTGAGTCTTGATGTCCGACTGTCTTCAGACTCTAAACCGAGAGTCTGTAAGAATCCAGACTAGACTAATAGAAACGTTTTGTCAGCTTCAAAATATTCTGGCAAGATTTCTCCAACAGAATCATTATCACAAAAGAGTAGTATCGGACCTCTAACTTGTATCCCAAGATCCTGAAGTAGACCTCGTAATCATACCACCTCACAAACAGTCTTTGCCATAGATCGATATTCAGCTTCTGCTGATGATAATGATACAATGGATTGCTTCTTTGTCTTCCATGAAAGCAGTGACTCCCCAAACTTAATACGGAAACCAGTAATGGATCTCCTGCTCATGGGACATGTAGCATAATCCGAATCACAATAGGCCGTCATCTCCATATTGCACTTTCGAGAAAGAAGTATCCCTAGCCCTGGACATCTCTTCAAATATTTTACCACCTTCAAGGCTGCATTCATGTGAGATTGCTTTGGATTGTGCATGAACTGACTAAGAGTCTGTACAGCATAGCAGATGTCTGGCCTAGTCATGGTGAGATAGATAAGTTTTCCAACATGTCTCTGATAACTTGTTGGATCCTTCAGTAATGGATCGTTAGAGAAAGACATCCCAACGTCATAATCAACATTGGTTAACTTTGCATTCTGTTCAATGGGAATGATTGCCGATTTGCATCCCGCTAATCCCGCTTCTGATACAATCTCCATCACAAATTTCCTTTGGCTAAGAGAAATCCCCTTATCAGAACGAGCTATCTCTATTCCAAGAAAGTATTTAGGTGGCCCTAAATCTTTGATATGAAAACAGGAATGTAGATACTCCTTAAGCTTCCTCACAACGGAATCATCATTTCCCATAATAAGTATGTCGTCAACATAAATCATCAAGTAGATAGACGATGTACCTTTTGTCCAAGTGAAGAGAGCATAATCATGCTTGGACTGCTTGAATCTGGCACCCATGAGTGCATTAGTAAACTTGGCATACCACTGCCAAGAGGCCTGTTTTAAACCATAAAGAGATTTGCGGAGATGACATACCTTAGACTCCCCCTGTCTCCGTAATCCTTGTGGAAGATCCATATAAATCTCCTCTTCCAGATCACCATGAAGAAAGGCATTGTGGACGTCCATCTGATGCAACGACCAATTGCGAAAAGCAGCAATCGACAAGAAAGAGCGAACCGTGACATCCTTGGCTACTGGAGAAAAAGTCTCATGGTAGTCAAATCCTTCTCGCTGTGTAAACCCCTTGGCCACCAACTAGGCCTTGTACCTTTCCACAGAACCATCTGCTTTATATTTAATCTTATATACCCATTTACAGCCAATGGGCTTTACGATGAGGAGGTACTGATACGATATCCCAAGTGTGATTGTCAATCAGGGCTTTAAGTTCTGCTTCCATGGCCTTTTGCCAGCGTGGATCATGTACAACCTCATGATAACTAGATGGTTCTTGTTGTGACATCCCGACTTTCCAATTCTGGTTTCAATTAAATAAGTCGGGCATTTCATCTTCGCGTCTATAGCTTTCTTCTCTGAGTTGGCCACTCACGAGATAACTAGTCTATCAGGTGAAGCCATTAAGGAATCTAAACGCAATAGACTTGAGAATTCGACCATGAATCGGCTACTCGACCGTATTAATCGCAAGGATCATTACGACACTTTGTCGAATCGAACATAGATCGCACAGGTCGATTCGACTAAGATATGTGATTAGAGTGTGGGTGATTCCAACTGATCGCAATATCCTCGTCGACCGGCACTAGACCGATTCTTCTGTCGTTTTGGGTACCCTGTGTCCGTAATCGAAACCTCGAGATTTCTACGACAATCAAGAGTCGCCAAGGTGTCGAAGATGCACTTTGTGGCTTGAGAATAATCAACCACAAGTCAATTGCACAGAAAATTCCTAAAAGCTACCCGGTAGATTAGGACGCGCTAAAGTCACGCCAGATTGAATTTAATCGTGAAATTGAACCCGATTACAGAAATTGGAAGTTTTGTCAAGTCACAATTTATTTTAGGAATGTCGACTCATCTCCAGAAGATTTTTCTACAAACCGAGATTTTTGGCAGAAAAGCAAAGTAAGGCCGTTTTTGTTCGAGATTGTCAGAGGGCCGCTTTTAATTGAATCTTCGGGATGCAAGTTGGATCATTTGATGGGGAAATGTCGTGAGAAGGCCAAGGACACATGGGTTAATTTAATTGAGCTTCAATTGGATGGAATTGATTGAGAATTGATTGAATTAAGTGTACAAGATTTTATGCCACGGAAAATGAAATTGAACCCATTGGAATGAGGTTGTGGGAGATAGTGGAAGGTGACATCAGCCATGAGGTCATGGTGGGGCCAAAGAGAGAGAGAGAGAAAGAGAAAGAGAAAGAGAAAGAGAGAGAGAGAGAGAGAGAGAGAGAGAGAGAGAGAGAGAATCGGTTTCCTCCCTCTCCCGCTGCCTCTCTCCCCCTCGTGTTCTTGCTGTGCGAAGAACCCAGCAAGTCGAAGAAGACCTCGGCGCTCCCTCTTCCGTCGTAGCCAGTAGCCGGAACAGCAGCCAGCAGCGCCGCTCATCTCCGCGCTCCACCGCGTCGCCGTTGCCCTTCCCGCGTGCATCTCCGTCTCTCTCCTCCGTCCCCTTGCTGTTCGACGCCCTGCAAGTTGAAGACCGACGAAGCTAGCTCGCCGTTGAGGCCTTACCGCCGTGCACCGCAGCCAGAGTTGCCACCGTTGCACACCGTCGCCTCACCGCTGCTCCATTCGTCTCATTCTCCATCTCGCCGGCTCCTCTCGTTCCAGCAACCATTTCAGATCTGGTGGAGCTCTGCTGGAGCCGTCCAGCTCATCTCCGGTCGCCGTGAAGCACCGCCTAGGTCCCGTTCAACTCCTCCGCCCATTCTCGACCCAAACCAGCCCCGGATCTGCTCATTTTCGGCCTCAACTAGCAATGGACAGAGAGTTGGAAAATGGGTATGGCAGCAGCTATTTGGCCCGTTTTGGCTGGCTTCCCGACCCCGGAAGCTAGGCCCGCCTTGGAGACTATTCATCCTCGCATCGTCCCCGTCGTTTTGAGCCGTTTGGCTCGTTAATCGAGTGAGTTTATCCTCTAATTCTTGCTTAGTGAGTTAATGACGCTTAAGGGGTGTTTAGATTAGTCTAATTAGGTTTATGTGATTAAATTAGATTATTTTAATGTAAATTAGATTAGTTGCATGATTAGTTTAATGGATGTTTAATTAGGGCTAATTGTATGATTAAATTAGTGTAATCTTGTTTAAGCCCTAATTAATTATTTTGAATTTATAAATATTATTTTATTAAATTATATTATTATAATATAATATTTAATTATTTAATAATTTCAAAAATTATGCCGGGATGGTGCTGGTCGTTAGAATTTCGCGCCGATCACGGCCAAGGTGCGGTCGGTTTGTGTTAATTGTATGTTTAAATTGAGAAATTGAGTGATTGATGATTATGGTTAATTATTCCAAAAGTGTGGAATTGAGTGATATTGATGAAGTTGTGGTATTTAACTTGGAAATACCCGGTGTTGGCTTTTAGCACCGTAATTGGTTTGTATGACCAGTTTGAATCGATTGGATTGATTGATTGATTGAATTGAGATATGAGTTGGTTTATTATTGAATTATCAGCTTTGGCGAGCAATTGGTTTATATATGTATGTCAGCTTGTGTGAGCATCATTGTTAGCTTGTGTGAGCACTGTATGTCAGCTTGTGAGAGCAATGATCATTTATCAGCTTGTGAGAGCAATGATCGTTTATCAACTTGTGAGAGCAACGATCCATATATCAGCTTGTGCGAGCTACCATCTATATCAGCTTGTGAGAGCATTGCATCCATTTCAGCTTGTGCGAGCCGTAATCGTATTGATGGATGAATAGATGGTATGGTTTAATAGATGATATGAATTGATAGATGTGTGGATCGTATGATATCAATTGGATTGACTGAATTGATAGACCGATGGGTATGTCGGTAGTTTCAGCTTGTGCGAGCATTGTTTGAATATGAATTGTACTGACGTGCAGGAAAAGGACTGAGGCGATGTAAGCCCTCTATCCTATTTGTGTGGCTAGAGCGCCCTGAGGCGTATTTTCTTCCTAATTGAGTTTTAGAGGGTAGGACTTGCTGAGACGTAATCTCATTCTGGTTGTGGGATAATATTTCAGGTCCCTAGATGACGGTCGTGAAGGACTGGAAGTCCTGGAGTTCGAAAGGTGGAGGCTAAAGAATCGGCGAACGTGTCTGACAAGTTGGTCATAGGACAGTTCCCCAGTTGTTGAGCCTGTCTATTTTGTAGACAATCCAGTGTTGTATATAAACCTATGTGTTTATAGAAGGCTTGTTTGGTTGTGATTGATTGCCTGCTTTTCTATCCCAAGTTAAATGTTGTCAGGGGATTTGTTTCGCTTCCGCATGTGCAATAAAAAAATGAATGGGTCAGCGACGTGTCCTGGGAAGTGGCATTTGTATCGACCAGAGTGGGATGTTCGCGCGCTCGGAGGATCGGGGCGTGACACTTGTTCCTCAGAAATGCGACTAATGCAACATAAATGTTCTGATGACAATTGATCAAAAGACACATAGGAGGATATAGGGTAATGAGTACCTGAGGATTTTGATGAAGAACAGACATAATCTTTTGTCCAAGCTGGTGGACGAGTGACTCGACCAGATTGTCGAGGTGGCTCATTCAACACGTCTAACAATGGTTCTTCAATATTTGCTGATTTGATGGAATTGATCACTTGAGGTTCCTCTTCTATGAAATCCTCCTCAATTGAATCTTCAGTAGAGTGCTCATCAGGTGGTGAAGGTGATACTGCATCTACTATTTGCTGTCTTGGAGGAGAAGTAATAACATGGGATCCTCCAGAAGATAAATCTTCTTCTGATAGAAATTTACGATTAATGTCTACATCATTTCCAGACGTGGAAGTAGAATCCCCGAAAGGGAAAGTATCTTAATGAAAAACCACATCTCTACTGATAAAAAATTCCCCAGTAGACTATTCATAAACTCGATAACCCTTTTTGAGATTGGCATACCCCATGAATATACACTACCGAGCATGAGGGCCCATTTTATCCCGAGGCCCTACTGTAGTCACATAATAGAGACAACCAAACGCTCGAAGATGACTCAAATCTGGTTTCTTCCCATATAATATTTCAAATGGAGTTCTTCCCTTTAAAATCCTAGATGGCATACGATTTATCAGATACGCTGCAGTGACCACACAATCTCCCTAGAAATTCTCTGGTATAGATGCCTAGAATTTGAGGGCCCGTGCCACTTCCAAAAGATGACGGTGTTTTCTCTCAACAACTCCATTTTGCTATGGTGTATAGGTGCAAGTACTTTCATGCAAAATCCCATTTGAGCTGAAGAAAGAAGCACATTCACCACCGAAGAATTCCTTTCCATTATCAGTACGGATGCGACGAATTGACTTTCCAAACTGAGTTTTGGATAAAGAGATCAAAATTCTAAGGTGAGATAGAACTTGATTTTTGGATTGTATGAGAAAGACCCAGGTGGCACGTGAGAAATCATCCACAATTGTGAGAAAGAACCGTGAACCGTCATGATTTAAGGTTTGATATGGTCCCCAGACATCAGCATGAATTAAAGAAAAAATGCTGTCAACACGAGTGTTGCTACTTTGAAAAAGGGGAACGAGTTTGTTTCGCTAAAGGACAAATAGGGCACTGAGGACAAGGAAAAGAGGCAGTGTGGCCCAATCTTTGATGATGAAGGAAATTTTTATTGCTAGCAACATTACACATTGATTTATTGAAAGCAACATAAGAGGATTTAAAATTGCTTAGAAGATCGATCCAAAAATATAATCCTTGATAGATTCTACCCAAGCCCATCAGATTGCCAGTTGAAAAGGGCCTGAAATAGACATTTATCAGAGTCAAACAAGGCACGACAGAAATTTTCTTCATAGGCTTGAGAAATTGATATGAGATTAAATTGGAAACTAGGGACATAAAGGACATTTTTAAGATTGATGAGTGGGCTAAGATTCACGGTCTCGGTCATATCAACATTTGTGGTGCTTCCATTCGAGAGTTGTACTGATATAGGAAAGGGTAATTTCTTAATATTATAAAAAAAATTTCTGATTGCAGACAATGTGATCACTAGCTCCAGTATCAATAATCCATGCATCCATTGTAATTGAGTTCATCAGACAATGAGAAATACCTGTAAAGCTCCTTGCCTTGTCAAAAGCATCCAACTTCTTTAAAGCTTCTATTAGCTCCTGATATTCCCCATGAGAAATTGATTTGTTTGCTGATTTACCAAATACCTGTAAAACAGTTGAAAATTTCCCTTTCTCTTTTTTGCCAGGTTTGCCATGGAGCTTCCAGCAATTTTCAACCGTGTGATGTAGGCATTTACAATGATCACAATACAGCTTACCCTTTCCCTTTTGATTATTTTTTGTGAATGAAGTGGGCCTGTTCACGGCATGGGCCATCGTCGCCCCATACAGCCCATTAGGAATTGCAAGGAAGTTACTTCGCGGCCCATCAGAATACATTGGATAACGCCCGCGTGGGCCATCTGGCCCATATGCATTTGAGCCGCATGAGTCGTTCGATTCCATCCGCACCCTGCTTCTAGAGCCGTCAGATCCAGCGTCTCCAAAGAATGATCGAGAGCTGTCCAATCGATCAAACGCATCGTGGCCGCTCGTCATGGAACAATACCCCCTAGGGTTTTCTTCGTGAAACCCTAAATTGGTTTCGAGAGCTTCTCTTCCTCCTGTGGCTCTTTGTAGCGGGCAAGAAAACCTCTTCGCCGCTAGAGCCACGCTCTCGCCATTCTTCCCATAATCGGCTGCTCTCTGTTGGCTTTCTTCTTGAACAGCAAGCTGGTAGATGCGACCAAGGGTCGGCATCGGCTCCATGGTCAAGATCTGTGACCGAAACGAAAGGTAGGCTTCGTTTAATATGAGGAGAAAACGTATTGCCTTCTCTCTGTCCCACATCCTTTTGTATTGCTGTAAGATGGGCTCTGGCCAGTTGAATTTCTCCTCGGCTGCCTCCAATTCGTTCCACAGACCTGAAATTTTGTTAAAAATCGCAGCAACAGTCATATTTCCCTGCTTTAAATGTGACACCCCGAACCCTTCGCAGGTCGTCACCAGCGCCGATGTTACACCTTATTACCTTATTCTATCTTGTACTTAGAACAAGCGTCATTAATCGCAGGCATTTTTTTTTATGCGGTCCCAGCGCGACTCATAACGGAAGCAAATTAAACATCACCATCTATCCCCCTACCAATCCATGATACCAATACACACCAGCTAAACATCCGGATTTTATAGACAAACTTCGACACTTTGCTTACATATATATATATATAGCAAGATGGGGTTCCCTTCGGGTCGGTATAAAACAAGAAAGGCTAGGACTCTGCCATGTCCTGCCTAAAATCTCAAAAAGAAACCTCGACCCCTAACATCATATGAGCACAAAACCCCCTATCGAAAGTGTCGACTATCTACATCAAAAAGAGATCCGGCTCCTACTCATCGCGCGCAGGTCTCACACCCAACCCGGTGCATCAGGCGGTGGCGGCGGCAACATCCCTCGCATAGCTCCATCCCGTCGAACGTGCACAGAAATGAACTCTTGTATGACAGGGCCCCCAGCCAGGCCTATGTCGTACATCACTAGACATCGCACTCAGATAAAAGTCAGTCCGGGAACAGAGGGACAGTCTATCTCCGCACACTCGACCTCTACATCAGACGGTAGACCATAAACCACCCCCCGCGAGACGGCAGGAAGTGGCATACTGCTAATCTGAAATGTTATTCCCCAAAAGGGGTGAGTACAACCACTCAGCAGATAGGGAAATCCCATAACAACTCAATGCACCATGCATATCATCATACGATGCAGGCATTGCTTACCTTGAAGTCATGCGTATTTTAATCATGCATCATCATATCATGCATAGCATCATCGTCATGGTATCAGCACATCATACATGTCACATATCATCATCATCATCATCATCATCATCACAATGCATATCATCATGCATATCATGTCATTATCATCATCACATCATCATGCATATCATCATGCATATCATATCATGGGTGATCATCATATCACATCACATATCATCATCATCATGCATATCATCATGCCTATAATATCATTATCATCATCACATCATCATGCATATCACCATCATGCATTTAATTTCCATTTTTATCTTTAGATTTGATCACCACATCACCCATTCTCAATTATCATCCCTTCGGGCAAAGACCTCCGACAGGGTTCCCAGCATTCAGCCTCCCTGTGCCACCGGGCTTCCGGCCCCCACATTCCGGGCATCTCGCATCTCAACTAGCATCACGAGGCATTCCCTTCGGGCAGAAACCTCCGAAAGGGCTTCCGGCCTTTACCCTTCTAGCCAGGCATCCCGCACCCCAATCCTGGTGTTGCGAGGAACCTCCGGGCATGTATCCAAGATACAATCGGACATCCGGCCCCCCACATTCCGGGCATCCTGAATCTCCCAGGGAATTCCGGCAATGCATCTCTGTACATTCCGGCCTCATCCTCCACCACAACCTCTTACTCACATATCATTTTCCACATTCATCATCCTTTTAATCTCATTATTACACGGCATATGATTTACACATGGATCACTATTCATGATCATACATACACCAATGTCATATAACAATGCATAATAAATTCAATGGAATTTATGGCCAATAAAATAATCCCCTTTTTTATTATTTTATTATTTTATTATTTTATTATTTTATTTATTTATTTTCATAAATAAATATTAAATTTAATATCTATGATTTTCCCAAAATCATAATATTCAAACAATCATTAAACAAACCAATAGGATGACAATTCCATACAAAATTCATGGCCAAATTGAATTTCACATAATTTCACAATTTCCACAAAATAGCACATGATATTCGGATAATGACCAGAATGCACTGTTTCCAAATAAATTCGATTAAAATACTCATACGGCCTCCAAAAATTACGAAATTTTACAGGGTGATAGCCAAGACATTTTCGTACAACTTTCATGAAGAACTCCAAGCCAGATTCTTTACAGATTATTCTACACGACCTCACGAAGCTTCTGGAACCACTACCGCTTCGTCCAGAATACACATCTCCGAGATATTAAGATTTAACCCATCTATTCTCTATCATTTCTTCTGAAATTTGAGTATGTTATGTATCAAGGTGTCTTTTACAAGTTTCATGAAGATATCTAGGTTAAATAACCAAAGTATGATCACCATTTAAGTCCATGAAGTCTCGGGTGTCTCGGAATACATCACCAGAATCATCGTCTCCAAGATCTAGCCGAATCACTAGGCTATACTTGTTCATTCATCCTCAAATTTGAGTATGTTGTAGTTTAAGATGTTACCTACAACTTTAATGAAGACATCAAAGTCATATTTTCATCACAAACCAACATGCAACCAAGAATCCAACAAGAGGTCAGTGAAAACTTCACAGATCTGAGGTCTCCGTAGAATAAGACTTTAACCCCTCATAACTCCATCATTTTCCACGAAATTTCAGTATGTTATACTAAAAGATGTTAGATACAACTTCCATGAAGACATCGAAGCCAAAATCGGACTCCAAACACACATGCAAGCTCGAACAAGTCACTGACTTCCACAAACCGAGCAAGAACAGTCACACGGCTTGTAAACAACCAACCCTTACCTCGGTTTTTCTCATAAATAACACTCAAAACCGAACAAGCAAACCATATACACACATGCAAGAGAAGTTAGAGGACTCCACTTGCCTCTAGGATGGACGGTCGACGGCGTACGGCGGCGTACACGGCGAACGGACGGCGGGACACGGCGGTTCACTCCTCGGCTCCGCCTCCTCTCCCTCTCGGTCTCTCCCTCTCTCGCGCGATTTCTCTCTCTCTCTCTCCCTCTCTCTCGGCCAAATGGAAAACCGGTCACTCTCCCTTCCCTCTCTCTTTTATATCCCCAAATCTCCATCATTGCTAATGATTACATGCCACTTAAATGGACCAATGCATGGCATCCTAGTCTAGGCCAATGCATGCCCTCCCCCTGTGCCACTTGTCTTGATCCTTGCATGGGCCGGCCGAACTCTCCATTTGGGCCTTAATGGGCCGGTCGAACTCCCTCTTGGGCCGACTAGCTTGGCCCACCAAGCTTTAGGCCAATGGGCCCAAGGCCCATTCAAATTTAATCCCCTTTTTCTTTTTTTTCTTTTTTTTGAAATTCTTTTATAAATATTTTTGAATTCCAATTTTCATCTTGGCCAAAGTCTTGGGATATTTTTGTTCATTGAAATTTAAATTATATGGCCAAGCATAGATTATTAATCTATTAAATTTAAATTTCCACAATCACAAGCACAAATCATCAAATTAAAAGACTAATGGCTAAAACATAAGCTATGGAAATTCTACCATCTAATTAAAGACTTTAACACACCTTATGGCTTGGCTTTGAATTTCTGGGATGCCACAACTCTCCCCTCCTTTGAGAATTTCGTCCTCGAAATTCAAGCACTACTCGCGCCTTCTTGAAATAAATAAGGGTACTTTTCCTTTATCTGATCCTCACTCTCCCATGTGGCTTCCTCCACATCATGATGTCGTCATAACACCTTAACTAATGGGATCTTGAATTTGCTCCCTCCGATCCAATATCTGCACAGGCTCTTCAATGTACCTTACTTTCTCATCCATTTTGATGGCTTCATGATCGAGTATGTGACCAGGATCCGGCTGGTACTTCCTTAACATCGATACATGAAACACATCGTGCAGATTTTCTAACTTAGGAGGTAATGCTAAACGATAAGCTACATCCCCTATCCTCTCAAGAATTTCAAAAGGTCCAACAAACCTAGGTCTTAGCTTACCCTTCATCCCGAATCGAGACATTCCTTTCATTGGAGATACCTTAAGGAATACATGGTCTCCCACACTAAATTCCAAAGGCCTTCTACGTCTATCTGCGTAGCCTTTCTGTCTACTCTGAGCTGCTCTAAGTCTTTCTCTGATAATATCGACAGCTTCGGTGGTAACTTGTACCAGTTCAGGTCCTGTCAACTTCCTTTCACCCACTTCACTCTAACAGACATGAGTTCTACATCTCCTTCCATATAATGCTTCATAAGGAGCCATGCCTATACTCTTCTGAAAGCCATTGTTATAGGCAAACTCTACCAAATGCAATCTTTCATCCCAATTTCCTTTGAAATCGATTACACAGCTCTCAACATATCCTCCAAAGATTCGGGATTACTCTTTCGATTGACCATATGTCCGAGGATGAAAAGCACTAAACGAAGCTTAGATCCTAACGCAACTTGAAGACTCTTCCAAAAATTCGAAGTAAATCTCGAATCTCGATCTGAAGTAATGGTCACTGGAACACCATATAAGCGTACCACTTGACTTACATACATGTCCGCATACTTATCCATTGGGTAGTCCATGCGAATCGCTAAGAAATGCGTCGATTTAGTCAAACGATCCACTATAACCCAAATTGAATCATGATTCCTTGATGTCCTTGGCAATCCTTGCACAAAGTCCATCGTTATATGTTCCCATTTCCATTCAGGAATGTCCAATGGTCTCAAAAGTCTTGCGGGTTTACGATGCTCCGCTTTTACTTGCTGACACGTCAAACATTGAGATACGTACTTAGCCGTATCTGCCTTCATACCATTCCACCAAAATTGCTGACGTAAATTTCTGTACATCTTTGTACTTCCTGGGTGGATACTATAATTACTCTTATGTGCCTCCGACAGAATTTCTTTCCTCAATTCCTCATTGTCGGGAACACAAAGTCGTCCTTGACATCTTACTATCCCATCATCAGAGATTTGAAATTCTGATCTTTTCCCTGAAGATACAGCATCTTTCATTTTCAGAATCTCTGGGTCAAATTCTTGCAGGATTTTAATTTTCTGGATAATCTCTGGCTCAATCCTCAATGCACTAAGCATGCCGGTAAGACAATCCATTTCCAATTTAAATTTGGAATTTGCTACAGATTCTAACAATTCCCTTTCCGCCATTCTCAAACTAGCTATCTTTAAACTTGCTATGGAAATAGCCGACTTACGACTAAGAGCATCTGCTACTCTATTCGCTTTCCCTGGATGATATCTTATCTCACAATCATAGTCCTTCAACAACTCCATCCATCTCCTTTGTCTCATGTTCAACTCCTTTTGTGAGAACAGATACTTCAAACTCTTATGATCCGTATAAATCTCAAACTTTTCCCCATACAAATAGTGTCTCCATATCTTTAAGGCAAACACTATAGTTGCTAGCTCTAAATCATGCGTCGGGTAATTCAACTCATGGGGTTTCAATTGTCTGGATGCATAGGCTATAACCTTGCCATGCTGCATCAACACACATCCTAGTCCTTTGTGAGATGCATCACTATACACTTTGTAAAACTATCGGTCCAAAAGAGGTATAGTTAGAATTGGAGCTGAAGTCAATTTCCTTTTGAGCTCCTGAAAACTCCTTTCACATTCTCCATTCCATTCAAACTCTACATTCTTTCGAGTCAATTTAGTTAAAGGTCCTGCCAGTCTTGAAAATCCTTCAATGAACCTTCTATAATAACCAGCCAGTCCTAAGAAACTTCGTATTTCAGTAGGCGTCGTCGATCTCGGCCAATTCACTACCATTTCAACTTTTGCCGGGTCTACTGCAATTCCCTTTCCTGACCCACATGTCCTAGAAATATTATCCGATCCAACCAGAATTCACACTTACTGAACTTAGCATACAACTTATGCTCTCTCGTAGTCCGCAAAACTATTCTCAAATGCCGCTTATGCTCTTTAGGCCCTTTCGAATATACCAAAATATCATCAATAAAGACAATCACAAACTGGTCTAAATAAGGCTGAAATATTCTATTTATCAAATCCATAAATGCAGCCGGGGCGTTAGTCAATCCAAATGGCATAACAAGGAACTCATAGTGTCCATAACGAGTCCTGAATGCAGTCTTAGGAATGTCCTCCTTCTTAATTCTTAACTGATGGTATCCCGATCTCAAGTCAATCTTAGAAAAGACTGAACTTCCCTGGAGTTGGTCAAACAAGTCATCAATTCTAGGCAAAGGATACTTATTCTTAATGGTCACCTGATTCAACTGCCTATAATCAATACACAAGCGCATCGATCCATCTTTCTTTTTCACAAACAAGACCGGTGCACCCAAGGTGAAGCACTTGGTCTAATGAATCCTTTATCAAGCAACTCCTGCAGTTGTACTTTCAATTCCTTCAATTCAACTAAGGCCATTCTATATGGGGCTTTTGATATTGGTCCTTCCTGCATTAATTCAATTTCAAATTCAATCTCTCACTCGGCGGCAATCCGGCAATTCCTCGAAATACATCTTGAAATTCGTTAACTACACGAACTTCCTCAAGATTAGGCTCCTCCCTTGCATAATCTCTGACTATGGCTAGGTACCCTTGACATCCTTTGTCAAGCAACTTACAAGCTTCTACTGCTGAAATAAGTGCTACAGGCAAATGGGTCTGGCCTCCTAAAAATTCACAACTAGACTGATCAGGTAAAATGAATTGAATCACTTTTCTATAACAATCCATTCTAGCCCGATACTTACGAAGCCAGTCCATTCCTATAATAACATCAAAATCATACATAGCCATTACAACCAAGTCTATTTCCATGTCCTTTCCTCCCATTGATATCTTACAATTTCCACACACCAACGTAGACAATACCATATCCTTTAAAGGCGTAGAAACACAAAGAGGTGTCTCAAGAGGCATAACTTATATCTTATTCAAACATCTATATCTTTCAGACACAAACGAATGTGTTGCACCCGTGTCAAACAATGCATATGCCTTTTCACCATTAATAAGAATCGTACACGAGATAACATTCTTGGAAGCTTCGCTTCCTCCCGGGTGATCGCATACACCCTTCCTTGCGCGGTGGTCTCGAGGGTTTCCTTGCGGATTCGACCTAACAAAGCACTCGATATCCCCCGTCGTGCCGAGCCAACACTCACTTGCGACCTCTCTTGTGGGCAATTCCTTCTAAGATGACCCACCTGTCCACAGCCAAAACATTTCTGTTGTCCCGTACAAGGTCCTTGGCCATGGCGTCCATTACACTTCTGACAAATACCAGGCTGATAGGATGCTTTCCCTACGTTCAGACCACTCTTTGCCCCTCCAAAATTCCCAAAGTTACCCTTCTTCTTCACATTCTAGGTCTGACCTTGACCAGAATAAGGTCTCTTCCCCTTTCTCACATCATTAAAATTCAACGGTTTCTTAAACTCCGATCGCTCTCTCAACAGCTCCTGCTCCACTAACTGCGCCCTTTCATAAATCTCATTATAATCTCTTATGCTCAAAAGTACCAGCTGCTTCCTAATGTCAGTCCTCAACCCCTTCAGGAATCTCTTAGCCTTCTCTTCCTGATCCTTAATCAATCTAGGAGCATATCTAGACAATTCAGAAAATCTAGCCTCATACTGATCTACAGTCAACCCCTTTTGTTCTAGCTGAACAAATTCAGTAATCTTCCTATCCTTAGCACAATAAGAGAAATGCTTCCTATTGAAGGCTCTAACAAACTCCTCCCAGTTAACATCAGTACCTAGTGGAAAGATTATGTCCTTCGAAGCTCTCCACCAAAACTTCGCATTTCCCTCCAATTGATACTCTACTAAGACTATTTTCTCAAGATCGGTGCGGTCCAACGGCGGAAAATTCTTTCCATCTCATCAATCCAATGCTCGCCTCCTCGGGACTTCCCATTCCATTAAACTTAAGTGGCTTCGGCTTCAAAAAACTGCTCCACTAGTCCTTGAGTACGGCGTTTTGCTCGGGGCTGTTCTTTGCGCCGCCTCTCCATCGATTTCCAATATTGGCTAATGCTTGCGGATATCTTCCATTCGGGGTTCAGCTCTTGCAGCAGAGGCTTCAGCCCTCGATGGATGAGCACTTCTAGCTCGCACCTTAACTTTCCTGCAATTTCCAAGCATTGCCTCAGAAATAATCTGAGACTCACTGCCTCCACTCAAAGCAATTACTACTACTACATAAGTAACATATACATGTTACTGGCACCTAAAGGCAATCAAAATAAACTACTAGGGATCTACGAGTGAATTCTCATCACCCGTTATTCAATTATTTCATTCCACATCCTATGGTGTGCATTGTCATCATGTTCCTCAATTCCAAATGAGGCTCCTTATCACTCCACCTATAACCATTCGCTCTGATACCAAAAAGGCCAGCTGTGACACCCCGAACCCTTCGCAGGTCGTCACCAGCGCCGATGTTACACCTTATTACCTTTTTCTATCTTGTACTTAGAACAAGCGTCATTAATCGAAGGCATTTTTTTTTATGTGGTCCCAGCGCGACTCATAGCGGAAGCAAATTAAACATTACCATCTATCCCCCTACCAATCCATGATACCAATACACACCAGCTAAACATCAGGATTTTATAGACAAACTTCAACACTTTGCTTACATATATATATATAGCAAGATGGGGTTCCCTTCGGGTCGGTATAAAACAAGAAAGGCTAGGACTCTGCCATGTCCTGCCTAAAATCTCAAAAAGAAACCTCGACCCCTAACATCATACGAGCACAAAACCCCCCATCGAAAGTGTCGACTATCTACATCAAAAAGAGATCCAGCTCCTACTCATCGCGCGCAGGTCTCACACCCAACCCGGTGCATCAAGCGGTGGCGGCGGCAACATCCCTTGCATAGCTCCATCCCATCGAACGTGCACAGAAATGAACTCTTGTATGACAAGGCCCCAGCCAGGCCTATGTCGTACATCACTAGACATCGCACTCGGATAAAAGTCAGTCCGGGAACAGAGGGACAGTCTATCTCCGCACACTCGACCTCTACATCAGACGGTAGACCATAAAACACCCCCCGCGAGACGGCAGGAAGCGGCATACTGCTAATCTGAAATGTTATTCCCCAAAAGGGGTGAGTACAACCACTCAGCAGATAGGGAAATCCCATAACAACGATGCAGGCATTGCTTACCTTGAAGTCATGCGTATTTTAATCATGCATCATCATATCATGCATAGCATCATCATCATGGTATCAGCACATCATACATGTCACATATCATCATCATCATCATCATCATCATCACAATGCATATCATCATGCATATCATGTCATTATCATCATCACATCATCATGCATATCATCATGCATATCATATCATGGGTGATCATCATATCACATCACATATCATCATCATCATGCATATCATCATGCCTATCATATCATTATCATCATCACATCATCATGCATATCACCATCATGCATTTAATTTCCATTTTTATCTTTAGATTTGATCACCACATCACCCATTCTCAATTATCATCCCTTCAGGCAAAGACCTCCGACAGGGTTCCCAGCATTAAGCCTCCCAGGCCACCGGGCTTCCAGCCTACCACATTCCGGGCATCTCGCATCTCAACTAGCATCACGAGACATTCCCTTCGGGCAAAAACCTCCAACAGGGCTTCCGGCCAAGACATTTTCGTGCAACTTTCATGAAGAACTCCAAGCCAGATTCTTTTTAGATTATTCTACACGACCTCACGAAGCTTCTGGAACCACTACCGCATCGTCCAGAATACACATCTCCGAAATATTAAGATTTCACCCATCTATTCTCTTTCATTTCCTCTGAAATTTGAGTATGTTATGTATCAAGGTGTCCTTTACAAGTTTCATGGAGAGATCTAGGTTAAATAACCAAATTATGGTCACCATTTAAGTCCATGAAGTCTTGGGTGTCTCGGAATACATCACCAGAATCATCGTCTCCAAGATCTAGCCGACTCACTAGGCTATACTTGTTCATTTCTCCTCAAATTTGAGTATGTTGTATTTTAAGATGTTACCTACAACTTTCATGAAGACATCGAAGTCATATTTTCATCACAAACCAACATGCAACCAAGAATCCAACAAGAGGTCAGTGAAAACTTCACAGATCTGGGGTCTCCGTAGAATAGGACTTTAACCCCTCATACCTCCATCATTTTCCACGGAATTTCAGTATGTTATACTACAAGATGTTAGCTACAACTTCCATGAATACATCGAAGCCAAAATGGGACTCCAAACACACATGCAAGCTCGAACAAGTCACTGACTTCCACAAACCGAGCAAGAACAGTCACACGGCTTGAAAACAACCAACCCTTACCTCGATTTTTCTCACAAATAACACTCAAAACCGAACATGCAAACCATATACACACATGCAAGAGAAGTTAGAGGACTCCACTTGCCTCTAGGATGGACGGTCAACGGCGTACGGCGGCGTACACGGCGAACGGACGGCGGGACACGGCGGTTCACTCCTCGGCTCCACCTCCTCTCCCTCTCGGTCTCTCCCTCTCTCTCGCGATTTCTCTCTCTCTCTCTCCCTCTCTCTCGGCCAAATGGAAAACCGGTCACTCTCCCTTCTCTCTCTCTTTTTATATCCCCAAATCTCCATCATTGCTAATGATTACATGCCACTTAAATGGACCAATGCATGGCATCCTAGTCTAGGCCAATGCATGCCCTCCTTTGTGCCACTTGTCTTGATCCTTGCATGGGCCGGCCGAACTCTCCCTTTGGGCCTTAATGGGCCAGTCGAACTCCCTCTTGGGCCGACTAGCTTGGCCCAACAAGCTTTAGGCCAATGGGCCCAAGGCCCATTCGAATTTAATCCCCTTTTTCTCTTCTTTTTTTTTTTGAAATTCTTTTATAAATATTTTTGAATTCCAATTTTCATCTTGGCCAAAGTCTTTGGATATTTTTGTTCATTGAAATTTAAATCATATGGCAAAGCATAGATTATTAATCTATTAAATTTAAACTTCCACAATCACAAGCACAAATCATCAAATTAAAAGACTAATGGCTAAAACATAAGCCATGGAAATTCTACCACCTAATTAAAGACTTTAACACACCTTATGGCTTGGCTTTGAATTTCTGGGATGCCACATTAAATCGAGATCTGTTGCGTCAAGGAGAAAATTTTCACTTGATCTAATTTTCCAAACATCTCTTTGATATTTTCCCACATCTGTTTCGAGTCCTCCGTCGGGGGAAGACCGGCTGCGACCTCGGAAGTGATGCAATTTCCGATCCACGTTCGGACCAATTGATTGCATTTCTTTTAGAGTTGTGCCATTTGCTCGTTGGATGGAACCGGAACTGTTCCGTCAATAAAACCCTCTTTATCTTTTGTTACCAGTGCACGCCAGAACTCGCGTGACCAATTTGAGTAATTATCCGATCCGGTTAACTGTTGAGCGATAAGCTTCAGTTCTGGTCCGTCGGCATTAGTTGTGAAAAGAGGGTCGCTGGGCTCCGGCCGACCACTGGCAGCGCAGATCTGGTATGGAAGAAACCCTGGTGGCGGATTCGGGTAGGGATTTGCCCCAAAACCCGATCCGCCAAATCCAGTTGCAGAATTCGCATTGGAAAAAAACGGACCCGGGTAGGGATTCATTCCCACACCCGGTTCGATCGACCCGCCTATTTGCTGAGGATTGATGGTTGCGCCTGCCCCATTGCTGGTTGGTGGGCCTCCATCAGTTCGCACACCATCTCGATAACCCGACGATGATGTATTTGGACTTGTTCCATAGTACCAAGGATACGGTACCCATGGGTAAGGTGGCCCCGAATAGGGCTGCCCCATATTAAACTGAGCCGGAGCAGTTCCCCACTACGTATGCTGAGGATGATTCTGTGGCTGAATTTGTGGTTGAATTTGTTCCTGAGACACTGTGATTATCACCAAGGATTCATGGATCTAAGGAGGTGGTGGCGTTGTTTCTCCTGCGGACTGATCATTGGATCTTGAGGTAAGTGCTTGTGGATTTGTCATGATGACAATTTCCTAAGAACTCTGCAACAATTTTGTCTTGTAGATTAAATTTTTTTTTTAATAAAGAATTGAAAGCTGGATGAAGAACTTCCTGCCGGATGCTGTTCTGTTCTGCGAGAGTTGCAACAACAAGAAAACATAGAAGACTGATCTGTTTTGCGAAGGGTTGTAGCAACATAGGTTGATTCAAGTGCGAAAGCTATGTCAAGATCAAGACATGCTCTGATACCACGTAACAAACTCAAGTAAAAGTGTAGGAATTGTATTTTCTTCATTGAATTGTACACTGTTACAGGGATGTATATATTATACAATAAGATTCAATAAAAAAGTAAAGAAAATATTCCCAACCAGAAAATATTCCTAGTCCTAAAATAATTACGATCCCTATCAATTACAATCTTCAGCCCGATTTCATATCTTCAAAACATATCTTCTTTCAACACTTTGTCAAGCCACTATTCCAAGTCAACACATGAACTCCACTAACAAGTTTTGAAAAACATGCAATTAAGTTAACAACCATTTGTTACATCCATATTGTTAGGCCACCATCTCTTATTGGGTTAATTGTCCAAAAAGTCCTATACCTATTGGGCAATGGCTGATTCAATCCTAAATTTTTCAATTTGATCAATGAAGTTCTAAACTTTTCGAAGATTTGCTATTACAATTTTTTTGGAATGTTTTGACTAAAAATCGTTGACGTGGATGTTTGTTATCTTATGTGGCACAACCATTACGTCAGCAGTCGATTTATATTTCATGTATATTGAAAGTTGGCCTCACAAACAAAATTTGAGGATGGATGTCAAACGAGTTAAGACACAAGACCGATTGAATTGGGTCATCAATACGATGCCAAGTTCGAGATTACAGCAATCCATTGTTCACCTTTTGTAGTTTGGGCTCGTAAACAGAATTAGTTCATCTGAATATCCCGTTCAATGAATGCACTTGATAACGAAAATCTGAAGAACGAATTACGATTTACCTCTATGCATGTATTGCATTTCTCATTTTAGACCTTCTCTAGCCCTACTTGGGCATTGGGGAAAAATGGAGGAGCTGGTGCTGAATCAAGACTCCAGAAAGTTTGTCCCTTTGGTCCTCAATCGAGCACCTGTGAGACTTTTAAACGTGGTGAGTACATTCCTGCTCATCTAAAGATTTCAAAGCAGTCCGTCCCTTTTGAATCGATTAGCAGCAATCTTCGAGCCTTAACTTGATCTTGGAGACTCTGGCCTTTTGATGAGCACCAAGAGTTGTGGATAAATACGGTAGCTAATTTCGTCGGAGTTTTATAACTGTTCTAGAGATAGAGCTCGTTCGTTGCTCTAGGAGATTCAAGAGATTTCATTATGATTTACCTGCAAATAGGATATCAACTGATTTAACTAGAACTTTTGTTTTTAATCTACCACGGGAGATTAAAATGACATACAAGGGAGGTTAATATTTTGCTGACACTTGGTAGTGAACTTCCAGCAAGGACTCCAGTCTGATTCAGTTCAAATTATCAGGGGAACATTCTGTAGATAGTTTGAGGATGCAATTAAGCTGACCAGGTTTATCAGACAACAGATGACCTGATTTTCTTTTCATGCAATCATGGAAAACATGAGACTGGACATCTGCTGCTAGAAAGTTCATTTATCTTCTCATCATCCTACTACAGGAAAACCATAGCTGCTAGAGCTGAAGGCTAGCATCAGAAACATCCCAAACCTGGAGTAAGCAACTAAAAAGTTGGAGCCTTAAATTGTCACACCCCAAAATCATCAAGAATGGGGGATGACATGGCCATCTTTCCATCCGAAGGACACAACCTCAAATCACCAAAATCATCTCTCAAAAGTCCCTTATTGATATTGCCATCGTACAAATCATCTCTAGCTAAAGAACATGAAAAAGATTGGAAGTAATTGGGTAAGCAGCCGCAATTTAGTGAGAAATGCCTCTATTCTAAGCAGATCGACCTCTCATTATGCTCTTTTACAAAACATAATATCACCATTCATAAATCACAAAGCTAGAGTATCATATATGTAAAATATCAAAAGTAGAAACCTTTTTACGTATAAGATCAATAACAACATTAATTCACAATAACAAATTAATAATTAATGGTTTATTTATTCCATTGATTTATCTCATTTAATCACACGTCGATGGCCTATTCCATTGACAAATCTCAAAACACACATCAATGGTCTACTTCATTGACCAAATGCATAATATCCCATGACAAGACAACCAAGGTTTCCCCTTATCTAGGTCCCCACCAATAATGCCCATGGCTCAGCCACAGAGATATCCTAACACTAATATGCGCATATCCACAAACACTCAATCAGGTTCATAATGATATTGAACACCCAACTGTCACATTCCAATATTAGAAATCCAATCCATAAACAATCTTATATATCAAGATACACATCACAAATCAACACATAACCTTTTGCAAAATAACTCTCGCCAAAAATACTTTTCGTAAAACATTTCTCAAATCATTTTAAGATTTGTCTTGTAACCCCCATTTTATAAACTGAATCAAATCAAATTCATATTGTAAAGCATTTACAAATCAATATATATATATATATATATCTATATATAACATTTCATAAATAATACTCATAGTCAAAAGTTTTTACTAAAAAGGTTTCGCATACTCAAAATATAAGATATTTATTAATTTCGTTCATCAAACAGAATATATATTTTTACCAAACAGTTATTGTACCATTCACAAATTCCAAAATATAATAGATGTCCCATCCAAATTTTATGTAGCAGCCATGCTTATCTATAGTATCAAAACTTTATCATTTTGAAGAAATAAATTCATAAGTTCTCAGAAAAGATAGTACCACTTACTTGGAAAAGCTGAAAAGCTAACCTATGGTGGTTACTCGAGCCAATGTACTTGTATCCCTAACAATTAACCACAAAACGATATTAAAATCCGAGTAAAACACTCCTCCAACAAACGACTCGACTAAACCACACTCGACTATCAACAAATTGACTCCTAAGCACTAACGAAGAAGCTTGTTCATAGTGTATGTTCATCTTTTTCCTTGTGAGTATAATTTGTTACATGTGACTCGCATACAAAACTCTAAACTTCATTCCAAACAAACCATACTTCGAAATGGGTTTTGTCAAACGCCACTACTCCACAATGCCCTAAGTTACTATTTCCACAAAAATTGCAGCTAAAAAAAACTCCTCAATTGAATCTCATAGTTCAAAATTCACATAACTCCAAATTTGTGCCCTAATTTCCAAAAATTATTCTGATTAGATGAATAATTGGCTTGAACATTTATCAGATATTACAACTTATAATTGATTATGCTAGCCGTAGTGTCTAGATGGGCTATGCGTGCCAATTTCTCTCTCCTCTCTTCTTTCCCTCTACCCTTCTTCACGGTCAAGCTACTTGTTTTCCTTCTTTTCCTTGTTTTGTCCGCTGCTTTGACTTCACGTGTGATATGTAGAGAAGAAAAATGAAGATCGGCCAAGTTTGACCTTTAAATGAACATGGGCTGGGCTTATAAAGCCAATATTACGTAAATCTTCCAGCAGTGAAAATGCTTTTGAATAAGAACTCATAACAGGTTGAATCTTGAATGTTTTACTCACACCAATCTTTGGGTACCGATAATGGGCCTCGTGAGATCTTGACATGGTTGAACCTCGCTCATTGTGATTGTGATGATCTTTTTTTTTTTTTTTTTTTGGTCGTAGTGATTGTGATGATCTACACGATGACATTTTCATGACACTGCAGAAGAAAAGGTCATTGTAAAATGAACACATTTAAAAACATTACTAACATAGTTTTGACAGCTAACAATAAACTCCAAACATTACTGACATAGTTTTGACAGCTCCGAATGTCATTTACAAGTTGGCACTCACAGCTACCTTACAAAACATTCACATTTACAAGTCACAAACAATTGACGGATTTACGATCATTCACTTATGTAGTACATTCACTTCCACATGGTGGGAACTCAATGCTCCCCATGCTTGTGCCTTGGGCGGTAGCTTCATCTCTCTGCACTGATCTGGTGATTAACCGGATGTCCCAAACCTCATCTCTCTTGTAGCCACAATATATTTCTGGAACATGTGCAACTTCATTATAGTCATCGTTTTGTCCACTTTGCACGAGCTTCTAGACAAGCTCATCTGGCATATCGAATATCTTTAGCAGTTCCAGCTTTATCAGGTGTTCAATACCCGGTGGAAGCTTATCTAGCAACTTGCAACAATGAGTCAATAGCCTCTCAAGAAAAGGTATCGCTCCCTTCTCCACTTCTATGCACCAGAGTTAGTCAAAAAGATCAATACTCAGAATCGTTAGCTTCTTAGAGGCTTTCGAAAGTACAATGAGCTTCCTTTGTAAACCTGCAGCAACTAGAGATGCACAAGATTGGGCAGATCTTGAACAGACACAAGAGGGTCATCCTTAAGGCGACTGCACCTCAGGTGCAATACCATCATGCTACTAAGAGAGGGTAGCCAGTGTGGTAAAGCCCCCAAGTGTCCTCTTAAGTACATTCTCTTAAGGAATGCAGGTGGACTAGAGAGATGTTGCATATCAATAATCTCATCATCATCAGAAGCTATGGATATTGCTTTAAGTCTGGTTAGTTTGGAGATTGACGAGCACAAATCCCTTCCATCTTCTTTTTTAACTTTCAGAATGGCCAACCTATCCAGTTGCGTCAACATTCCAAGCTCTCTCATAACACCGCTGCTACTCTCGTCATTTGCTTCTATATAGCAGAGCTTTTGAAGGGATTGCAAAGGTCCTACTCCTCTGAGGGCCTTAAAGCCAAATTTGAAGCATGAGTAGGGTATATGCTTGTAGCGATAAACAAGGGGATGACGAAGTTGTCTTGTCGCGACTTACCTCTTGGGAAGAGGGAATATGTTTAGGGCTATTGCCTAAAGGACGGACCTAAGGCGCATGATTAAACACGGACTCTCCCAAGCCCATACATCAGGCAACATTGGGGTTCTTAAGAATTTCGCAATAAGGAGTCGCCACTAGCTGTGATGCATAGAAGTGTACATCACTTCCTACACAACCGGAGAATTTAGGGTCGGGGACTTGATTACATTAATTAACCAATTAATGTCTTTTCGGTACTTAATCTTGTTCATTTAAAAAAATATATTTGTTAGGCAATTTGGATTAATTTTAGACCAATCCGCTAATATGTAAGGTGATCATTCGAGTGCGCAATAATTAAAATAACAATTAGCAACCAAGGAAAGTATTAAATAAATTGCATGGGAGAGCAAAGAATTAATACTATAGAGAAGACAAATGCTAAGTCTAACTAGGCTAAAGAGAAGCCAAACTCAATGTATCGATATTGTGCATTTAAAGGCATTTGTCCCTAAGGACAATTGAAATCTTAAGGTGAAGCCCTAAGGGCTTATTAAATTTTGAGTACAATCTCGGACCAAAAGGCTCCCACCTTTTAAGAAAGGATTATCTAAGAACTATTTTTAAGCTTTTTGAGGAATTTTAATTTTTTTAGAATTTTTACGAATATCCTAATTTTTTAAATATTTTTATGCATTTTCGGAATTTTGAAAAAAAAAATAATTATAGTTTTTGAATTTTTTTGTTTTTTAATAAAAATAATTTTTTATTCTGAGAATAGGGACTCGAGCTGGGCCCTAAGGCCCGGTCGAAGACGGACTACCGTCTGACACTTCGTGGGTTTGGGCAATGCATATGAATAAGGCTTTCAACAAGCTCCGTTTCAAAGTGATCTAAGCCCACTTTCTGAAATAATTATACCAAGCCCAAGCTCAGCTAAATACCAAAACCAGCCCATATTTGCCAAGCTTCAATTTGAGTCCAACACCCACTAATCCCGTCGCTAGAGTTCAACCCAAAATCTAAATTCCCCTTTCTCATCCATTCTGTCCAACACGCTCCTCTCCACTGTTCCCTTCTCTCACGTTAGGGCCAATCAATGGACGAGGAGTTTGAGAAACCTTAGACTAAGCTTACCACTAGGAAGCTAGGACACGAACAAAACACTTCATAGTGGGTATAAAATATTATTCGCCCAACTTCCATCATCAGCTACCGTATCCAAGCATGATTGCCGTCCAGCACCCATCCGAGATTTTACAAAATATGGTCACAACATGATTGAGCCAAACAATGGCATTTAAGGAACCCAAGAGACAAGCTGGTATGGACTCATTCGAGACAAAGAAGAGGGTAGGAAAAAACATTTAGGGTAGCAACAAATCGTACTAAAACTTTAGCATATCAATTCGTCAAACGAACACTATATAGAACAGAACATGCTATGCTTGGACTTACTATTATGTTATGTTAGCCAGAATAAGAGAGAGATGCTCACGATATCGGTTTACACATTACATCTGGCGAGCACGGCTTGAGAGGAAAATATTGACCGCTTTTAGAGCCCGAACTCAAGTTTGGACTTAAAAGAAATCATCACGAGACAACCGAAATGAACAACAACACCCAGCTCAAAACCAGCATGCGTATGGGCTTAAGGAAACCAAGTCTCGGCTTTGCTTCGATCAAAACAGCGCGGAATAAACAGGGATTCACGAAAACAACCATCAAATCACGGAGTTCCCTACTCAACTCGGAGACGGTGCCAAGTGGGCCAACTCATGACAAATCGGGCTATGGTATGCCGCCTTGGTATCTTTGAGTGGGGATCCTTAGGCAAGGTAGGTTTGAACCAAGTAAAGAAACTCACCGGCGACGCGGAGATTTGGGAGTGAAAGATCGTGTTCTCGCGGGCGTCGACTAGAGGTCGTCGGAGGGGGTTCGGGCGTGGTCGATCCGCTGGAGAACTCCTCTTGCTCTCCCTCAAGCTCCTTTCTTTTTTTTTTTTTTCTTTTTCTTTGTAACTAATTTCTTTAAGTAATATTTTTATTTTTTTCCTTTTGATGACAATTTTTTTGGAATTTTTTTTTAAAAAAAATCATTCAATATGCGGTGCAAAAATGAAAACACAATACTTTTTAATGAATTTTTTTTACTTTTCCTTCTCCTTTATTTTTAGTGACTAATTCCTAATTTTGTATGCGATTAAGTCCTAATAAAATGATAAAATTTAGGTATCAACATGTCTAAGTTTCAAGATCTCAATAGGCAATTCAGTGACATTTGTGTGTTTAAGGTCTAAAGTCTCTAAGTTTTGAAGCTTCCGATAGAACTTGGAATTGTACTTTCCTTAGTGCACCTGAAACTTGGATACCTCAGATAACACCAATCAGCAACTTGAGCAGGGAACCTTTTTAAAGGGGTCGCTAGCATATCCAAAACATTGAGCAGTTTCATATCACTAGCAAGAACTTTATTCATAAATGGTCTATCCATCCCAAACATATATAAAGAACGAAGTTGAGACAAGGACCAATTCTGTTGCGGAGCTTGCCGGGTTTTCTGCAATGACAGGCAACGGACTGTGTCTGGCCATTCATGATTTTCTTCTTTGGCTATTTGCGCAACGCCCTAATTGTTCAACTTTGAAGTGACAATGCCGCTCAGAAAATCATGGATGCGGCAATACTTGACAGTTCCATCCCTTCATCTAGCAGCCACCTCTATGAGGCTTCTGCTCCACAGCTCCATAAAGTAGCCCTTAGCAACTTCTTCGACGGTCTTTCCTTCTTTCTTTTCAACAAATCCTTCCGCAACCCATAACCGAATCAGCCTCTTACGCTTAAGGGGGCGACCCTCAGGAAATAAACTTAAATGCAAGAGGCAGGATTTCAGGTAGTACGGCAGATCATTAAAGCTAGGCGAAAGAACTCTGTTCAAGTTTTTGAGTTTGTCGTTGCAGCCAATCTCTGTTCCCAGACTGCGACGAACCAATTCCCATTCATCTATTCCGTGCTTGTTTTTCGTAGCCAAAACACCGCTGATGGCCACTATAGCAAGCGGCAGTCCTTCACACTTTCTGAAAATAAACTCACAGGTCTCCTCCAGATGGGAAGGGCATGAACTCCCTGAAATGTCTTTGCGCAGAAAAGCTTCCATGACTGTTCTACTGGCAGAGTCTCCATCTTATAGACCTTCCCCTCGAATTCTCGGCAGGAGGTGCGTGCTAGATCATAATTCCTGGTTGTGATGATTATTCGGCTGCCGCACATGTTGCTACGCAGTGCATGTTTGACAGCATCCATTCGTCTATCCTCCACGTGTCATCTAGAACAACCAGATACCTTACTCCCTGTAGCAAGTCCTTGATTAACGTCTTCAGACAGTAGTTGTTCATAGTGTCCGCACCACGAGGAATCGGTCGTCCGATCACTCTCATAATTTGCTGACGCATGTTCCCTATATTTGGCGAGCCAGAGAAAGTGATCCAAGCACAATCCGTGAAACGTTTCTTGACCTCTGGATGTTCATAAACTTCATATACCAGGGTGGTTTTGCCCAAGCCTCCCATCCCAACGACTGAGATAACCTGCGGCCTAGAAGTGCCCTCAACCAAGCGTAAAACCAGTTTCTTCTTCGGTTCTTCAATACCCACAAGCTCATTTTTGTCTTAGAAAAAGGCATCACTATGGTAAGTAAGGGATTACTATTGTACTTGCTAAATACAGAGCAATGATTATTATTGTAAGGTTTAAACGATATATTTGACAAGCTTGTACTTGCCATCAGTTATTTTTTCTCTTAAATAGATTAACCCATTCCTTACTTACCATATTAATTGGTTTCTTAAAAGCACAAGACAAGACAACGATCATTATTGATTATTGGTAGGTTTTAACAATGTATTTAACAAGATTCTACTTGCCATCAACTATATTTTCTATTGAATGAATTAAGCAACCCATCCATTACTTAGCATATTATGTGAATTTTGACTTAATTTAGCCTTTAAGTTAATAATAATTACGTATATCAAACAAGTTTAATCTCATTAAGCGTTGAATTTTCAATTTTCATCATTTACACCTTAAATGCACTGAAAATTTTAATTTTGAGCACTTGCCGTTTAATGCACATTTAATAGCTAGGACTTTGTTATATGAAAAAAAAAAAAAAAAAGTCCCCTCAGACACTTGTTAAGCAATCAAATAAATAAAATTACAGTTTTTAGTGCGCTCATTGTTTTCGTGATACACATAATCATGTTTTCAAAATCAACTATTTCCTCATTAAGTATATTTAACATGGGTCTTGGGGTAAACATGGTCACTTTGGACAAGCCAACTTCCGAGCAAGAATAATTTGAGACTTGGCACTTTCGAAGCAGCGAAAATAACTTAAGACACTACGTGGGCAAGCATCAAATATTGAAGAGTTAGGTTCTCTACCATCAAGAGCAGGCACATGATGGTGCCTCCAACTCGGAAGAAGTCGGGAAATTTTTCTAACAAAATGTGTAAGTGAACTTCCAGCAAGAACTCAGGTCGATTCGGTTCAAATTAGCAGGGGAACATTCTCTATATAGTTTACCAATCTTTGGATACCGATAATGGGCCTTGCGTGATCATGAAGGGTGTAACACCCCGAACCCTTCGCAGGTCGTTAACAGTGCCGATGTTACATCTTTTACCATCTCTATCTCTTGGCTACATTAAGCCTTGCCAGATCTCGGGCATTTTTTTTTTTTTTTTTTTTTTTTTAACAAAGCGGTCCCATGCGCGACTCATAGCGGAAGCAAAATTCACATTGCCATCTATCTCCCTTCTAACCCATGATACAAATACACACCAACTAAACACCACGATTTTATAAATAGCGATGACGCTTTGCTTACATACATATAGCGAGATGGGGTTTTTCCTCAGGTCGGTACAAAAGGAACAGAAAAGGTAAGGACTCTGCCATGTCCTTCCTAAAATCTCAAAAAGTACTCCGACCTCTAACATCACATAAGCACAAAAACCCTCCCATCACAAGCGTCAACTATCTACATAAAAAAAAAAGCGGTCTAGCTCCAACTCCTCGCGCGCGCTCACACCCATCCCGGTGCGTCGTGGTGGCGGCGGCAGCATCCCCGCATCACTCCATCCCGTCGTATGTGCACGGACAAAAACTCTTGTATGATAGGGCCCCCACCAGGCCGATATCATACATGACTAGGCATCGTACTCGGATGAAAGTCAACCAGTACCGAAGGATAATCTATCTCGATCATCTCCACCTCGACGTCGGACGGAATACCGTAAAACACGCCACGCGATACAGCGAGTAGCGGCATAGTGCTAATCTGAAATGTTATCCCCAAAGGGGTGAGTACAACCACTCAGCGGATAGGAAATCCAATAACAACTCGGTGCACCATGCATATCATCATACAATGCAGGCATTTCTTACCTTTTCGATGTCAAGCGTATTCATGCATCATCATGGCATACGTATCATCATTAACCATGCATCATCATGCATATCACATCATATCATCATTGGCCATGCATCACTATGCATATCACATCATCATTACTCATGCATCACCATGTATATCACATCATCATTACTCATGCATCACCATGTATATCACATCACATTATCATTGGCCATGCATCACTATGCATATCACATCATCATTAGCCATGCATCACCATGCATATCACATCATATTATCATTGGCCATGCATCACTATGCATATCACATCATATTATCATTGGCCATGCATCACTATGCATATCACATCATCATTAGCCATGCATCACCATGCATATCACATCATAGATCAATTATCACTTTTATTTATCAATTGATCCCACATTATCTTTTCTCAATTCATCAATTCCACCATCATCATCCTCCCTTCGGGCAGAAACCTCCGACAGGGATCCCAGTATCCCAGCCATCTCATGGCCACTGGGCTTCCGGCCCCCCACATTCCGGGCATCTCGCACCTCAACTAGCATCGCGAGGAACCTCCCTTCGGGCAGAAACCTCCGACAGGGACTTCCGGTCCTTACCCTTCTAACCGGGGATCTCGCACCCTAATCCTGGCATCGCGAGTCACTCCCTTCGGGCAGAAACCTCCGACAGGGACTTCCGGCCCCCCACATTCCGGGCATCCTGAAACTCCCAGGGAATCTCTGGAATTATGCCACTCGGCCACCAGATATCAACCTCCGCCACATCCTCTTACTCACATACCACTTCCACATTTTATCATTCCTTTCATTTCATTATTTCATGGCATATGGTTAACACACAGGCATCACAATTCATGATCATTCATGCATCAATGCCATATAGCAATGCATCATAGTTCACGATCATACATGCATCAAGGTCATATAACAATGCATCATAATTCACGATCATGCATGCATCAACGTCATATAACAATGCATCATAATTCAATAGAACTCATGGCCGAAAAATCCACTTTTATTTTTTATTATTATTATTATTTTATTATTTTATTACTATTTTATTATTATTTTATTATTTTAATATTATATTTATTTATTTCCATAAATAAATATTATCTTTAACATTTATGATTTTCCAAAAATCATAAAAATCACACAATCATTAAACAACTAATTTGAATCACAATTTCACACAATTTCATGGCCAATTTCGTATTTCACATAGTTTCCCAAATTTCCACAAAATACACCTAATATTCGGATAATGGCCAGATTGCACAGTTTTCGGATTTATTCAATTAAAATACCCATATGACCTCCGAAAATTCCCAAATTTTACAGGGTGATATCCAACACATTTTTGTACACTTTTCATGAAGAACACTAAGCCAAATTCTTTATGGATTATTTTATACAACTCCATGAAGCTTCTGGAACCTCTACCGTTTCGTCCAGAACACACATCACCGAAAAACTTAGATTTGACCCATTAAATCTCTTTCGTTTCTTCTGAAATTAGAGTATGTTATGCATCAATGTGTCCTTTACAAGTTCCATGAAGAGATCTAGGTTAAATAAACAAAGTATGATCCTCTTTTAAGTCCTTGAAGTCTCGGGTGTCTCGGTTCACTTCAACAGAACCATCCGTCTCAAAGATCTAGCCGATTAACTAGGCTACACTTGTTCATTTATCTTCAAATTTGAGTATGTTGTAGTTTAGGATGTTACCTACAACTTCCATGAAGACAAAAAAGTGAGATTTCCAACATAAATCAACATGCAACCAAGAAATCATCAAGAGGTCAGTGAAGATTTCGCAGATCTAGAACCTCCGTATCACAAGGCATTTGACCCCTCATATCACCTTAGTTTTCCATGAAATTTGAGTATGTCATACCTCAATATGTTAGCTTCAACTTTCATGAAGACACCGAAGCCAAAATCACACTCCAAATACACATGCAAGCTCGAATAATAAACTGTCTACCACAAACCGAACGGAAACAGTTACATGGCATGCAAACAAACCCTCCTTGGCTCGGTTTTTCTCACACATAACACTCAAAACCGGACATGCAACTACCACAACCGACATGCAAGAGAAGTTACGGACTCCACTTGCCTTCAAGACGAACACACAGCAACACACGGCGGCGTACGGTGGTCGGACTAGGCGGCGACGGCGAACGGGCAGCTCCTCCCTCCGGCTCCGCCTCCTTCCCTCTCGGTCTCTCTCTCCCTCTCACTCGCGATTTCTCTCTCTCTCTCGCACACTCTCTCGGCCAAATGAAGAACCGGCCACTCTCTCTCTCCTCACCCCTCTTATACTCCCCTTAGGCTCATCATAGGCAATGATTACTTGCCTAAAATCCCACCAATGCATGCCCATCATCTTTGCCACTTGTAATTTTCTATTTTGAATTCAATTTGGGCTTAATGGGCTTGGGCTTAGGCCCATCCGGCCATTCCCCTTGGGCTGGTCGAGCTCCCCTTCTTGGGCCCAATGGGCCGACTAGCTTGGCCCACCAAGCTTGAGGCTAATGGGCTCAAGGCCCATTCCGAAAATTAGCCCTTTTTCCCTTTTTTTTTTTTTTTGAAATTTCTTTTATAATATTTTTGAAATTCCAACTTCCATCTTGGCCAAAGTCTTGGGATATTTTTAATTATTGAAATTTAAATTATATGGCCAAGCATTAATAAATTAAATTTAAATTTCCACAATCACAAGCACAATTCATCAAATTAAAAGACAAATTGGCTAAAGCATAGGCCATAAAATTCTATCACCTAATTAAAGACATTTAACACACCTTAAGGCTTGGCTTTGAATTTCCGGGATGCCACAATTCTCCCCTCCTTAGAGAATTTCGTCCTCGAAATTCAAGCACTACTCACGCCTTCTTGAAATAAATAAGGGTACTTTTCCCTCATCTCGATCCTCACTTTCCCATGTGGCTTCCTCCACATCATGATGTCGCCATAGCACTTTGACTAATGGAATCTTTTTAGTCCTAAGAATTTGCTCCTTTCGATCCAATATCTGCACAGGCTCTTCAATGTACCTAACTTTCTCATCCATTTTGATGGCTTCATGATCGAGTATGTGACCGAATCCTACTGGTACTTCCTCAACATCGATACATGAAACACATCGTGCAGATTTTCTAATCTAGGAGGTAATGCTAAACGATAAGCCCTATCTCCTATCTTTTCAAGAATTTCAAAAGGTCCAACAAACCTGGGGCTTAACTTACCCTTTATCCCGAATCGAGATATTCCTTTCATTGGAGATACCTTAAGGAATACGTGGTCTCCTACACCAAACTCCAAAGGCCTCCTACGCTTATCTGCGTAGCCTTTCTGTCTACTCTGAGCTGCTCTAAGTCTTTCTCTAATAACATCAACAGCCTCGGCGGTAACTTGTACCAGGTTCGAGTCTGTCAATTTCCTCTCACCTACTTCATTCCAACGAACAGGAGTCCTACATCTCCGTCCATACAATGCTTCATAAGGCGCCATACCTATACTCTTCTGAAAGCTATTATTATAGGCAAACTCTACCGAATGCAATCTCTCGTCCCAACTTCCTTTGAAATCAATCACACAAGCTCTCAACATATCCTCCAAAGATCTCGAATCACTCTTTCGATTGGCCATCTCGTTCGAGGATGAAAAGCCGTACTAAACGAAGCTTAGATCCTAACGCAATTTGGAGACTCCTCCAAAAATTCGATGTAAACCTCGGGTCTCGATCTGAAGTAATAGTCACTGGAATACCATGTAAGCGTACCACTTGACTTACATACATATCCGCATACTTATCCATTGGGTAGTCCATGCGAATCGCTAAGAAATGCGCCGACTTAGTCAAACGATCCACTATAACCCAAATTGAATCATGATTCCTTGATGTCCTTGGCAATCCTTGCACAAAATCCATCGTTACATGTTCCCATTTCCATTCAGGGAATGTCCAATGGTCTCAAAAGTCCTGCGGGTTTTCGATGTTCCGCTTTTACTTGCCGGCACGTCAAACATTGAGATACGTGTCTAGCCGTATCTCTTTCATACCACTCCACCAAAATTGCTCACGTAAATTTCTGTACATCTTTGTACTACCTGGGTGGATACTATAATTACTCTTATGTGCTTCCGACAGAATTTCTTTCCTCAATTCCTCATTGTCGGGAACACAAAGTCGTCCTTGACATCTTACTATTCCATCATCAGAGATCTGAAATTCTAATCTTTTCCCTAAAGATACAGCATCTTTCACTTTCAAAATCTCTCGGGTTGATTCTTGCAAAACTTTAATTTTCGGATAATCTCTCGCTCAATCCTTAATGCACTAAGCACGCCAGTAAGACAATCCAATTCCAATTTAAATTCAGAGTTTGCTACAGATTCTAACAATTTCCACTCCGCCATTCTCAAACTAGCGATCTCCATTGCCGACTTTCGACTAAGAGCATCTGCTACTCTATTCGCTTTTCCTGGATGATATTTTATTTCACAGTCATAATCCTTCAACAACTCCATCCACCTCCTTTGTCTCATGTTCAATTCCTTTTGTGAGAACAAATACTTCAAACTCTTATGATCCGTATAGATCTCAAACATTTCCCCATACAGATAGTGTCTCCATATCTTCAAAGCAAACACTATAGCTGCTAGCTCTAAATCATGCGTCGGATAATTCAGCTCATGGGGTTTCAATTGTCTGGAAGCATAGGCTACAACCTTGCCATGCTGCATCAACACACATCCTAGTCCTTTGTGAGATGCATCACTATACACCGTGAAACCATTAGGTCCAAAGAGGTATAGTCGAATTGAGCTGAAGTCAATTTCCTTTTGAGCTCCCGAAAACTCCTTTCACATTCTCCATTCCATTCAAATTTCACATTCTTTCGAGTCAATTTAGTTAAAGGTCCTGCCCAGTTGCGAGAATCCTTCAATGAACCTTCTATAATAACCGGCCAATCCTAAGAAACTTCGTATCTCGGTAGGTGTCGTTGGTCTCGGCCAATTCACTACCATTTCAACTTTTGCTTTGGATCTACCGCAATTCCTTTTCCCGACACCACATGTCCTAAAAATACTATCCGGTCCAACCAAAATTCACACTTACTAAACTTAGCATACAACTTATGCTCTCAGGTCTGCAAAACAATTCTCAAATGCTGCTCATGCTCTTTAGGCCCTTTCGAATACACCAGAATATCATCAATAAAGACAATCACAAACCGGTCTAAATAAGACTGAAATATTCTATTCATCAAATCCATAAATGCAGCCGGGGCGTTAGTCAATCCAAATGGCATAACAAGGAACTCATAGTGTCCATAACGAGTTCTAAATGCAGTCTTAGGAATGTCCTCCTTTTTAATTCTTAACCGATGGTATCCCGATCTCAAATCAATCTTAGAAAAGACCGAACTTCCCGAAGTTGATCAAACAAGTCATCAATTCTAGGCAAAGGATACTTATTCTTAATGGTCACTTGATTCAATCGCCTATAGTCAATACACAAGCGCATTGACCCATCCTTCTTCTTCACAAACAAGACCGGTGCACCCCAAGGTGAAGCACTTGGTCTAATAAATCCCTTATCAAGCAATTCTGCAATTGCACTTTCAACTCCTTCAATTCAACTAAAGCCATTCTATATGGAGCTTTTGATATTGGTCCCGTTCTGCATTAATTCAATTTCAAATTCAATCTCCCGCTCGGCGGCAATCCGAGCAATTCCTCGAAATACATCTTGAAATTCATTAACCACATGAACTCCCTCAAGATTAGACTCCTCTCTAGCACAATCTCTAACTATGGCTAGGTACCCTTGACATCCTTGGTCAAGTAACTTACAAGCTTCTACCGCCGAAATAAGCGCTACGGAAAATGGGTTTGGCCTCCTAAAAATTCACAACTAGACGATCGGGTAAAACAAATTGAATCACTTTTCTATAACAATCCATTCTAGCCCGATACTTACGAAGCCAGTCCATTCCTACAATAACATCGAAATCATACATAGCCATCACAACCAAGTCTATTTCCATGTCCTTTCCTCCCATGGATATCTTACAATTTTCACACACCAGCGTAGACAATACCATATCCTTTAAAGGCGTAGAAACACAAAGAGGCGTCTCAAGGGGCATAACTTCTATCTTTTTCAAACATCTATATCTTTCAGACACAAACGAATGCGTTGCACCCGTGTCAAACAATGCATATGCCTTCTCGCCATTAATAAGAATCGTACCTGAGATAACATTCTTGGAAGCTTCCGCTTCCTCCTGGGTGATCGCATACACCCTTCCTTGTGCAGGTGGTCTCTGAGGATTTCCTTGCGGATTTGACCTAACAGCACTCTGATATCCCTGTCGCACTGAGCCAACACTCACTTGCGACCTCTCTTGCGGGCAATTTCTCCTAAGATGTCCCACTTGTCCACAGCCAAAACATTTCTGTTGTCCAGGCTGATAGGGTGCTTTCCCTATGTTCAGACCACTCCTTGCTCCTCCAAAATTTCCAAAATTACCCTTCTTCTTCACATTCCAGTCCGACCTTGACCCGAATAAGGTCTCTTCCCTTTCCTCACATCACTAAAGTTCACGGGTTTCTTAAATTCCGACCTTTCCCTCAACAACTCCTGCTCCACTAACTGCGCCCTTTCATAAATCTCATTATAATCTCTTATGTTCAAAGGCACCAGTTGCTTCCTAATGTCAGTCCTCAGCCCTTTCAGGAATCTCTTAGCCTTCTCCTCCTGATCCTCAATCAATCTAGGAGCATATCTAGACAATTCAGAAAATCTAGCCTCATACTGATCTACAGTCAATCCCTTTTGTTCTAGCTGAACAAACTCAGTAATCTTCCTATCCTTAGCACGAGAAATGCTTCCTATTAAAGGCCCTAACAAACTCCTCCCGGTTAACATCGCACTGGTGGAAAGATTATGTCCTTCGAAGCTCTCCACCAAAACTTCGCATTTCCCTCCAATTGGTACTCTGCTAAAACTATTTTCTCGGCATCGGTGCAGTCCAACAAACTGGAAAATTCGTTCCATTCCATCAATCCATTGCTCGCCTCCTCGGGACTTCCCATTCCATTAAACTTAAGTGGCTTCGGCTTCAAAAACTGCTCCACTAGTCCCTGAGTACGGCGTTCTGCTCCGGGCTGTTGCCAAGCCTGCCTCTCCATCAGATTTCCAATATTGGCTAATGCCTGCAGGATATCTTCCATTCGGGGTTCAGCCCTTGCAGCAGAGGCTTCGGCCCTCGATGGATGAGCACTTCCAGCTCGCACCATGATTCTCCCGCAATTTTCCAAGCATTGCCTCGGGAAAAATCGAGACTTACCGCTCCACTCAAAGCAATTACTACTATCGCATAAGTAACATATACATGTTACGACAATTCAAGGCAAACTACTGGGGATCTACGAGTGAATACTCATCACCCGTTATTCAATTATTTCGTTTACATCCTATGGTGTGCATTGTCATCATGTTTCCTCAATTCCAAATGAGGCTCCTTATCACTCCACTTATAACCATTCGCTCTGATACCAAAAATGGGGACTGTAACACCCCGAACCCTTCGCAGGTCGTTAACAGTACCGATGTTACATCTTTTACCATCTCTATCTCTTGGCTACATTAAGCCTTGCCAGATCTCAGGCATTTTTTTTTTTTTTTTTAACAAAGCGGTCCCATGCGCGACTCATAGCGGAAGCAAAATTCACATTGCCATCTATCTCCCTTCTAACCCATGATACAAATACACACCAACTAAACACCACGATTTTATAAATAGCGATGACGCTTTGCTTACATACATATAGCGAGATGGGATTTTTCCTCAGGTCGGTACAAAGGAACAAAAGGTAAGGACTCGCCATGTCCTTCCTAAAATCTCAAAAAGTACTCCGACCTCTAACATCACATAAGCACAAAACCCTCCCATCACAAGCGTCAACTATCTACATAAAAAAAAAGCGGTCTAGCTCCAACTCCTCGCGCGCTCTCACACCCATCCCGGTGCGTCGGGTGGTGGCGGCGGCGGCATCCCCGCATCACTCCATCCCGTCGTATGTGCACGGACAAAAACTCTTGTATGATAGGGCCCCCCGGCGCCGATATCATACATGACTAGGCATCGTACTCGGATGAAAGTCAACCCGGGTACCGAAGGATAATCTATCTCAGTCATCTCCACCTCGACGTCAGACGGAATATCGTAAAACACGCCACGCGATACAGCAGGTAGCGGCATAGTGCTAATCTGAAATGTTATCCCCAAAAGGGGTGAGTACAACCACTCGGCGAGATAGGGAAATCCAATAACAACTCAAATGCACCATGCATATCATCATACAATGCAGGCATTTCTTACCTTTTCGATGTCAAGCGTATTCATGCATCATCATGGCATACGTATCATCATTAACCATGCATCATCATGCATATCACATCATATCATCATTGGCCATGCATCACTATGCATATCACATCATCATTACTCATGCATCACCATGTATATCACATCATCATTACTCATGCATCACCATGTATATCACATCACATTATCATTGGCCATGCATCACTATGCATATCACATCATCATTAGCCATGCATCACCATGCATATCACATCATATTATCATTGGCCATGCATCACTATGCATATCACATCATCATTAGCCATGCATCACCATGCATATCACATCATATTATCATTGGCCATGCATCACTATGCATATCACATCATATTATCATTGGCCATGCATCACTATGCATATCACATCATCATTAGCCATGCATCACCATGCATATCACATCATAGATCAATTATCACTTTTATTTATCAATTGATCCCACATTATCTTTTCTCAATTCATCAATTCCACCATCATCATCCTCCCTTCGGCGGAAACCTCCGACAGGGATCCCAAAGATCCCAGCCATCTCATGGCCACCGGGCTTCCGCCCCCACATTCCGGGCATCTCGCACCTCAACTAGCATCGCGAGGAACCTCCCTTCGGGCAAAAACCTCCGATGGGGACTTCCGGTCCTTACCCTTCTAACCGGGGATCTCGCACCCTAATCCCGGCATCGCGAGTCACTCCCTTCGGGCGAAACCTCCGACGGGGACTTCCGGCCCCCACATTCGGGGCATCCCGAAACTCCCGGGGAATCTCGGAATTATGCCACTCGGCCACCGGATATCAACCTCCGCCACATCCTCTTACTCACATACCACTTCCACATTTTATCATTCCTTTCATTTCATTATTTCATGGCATATGGTTAACACACAGGCATCACAATTTATGATCATTCATGCATCAATGCCATATAGCAATGCATCATAGTTCACGATCATACATGCATCAAGGTCATATAACAATGCATCATAATTCACGATCATGCATGCATCAACGTCATATAACAATGCATCATAATTCAATAGAACTCATGGCCGAAAAATCCACTTTTATTTTTTATTTTTTTATTATTTTATTATTTTATTACTATTTTATTATTATTTTATTATTTTAATATTATATTTATTTATTTCCATAAATAAATATTATCTTTGACATTTATGATTTTCCAAAATCATAAAAATCACACAATCATTAAACAACTAATTTGAATCACAATTTCACACAATTTCATGGCCAATTTCGTATTTCACATAGTTTCCCAAATTTCCACAAAATACACCTAATATTCGGATAATGGCCAGATTGCACAGTTTTCGGATTTATTCAATTAAAATACCCATATGACCTCCGAAAATTCCCAAATTTTACAGGGTGATAGCCAACACATTTTCGTACACTTTTCATGAAGAACACTAAGCCAAATTCTTTATGGATTATTTGATACAACTCCATGAAGCTTCTGGAACCTCTACCGTTTCGTCCAGAACACACATCACCGAAAAACTTAGATTTGACCCATTAAATCTCTTTCGTTTCTTCTGAAATTCGAGTATGTTATGAATCAATGTGTCCTTTACAAGTTCCATGAAGAGATCTAGGTTAAATAAACAAAGTATGATCCTCTTTTAAGTCCTTGAAGTCTCGGGTGTCTCGGTTCACTTCAACAGAACCATCCGTCTCAAAGATCTAGCCGATTAACTAGGCTACACTTGTTCATTTCTCTTCAAATTTGAGTATGTTGTAGTTTAGGATGTTACCTACAACTTCCATGAAGACAACAAAGTGAGATTTCCAACATAAATCAACATGCAACCAAGAAATCATCAAGAGGTCAGTGAAGATTTCGCAGATCTAGAACCTCCGTATCACAAGGCATTTGACCCCTCATATCACCTTCGTTTTCCATGAAATTTGAGTATGTCATACCTCAATATGTTAGCTTCAACTTTCATGAAGACACCGAAGCCAAAATCACAATGCAAATACACATGCAAGCTCGAATAATAAACTGTCTACCACAAACCGAACGGAAACAGTTACATGGCATGCAAACAAACCCTCCTTGGCTCGGTTTTTCTCACACATAACACTCAAAACCGGACATGCAACTACCACAACCGACATGCAAGAGAAGTTACGGACTCCACTTGCCTTCAAGACGAACACACAGCAACACACGGCGGCGTACGGTGGTTGGACTAGGCGGCGACGGCGAACGGGCAGCTCCTCCCTCCGGCTCCGCCTCCTTCCCTCTCGGTCTCTCTCTCCCTCTCACTCGCGATTTCTCTCTCTCTCTCGCACACTCTCTCGGCCAAATGAAGAACCGGCCACTCTCTCTCTCCTCACCCCTCTTATACTCCCCTTAGGCTCATCATAGGCAATGATTACTTGCCTAAAATCCCACCAATGCATGCCCATCATCTTTGCCACTTGTAATTTTCTATTTTGAATTCAATTTGGGCTTAATGGGCTTGGGCTTAGGCCCATCCGGCCATTCCCCTTGGGCTGGTCGAGCTCCCTTCTTGGGCCCAATGGGCCGACTAGCTTGGCCCACCAAGCTTGAGGCTAATGGGCTCAAGGCCCATTCCGAAAATTAGCCCTTTTTCCCTTTTTTTTTTTTTTGAAATTTCTTTTATAATATTTTTGAAATTCCAATTTCCATCTTGGCCAAAGTCTTGGGATATTTTTAATTATTGAAATTTAAATTATATGGCCAAGCATTAATAAATTAAATTTAAATTTCCACAATCACAAGCACAATTCATCAAATTAAAAGACAAATTGGCTAAAGCATAGGCCATAAAATTCTATCACCTAATTAAAGACATTTAACACACCTTAAGGCTTGGCTTTGAATTTCCGGGATGCCACAAAGGGGGTTGAACCTCTCTCGTTGTGATTGTGATGATCTACTCAGGTGAAATTTTAATGACATCGAAGAAGTGGACAATGTAAAATGAGTACAAGGTAATCAGCTCCTGTTACAAGATTTAGGTTGTAGAGATCACACAACAGAGGGTGAGCGAGAGCAATCACAACAAGACTGCATCTTTACTTCTAAATGGCTTTCTAAAATATCACATACGAGCTTTATTTATAGAGCATTGAGAGACAATTAAAACCCTGATGGCCTCTACCAATTGACTCCAAACATAACTAGCATAGCTTTGACAGCTCCTGAATGTCAGTGACAGACAGACTCGCATTTACAAGTCATAAGTCACAAACATTTGGCATATTTACAGTTATTCACTTATGTAGTACATTCACTTCCACATGCTGAGAACTCATTGCTTCCCATGCTTGTGCCTTGGGTGGTTGCACCATCTCTCTGCACTGATCTATCGATTTACTGGATATCCCAACCCTCATCTCTCCGGTAGCCACAATGTATTTCCAGAACATGTGCAACTTTATGATATTCATCATCTTGTCCACCTTGCACTGTGACACCCCGAACCCTTCGTAGGTCGTCACCAACGCCGATGCTACACTTTATTACCTTTTCCTATCTTGTACTTAGAACAAGCGTCGTTAATCACAGGCATTTTTTTTTTTAAAGCGGTCCCAGCGCGACTCATAGCGGAAGCAAATTAAACATCACCATCTATCCTCCTACCAATCCATGATATCAATACACACCAGCTAAACATCAGAATTTTATAAACAACTTCGACACTTTGCTTACATACATATATAGCAAGATGGGATTCCCTTCGGGTCGGTACAAAACAAGAAAGGCTAGGACTCTGCCATGTCCTGCCTAAAATCTCAAAAAGAAACCTCAACCCCTAACATCATACGAGCACAAAACCCCCATCGAAAGTGTCGACTATTTACATCAAAAAGAAGATCCAGCTCCTACTCATCGCGCGCAGGTCTCACACCCAACCCGGTGCATCAGGCGGTGGCGGCGGCAACATCCCTCGCATAGCTCCATCCCGACGAACGTGCACAGAAATGAACTCTTGAATGACAAGGCCCCCAGCCAGGCCTATATCGTACATCACTAGACAACGCACTCGCATAAAAGTCAGTCCGGGAACAGAGGGACAGTCTATCTCCGCACACTCGACCTCTACATCGGACGGTAGACCATAAAACACCCCCCGCGAGATGGCAGAAAGCGGCATACTGCTAATATGAAATGTTATTCCCCAAAAGGGGTGAGTACAACCACTCAGCAGATAGGAAAATTCAATAACAACTCAATGCACCATGCATATCATCATACGTTGCAGGCATTACTTACCTTGAAGTCATGAGCATTTTAATCATGCATCATCATATCATGCATATCATCATCATCATGGTATCAGCACATCATACATGTCATCATACATGTCACATATCATCATCATCATCATCATCATCACATATCATACATCATTATCATCATCATGCATTTCATCATGCATATCATATATCATTATCATCATCATGCATTTCATCATGCATATCATACCATGGATGATCATCATATCACATCACATATCATCATCATCATCATCATCATCATCATCATCATCATCATCATCATCATCATCACCATGCATATCATCATGCATATCATGTCATTACCATCATCATGCATATCATCATGCATATCATATCATAGGTGATCATCATATCACATCACATCATCATCATCATCATCATCATCATGCATATCATTATGCATATCATATTATAGGTGATCATCATATCACATCACATATCATCATCATCACATCATCATGCATATCATCATGCATATCATATCATGGGTGATCATCATATCACATCACATATCATCATCATCACATCATCATGCATATCATATCATGGGTGATCATCATATCACATCACATATCATCATCATCATCATGCATATCACTATCATGCATTTAATTTCCATTTTTATCTTTAGATTTGATCACCACATCACCCATTCTCAATTATTAATTTCATCATCATCCCTTCGGGCAAAACCTCCGACGGGGTTCCCGATTCACCTCTCCTAGGCCACCGGACTTCCGCCCCCACATTCCAGGCATCTCGCATCTCAACTAGCATCACGAGGCATTCCCTTCGGGCAGAAACCTCCGACAAGGCTTCCGGCCTTTACCCTTCTAGCCAGGCATCCCGCACCCCAATCCTGGTGTCGCGAGGAACCTCCGGGCATGTATCCAAGATACAACCGGACATCCGGCCCCCGCATTCCGGCATCCCGAATCTCCCAGGGAATTCCGGCAATGCATCTCTGTACATTCCGGCCTCATCCTCCACCACCACCTCTTACTCACTTATCATTATCCACATTCATCATCCTTTTGATCTCATTATTACATGGCATATGATTCACACATGCATCACAATTCATGATCATACATACACCAATGTCTTATCACACATGTAACAATGCATAATAAATTTAATGGAATTTATGGCAAATAAAATAATCCCTTTTTATTATTTTATTATTTTATTATTTTATTATTTTATTATTTTATTATTTTATTATTTTATTTATTTTCATAAATAAATATTAAATTTAATATCTATGATTTTTCCAAAATCATAATATTCAAAAATCATTAAACAAACCAATAGGATGACAATTTCATACAAAATTCATGGCCAAATTGAATTTCACACAATTTCACAATTTCCACAAAATAGCACATGATATTCGGATAATGACCAGAATGCACAGTTTCCAAATAAATTCGATTAAAATACTCATACGGCCTCCAAAAATTACGAAATTTTACAGGGTGATAGCCAAGACATTTTCGTACAACTTTCATGAAGAACTCCAAGCCATATTCTTTTTATATTATTCTACACGACCTCACGAAGCTTCTGGAACCACTACCGCTTCGTCCAGAATACACATCTCCGAGATATTAAGATTTCACCCATCTATTCTCTTTTGTTTCCTCTGAAATTTGGATATGTTATGTATCAAGGTGTCCTTTACAAGTTTCATGAAGAGTTCTAGGTCAAATAACCAAAGTATGGTCACCATTTAAGTCTATGAAGTCTCGGGTGTCTCGGAACACATCACCAGAATCATCATCTCCAAGATCTAGCCGATTTACTAGGCTATACTTGTTCATTTCTCTTCAAATTTTATTATGTTGTACTTTAAGGTGTTACCTACAACTTTCATGAAGGCATAGAAGTCATATTTTCATCACAAACCAACATGCAACCAAGAATCCAACAAGAGGTCAGTGAAATCTTCACAGATCTGGGGTCTCCGTAGAATAGGACTTTGACCCCTCATATCTCCATCATTTTCCACGAAATTTTAGTATGTTATACGACAAGATGATAGCTACAACTTCCATGAAGACATCGAAGCCAAAATCGGACTCCAAACATACATGCAAGCTCAAACATGTTACTGACTCCTACAACCCGAGCAAGAACAGTCACACGGCTTGAAAACAACCAACCCTTACCTCGGTTTTTCTCACAAATAACACCCAAAATCGAACATGCAAACCATATGCACACATGCAAGAGAAGTTAGAGGACTCCACTTGCCTCTAGGATGAACAAACGACGGCGTACGGCGGCATACACGGCGAACGGACGGCGGGACACGGCGGCTCCTCCTCGGCTCCGCCTCCTCTCCCTCTCGGTCTCTCCCTCTCTCTCGCGATTTCTCTCTCTCTCTCTCCCTCTCTCTCGGCCGAATGAAGCAAAACCGGCCACCTTCTCTCTCTTCTCCCCTTTTATTTCCCCTAAAGCTCATCATTTGTAATGATTGATTTGCCTCACCAATGGCCAATGCATGGCCTTCTCCTTGCCACTTGTCTTGATCCATGCAAGATGGGCCTTGGAGTTGGGCTTGGGCTTGGGCCATCCGGCCACTCCTCCTTGGGCTGGTCGACAGCCTCCTTTGGGCTCTAATGGGCCGGCCAACTTGGCCCATTAGGGTTCCACTCTTGGGTTTAAGGCCCAATCAAATTTTAACCTCTTTTTCCCTTTTTTTAAAATTCTTTTATAAATATTTTTGAATTTCAATTTTCATCTCGGCCAAAGTCTTGGGATATTTTTGTTCATTGAAATTTAAATCATATGGCCAAGCATAGATTATTAATCTATTAAATTTAAATTTCCACAATCACAAGCACAAATCATCAAATTAAAAGACTAATGGCTAAAACATAAGCCATGGAAATTCTACCACCTAATTAAAGACTTTAACACACCTTATGGCTTGGCTTTGAATTTCTGGGATGCCACATGCACAATCTTCTTGACGAGCTCATCTGGCATATCGAAAATCTCCAGCACTTTCAGCTTTGTCAGGTGTTCAACACCTGATGGAAGATTCTCTAGTAAGTTGCAACGCTGAATGACAAGCTTCTCAAGAAAAGGCATTGCTCCCTTCTCCACTTCTATGCACCTGAGTTTTTCAAGAAGACCCAGAATATTTAGCTTCTTAAAGCCTTTTGCTTTAAAGCACAGTGAGCTTCCTTCATAAAGCTGATGCAAATCGAGATGCACAAGATTGGGCAGATTTTCAAGAGACACAAGAGGGTCATCCTTTAGGCGACTGTACCTCAGGTGCAATTTCATCAGGCTACTGAGAGAGGGTAGTTGATATAGCTAGTATAAGTACCTAGAGGGGGGTGAATAGGTATATAAATAATTTTTCTCGATAATCGCACAATACTAGACAGTTGATAGAATTTAGACAAACAACAATCAAAGTAAGACTGAGAGAAGGGAAGAGAAAATTGAACGCAAGGTTTATAGTGGTTTGGCTTATTTCAAGCCTACGTCCACTCTTCTGCACTGACAGCCCACTGGCTGGATTCCACTATGAACAAAGAGATATTACAGCACTGTTCTTCCTTGATTTCACGGTGTAGAAGATCTACCACATTCCCTCAAGGTATCACTAAGTATAGACTCTCTTTTGTGTATACAGTTTTGCTCAATATGTATCGACTAATAATCAAGCTGCTTCAAACTCTGGAATTTCTCTATCGTGCATGCACTAGAACAACTGGAACGTCTTCCTTTTATACTCCTTTATGCCATCATACCCGTTGGCACTTACCAAATGAATTCTTCCAAACTTCGCGTTGGACAGAATCAATCAAGAAGATCATTCGAGCTATTAAAGGAACATGTCGATAGCCCATCAATCATGTTCGCCCATACAACCAGGATCTTGGCTTCCAAGAATATTTCGTCAATCATCGGATCTTCAAACGATCTTGATTACGAATAAAAGAATCCGTTATATCATATCCAGCCAAGAGATCTTCTCCAGTGGATAAGACCAAATCCTCAACCAAACACTTTAGCTCTGGATTGCCTTCGTCACTGGATTGGAAACTGTCAATGAGAATAGTCTTGAGTCTTGAGTGCTGAGTCTGGTGATCTGAAGATCTTCAGACTCTAAACAGAAGGGTCTGCAATGCTCCGTACTAGATCGATAGAAACGTTTTGTCGGCTTCAAAATATTCGGAAAGATTTCTCCAACAATCTCCCCTTTTTTTGATGGTGACAAAACTTTCCTGTAGATTTGAACAACTTTGACCTGCAAAACATTACTCAAGCAATATGACTATCTCATAAAGATTAACAATTCAACTAGACTCTGCATCCACAGAAAATAGGTTAGTCTTTCATGAGTAAGACCATATAATAACACTTGACATAAATGCAACAGTCAATTTCAAATCCACACCCAAGTCAGTCAAATTCAAGTCCACACCCAAGTCATACTCAAAACAAATATCCAAACAAACTAAAGTAAAAAATTTAAAGTCAAAGTTTAGAGAGTTCAAAAGATTGCAATTCTCCCCCTTTTTGTCATCATTAAAAAGGTGAGAAAAGAGTCAAGTCTGCTTGGGAACGCGCACAAGCTGGAAATCTCCCATCGACTGTACGATGCCTTCCAGCCTCTTCAAGTCTTCCCGTAGATGTGCCACCTCTTCCCCTTTAGCATTTGCTTGAATTTGAAGAGCGAGGTCTTGCATTTGATCCGCCAAGGTAATGAAGATGCTTGTCCAAAGATTCTTCAGGACTTGAAGTTCACAGTCCAAAGCATAGATTTGACCCTGCATTTCCAGAAGAACATCAAGGATGCAATGAAAATCTGCTGTATTGTCCGTCTGCGTGCTGGCATTTGCTCTATCGGATGGAGTAAAGGCAGACGATGGAACTTCGGTGTAATCGTGCAGATTTGGCGTTGAGGTATCATGTCCTTCCTCAGCCATTTGAGAAGCCTGAAGATCTTCTGGATTTGCTGGTGAGCGACTCACACCTTCACTGTTGACAGCATATGGTGTAGTCCTTCCTTGCTCGCCATCTCCCCCTGTTTCTAAGGCCTCAATTGGGGAAGAGTGATGGTCATGCTCGTCAGTGTCTTGATTGCCTTTCTCTCCGGCTTCATCTGCAAACTTTTCTTCAACTCGCTTCTTCTTCTTCTTCAACTTCCTTCTCCTCTTCTTCTTTTTCTTTCTCTTCTTTCTCCTCTGCTTCTCTGTTCTCTTCTTTTTCCTCTTCTTCTCTCTGTTCTTTTTCCTCTGCTTCTTTTCCTTTCTCCTATCATTCCGTTAATTCGGGTACAGAACAACTGAGCCTTTTCAATGCCAAGGCAGAGATAGTGAGTTCATCCTCTTCATCTTCATCCTCTAAGATAAGAGTTCTTTTCTTTTTGGATGGAGCACCCATAGGCTCCTTCCCTTTCCTTTTTGATGTAGAAGATACTGGAGTTTTCACTTTGAACTTCTCCATTGCCTTATCAAGCTTTTTCAGACGCATTTTTGTCAGCATTTTCAAACCCACCACCATATTGTCGCATGGTCGAACACAAAGAGTTTGTGGAGGCTCAATGTTCAAGTGTCTGAAGATCTTGGTCACAAGACCTGAGTAAGGCAACTGGCCCTTGTCCTTCACCATTGCTCTGTACATGTGGAAGAGAATGGTGTGAGGGAGAGAGAACTTTTTCCCTGAATTGATCGCGTACATCAATTTCGCCTCAAAGTTAGACACGTCAGTCTTGGATGTAGATTTTGGCCTAAGACAGTTGATCACAATTTTGTGAAGCAAAATGTTGATGGCATGCATTCTTGTGTAGGTAATTCTCCCTTCTGTATTCCTGTCTTTGACAAGTCCCAGTGTGGTACGAGCAATTGAAACTTTGATCGGTTGATAACGTCCTCTTTCAACCCCAATTATATCTGCCAACATGTTCACATCTACCACATAGTCTTTGTCTCGAACACTGAAGGATATTCTATTCGCATCTAAAAAGCTGAGATTTGAATAGAAATATGCTGTCAATTGTGCATAACCGTCTGTGGTGTCGGAGCAAAATTGCTCAAGTTGAAGCAGATTGAACTTCTCCCTCAAGTTCACATTGATGGCATCTAGAAGTCGAAATCAGCGCTCCTGGGGTTTATCACCCCACGTTTCAACAGTTTGAAGAAAAGATCCTCCTGTTCCTTCGATTTGAACAAATCCGTTCTTTTTCCCTTAACCTTCGCACCAACACCCATCCTTGGTTGAAATTCACTAAACATTTTATTATCATCGTTCCCGTCAGTCGAATTCAATCCCATTACACGAGGGTCACTTGGAATGTTTGCAAGTGCTTCCTCAGCCTTTCCTTTGGGAGCAATTCCCAAATCCTCCATTCGTCGCAAAAAGATATACTCATTTCCATAATCCTTATCTTTAAGGAAATCATCTACATAGTTCAGCGGAGTACCAATGCTCTTCAACGCACGATAGAGCTTGTAAATAAAAGAGGGTTTTTGGACTCTTACAGGGTCTGCTTCCTCGATTATTTCTTCCTTCGGTTGTTGACCCACACCCTGTGGGGTAGATGGTGGAGAGTGACGTGGTTGAGAGTGAATCGGGCTCTGTTGCTGACTCGGTAACTCTTCCTCTTCGGTGAGATCGAAATGGGTAGGTCCCTCCCTCATTCTCTGTGGTCCCCTATTCGCGATTTTCGAAGACTTTCTCGAAGAAGACATCATTCCTTGTCGTTGAAAGATTCCTTTACTCGCTTTCCCAAGAAAAGATGACAACTTTCTCGAAGATGAACACGAAATAGAGATAGGATTGGGAGGAGAATGCTTTTTAGGGTTTTGAAGTTTAAGCGAAGAAAACAAATGACTGTGTATATATATATATATAACTCAGTTTAAAAAGGAAAAACCAATCGACACAAAGGAAAGTGAACAGTCGTCCATTTTTAAAATCGATAACTGCCATTTTAAATAGAAGTTATCTTTTTGAAAAGACAAGATTCCATTTTTCACGAAAATTATAAATCAATTATAACAACTAATGATCGTACCTTTTCGAGATTGAATATTATAACAACTTACGCCTATAGCCATGAATGTCTCGAGTCTCGAGGGTCTCGAGAGTCTCTAGACTTTAACTTCCTCAAGCTTCAAAATGTTGAGTCTGGAACGGATAATATCGAATTGATTCTTCTCCAAAGGCTTTCTGAATATATCCGCTAGTTGATTTTTTGAATCAACAAATTGAATCGAGATTTCTCCATTTTGAACATGATCTCTAATGAAATGATGTCGAATCTCTATATGCTTTGCCCTTGAGTGAAGGATTGGATTTTTAGTGAGATTGATTGCGCTGGTGTTGTCACATCTAATCTCAGTGCATGAGTCTTCAATTCCAAAGTCTTATAGCTGTTGTTTTATCCACAGAATTTGCGAACAACAACTTCCAAGAGCTACATACTCTACTTCTGTTGTAGAGAGAGCCACAGTATTTTGTTTCCTTAAAAACCAAGACACTGTCCTGCTTCCAAGCAACTGGCAAGTTCCCGAGGTGCTCTTTCTATCAACTCTGCAACCGGCTAGATCTGCGTCTGAATATCAAAGAAGATTAAAGTCTCCTTCTTAGGATACCAAAGACCGATGCTTGAAGATGAAGCAACGTATTTAATAATACGTTTCGCAAAGACCGAGATGAGATTCTCTAGGATCTGATTGAAACCTAGCACGGATGCAAACACACAACAAAATGTCGTCTAGAAGCGAAGATAAAGAAGTGAACCGATGATACTCCCGTGACAGCTTTTGATCAACTTTCTTCCCTTCTTCATCTTTGTCTATCTTCAAAGAACTTGACATCGGTATGTCGGTCTTTTTGCACTTTTCCAGTCCAAACTTAGTCTGTCGTACCAAGCTCAAGGTGCTTGCTTTAAACCATACAAGGCCTTTTTCAGTCCGAAGACTGAGTCCGCTTCTTTGGGTCTTTAAACCCTGGTGGTTGTTCCACATAAACTTCCTCATGGATAAATCCATTTGGGAAGGCACTTTTGACGTCCATTTGGAATAACCTAAAATTTTTATAACTAGCAAACGCAAGTAATAATCGAATAGCTTCTAACCTTGCTACTGGTGCGTAAGTCTCATCATAGTCTATTCCTTCTTCTTGCGTATATCCCTTGGCCACGAGTCTTGTTTTGTCTCTTACGACTTTTCCTTTCTCATTCATCTTGTTCCCGAACACCCATTTAGCTCCAAAACGCTTTTACCTTTTGGTTTAGATGTCAATTCCCGGACATCATTAATGTTGAACTGCTCGAGCTCTTCTTGCATAGCTTCAATCCAGCTTTCATCATATAAAGCTTCTCCTATGCTTTTTGGTTCAATTTCAGAAATGAGAATCACAGCACTAGACTCTTCACGCCTTTTGGATCTGGTGCGAATTCCTTCATTAATTTCACCGATAATGAGATCTTTGGGATGACTGGACTTATGCTTCCGGTTATTGGTTGATTTGTCTTGTTGATGATCTCTTTCTTTATTTGAATCTTCACGAACAGCTTGATGCTGGTCTTCCAAAGTCTGAGATGCTCCTTGAGTTGTAAGCTTTGGAGAGACTGGAGCAGGTTCAGACTCTTCATGATGAGTCTGACTGGATTCATTTTGCATAGAATCTTGAAATTTGACATTCATTGATTCCTCCACAGATTGACTCTTCTTGTTATAGACTCTGTAGGCTTTGCTTGATGTAGAATATCCAAGGAAGATGCCTTCATCTGATCTTTCTTCAAACTTACCAACTCGATCTTTTGCATTTTTCAATATAAAGCATTTGCAACCGAACACATGAAAGTACGAAACAACAGGCTTCTTACCTTTGAATAACTCATAAGGGGTTTTCTCTAAAATAGGTCTTAAAAAGACTCTATTGATGATATAGCACGCTGTTGAAACAAATTTCAGCCCAAAATCGTGAAGAAATCTTACTTTCAATTAAAAGAGTTCTAGTCATTTCTTGAAGAGATCTATTCTTTCTTTCCACAACTCCATTTTGCTGAGGAGTATATGGAGAGGAGAACATATGCTTAAGGCCAGATTCATCACAAAATTTTGTAAAATCTTGATTTTCAAATTCACCTCCATGATCTGTTCTTATACTTGAGATAACACATCCTTTCTCATTTTGAATCTTTTTAGCAAATTTTTCAAAATACGAGAAGGTTTCGGACTTACTTGCAAAGAAATATACCCAAGTAAATCGAGAGTAATCATCCACAATTACTAGGCAATATTTCTTACCTCCAATGCTCTGGGTTCTGGTTGGTCCGAAGAGATCCATATGCAACAAACAAGTGAGATACATGATTAGTAGAGACATGATTTATTGGCTTAAATGAATTTCTTACCCGCTTTCCCAAAATACATGGAGTGCATAGATCGACTTTTGGTATGATAAATTGGGTAGACCACGAACAAGCTGCTTTGATGAGATTTTGGCTAATTGCTTCATATTGATATGACCAAGCTTTCTGTGCCATAAGCTTGCTTGGTCTTGAATTGAGATTAAGCATTGCGATTCATCCGGTTTCACATCCAAGAGATAGATATTTCCATGCCTTCGACCCATGAAAGACTGAGTAGAGTCTTTACTGGTTCCAGAACATATTCCTTCTTGAAAGAAGATCTTAAAACCAGTATCACACAGTTGGCTGATGCTGAGAAGATTATAGTTGAGTCCTTTCACTAGGGAAACATTACTTATTGTAAGACTTCCAATTTTCACAGTTCCAAATCCCACAATTCTTCCTTTGATGTTTCCTCCAAATGAGACTTTTCCACCATTTACTTGAACAAGCTTTATGAAGCAATTTGAGTCTTCTGTCATATGTCGTAAGCATCCACTGTCCAGATACCACTTTACCTTTTTCTTGATGGAGACCTACATTTAAAAGAGAGTCTCAAGCTTTCTTTGGTACCCATATTTTCTTGGGTCCATTGGTGTTAGTAAGATAAATAGTATTAGCCCATGCTTTCTTAACAGGTTTCCAAACCATAGGACACTCTTTTTCAAAGTGATCCGGACTGTTGCACTTTGAGCACCTGAGGGCATTTCGACCTACAGACTTTACAAAAACTTTCTTGAAATGATTTTTGTAAGCCTCTCTCGAGGGTCTTTGCTTAATTCTTTCTTTTACTTTAGGAAAATCAATCAAGGGAATTGTTTCTCGCATACCTAGACCAGACTTATTGAAGTAAGGTCTTTGAGCCGAAAGAATTTTTCAAGTTTCTCGGACCCTATTGAAAATTTCTTTGAGATATTTGATAAGTCGGTTTTTAAAAGGGCATTTTCTTTCAAAAGACTATCTTCATTTTCTTTAAGAGTGAAAACATTCATGTCTAAACATTTAACTCTTTCTTCTAAAACGTTTTCCTGTTGTTTTAGAGCTGAGTTTTCTTTTTTAAGTTCGGAAATCCCTTTGAGAGAAGTCTTAAGACTAAAACACAGCTCATCAATATACTTAGAAACCTTGACAGAATTTTAAAATTACCCGCCTCAAATTCACCGTCCGAGTCCGATCCAGTTCGAGTCCGAGTCCGATTGCGCCATCGACATAAGTTGGCATATTCATCATCACTTTCTTCACACTCTGTATCACTCCAGGTTTCGGCTTTGAGAGCTTTTCGAAACTTTTTAGCTTTTCCTTTCTTCTTCTTCAGAAGAGGACAAATGGGTCTGATGTGTCCCTTTTTCTTACATTCAAAGCAAACTACATCTTTGTTTGGTTCCTCATCATCAACAGACTTGGTATGTTGTCTTTGAAAACTTTGTTTCTTTGAGTTGAACCTTCTTCCTTTTCTATTCATTTTTCTGAATCTTCTTATCATGAGAGCAAGCTCATCATCGTCCATATCATCTTCAGAATTTTTAACATCAGAATCATCATTTGATTTTAATGCAATGGATTTCTTACCTTTTGGATCTTCGTCTTCATTAATTCGTTCCACTTCATAAGATCAAGAGTTCCAACCAGCTCATCGACGATAGTGGCATAATTTTTGCGTCTCTCTTATTGAAGTCTTTATGTGATTCCAATCCTTGGAGAGTCCACACAAAAGAGCTTGTTTACCTTCATGGGATCGAAATTGGTTGTCCTTGATTTTCAAGACCATTGACGATATCTCGTAAACGGCTAAACATGTTAGTTATAGATTCTCCGATTTCATTTTGAAGGCTTCATATTGACCGAGGAGAATGTTAATTCTGGTTTCCTTCACTGATCTGTTCCTTCATAGGTGATATGTAATCGTCCTGGACTTTTTTGCTGTAACACAAGAAGATATTCTTTATATTCGCTTGGTGACAAAGCACAATATAAAGAATAAATTGCTTTTGCATCGAGTGCTTGTCTCTTGATTATCTCTTCCCGAGTCATTCCGCCGGTCTCAACAGCTTTCTTTCCCTCTCTCTCGAGACGATGCAGCCGTAGGAGTAATTCCTTTTTCTACAACGTCCCATTCCGGAGGATCCTTTGATCGTAGGAATGCTTTCATCTTGTTTTTCCAGATGTTGTAATCATTTCCATCAAAGTAGGGTGGTCTGGTATTGCTTTGCCCTTCCACCAGCCCTAGAGCTAGCATACTAGCCATTGATCTTTTACTCTGAAGTAAAACACTTCAAATAAAGTGAGTACACGGGCTCTGGTACCAATTGATATAGCTAGTATAAGTACCTAGAGAGGGGTGAATAGGTATATAAATAATTTTTCTCGATAATCGCACAATACTAGACAGTTGATAGAATTTAGACAAACAACAATCAAAGTAAGACTGAGAGAAGGGAAGAGAAAATTGAAAGCAAGGTTTATAGTGGTCCGGCTTATTTCAAGCCTACGTCCACTCTTCTGCACTGACAGCCCACTGGCTGAATTCCACTATGAACAAAGAGATGTTACAACACTGTTCTTCCTTGATTTCACGGTGTAGAAGATCTACCACATTCCCTCAAGGTATCACTAAGTATAGACTCTCTTTTGTGTATACAGTTTTGCTCAATATGTATCGACTAATAATCAAGGTGCTTCAGACTCTAGAATTTCTCTATCGTGCATGCACTAGAACAAATGAAACGTCTTCCTTTTATACTCCTTTATGCCATCATACCCGTTGGCACTTACCAAAGGAATTCTTCCAAACTTCCCGTTGGACAGAATCAATCAAGAATATCATTCGAGCTATTAAAGGAACATGTCGATAGCCCATCAATCCTGTTCGCCCATACAACCAGGGTCTTGGTTTCCAAGAATAGAACATTCCAAGAATATTTCATCAATCATCGGATCTTCAAACGATCTTGATTACGAATAAAAGAATCTGTTATATCATATCCAGCCAAGAGATCTTCTCCAGTGGATAAGACCAAATCCTTAACCAAACACTTTAGCTCTGGATTGCCTCCGTCACTGGATTAGAAACTGTCAATGAGAATAGTCTTGAGTCTTGAGTGCTGAGTCTGGTGATCCAAGATCTTCGACTCTAAATGTATGGTCCGCAATGCTCCAGACTAGACTGATAGAAACGTTTTGTCAGCTTCAAAATATTCTAGAAAGATTTCTCCAACAGTAGCCAGTGTGGTAAAGCCCCCAAGCGTCCCTGTAAGTATATTCTCTCAAGGAATGGACGTGGGCTAGAGAGGTGTTGCAGATCAATAATCTCATCTTCATCAACGGAAGCTATGGATATTGCTTGAAGCCTGGTTAGTGTGGAGATCGACAAGCACAAATCCCTTCCGTCTTCCTTTTTAAATTTCAGAATGGCCAACCTATCCAGTTGTGTCAACATTCCAAGCTCTCTCATAACACCGCAACTATTCGCATCATCTCGCCTCTATATAGCGAGCTTTTGAAGGGATTGCAAAGCCCCTATTCCTCTAAAGGCCTTAAAGCCAAATTTGAACCATGAATAGGTTGTAAAATCGTAGCGATAAACAAGGAGATGACGAAGTCGTCAAAGTTTCAAGATCTCAACAGGCAATTCCCGCAGAAAATCATGGATGCGGCAATAATCGACAGTTCTGTCACTTCGTCTAGCAGCCACCTCAATCAGGCTTCTGTTCATCAGCTCCATGAAGTAGTCCTTAGCAACTTCTTCGAGGGTCTTTCCCTCTTTCTTTTCAACAAATCCTTCAGCGACCCATAGCCGAATCAGTCTCTTACGCTTAATGGGGCAACCCTCAGGAAATAAACTTAAGTGCAAGAAGCAGGATTTCAGGTAGTATGGCAGATCATCAAAGCTAAGTGAAAGAACTCTCTTCAAGTTTTTGAGTTTGTCGTTGTAGTCAATCTGTATCAAGACTGTGACGAACCAATTCCCATTCATCCATTCTGTGCTTGTCTTTTGTAGCCAAAACACCACCGATAGCCACTATAGCAAGCGGTAGCCCTTCACACTTTTTTAAAATAAACTCGGAGGTCTCCTCCAGATGGGAAGGGCATGAACTCCCCTGAAATGTGTTCGTGCAGTAAAGCTTCCATGACTGTCCTACTGGCAGAGGCTCCGTCTTGTAGACCTTCCCCTCGAATTCTCGGCAGGAGGTGTACGCTAGATCATAATTCCTGGTTGTGATGATTATTCAGCTGCCGCACATGTTGTTAGGCAGTGCATGTTTGACAGCATCCCATTCGTCTAGGGTGCGCATGGTAAAATTTCTGAAACAGAAATTGATTTCTGGCCAGAAATTAATTTCTCAATTTCTATTCCCGGACGAGTTTCGAGCAAAGAAACCCGTTTGATAACGACTCAAAATTTCTATTTCGAGGAGAGAAAAAGAGTCGACGTGTTTGCTGAAAAAGAGGGGGTGGATAGAAAAACAATTTCTATTTCTACTTCGAAAATAGAGAAGCTAAAATTTTTAGCTTCGATTTCTCACCCAAAACAATTTTTGAAACAGATTTCTATTCCTAGGGAACAGAGAAATCAATTTGCGTTATCAAACGGATTGCTCCAAACCCGTTCCTAGAACAGAGAAATTGAGAAATTGAGAAACAGAAATTTTACCATGCGCAGCCCTATCCTCCATGTGTCGTCTAGAACAACCGATACCTCACTCCTCGCAAAGAAGTCCTTGATTAACATCGTCGCCCGGTAGATATTCATGGTGTTTGCACCACAAGGAATCAGTTGTTCGATCACTCTCACGATTTGCTGATGTATGTCCTGGAGGACCTCTCCTATATTTGGAGTGTTATATTGTGTCTCAAGTTTGAGCCCGTTAGATTAATACGCATAAGTCTGGCCGACTAAACAAAGTTTAGGAGAGACTTTGTGATGTCTTCAAATTGTTTGTTTCCGGTTCTATCTCTATGCGTAGAACGAAGAAGCCAAAGAAAGCTGCATGGGGTTCTTTACGTGGTTCTTCAAGCATGCAAGTGAAGTCAGAGAAGAGAGATTTTCGGCCAGCAAAGTCTTTGAAGAGAGATTGTCTTCTGCCAAAAAGGAGGGCATCCAAAATCTTTAGCATTAAATAAAGGACCCACCACCTGCTGCAAGTGCATGAAGAAGACGCATGAAGAAGACTCCTTTTACGCTTGCCTTTCACTGGGAACAAGAAATTTTGAAGACTGCAGCCCACCTCATTTCACGGATCGAAGGCACACGATTGTTGACTCTCCTCTGCCTCATTAAATGCTTGCCCATGCACATGCATGATCTGCATGCATGCCTACAAATATGGTGGGCGTTCGGTGCCGATTGCGGCTTGTCTTGTGGGCGCCTGCGCTGCATTTAATGAGGCCATTTATTTTAATTTGTTTTGTCTTGTTTTCTGCCCTTCTCTCTATATGAGGAGAAGACGTCCGAAGATGCAAGGAGAGCAAAACAGAAAAGAGCTCGAGAGAGAGCGAGAAGAAAGAGCGAGAGAGAGTGTGAGAGACGAGAGAGCTCAGAGAGGTTTTGTGCTGAGTTGAGTCCAGTGAGTTGTTTTGTTAAACACCGTGGGTATCGGGTATAAAGTAGGGCTGGGAAACACTTGAGTGCATATGTGATTGTAATCCTATAATTCTCCGATTTATAGTGGATTGATTTGCTGGCTCTCCCCGTGGACGTAGGTTCCGACATTCGGACCGAACCACGTAAATTTCTGGTGTCCTTGTCCTTTTATTGTTCCTCGTTTTATTTCGATCGATTTCTATAGCTCCCGACATAATTGCAAAATATACGATCCGCTTCCGTTGCAACGCCGGTTTACAACATGGAGAGCTAGAGAAATTGATCCAAGCACATACCCTGAAATGTTTCTTGACCTCTGGATCTTGATAAACTTTATTTACCAGCGTGGTTTTGCCCAATCCTCCCGTCCCAACGACTGAGATAACTTGCGGCCCAGAAGTGCCCTCAGCCAACCACGCAACCAGCTGCTTCTTCTGTTCTTCAATGCCCGCAAGCTCATTTTTGTCTAAAACAAAGTCATTCCCTCGGTGTTCGTGCCATGTGTTGTCAGAGTAATTGGAGCCTGGGCCATGCTTAGCTTTACTAAACTTGTGGCGTAGCCTCTGGTGTCCATCACATAAGCTTTTGATTCTGGAGTTGATGTTCTGTATCTGCGAAATGGTCCGATATCGACCTTTCATGTTCTTCACACAGCAAAATATCCTACAGAAGAGACCGGCAAACCCAACCCCATGATCATGTGCCGAGAGAAGTTTGAACTCGTCGAGAACATCTTCAGCGGCATATGCAATCTCTCTCAGCTGCTTTACCCATTCTCTGACTTCCTCATCGCTCTCTTCCAAGGAACCTGCGACCCTCAGCGATGCACTTATGCCCTCCAACTGTCCTCTCGCTGAGCGAACTTCGTCCTCAGCATCTCTGAAGAATTGCACTTCATTGTCCAGAAAATTTGTGAGCTTCCCAGTAAGGAAGTTCACGGCAGCTTCTGCCATGCTCTAATTGTGCGTGTGCAGAAGTTGTGGATTATAACGCTGGCAGGATCCTTTACATTGTGGCTAGAAAATTTGGGAATGGTGAAACGTATGATGTCCATGCTGAACTTTAAATTTTGTATCTCTTTCCTGAGCAAATTATATTTTATAGTCCTTTTCCCAACTACTGACATTATTATTTACTCCTACCGACTATTTAATTTTTTGATTTCTGCAGAAGTAGTTCTTAGTGCGAGAGTTTATGAATGTTTCGATCTTTCAATGAAGTACCAGAATATATTAGGTAACTAGATTTGCACTTCCGTTAAACAGAAAATCACTGATTAGGCAACCCACTGTGAGTTTTGTATAAAATGACATATCCACGCTACTAGAATACATCATTTTAGCATTTCTATGAACGACAATTAAATTGGCCAGCTGCGAGTTACAAATAATTTTTGCTAGTCTAGTTTGCTGAATCTATTTTGCGGGCTACACCGCTTGAGGTAGGCATGTTAGACTAAATATAAACTAAAACCTAACGATCCCGATTTATCAATCACAGATAAATTTGTACAAAATTCGGGATCGATTTGTGGAAAAGTAAAGATCAACATACCTCCAGCCATTGATGAAATTTGCAAAAGTAGAAAACCTCAAAACTTTGGACGGATCCACGCAGCACGATCGATCTACAATATGGGGAACACCATATCTGTACGTTCTGTTCTACTAGCTAATACCCCTCAAACCTGATGGTGTGTTTTCTGTAGTGATAGGGTTTTGAACTAGATGACCTAACGTTTTATTTCGTTTCTTACGTTAGCGACATCTTCTATCAAGATCGTTATGATAACATATTAACGGGCAAATATCACGTAATAGATATGGGTGATAAATTGGGCAATAAATCGGAAATAATTGGGAATACAATATTGGGATCATATTTAGAATAATAAATATATATTACATAGTACATATTACAACAAGGCATTCCAACGATGCACCATAGGCTTTCTCAAGCTCGCATTTCTACATAAAAGTTTAGGATGAAGTTAGGTTTGGGCTGATGAAACAACTTAAGATCAGGTCTGATGTTTCAAATTGCTGGTCAAGACTTTCACGATTGTCACCTTCTCAGGACCTCAAGTTGAATGATCCCCCAATCCCTAGAGAAAACCCAATCAACATTTAAGTAGCATCGATATCGACACGCGACACGCAACATAATATGACACAACACGCAGATGCATCATTTCTAAAAATATAGAAAATTTAATGTATATTTTTATATATACATGATTTAATTAAATTAATTTGATTTAAATTCACAAATAAATAAATAATAAAAAAGAGCCTAAAATGAATTTACGCTAAAAGCATTAACCTACCATTTATTAATATCATGCATTGTTTCAATTTAACAAATTTAACTATATTCCATCCTAATGATCCAAAAAACTTAGGAAAAAAACAAAGCAATCCACATGCCACTATTTTTTTTTTTTTTTTTTTTTTATGCTCGGGGAACCCCGTACAACCGACAGTCGGCGGGTAAACCCTGGGGCGACGCTAGCGGATGACCCACCACCTCGACGTCGCACTTAAGATCCTGTGTCTCTTGCGGGATTTGAACCTCTTCGTCCTGGGTAGACTTCATGGGGGCTCTTATCCAACTAAGCCACCGCAGGCGGTGGTATCCACATGCCACTATTAAATTTTACATTTAACAATAAGTCGAAAAAAAATCAACATTTCACCATCAAATATAACAAGAAGTCTTTTCCCCTTTATTATTTTCATTATTTTCTATTTTGTTATATATTTACATTTTGACTTCTCATTTATCAAAAATTTTTAAAATTGACCTAGTGTATGTCATAATCACATGTTAGAATTTTAGACTTGCGTGTTGGAGTGTGTGAAGAGAGTTGATTATGTGTCGGATTTTCCAACATTTATTGACCATGTAATAGAGAGTGTCGGACATGTATTGTAAGGCTTCAAAAAGTGTCGGTACTTCCTATATCAGCACAATTTGTGGACCGAAGAACCTCCAACCATCTCCACAAATTTGTCCCATCTCGGCAATAGGCCAGCTCTTCAACCGCTGTGCACCTCCACAATTCGGGATACTAGTTTTACGTAGAAGTCTCTGCACAGTTTCTTTTGTTCAATGGCTTCCACTGCCATCATCAATTAGCTGGAAAATACAAGACCAACCTTTTTTTTTGGCCGAAACAGTCAAGATCAATTGGTTACATCTTTTTAGTTGATCAACAGGAAACTGAACATCTATACTTTATGACGTAATCGAAAGTCCAATCAACAGTTTCTTCCTGGGAAATTGGGGTGGAATTCATCTAAAATGGTTCTAAATAGGTAATTAAGGTCAGATACTTGAAACTTAATAGTTCTTTTTTTCTGAAATTTTTGTCTTTTATGAGATTGGATAGTCATCGAATAAGCTACTAAGGGGATTCTCTCTCTAACTTAACAAATACTTTGGCTTTAGTCTCCAAGAAAGCCCTTGCCCTTGTACTGTGTAGAGAGCTAGACCAAGTCCGAGTTGTCCAACAACAAATCAGAAATGGAAAAGGACATTGATTACAACTGAGCTACTAAAATACAAGCATATTGTCACAATAAATCATCAATCACTAGCGACATCAAACTTTAAAAACAAGGTCACACCGATGCATCTTTAAGAAACATTGGAGCATTCACAAATGCGTTACTGTCTATTACATGGAGTTGTTGGATCCCATGAGGAGAAAATGCTACTTTTACCAGCACCAATCTACTGGATGAACACACCATAGCAGCCCCCCTTGTTGGATCCCATGAGGAGAAAATGCTACTTTTACCAGCACCAATCTACTGGATGAACACACCATAGCGCCCCCCACAAAGAAAAGAAAAAAGCAATTCCAAAGACGCATGCTCTAAGTCGCTTGTACTTTTGTGGGAATTTACAATGTCTTCCTTTTGGTACCTTCTTTTTGGTCTCCCGCTTGACATTCTATCAAACATTTGGTGGACAGACTTGTGAGGAAAAGCAGGGCCATCCAATTCAAACCCCTGCGAGAATTTCAAAGGATGAATTCTTCCAAGAAGTAAAAGGGTCTGTCCATTAATTCCAAGCACCGAGAGATTTGGATGATCGCATTTAACAAATGCAAGCTAATTTTCTGCTAGTTGCAGGGTTGCTTGGGACGTACACGCTTACTCAAAGCAAAAATTAGTTATTTTCATGGATAAATGCATTAAAAGTTCTAAAACTTATCCTAAAAATGTAATTGAGTCCTAAAATTTTTGAAAAGTATAATTAAATCTTAAAACTTATCATGAAAATGCAATCAAGCTCAAAAACTTTCAAACAATGCAGTCAAGTAAAAAAGACTTATCAAATTGATCTAATCTAGTCTTTTTGTTGATTACAATTTTTCAAAGTTTTAGAATTTAGATTGGATTTAGTTGCACTTTTTTTTAAAAAAAATTTTAGGACTCGATTGCACTTTTGTGATAAATTTTAGGATTTAGCTGTACATTTTTTACAAGTTTTAGGACTTCAAATACATTTATCCCTAATTTTAATGAAATCCGCGAAAAATAATAAACTAAATTCTCTTAGACAGATTTAGGATAAACATTTGGACACATCTTAGAACCGGTGCTTCTAACTCCGTTAAAGTCACGAGTAATTCGTCAAAACTTCCAGTTTGCTCATCTAACGTAGCGCTTCCACAGGCTGGGGGTTTGGTATGGAAGTGGTCAACCTTCTGATGTCCAGTCATTCCATCAGCTTATGGCTGTTTGCTCCTGATGCACACCCGCATAACAAATACAAAAACCTAATACTCTTGTCTTGTCTAAGTTGAAAATGACCATTGTCAATATCGTTTAATATCTTTGCATGCTACTTATTTTGCTTGGTTCGGGTATCAACATACCTAATTCACTTTCTTTTTTCTTTTTTCTTTTTTCGCTCAATCGCTGTTTAACCTTTCGAAGGAAATGACAGGAAACTCAATTAATTCCTCGCCACTCTTGTTTCGCATTTTGGCAAGTTCGCTGCAAGTACTGAATACATTTTCAGACTAATGTTAATAAGAGTGACATTTTCCTGCACGGCTTCAACATCGACCAGCTATTAATTTCAGAATTGTTTCCAGTGAATGTTGAGAAACGTTCGTAGGCAACTGTTTGGTTTCAAAACACCGTTGTGTAAAGCTCTCTAAAGCTTGCTTGGTCAACTAAAAGAATCGGCCGGGGGATTATAGTAATGAAGCAGGTTAACTTCACAAGAACTTCATAGCGGACAAGACATTTTGCACTGTCACCTCATTAACTCAAAAATTTCGTGCTCTTCGTTGATTCTTCCATGACTTCATGCTAATTGTTGACACCCAAAATTTTTATCGACGTTTTAAACATTCAATTTGCAAAAGTTAAAAAAATTGTTGTTTGAAATGAAAAGACAAAAAATTAGCAATAAGGAAAAAACGAAAAAAAAAAAAAAAAAAAAAAAGAGAGAGAAAAAGAATAAATAGCCCAAAAGACTAAAAAAATGGATGAATGAAAACATTAAAAAAAATGAAAATGAAAAGAAAACGAAATGAAAAAATAAAAAAATTAGAAATAAGGAAAACGAAAAAGAAAAAGGAGAGAAAAAGAAAAATAAAAGAAAAAAATAATAGAAAAGGGGGCTTTTTCTCTAGCTCTCTCACAGACTCTCTGGAGGGGAAACGCTCGCTCTCTCAAAAACGTCCGGGAGGCTCTCTCTCTCGAAGAAAATTGGGGGGCTCGCTCTCTGGACGGAGATTCAGGAGGGTTTTCGGCTTCCGCTCACTCTCTCTCTTCGGGGATGCACGAATTCTCTCTGACAGGTTCTCTCTGAGGGATCTCTCTCTCAATCACGGACTCTAGCTCGATCAGTTCTCGAAGGCGAAGCAGCTACCGGCGGGGACATCGGTGGTTACAACAATGATGACAGGGGGTTCAATCGGCTAGGGTTTTTCCTCCATTTGGCGAGGGATCGAAGATCGGAGGCCGGATCTTTGAGATTGGCTAGGGTTTCTTCTCTCAGACTCTCTCTCTCTCTCTGGTTTGCTCGATCGCGGCGTCATCGGCGAAGACAGTGACAACGATCAACAGCGGATTCGACAACGGCGACAACAGCTTCCGGTCGTCTTCCCGTTCTGTTTTTTCTGATCTCTCTGTTCTGGTTCGGGCTCTCGCTCGCTCGCTCAATCAATCGAAGACTGGCGGCTGAGGATCGCACGTGAGCCTTCTTTTTCTCTCGATCCGTTAAAATTTCTGGCCTCTGGTTTCTCTCTCCCGTCCTCTCTCTCTGACCTCGCACATTTTCTCTTGCATCGGATCTGATCTGCTGGAATGGCCGGTCGAGGACCTCGGAGTTCAAGGCTCAGATTCGCGCGATCCGCTCGGTTTGCAGATTAGATAACTCCCCTGTGACAGCAGCGAAGGCGACAGCAGTGGCATTGACGATTCCGGGATATACATTCTTCAATCCCATCACTCGACATTTACACTTTCGAGGTACGTGTTTCTGTGCTCTGTTTGAACGATTCTGATGGCATAGATTAGGATGTGCTCAAATAGCACGATCGACCTAAAATAAGCTTGCTCTGATGTTGTTGTGATGGAAATAAAAGTGAATCGTCGATTCATATTCTTGTATAAACTCCTTGATGGAAATGCATATCACATGTTTGGGGAAATGCCTGAGTAAAATCTACGCTTTTGTTCTTAGTCCTCTATGTGTTTCTGGTTCATAGTTTGTCAGATAAGTTCTGATAGATGCCTACTGCCTCTTTTTGCTTTGTATGTTTTTGTTTCGACATCTTTTGTGCACATGCTATGCTTCTGCGTAACTGGTTCTCAGCTGTCAAAGTTGAAGGTTGGTGGCATTCGTGGCCATAAATGGCATTCGCATGGTAGGCAAGCTGCAATTTTTTGATTTGGTTGTGTGTATCACCAATCGTGATTTGCTCATTTCTTTTTGTGCCTCTTTCGATTTGATTTGTGTAAATGAGGTGTATATGTAATGCATGAATGTTATATAGTCTCGATGTAAGACATGAAGAACCAGCATTGTTTGTATCACTGCTATCTATGATTGTCTAGTTCGCCACAAATATACACGTTACATTGTGGTCACCTTGTTGTGTTTGTACCGATGTGTGATGACCCATGTTGTGAATTGTGTCAATTCTTTGTGTGTTTGCTGTTTTGACTTACTGCAACTTTCTGTTTTGGCTGAAACGAGGTGTTAGATAAGGTTTTTTTGACTTCGAGCCCTTCTAGACATATAAAATACACTTCTAGAGCTTCGATTTGATATGTTGTACGCCCTGAACGGACGTCATTTGGTCACTGAAAAACGCTTACAAAGTCTGTCAATTCTGCAGTAATTTTTAGGTTGATTTGCTGTTCTGCGATTGTCTGTTTTAACTGAACTGGGCTGGTAGATGATGTTATTAGGACTTAATGTCTTCTAGAGATTTGTAATAGACTTCTCAAGCTTTCCATAGACATATTATATGTGCAATTTGGCCATCATTTGCCCTGTCTGATGCTTCTTGCAAAGAGCACTAATCTGCTGATGTGTTATGTTTCTTTCGCTGATCTGACCTTCTGTGCAAATAACTTGATATGAGCTGATTATTGTGTTTTTCTGTGTTCGAAGTTTTCATGAAAGTCGAAGATGGTTCGAATATCTTTCCAATGAGCTGTAGAATGCCTTGATTGAATCTCATTTGATATGGTTTTCACATGTCCAAATTTTGGTCCAAAATCTGTCATGTTTGAGACCTGATGCGTATGCTCAAATTTGAGTTAATGAACATGCTTGTCTGGAGTTGAATCTTTCATGAGAGTCATTGGAAATTTCATAAACTTTCTAACAAGGTATAGCTTGAATCAAGCGATCATCGTTAGCAAGGTCAAAGTCACGTTTGAGTTGCTGCAATCTGTAATGTTGGATTTTTGCCCTATTTCTTTTTTGTTTTTCATATAGATTTTTGTGAACAAAGTAGGACTTCGATGTCTCATGATAGATGATCGGGACATTTCCTTCTATATACTTGAACTTTCATAGATTTTCTTTATGTCCTCATTTCAATTAATATCATCCATGTTTTGTGCAAATCCCTACTGTGATTCTAATTGATTGCGTTTCTATGAAAATGTTTTCAATCAAGTTCCTTAAGAGCATACTTGATGCTTGATGCTTTCTAGATATTCTTAGAGCATATCATAAGCTTCGCAATGATACATGGCATGCCTCATTTGAAGATCATTGACCATGTAAAAACCATGCATCAAGTCGATATACCACAACTGAAATTGTCATGCATTTTGCTTCTAATGACAAGTCACATATCAATGTTAATAGATTTATGTGATCTTTTGTACATAGATTTAGGGTTGAATGTCTAAATCAAACTTTTTCTTCACATTTAACCTTAGGTCATGTTCAAATTTTCATGATTTTCATGCATTGATTAGATGACTTGGTAAGTCTGTTATCATGCATTATTTTCTGGTTTGCTTGTGATTGATTTGCATGCTTTAGCGATTGTTGCTTTTCGACCATGAATTTGATCTTATTTGAACTTGATACATCTTAGGAAATTTCATTCATGAAAGTTGTTCTTCATGAAATGCTTGATGCTCTGTGCTTTTCTTAGAACCAATCATACATGCATGGATTTTACCCAAATTGCTTTGATCTTATTTGTGATGTTTGTTTCCTTCCACCGTATATAACTAGTTATAGGTTTCTTAGATTAGGTTTAGATTAGGACCCCGAAGATGGAGAAAGCGTAAGGCATGAAGATGGTGGAGGTCGTTGTCCACTCCGACCGTTATCTTGTAATGCTCATTTTCTCGACATATGTCTCGGACTCCATTCGTTGTATAAAACCCGACGAGCTGCGGGTTTTCTTTCTTTTCTTTTTATTTGTTTTCTCTTTTTTTTTTTTAGGTCTGCCTAATAGATTTACTGCTTTTCCTTGATTGCTTACTTAATGTCTTGCAATTTCAATTTCATTGGTTGTCTTCCTTTCTATTTTTTTAGAAATAGAATAGCATGAAAATGATCAACCACGCATGATCACTTAGTCTAGGAATTGACGATCCTGAAAATATAAAAGAAATACATGAACATGTTAGAAAAAACACAACATACTGTTTAGGTACCGAAAGGGCGCTAATAGCAATATAAGCGTAACCCAAGTCCCTGAACCTAGATATCTGGTTGCGTAGGAATCGAGGGAATACTCCCGACCCTCAATTGGGTTTCTAGCCGACCCCCAAAAATGAGGCTAGTGGCGATTCCTGTATATTTTTAGGTTGTTATAAACAACTAGATCGCATAATAAATCCGCTGTCACGCGGCTCGAGAGGAAACTCTCATGATCAAAGTACCCCTAAATCCGACCTTTCCCCACCTTGGATACACTTTGAGGGGGCGGCGAGATCGGGTCGCGGCACTAATAAAAACATCATTCAGTAAGACTAATACATAGATCTTTATGTGTCTAGTTTCAAGGAAATTTCTTGCCTCTAGTTTCTAGTAAAGTAGATTTCTTGCCCTTTCCAGTCAAGTGAGATGGTCTCTTGTTTTGTATGTCTAGTTTCTAAGGAGGACATGGTCTCTTGTTTTGTCTAGGGCATGTGTCCACGCATTTGCAATATAAATGAGGTGAACTGTAATTAATATGCCCTGGAAATCATAAATGCGAGTCACTTATTTAATGTTCTTCTGATCTGATGTCGCAAATCATAGTACTTCACTCAGTTTAATAACTTGTAAAATTGATTGTTTTGTTTATAGCATACTTAAGATTTCTTGGAAAATAATTTGCGAAACCCTTTCGAAATCAATAGTGACATTAGCTTAGATATTTTGAAGGGCATCAACCGATACCTTGACAACACTAAACTGTTGGTAACCTTCTAGATGGGTTTAAGTTGTCACTTGTGTGTCATGTGGGGTCGATTCAGAAAATAAGAGGGCAATAAAAGCCCCTCTATTGAGCTTAATCCTTAGGTTGATAGGTTTCGCAATGAGTAGGTCTCACACTAAGAATCGGGAACCTACCATGTAAGTTGTTTCTTGGATTTTGAAATCACAAATTAAATTAATTCTCTTAGGAATTGGCTTTGGAATCGTGGCCATTTTACGATTGCTCGAGAAACTAGACCTAATTTAAGTAATATAACTAGAACGTTCTATAGGATGGTGGTTAAAGCAATTAGTAACTTTGCCAATCTTTCGAGGTTCAAAACCCATTTCCAATATATATCTATCTTTTTGTTAAAATGGGAACAAAAGCAATCAAAGCCAGTTTCCCAAATTTTTTATTAAAACTAAGGAATCGGACCCCCGAAGTACCAAAACTTGGTACAAGGAACACTTAAAGTGTCGAAAGTTAGGAAATTGACATTTAAGTACCAAAATAAAAGTAAAATAGATTCGTTAAATACCAACGGCGAGAAAATTCAGCCAAAATGCTGATGTGGCAATTTTCCAGTGATATAAGTGCAAACGACATCATTTTGCACGTTAACGTAACTAAATAAATGAAAAAACAATATTGTTTTGCTGACATAGCTAGATAATTAATATACAGATTGTAGGTGGCGAGGGCTGCCTCCCCATCGTCGCTAGGGCCTTAGTGGGCCATGGCCCTTGGCTTGGCCAGGAGAGGGTCGGCGACCCTCACCCCAAATTTGGGCAAGGGCTCGTAGGCCCTCGTCGCCAGTCGACCAAGATCGTCGACCCCTGGCCAAGGCCCACCAACCCTAGCTAACCCTTCCCCCACTGTCACCGATGGAAAGGTGACGCTGGGGAGGTGGCGACAAGGGCCTAGCCCTCGCCTTCTGCCTCCTTCTCCTACTACTTTTTTTTTAAATATAAATATTTTAATTTAATTAATACTTATATTTAAGAAAAGGACAAAATGACATCGCTTTGGTTTTTCGTTGCTGACTCAACTCTCTAGCTTGTCATGTAGATGAATTATATTATTAAAAAATTGTAACGTAGGATTTCAACCCATTTTCGTCGGACTTGACACTCAAATGTCTCATTTAAAAAAAAAAAATAATACTTAAGTGTCACTTTCATAACTTTTGACACTTAAATGTTCCCCCGTATCATGTTTTGACACTTAAGTGATCTTTTACCCTTAAAACTCTGAACCGATCCAGTTGCTCATTGCTACTCTATTACATGCAAAGATCTGAAGGAAATAACTTGTTAGGATCCGAAATCCTCAACCTGAATCACTATGGAGGTGTCTCCACTCTCTGCACAGTGACGGGTTTGCTTGAAAATCAACTTGATAATGACCGCTTTTCCTGAAAAAAATCGCTCGTCTTACGGTCTGAGCCGCACACCCATGTCTTTTGGCTATTTCAAATCGGACCTTAAATTTTGTTTTTTTATTTCAAATAGCACCCCAGATATGGAATTTTGAACATATTCCTTGTTTGATGCCTCACTCTCGACGAGGCTGACTTCCATTGACTAGCTTTCTGCTTCTTGCACTGTCTTCCCATAAAGATATGCTATATGTAGTGATACTTTTTCGTATTAATTGAATTTGACGACAAGATATCTTTCACTGAAAGTCATTTTTTTTTTTTTTATAAGAAGAGATATGTTCTGTGGTGACTTCAGACAAAAATTAGCACAAGAGCACAAAAAAACTTATAAAACCCAATTTAACGGAATTAGAAATACACAAACTTTGCTAGAATTTAATCGATGACAAAGCCGGATGACATAAAACTGAAATATCAAAATTTAATCAAACGATGAAGATTTGAAACTACGACTAAGATACACACCTGAATTTAATTGACAACAAAGAACTAAAAGCTACAACTAATATATACACAAGAATTTAATCGACAATGAGATATTTAAAAACTATAACTACGATATAGAACCGAAAGACAATGGAAAGATAATAGATTTTTTTTTATGGTGGTCTACAAAGAGTACAATGTGGCTATTAAAGGACTACAATCAATAGTTACAAATAGAGGTTACAAATGGTTTACATAAAGGAATAACTTCTTGACGGTTAAAGGAAGTTACAATATCATAGTTTCTTATTATCTAGCAACAGTTATTTAAAAAAAGCTTAGATGTCTGAAAATATCGCTACGTAGTAGCTACACATCAATCTCAATGTCGATGACTTCATTTGAATAACTAAAATTTGCTGCTGCTGCTATGTGAAGGCTAGGGAAGCGATATCCCTTTTTGATAAATTAGGGCTGCATTATGGGTCATCAAACGTCACTAGTCAGTTCCACTTTCTGCTACACTATGAAGGCTACCTGTGCCTCCGATCAACTTTCTCCGGCCATCCATTTGATTAGCACTTTACAAGCTGTGAGCATTACCTATATGTAATATTGATTAATTATAAAAATAGGCGATATCCATAGCTATGACCCGTTTAATCACAAGGGTGGTAGGAGGAAATATGGGCCATAACCGAAAGCCAAATAACCAAAAAAAAATTTTAAACATCTGCTTTTGGACTTTTTTTTTCAATTGTTCAATGTCATTTTTTGGAAATTTTTTTGGCAATCGAATCCTTAAACCAAAGATAACGACCTGGGCAACTTCCCTCGTCCATGGACGCAGCAGAAAATCCAGGGGCATCTCTCTCTCTCTCTCTCTCTGAGGCAATTAGTTATTCGATTTTAGGTTCCAAGATATACAAGGTAAGTTCTAGGTTCCAAAAATTGGAGAACCTCTTTCGGCAGCTAGGTTTCAAGTTCTAAATAAATGGAACTTGAAAAGTGAACCTAGAACAAGTTCTGTGTTTTTCTTGATCTATGTCTTCACTTGATCCTCTGGTGTTTAGTGACATCTGATGATGAGTATATTATATGGAACTACTAATCTGAGCTTACATTTTATGACCAAGACTTTTGCTTTGTTAATATTTCGTATTCTTTGTGTGCCTAAATATAAGTTGTGGTTAGCAGATTAATAGTAAGTGGTGATCATTAAAGGTGCTAATTCATTGTAATCATTCAATTAATAATACAATGGAAACTTGGGAGGACCCTAGAACCCGTGATAAGATAGGTTCCAAGTTTGGGAAAGTTCTAGGTTCAAAAAAATAAAAAATCCATTATAACAGGTAGGTTCTAGATTCGAGATAAAACTTATATGAAAACTCTAGAACCACTCACCCCTATAATCAAGTTGGGATATGTTCCTAGATGTGGGAATAGAATTTTGCCCTTAGTCAATTTCAGGGGGTAAATTGCAAAGAACTTCCAAATGTCGGGAGTGGAGCAGGACAAGGGGCCTTTGTGAAAACTAAAATATCAACGGCAACTTGGCACAATACCAAAAATTTGGGTGCAAATGTAATTCAGCCAATTTTATCATTTTGTGGTCCTCAAATCCGATTATACGGTTTTGAATGTGGAGGGAAGCATATGAAGAAGGCTCGCCTAACTCCAATTCAATTACTTTATTTTCGGATTAAGAGAAGTTCAATTAATTTGCAGAAATGACGCTCAAGAGGATTGTGAGAAGTTCCCATGATCTTTCCAATGTCGATTTCATTCCTGGCAATGCATGTTAAATGTCGGCAAACATCCAATCAACTCAGCAAGATTACAACTAATAACAATAACCTAATATGGGGTTGCGTGAGCACAGTCACAATAATAATAAATAAATAAAAATTGACTTCCCACCTAATTTTGTTTTTTAAATTGATTGCTTCCTCACGAATTTCGTTTGCTCTATCATAGGGATAATCTGTTTTTTAAACCTAAGAAAGAGAAATGAAAAAGAGGAGATACTTGCTAGTCCACGCATATGCTCTCACCCATTGATTGGCATAACATCACTAAATTCGTATCATGTCAAAATGTTTGCTTCGGTAAATCGTGCATATGTTCAAGGTTTTTTTTTTGGGTAAAGTGCATATGTTCAAGGTTAGTGTCATGCAGATCCCAATTTTCATATCGAAGAATATATTCCTTCATTTCTAATTGAACAAAATTCTCTCCAAGCATGCCTAACTGATAGACTAGAAGTTATGATTATTACCCACAATACAAAGTTGACCAACATTAATAAAAATGAATGACGTCCATATTAGAGAAAGATGGGAAGTAAGTAATTAATACACTATGAAAAGTGCATAGTCTTCATTATTTTTCTTTTCCATCAATGCTCCGTAGAAAAATTAAATTAAGTAAAAAATTTCGTGTGAGCATCCTTTAAGAAAACCCATATCATGAGTAAGCAACAGTCCGAGATTCTCCAAGTTGCTGTAAGTTTTTCCTAAAGAACTCTTCCAAAAGGACATTCTTGCTGGTCATTATCAAAGCATGCGTCACTTGTCGTTTTCATTTAAGTTTCGTTTTCTCTTTTTATATTCGTTCCTTCTTTTTCTCCGGGTAATCAAATAATTTCGTTACCGACCAAAAAAAAAAGAAAAATCAAATAATTTCGTTTCCCAACTTAGCAAAGTCCCTTTCAAGCCAAAATTTTCACGGCCCATTTAGAAGTTGACTACACATTAAGCAACCCGGATCAACCTCACTCAGAACAACAAGAGGGTCAGTTATAACCACCTTGGTAAATGGGTCGTTAATCTTCCACGAGATCACAGGTTCGATTCATGTCAAGATGTTTGAATGCGCCTCATTGCTTAGCTGAACAATGTTATGATATACCTCGTGTGGAAATATGTACATGCAGATATATACATATTCATTTTGAGCAATCACAAAACGTACTCACACATGAAAGAAGCAGAACATCCCTACTTGCGGAAGATCACAACCGAAACGAACAAAATAACAAGCCAGTCTCCCCAACAGTACATGACAAACTTCTTTCGTTGAGCCTCCCGTTCCATTTATATGAAATAATTAATGCTTTTTCAAATTAACTGTCTATACATACCATGCCACCCGTTTCACGGCATCCAAATCCACGCAAAACTTCGCGACGAGTGCAAGTTTGAAGTTGAAGTCTCCTGTGGTGAATCTGCCGAAGCCACACCGAAGCACAATTACAGCCACATGGCTCACCAATCTTCCACAAGATCACAGATTTGATTCACCTCAAGACGTTTGATACGCCACATTATTTAGCTGAACAAGGCCGCTACATACCTCACGTGAAAATATTTCCTGATTGTAAGCATTTTGATGGGACTGTGGTGACTGGCTTGCCAATCTCACTTCTCGATCACATGTAATGAAAAATAGTTTTGATTGGCATATCTATGACCCTTATGCTACCTTTCAAACGAGGGGCCTTACGCATTTGAAGCAGGACACTAATTCAATTTGCTTTTACATCCACAATACGTACGATGTTGAACCAAACTGTAAAACACCATCAATTGTACTTGCGGCAACACATCTTGAAGAAATTCAAGATGGATTAGTGTAAAATGGTTGCAACACCGCTCGTGATAAATGAGAAGCTACTATAGGAAGATGGTGCTAAAAAAGCTGCGCCTCCCTCTATAGAAGTCTAATTGACAGTTTACTATATCTCACTACCTACACGATCGGACATCATTAACGCGATAAGTATACTATCACAGCTCATGCAAAGTCCGAGTCAAATTCATTTTGGAGCTACCAAGCGAATTCTCAGATATTTACGAAGGACTACAAATTATGGCATTTGGTATCGGCTAAGTGCAAGTGCTGAGCTCATTGGCTACACTAACAATGACTGGACAGGATCAACTAACGACAAGAAGAGCACTACTGGTTATGCATTCACATTGGTTCTGGAATATTCTCATGGGCATCCAAAAAAACAAGATTCAATGGCACAGTCTACTGCAGAAACTGAATACGTCATAACTGCTATGATCACCAGTCAAGCACTATAGCTTTGAAGAATTCTAGAAGACATTGGAGAAGCACATATAGAGCTAACTTCGATATTTTGCAACAAGAAGTCCGCAATTGTTATATCAAAGAATCCAGTCTTTCACGAAAGAACCAAACATATCGACGTCAAATATCACTTCATACGAAAGGTGCAGAATAATGGAGAAATCAAGCTGAAGTATTGCAAGATTGAAAAAAAAAATTGCGGACATCTTCACTAAAGCAATACTGCCAGCCAAGTTCGAGACATTGTGGGATATGCTTGGAGTAACACAAAATTGGACCAAAGAGGAGTGTTAGATTACTGATCCAATTTCTACAATCAACTAGAGAATACTACAAAAAAAAAAAAAAAATCCAGACTTTGGTGGCAAAGGAAATCTTTAGGGCACACTAGATTTATGTAGATTAGACCACAACTTTATCTTTACAACTTACAGAGATATTTCTCCTTGAAAGTTGGTTCACAAGCTCAATAATAGAGCTAACTAAGGATAAGAAAATCTCTTACTTGAGCAGAGATTTTTGCATGAATAAGTTGGTGAGGTAGGCTAGTGATTTGAACGAGCCTTTTGGTATGGAGCATATCCATACGAGTAATACTATATCTTCTTCGGTTTGGTAAAACCCATGCTTTGAAGTATATATTTTGAACTGAAAAGAGCGATTTTGTTACATAAAGCAAGATCGAGTATTCACTACCTCTTAGTTATTTAAGAATGGTTTGAGAAGCATATTATAAAATGTCTGGTGACAGGTTACGCATGTGTAATTGCTTTACGACTAGTTTATGGAGAGGTTTATGTATGATTTGCAAAATGGTTGAGAAATGGCAGATGGCTATGTTACGAAATGTTGTTTGTTTGGTTTATGAAAGGATATGAGAAATGCTTTATGAAAAAAGTATTTTTATCTGATGAACTGAGTTGCAAAAGTTTTTGGTGATATATGAAATGATTTCTGAATTTGGCTTTGTAGATTGTGGAGGATGTTGTAGATTGGTATTGATGTTCAATATTGTTGTGAGCCTAGTAAGGGGCTCGTGAATATGTGCATACTAATCTAGAATATCCTTGTGGACCGAGCCACTAGCTAATAATAGACGGAGACCTTTGCAAGGAGGGAATCTTGGTCGTTTTGTCATCGGGCATTGTGTCGTGCCTATGGTTTGATATTAAACAAAACATTAGATGATGGATGAACCATTGACGTGTGGTTTCATATGAGATAAATCAATGGAATAGGCCATTGACGTATGACATAAGATTAATCAATGGAATTGACTAATGATGCGTTTATTGATGAGATTGATTAATGGATTGGAAAATTGATATTTGTTATGATATTTTTAATTTAACAAGCTTATATATATACAAGCAATATAACTCTTTTATATTTTGTATGAATTATATAGTGAAATTAAGATAAATGATTTTTTTATATTGCTCTGTAAAATGTATGGTAGGTACTTGATATGTTTAGAAGATATGTACTATTCACTGAACTTGTGGTTGCTCACTCCTCTCTTTCCCAATCTTTCGAGGTCTCTTAGTTAGTGGTCATTAGAGTGAGATTGATGTCGACAAGGACTTTTAGGAGTGACATTTGGGTGGTTAGAGGCTGCGTCCTTCCAACATCCCATTTTTCATAGTTTTGAGGTTTGTAGTAGAAGTGAAGTAACAGAGGACTCGTGGGATTGCCGACGTGACTGCTCGAAAACGAATAGGGACCGAAGTCGCTTGAATCTGCCTATATCTTGTACCATGTTCTGAATGGATAGGCGTCAAACAATATGAGGCCATGGTTCGTCTTCGTTGAGAGTGACGAACGCAAATTCCACATCCTTGGATTTAAAAACAATGATCTCGTGAAGAATGGTGTGGACGCGGCAGGCCATGATTCTTCCATTGGTGCTTATATCAGCCACCTGGATAAAGTTTTTCAGCAGAAGCTTTTTCAGGAACTCATTGGCTTGCTCAAGTGCCCTCTTCCCGACTGCTTGACGAATCCTTCCGCCATCCATAACCGAATCAACTGGGAGCACTGTATTGGATAATAGGGCCGGAAGATGCTCAAGTATAGAAAACATCATTTGAGATCATCTTAGAACATGTTAATGCTGACTGAGAAAATTCTCTTCATCGTTTTGATTTCGTCTTGGTTATCTACCAGTGCTTTACCAAGTCTGTCACATTCCTCCTTCCATTCGGTTAGATCAAGAGGTTTCGTGATGAATAGGCCACTAGCTGCATTGATTGCAAGCGGCAATCTCCCACACTTCTTCAAGATTTTCTCAGAAACTTGGGTGAAACCAGGCGGACATGAATCTTGCCTGGAAGTTTTTTGGCAAAACAACTTGAATGAGTCCTCCGAGAGAGGAGATCCATCTAGTAGACGTGACCTTCCAAGTTCTTAGCAAAGGCATTCGCTATGGCTTCATCTCACGTGGTGATGATCACCCGCCCGCTTGTTCCTACAAATAAGTTTTTGATCGAGTGGAGCAAATCCTCGCTCTACACGTCGTTTAAGACAAGCACATGCTGCCTCTCTTTCAGCAGCCTCTTGATCTACGACCTCAGGGCAGAGTAAGGTCGTCCATGTCGTCCATGTTCCCAGGCAACTCCAGCTTCAACCGCTTGCACAGCCTGTTGACAATCATCTTCAGGAGCTCCTTGATGTTGAACGACTCTGAAACGGTGGCCCACACGTGGCAAGTGAAGCGCTGCTTCACTCTCCCATCACAGTACATGCCGTTGGCCAGAGTAGTCTTGCCAATCCCAGCCATCCCATGTATGGTGGCCACCACGAATATATAATCCTTGAGTAGCCACTGCACCGGATGGTCCCGAGGCCCTTCCATGCCGACCAGCTGGGCGTCAGTCAGCAGGATGGTGTCATTCCAGAAGTTACCTCGAGTGTCATTATGGGTCTTGGAGCTACTCCCCTGCCTAAAGTCTAATGTGTACTTCTGAAGATTGTCGATAGCATCTGCAGCTTTCGACTTGAGATCTTCAGCGTTAGCATAAATCCTATGCTTATTCCGCAGGTTCTTGAAAGGAACCTGCATTTTCTTCAGGGAAGGGCAGCGACGCAGCAAACCTTCTCGCAGCATGAATTTCTCAATTGAATCTTCGGCGTCAAAAAGAATCTCTCTCACCTGCTTCAAGCATTCTCTATACGCTTCATCGGTGATGTCCATCGAGTCAGCTTTTCTGAGGAAGATTCTCATGTGTTTTGCCTCGTTGATGAGGGATTCCAGCTGGTTTCGAGCACTCGCCGAGATTTTCTTTTCTTCTTGAAGCAGGTCATAAGATTATTCAGGAAAAATGTGATCAAACTGTCCGCCATTGTCTCCACTCTATCTTTCCAGCACCAGCTTAGGAAATTTTTAACATAGCGCGGCAACCAAATATGCTGTGGCTGTTGTAATAAGAAATTCAATTATTGAAGAGAAGAATCCCTGTGTTTGAAACGTCCATCAGTCGAATGGAAAAAGGGAAAAAGAAAAAACCTTCGCAAGTTGGTCGATTTTCTGTTTTTCAGCCAAATAGATTATTAAGTCGACTACCTTCTTTTTCGTATTTATGCGTGCTTTTGCGCCAGCTATCTAAAAGTTATTTCGCCCTCTAAAAGTAACAACTAACAACTACCTAATAACATAAATATTATTATCTAACACTTTTACAAAATATTGTTGGAGAATTTCTCTAGGGTATTTGAAAAATGCTTGATTTTGATTTACTGTAGGTTTACATGGTGATCTGATCTTGTATATCCTCTGCAACAGGTTATCAAATAAGATATCAGCATCTGCAACTCCATAAGCACCCATGTACGCTTCACAGACAGAAGTTACCTTTTCATTTTAATTTCACAGGGTTTCTAAAGACGAACCAGTATCATTAAATGATACGGTGGCAGTGACAATGTTTTCGGCTACTACATATGATTATGCCACCATCGGTACATTATTGATCGATCATTTCAATTGCTTTCATCTGAAAGCCATTACTTCTGTTGAACTTGCTGCCTCTGCGGAGCCAGATCCTGGAAGCGCAGCATTCCAAGGAATGGGATTGGCAGCTAAAATTCACTGCCCGGGCCAATTACCAGAAGCAAAAATTGTCGATCTACTAGATTTCCTTCGCCAGGAATGCTTGAAAGATTTTTTTGAACAATGCTAGTTATAATAAAACTGATAAGAGATGTGACTGGATTCTTCTTGAACCAGTCAACTTGCTTAGATGTCCTCTTGTATTCTATACGCGGTATTCTAATTTCGTACACCCAGTATTAGATCGCCTCACATTACTTTCTCCTCCGGCAATTCTTTTAAGTAACATACTGTCACGAGCAAAGTGTGAGGCTGGGCATGAAGAAATGCCCTAACCGGCCATGCCCAAGCCCACTCAGTACCTACAAGATTCATCACTTTCACTATTCAACCAAAGCAATATCATAACACTATCCCATTCAAATTTGCTATCTGCACAATGATACACAAAAGGTGTTCACATCTCAAGCATCGACCTTACATTCAAAATAATTCCAAAACCGTGTTTATATATAAGACACAGCAAAGCATTCCGAACTTGCTGAAGATTGTGCCTCCCAAATCAAGGAGACAATGAATTTCTTCCATAGAGCTGCCGATTCATTCATTTTGACTTTGAATGAGTATATGCTTCCATAAGATCAACTATCCTAACACATTTTGAGCCAGACCTGTGGATGTCCAAACTTCATGCCTTGTAGAAATGCCCATCTAGCGGTGCCGTTGCTGGTGCCATTCTACACTAAAACAAAAATCATAATCCTCAACTTCCAAATCAATTATAAGAGATTAAGATGATGTGCCGTCCAAGTATGAAGTTGAAGGCTCTTGGATTCAATCTATCAAGACTGCCAACACTAAAGCACAAATCAAGTACACTATAGAAGAAAGAAAGTGAAAAGTAATTTAAGTGTGATAGTTAGAGTAGTTTAAGACAGATACAGGTATCCAACATTAACCTGACTAGTTCTATCATGACAGGTCTAGGAAGCTAGAGATACCAAGGAAGCAAGAACAAAGCTCAAGAAGTAGCGAAAGTCATCCCAAAGAAAACTTATTTCTTTTTCAAAAAATGAAACAGGTGGAAAACAAAGCTACAGTCAAAATCACAAAAGGCCCAAAAATAGTTAAAAACAATAAAAGGGTAGAATACAAACTCGAAAACATTGGACAGTACAATGAATAAGAGATTATTGAACTGTTGATAAAGTATCAAGTAACCACAACAATCTACAGAATAATGGCAAGTCCTATAAAAATGAGGTCCGTATTGAAAGAAGCTATGACAACACACCATTCTACCACAGAAAGATACACGGGCAGTGTCATCTTCGTAGACAATTACCTCGTCAATTGTCCCTTTGAAGTCAATCATCCCCAATAAGACAACCCATGCTGCAAGAAGAAGTCTTGGATTTCGGATGAAACTAATCCGCGAGGTGGGACTATTCTCCTCAAAGATGGCCTCATAGACACCATCCAACTTAAAAATGGGAAATCGTCACCTACATTATTGCAGTTCCATAGAATTATCTCCCTCGATGTATTGCAATTCTTCACCACCTTTTTTACCCCTTCAGATGCACACAGTCCATTAAGTTGAGATTCTTGAGATGGCAACATCTACTTATAAATGCCGCTAGTTGCTCTTCGTTGAGTTTCAAGCCTTCTGCTTGCAAGACCTCTAAGCGTGGGAGTTCAAAGTCAATGCATAGATTCCTTCTTTTTTTTTTTCAAACCACGGATCTTCAAATGCTTGATTTTTGGGCAGCTCTTCAGCACACCCGAAATGCCATCCCCAGTTATCATCAAACACTTGCTTACATCAAGATAGTGCAAGCTGGGGCACATACGCCCGATCTTCTGGAGGCGTTTGTTGGTCAATTTACGATTAGAAGGTATGCTAAGAGACCTCACTTGAGAATTCACCACGATATCAGTTTTAATAGCATCATCCTCCCTTAGGTTTGTCTTCCCCATTTTGATTGCCTTCAGGAACGGACACTGTGTCATGAGGCTATACAATGTTGCCATCGTGAGATTGGAGCAGCGACTGATGTTAATGTGGGTCAGACTGTGAAGATATTCACATATCACGCTCATGTCGTCATCTGTGAGGAAACGTACTGCCTCCAAATCTAAGACCTCAATATCCTGGTGACATAGCATGATCATCCGAATCCCGTCGAAGGAAAACCCTAGAGCGCGCGAAAGTATCAGTCTCTTGAGCGGAATGTTTGCCTCCGCAACAGCCATCAGCAACCCATCCCAGATAGACGAGCCCGCGAAATCCAGACTAATAAAACCCCAGGCGTGACCAAAGGAGTCCACCAACTTCTCACATAAAATCGCCTCCTCTCTCATATAAGTCAGGGCCAAGCAGACCAAGTGAGGCCTGTTCGCTATCAACGAAGCAATACCTCTCCCAGTAATGGAGCGGAATGTTTGCCTCCGCAACAGCCATCAGCAACCCATCCCAGATAGACGAGCCCGCGAAATCCAGACTAATAAAACCCCAGGCGTGACCAAAGGAGTCCACCAACTTCTCACATAAAATCGCCTCCTCTCTCATATAATTCAGGGCCAAGCAGACCAAGTGAGGCCTGTTCGCTATCAACGAAGCAATACCTCTCCCAGTAATGGAGCGGAATGTTTGCCTCCGCAACAGCCATCAGCAACCCATCCCACATAGACGAGCCCGCGAAATCCAGACTAATAAAACCCCAGGCGTGACCAAAGGAGTCCACCAACTTCTCACATAAAATCACCTCCTCTCTCATATAATTCAGGGCCAAGCAGACCAAGTGAGGCCTGTTCGCTATCAACGAAGCAATACCTCTCCCAGTAATGGAGTCACCAAGCTATGTTTAGCATCCAAAAATTCTAGATCTGTAAGCTTTCCAGTCGAACTTGGGATTACTTCGATTGACGAATTCCTTAAGCTCAAGTACCGCACATTGGTTAGCTCGAACAGCACATCTGGAATGATATGGAAACGTGCACCTGTCAGATCCAACACCTTGGAATGCTTTAAATCAAACAATGAAGTATCCGAAGTCTCCAATGGCAAAGCTTTGGAAGTAGTTGGCTTATCCTCATCGGAGGAGACATCGACGAATATCGAAGAAAGTGGGAAGGTTTTTTCTTCATTCAAGGCGCTGATTGTTCCCCGGACAGATTGGAATCTTACCCCTTCAGGCCATTTGGTGCTGTCCTGACTAGTATTGACTACTGATTCACAAAGATCGAACAAGGAAACAATAATCTCTCGCACACGCTTGTCCACTTGGAATGTGGAGAGAACTCCACTTCTTTTTTCCACCGGAAGGATGCACTTTTTCGAAAGAAGAGACTCGAAAAAGGGCTCTGCTTTTTTCTGGATCGGTTGGGAATTCTTCCGCAGCCCATAAACGAGAAACTGTCTTACAACTGAGCGGCCTATTCTCAGGTAAAATGCTCAAGTACAAAAACCAGAACAGTTCCTCAGTAAGAAGGATATTCAACACTTGTTGGATAACGTGAAATTCATCACAGAGGTTATCCGAGGGGATCCTCACCTCCCATTCATCCTTTATTGTATAAGATGAGCAGTACCGCCTCTGTTTTTCCCGGTTGCGCAAGACACAAACGATTGCCGTAGGCAGTCTCTCACGCTTGCTAACAAAATGTTCGCAAAGTCGCTTCCACGAGGAGGAATATGCTCTTTGATTTGCCCGTACGATGAATCCATATCACGCTTGTCTATGAAGATCACTCGGCATGTCTCGACTATACACGAGATTTCTTTGAACTTTTCCCGGGTTCTCGATGGTCTATATTATCGACCACAACGAGGCATCTTGCCTTTTCTTTGTAAGGAGAAGTCATGGTCCTTCAACATCCAAGTATTCATGTCAAAGTTTTCGGGTAAGGCAGCCCTCTCAAAATAAGTTGCAGAAATATTTCTTCGCGGATCAACACAGGATCATTTTCCCGTGGAATGCTAATCCGGGCGATGGTATCAAAATGCTCCCGGACATCCGCACACACCTCCCCGACCAAAGCCGTCGTCCCCGGCCCTCCCCTTACCAACATATACTTCCTTCCGAGTTGTCCAAAAGCCGTCTCTTCAGCTCCCAAAAATGATAGCGATATCCGACCCAATCACCTTCTCGAATCAAACCTGAATCCCCAAGGACTTTTGGTAACAGAACTTCCTTCCCCGTTTCGTGATGCTTTTTGGTGACAAAGATGCTTTATCGTCACTATTGGAAGAGGATCCTTCTTTTGATGCTTTATGATCAATATTGGTAGCAGTTCCTTCTTCTTCTCTCTCTACGACCTCGACATCCCAGAGGATGGTAGTGCGGTGGGGAAGGTCATGGGTGATAGAGTTGGGATACATGGGGTGGTCGCGGTTGGCGCAGGGAAGGTGCCATAGTGGGTTCGGAGCTTGACGTGTGTTCCCTCCATCACGGCTCCAACTTGAGGGAGGAGTCCGGGAGGAGGGAAGGGAGTGAAAGGAGGACCTTGCAGCCAGTCATGCCGAAGAGGGAGGGCTGGTCGGAGGCAGCGAGGTACTTGCCGTTGCAGCTCTTGAGGCGGAGGAAGGAATTGGAGTTGTCGATGAACTCGACAGACCACCCGGTGCTGTCTTGTCGTCCGCCTCCTCCGCCAGTGCTTTCTCCTAGTCGCGTCTCCCCATCGTGAAGGATGACGACCTCATCAACCACCGCAACGAGGTGCGCCGTCGCAGCTCCGGAGGCGCACGGCCTTGGCATTACGGAAGAAGTCCATGCCCGATTGGCAATGAAGAACTGTAGTTTGCGGAAAGAAAGGGGTTAGTTTATTTGTATTTGTATTCGGACATGAGGGAGGGAGCTGAGGACCTTGAATATCTTCCTCTTCTTCCTCGTCTTCCTCTCCTTCTTCTTCCTCTTCCTCGGGCGTGAAATCTTCCTTGATACCGAACGTATTTCGGATCTCCTCGGGTGTCTTCCCCTTAATCTTGTCACCACGGTCGGCGGTGAGATCCAAAGCAAGCCCTTGATGTCCGGATAACGGGCCGCCTATGACATATCAAGCGAAACACCACAGAGCACACGGATAAGTATTGCAGTCCTTAACGAGACGAGACTTTGAATCAACTTGGCAAGTTCATGAATTAAACTATGATGGTGCTGCGAAAATAGGCAAACCTCCGCATTCACAAAGCAAGAACCCCAAGTCATAAAGTCATTATCGCTTAAGAATGCAACGAGATGAGTTCCAAAAATTGGTACAAAAGCCACATGAAACAGAAATCATCCACCACACTAATCAGCAAAATCAACATCAAACTCTCACACTAGCCGAGAAACGCCTAGACAAGGCGAAAAACAATATCACCGCACAAAATCTCCCACGAAACCCAAACTCTACGCGAGATTCCACAACCGAAGAGTGGGTAAGGGAAAGACCACTGACCGAGGATGAGATCGAAGAGAGTGGCCTGGTCGACCTTGACGAACTCAAGCATCCCAGGCCTTGAGGTCGTCGCCGGCGACGGAGGAGTCGCGATCGGTGTTAACGACGTGCTTCTTGCAGTACTTGATGACCTCGGAGAGGACCTAGCCAGTGGCGTTGAAGAGGATCTTGAGATGAATAACAAAAAATCGTACTGAAATCTTCAAAAGCCAAATGAAACAGAGAAAAACAATATTACCGCACTATATCTCCCACCAAACCCATACTCTAGCCGAGATTCCTCGACCGAAGAGTGGGTAAGGGAAGGACACCGGAGAGGATCCCGGTCCTAGAGGTCGTCGCCGCGACGGAGGAGTCTCGATCGGTGTCAACGACGTGCATCTTGCAGTAGTCGATGACCTTGGAGAGGATCTTGCCGGTGACGTTGGGGAGGGGGATGCCGTCGGGAATGCCGTCGGGGACGTCCATGTCGATCATGTTAGCAATGGTACGGGACTGCAGAGCCACCGCCATCTCCACCTCGAAGGACTCTCTGTCCGAGCCCCGGAGGATGATGATATGGTCGCCGACGACATGGTTTCTCTGCACAGATTTTCTCGAGAGAAGAGGAAGAAAGACGGTCGGGGACGGGTCCTTTTATGGTTTTGGGGATTCGAAAATTTGCGGGTGCAAAAGTTTTCTATTGCATTGACCAATGGACTGACCAACATGCCAGTTGTTGGCCCACCCAATTTTTGGCCCATAGTTGCCCAGCTTTAGCCCGTGCGTGGCCAATTGGCTTTCCTGGACCAATTCTTGGTCGTGCTCGGCTTTGCTTGGCCTACCAGTCCTTAGACTTGCTTTTGGGTATAGCTTTCGGCCTAGCTTGAATTTGCTCGGCCACTTATGGCCATGTTCGGCTAGTTTTGGCCCAAGGTTAGCCTTGCTTGCCCAGTTTTCGGCCTTAGTTCTGGGTCCATTTGCAAAGTCAGTTCTTAACCTTGTTCGGCCAGTTTGTGGCCCATGCTTGGCCGATGCTTCGCCAGTTCCACCAAAGATCGCCAGTTCCGACAAGCACACTTGTCCATACATTGAAATCCAACCAACTTAATGATCGCGCTTACCTCAAATCCGACTAAAATGCAGTGCTCTGCGAGTGCAAAATTTCTGCATTGAACTATGCAATGAACCAATTAGCATGGCCCAGCTCCGCTAGTTTTTTGCCCATGCTTAGCCAATGTTAGCTGATATCACGAAAGACAGTCAAATATATTGCATTGACGGAGAAGAGCTTACGATCAATTCAAGCTCATGATGTACTTACAAGTTCAATCGCTTGCACAATCAGTTCAGTGACATACTCTAGTCACAACCACAAAAGGCTAACACGATGTACCCACACAAACACCACCGGCTTCGATGGTGGCAGGCAACCAACCATTCACACCCAAACAGGCACCACCACTAGACAATGTGATCACAGATGAAAAACATCCTAAGCTCCAAACCGCCACCTACAGATTCCTTGCCGACCTAGGTTAACCCATGCTCGTCAATTGAGGTAACACCAGCACCGGGAAAACGGAGGCAGTGTACCATAAAGCCATTAAAATAATCAGGCCCCCAAGTAAAAGCAAAAGCCCATGTTCGATGTGCCGGGAGTGATCATACATAATGGGATCACCAACCCATCTAGAGAAGCCACAGTTACAGCACTAAGGCACAAAAATGCACATTGTTTACTTGCAGTCGGATGGAGATCGAAAATAGGTTCAGGCCCTAAATCTCCAAAAATGGGCATGTGGTCGTCAGGAGGCGCTTTTAACCGCCGGGATGAAGGGATCATTCGGAGCAACATAGTCCAATCTGGCATCGTTTCAGGCAAGTACCACTCTAATGCTCTTTTGGGAAAATAATTCGGGGATTTTTTTTTCTAAGATTTGTTAAAAGTAAAAATCATAGGATATTCTTTATTCTTTAAAAAAAAAAAAGGAAAAGACAAGACAATGCTCGGTGAAATGACCAAGACAAATGGTACTGACCATGAAGAGATAATTAGAGAAGGGGGCCAATTTCAGCAAGTTATTAGCCAACCCTTGCGTCCATAACTGGATGCCACTTATCAGACCACCAAGCTATTGATCTCCCATCACCAGCAATATACTCAACGAATTTACTAATTCAATCGAACACTTCAAAACATCACATTCAAATTTTGCTCTTTGCACAATGACGCACAAAAGATTGCACGCATATGAAGCATCAAGCTTGAAGAGTACCATCAAGGGTACTCACTACCACAAATCTCACACATATGTCCTCCTGCACCTGCTCCTGGACATATTCGAACAATGACAAGACACACAAAAGAAATAAAAAACACAGCATTCCAAACTTGCTAAAGACCACGTCCAGCAATGCACACAGACAACGAATTTCTTCCGTAGAGTTGCTGATTCCATCCGATTTGAATCATTATATGCTCCATTAGATCACCTCTCTGGACACATATTGAGCTGGACTTGTGGATGTGCAATATTCATGCCCATCTAGGGTTGCCGTTACTGGTGCCATGGAACGCTGCAACAAAAATCACAATCCTCAACTTCCAAATCCATTATGAGAGTTTATGTTAAGACACCTTCTAAGTTTGACGTCAAAGCTCTTGGATTCAATTTATCAAAACCACCAACGCCAAAGCATAAATGGTGGCATCTTACAGAAACCTTCTCTGTTGCGAGCAACCTTTCTTATACTAAGTACATGTACAGAAATAGAGTTGGACATGAGAAAATATGGGCACAAAATGCATCCTCTTCAATTTCGAGCTCCTGCAGATCTTTTTTCAACTGTTAAGCATGCATAAGACAGAAAAAGTTTGACATCCTACTAAAAGGTTTTATCCTTTGGTATAGACAGTACAATGCATGATCAGCACAGATATATACCATCCGCATGAGGTGCTAATTACTGCAGTGTCATCCAAAATTTCCAAACGCAAGTACATATCCACAATCTTAGTAACAGCAGCAGAAATTATTAACATATGCATATATGATTGATTTTGCCTACGTTATATGATATTCAGTGACAGAAGATGACAACCAATAAACAAATCCACTAGCTTTATCCTCCAATCATCAATATAGTCGGACTTAAAAACGAAAGTGTGATTTAATCCTCCGTAGGCCTTGACTGGCAATCAAATGAACCAACATCTTATCTATTTTCTAGGTTATTGGCATAAGGGAGGCAAGGCCAATGTGAGGCGAGGGAGGGATACCTGAGCAGAAGAAAGCACATCTGGTGAAAACCGGACGTAGCGCTGACTCCCATAAAGGGCAGAACTGACATCAAAACCACTGCCAACTTTCCCTTGAGCTATGCAGTGAGCACTTTGGGCAATCATATGCACAACATCAAGGTCCAACGAATCCGTCGACAAGTGAGAAAGGTTAACAACACCAGAGTGATGAAGTAAAGCAGCAACGACGGCAGAAGTCATGGCTGCAGAAGAACCAAGTCCAGTTTTTGCAACTTCTGGTTTACATTCTCCATTTCAGTTCTCTGCATTGAAGGTAATTGATGCAAAAGGAGGAAGAGCAGCTAATGACTCTGGTGCCAAAGGTAATCCTCGAGCTTCAATCTAACATAAGAATAGATTCCAATCACGTTATTGAGTCATAAAAGAGAACCGAACCCAAATATAGAACTTTAGAACAAAATACTTTTAACATATCTACATATATGTTCCCAAATTCTCATTTCTTGGATGCAAATGCTGTTGGGCCTCAAAGAAATCCATCAAATGCTTAAAGAAAAATTCATCTGGAACTTTACAAGAACAAAAAATCTGCCAGCATCCAAAAGCATTGCTGGGACATCAAATGAAAGGAAAATGAAGTTAAAGCAACCATAGATGTATTTTATTACCTGATTCCGGTATGAGTAGAAGTCATTGCAGCCTATTATTGTAATATCAAGCCCTGCAAAACTAACAATAGACATTATTAAAATGTCAAACTTCCATCTGCAAAAGGCATGCGGGCATATGCGGATCAAACAGTACCTTGCAAGAGTAGTTTGCGAAGCTCGTCTTTTTTGTTCTTGTCAAATTTTGCATGTGCAGCTGCGACAGCATACTGCACAGCATGTTCCACGAAGGGGTTCCCAGAGTCGCTGAGATTTCAACCAGCTGGGTTATACACTGTTTAATAATATCCCTATACACAGTTCGCTCATCCTAAAAGTTATTAAAAAAACAGAATCTCTAGTTTTTTCCCCAAATAATATAAAAGGTGATAAAAATCCACCTCGAAGAGACTGTCTGGAGAGTCAGATTCTTCAATGACAACTTGTAATTGCTTTGTCTAGACAACTGAGGAGATGTTAACTTGACATCTGTCCATACCTGGAAGAAGATGCAATTGTTCAACTTCATGCAAGAAAAGTTTTACAGGGAATGAATGATCTAATCTAATGGACTCTGCTGGATTCTACAAAATCCCTGAAACATTCTTAGATCAAATCTAAAGACCCTTTTCATTACAATTATTGCTGGAGGGTCTTGTGGCAGATTGTAGTGAGAAAGACTCTCCATAACATCAGCTGATCAGGACATCTTGCCAATATGGCCTAGGTGCATCTCACTCCAGCATTTCAGAATCAACAAAGCAGTTCCGTTCAAAACTTGAGTCTCCAGTAGATGATTCCCACCACTAGTTTATCAGAAATGGACAAACCTTAATTTTAAGGAATTGCCAACAAAAATTTAAAGTGCCTCAGAAGATTAAGGAAATATTTGTCGATGGAAATAGAATAACTTGCAACAGGTTCACAATAGAAAGCTCAAATGACTAATTCTATTTATTAAAAAAAAAAAATATATATATATATATATACTTCCTTGGTCACCTATAATGGCTCCGATCTGTTAATCTTTTAGAAAAACATTTTGAGCCAAACAAAACTTTTCTTAATAAAGAATTTAATTATGAAAACAACAAACAAATCAGAGAATAGTTCTTCAAAACATTTGCTGATAAAGCAAAAGACATCAAACAAAAATATTACGACTACATATATGAATATGAAGTCCATATATTTTTCTTTGATTGGCTAGAAGAACAATTCCTCGAACCAAAAGAAATATTTGTTTTAGATCATCATTATAAGTGGAAACTTGATAATGGTGAAACCATAGAATCCAATCATCCACCCCTTAGGAGAATAAAAATACAGCATGGAGATAGCGAGGTTACAGCCACTCCTTTTAGACTTCCGATAAAGGAGACTCTCTCTACACCCACAAAGTTATTGAACAAAACAATTTTACTAATCAACATTTAGTAACCATAGGAAAACAGTTGAATAGGATAGAATCCACCTTCCGTAATCCTACTCAGCTTATTACACCACAAGTTGACACTCTCAAAAACCCATTTTTAAAGCCTTTGAATTTCCAAAAAATTTTAGCCCGAGTTTGCCAAAGCCATAGAACAAAAGAAAAACTCTTAGGAAAATCAAAATTGGAACCCGATCCTATACTAGACACTCCTAAATTCCATAATCTTATCATTAGAGACACTCCAGACCAACCCACCATTAATACCCTGACTAAACCCTCTGATAATCCTGATAATGAGTCAGTCAATGAGATTAACAGACTCAATTGGAGACAACCTCAAAAGCTTTATTATAGTAGAGCCACCCCACCAGACATTGCCCAAGAAGAATCATAGCAAAAAATACAGAATAAATATTCCCCTGACGCCATCTATGAATGGAACATTGATGGTATTGCAGAAACCAATGTTATGAACATTCTTAACAACATGGTGATGCTTGCTAATGCCTACAAAACACAGCAAGATGTTTCTGACCATGCTGTTGCTAATCTTTTAGTAGCTGGATTCACCGGACAGCTAAAAGGTTGGTGGGATAACTATCTCACAGATGAACAAAAGACACAAATTTTAACTGCTTATAAGGTAGATGATTTTGGCCAACGCATGGATGATGATCAAGGTCATCTCATCCAAGATGCGGTCAATACCCTTATCTATTCCATTTCACAACACTTTGTAGGAGATCCTTCACATATTAGGGATAGAAACCAAGATCTCCTTTCCAATATGCGTTGCAAATCCTTAGGAAGATTTAGAGAATACAAAGAGCTTTTCTTTCAAAGAGTTTTTATTAGACCCGACTGCAATCAACCCGTTTGGAAAGAAAAATTCTTAGCCGGTTTACCTCATATTATAGGTGACCAAGTTAGAGACAAAATTAGGGAAGATTACAGGTCAAATTCCTTATGATCTCTTTTCTTATGGAGAAATAGTCTCTTATATTTATAGACAAGGAACACAAATGTGTAATACAATCAAATTACAAAGACAACTCAAGGAAGAACAATCCCTCACCAATAGGAGTCTAGGAGATTTTTGTGCTCAATACGACCCCTCTTATAATGAAAAAACAAAACCAAAATGTAAGGGAACTTGTCCTCCTGAGAAAGAAACAAAGAAACATCACAACAAACCTCCATTTCGTAGGGATAAACAAAGACACCAGAATAACCAAAATAGACCTCATTCGATAGAAAAATTTTAAAGACATTAAATGCTATTCTTGTGGTAGAAAAGGTCATATTTCAAAATATTGTAGGATTAATAAAAATTAAATGAACTTTCTCTAGATGACGATACTCTTAATCGCTTAAACAATATCTTCATAGAAAATGATGATACTTCTTCTAATGAATTTCTTGAGGAAGAAGGTCTTCAAATCAATGAGATAGAATCATCTTCGATTCTGAATATGAAGACGCTTCCCAGAAAAACCCATTCCGGAAGTAAACGTCTTAACAAAAGAAGAAGAATTCTTTCTCAAAGACCGCCGACAAAATACTTGACCCCGAAGCCAAAAAGAATACTTAGATAGACTTCACTCTTCTATGAATATTACTTCCAAGCCTAATACTTCATACAACCTTAAAGACATTCTAAATAGAAACAAAAACCACAGTCCAGACCTATAAATATTAATGACCTCCAAAACGAAATAAAACAACAAAAGTTAGAAATACAAGCCTTAAAAGAAACTCAATCAAAATGAAACAAGAAATTTCTGATATAAATATTACACTCGTTTCATTCAAGATCGTTCACTTTTACACTTTGTTCAAGATCAGTAAGCACTTTCACTGTAGCACCCTCTATAAATACACCCACTCGACATAGAAGAAGGGGCCCCGAAATTTTCTGAATTTCTCTCTTCTCCTTCTCTCTCTCTCACTTGTAATCCTTCATCCCTTCCATCTTCATCCTCATCTCTTCCATCTCCAAGCTCTTTTACCTTGTATCCCCTGGTTTCAAAGTAAGTTAGTTTTCATATACACACTTTCATACAGGGTTACCAACTCACATGATAGTTGGTTAACCATTTCTTGTAATACAAACATCAATACTCCTGGAGTGCGGATTACCGCCTAGTGGATGACTTGATGCTTTAAGTTTCTGCATCTAAGTTTCTACATCTTTCAATACATGTAATTTCAGCTTTTTAGCTTTATATAATACAAGTTCATACCACCTTCATGGTTGGTTTTTGTTTATGCATACTTTTACTTTATATTTTATATATTGCCTTTGCTCTTTACATTATTTTTAATTCTCGCGATTTTATTTAAGTCATTTACTTTCTTGCTCTTTTACTTCTTTTACTTTGTAATACATCCTTCCCTACTTCCATATAGATCTGTTAATCTCTTATACTTCCTTGTTCTCTCATATAGTACTCCGATCCTAACCCCTTGATGGTTGGTTTTTGTTTATGTATACTTTTACTTTATATTTTATATATTGCCTTTGCTCTTTACATTATTTTTAATTCTCGCGATTTTATTTAAGTCATTTACTTTCTTGTTCTTTTACTTCCTTTACTTTGTAATACATCCTTCCCTGCTTCCATATAGATCTGTTAATCTCTTATACTTCCTTGTTCTCTCATATAGTACTCCGATCCTAACCCCAAAAAAAGAAATTATCCTCCTTGTCGTACTGTCGTCTGGATTTTGTGCATTATTTTGATTTTGTTTGTTGACGCTCTTTCAGGCCCTTAAACTTGTCTGTTGAATTTGGTTTCATGCGTTAATCTAATGGAGCTTGTTTTGGGGTTCTAGGAGTTGGAGCTTGCTGGAAATTGCTGTGAGGGACAACTAGAAAAACAATCCCCACATTTGGCCTCTCCAAAACAAGATACCCGCCGGTCATCAAGACCTTCCCAGGAGCTGACGCAACACTGATTACCACATATCAAAATATCAGAATCAAGCATCAATCCCTCCTTGAAAATGAAGCTTCTAGTGTGATTCATGAACGATTACCGTCCACATAGTCGAACCCAACATTAGATCATCCGTTGACCCGCAAAACAAGAAAACATCATATGAAGCAGACAAAAGAAAGGATACAACTTTCCATTGAATGGCAAACAAGAAACAATTTCGGACAAAAACCCACTATCCAAGAGTCGATCTTTCTTCGAGTTCTTAGCTTTTCATCAGCAAATCAAAGCGGAACCAGCATAAGCAACCGAGGTCCGCAGATGGGTATAATTCAGCAAACCCAATAACAGCGAGGATCAAATCAAATCAAATCAAATGGGGACTCAAGAGCTCGTACACTGCCATTGTCTCCCTCCTCCGCCTCTCCTCCTCTCCCTCTCTCGCTCTGCCGCTCTGAGGAACTTTTTGAAGCGGAGTTTCCCAAGCGAATGCCACTCCCCCCTGCAGCTAACTGCAATCAAAGCACGAAACTTTACCACTTTACGGCCGGGCCCAGGACCCCCAACCCACAGAGTGATATATAGATGGAGAGAGAGAGAGAGAGAGAGAGAGAGAGACCACCTGCGAGATGAGGTCCGTTTACACTCGATGTTGTCAGCGAAGGCGACGGTTGATGGGTATGATTCTTTGACCAGAATTTCGGTGCTGAATGCTCGTACACACCGGGCTACCTACCATCTCTGTTCTTGTTCTGCATGTGAATTAATATGCCTCCTTTTGGCCTCATCTTTCTCCTATTTCTTTAAATTCTATGTAGAAATTACCAAGCGGATTTCTTTACTTGGCTTGACCATGGATCCATTATTTCTTTAATGTCATCGAAAAAATCAATTTTAGTTTGAACATTGCGCTTTTCTATTTTGGACAATTGTTTAATATAGATTTATCTAGCTGTAAAAAAAAAAACGAGCAGTTTCTAAAGAGGGTTTGATGCGAGTCGTCAAATTACAATAGTTTATAGTTATTTAAAATGCAAATTATTGAATTAAAATTCGGCCACAACTATATTAAGGGTCCGTTTGATTCACGAAAAATAAGTAATTTGAAAAAAAAAATTCAAAAATAATTATTTACATCACTTAAAATAATTAATTAATAAAATATATTTATCCCTTGGTGCCATATAAATGCCAAAGATTTCTGGTCCGGCAGCACTAATAAAAATGCAGGAGCCCTCCTGCCAAAGTTGACCGAGGGATCTCTCGTAGCGGTTGTTTTTTTGACTTGGAGCTCCGTGCACCTTTTTTGAATGTTTTTCTTTCTCATTCTTTAATACTTGGGAGAAATCGCCCTGTCCATAGCCAATTTGGGGTAGGCAAGAGCTCAATGTGGTCATCACTATGTGCTCGCACAAATCAGTTAGACTCACGCATATTCTATCCAATTCGATGACATGAATAATGTGCACATCAATGTAATCTCTAATGTACTTAGATTCCTGTATCATGTGGAGTTATGACATAATTTCATCTCTCTCGAAATTAGGTACGATATTCTGCTTCCGTATGACGAAGATTCGAGCAACTATAGCATAAAACTTCTAAGATATATAACAGTTGAATCAATGTGTCTGTTAGAGTAGCATGAAGGTTGGTATCTAAATTACATCTCCTTTTTGGACATAGGACCGAACAACCGCACCCATCATGGGTCCTGACTTGACCATGTTTCCTAGTTGGAATCAAGGATGGATATTAGAATTTGCAAAAACTCCAACAAAGATTAACCAGAGATGAACTCTTGATCCTTATCATCTTGGGATTCCTAGTTCTCCAGTTATTCTTATAATTGCATCATAGCGACCTAAAAGCATGATCATACACACCAATTCTTTATTTAAAAAAAAAAAAAAAAAAACAAGTACGTGTATGCCTACTTCACAATTATGATACGTGTACTAGAAATCCTAAAACTTATCGTAAATATGCAATCAAATCCTACAATTTTTACATGGTGCAGCTAAGTCTCTAAACTTGTCAAATTTACGCGATCAAGCCGCTTTATTAGTGGCGGCCGATTTGGCTAACACGTAATGCCAATATAGTTTTCTTTTTTATGCAATTTTTCAAAATATCATCTTTGCAATTTTCGTTCTTTCGGGCCCCCTGTTTGCACAGTTGTGGGCCCACTGGGCCTATCCACAGCATTTTATAGCGAGAGAGAGCCCGAGCGGCCCAAAACCAAGCCCAGTTCCAGAGTCAACAAATTTCGCTCGACTCTCTCCTCTTCTTCCTTCCTCCTCTCCCGCGGTGCTCGAGCAGGCAGATCGACGGAAGCTTTCGTCGAACGACATAGAAGCGCGATTCGAAGCAGGTGCTCTCTCTCCGTCCTTCGCTCCGGACCCTCTCGCTCGCTCTCACTTCAATCCAATCCGATCGTCGTGTTCTGCGCGGTGGGTAGCCGGTGATTCGGGACATTTCGGGCTCGCTTTCGAGTATTTTGGATCACTCCGTCCTAGGTTCTCGATTCGGGCGGGACGGAGTTCATCGTAGGTTTGATTTGGTTGGTTTTTGGCTTAACGCGAGGAGCCGCTTTAGGAAGACGAGAAGCGCGAAGCTGCGAGCTTGCGGCTCGTGGGTATGCAGGAAAGTGTCGAGCTTGCGGAGGAAATCTACGGGCGTTGCGAGGTTCCCCTCTTCCGTGCGGCCCGCTCGGACCATCGGTGGCAGTGGCAGTGACGGTGACGGTATTCTACTTTACCTCCATCCGCTGATCGAAATGGAGGGGAAGAAGAGGGGATTTCCAGTGATTGATTGGGATTATCTTGGAGATATCTAGCGACTCAATTGGCATTGTGCAAAATGATGAGCTTTTCGCGGGGACGAGCCCGATTGGTTCCGGCGGCATCCCTGAGTCTTTTGTAAATCTCGGAGCTTTGATGTGAGGGAAAGGGATGCAAGTGCGTCGAGCTCGCTATTCACGTTTACTCGTGTTCCACTCAGCTGTGTACAAGTTCGTATTGAGTTCGAGCTGATTGAGAGTTGAGCCTCTTGAGCTACTTTAGCCTTCTTGTAATCGTGGATATAGCTCGCGAGTTGTGTTCTACTCAGTAGAAGATTTTTTTTTTTTGGGTGAAAGAGAGAGAGAATCATTCGCATGCTATCGAGATAACTTAGCCTGAATCTGTCCTTGATTTTTGCGTTCCTCTACCGTCAGATCACATCTTACGTTTTGGTCTGGAGCAGTAATATAGCATTATTTCATCAATTTTTATAATCTCGTCATTCTACATCAATCGCTTTAACAGAGACTTGTGATTTGATTTGAATATCCAGTTTGTAGTGGCCAAATAGATAGTTAAATCTCGAAATTAGTTGTGTTATGCGATGTTCTAGGAATGATTATGCTAAAAAAGTAGCTGGAGCTAATCTGGTTCTTTTGTCAGCTTTGATGACAGGTTTGCAACAAATATCGTCTCTCTGAATAGTGGAAGAGATGCAGACGCTGGGCAATTTCAAGTTGCCTCCATTCTTCAATTACCCCCCTTATTTCACGTAATGACTTAAACTCCTTGCATCTCCTCTACTGATGGGAAGGTTAATGTTGTATCACTTATTCTGTTAGTTGTTAGGACGCACTTCTCGTAATTTAATTAGCATCAATAACCTAATATACAAGAGTCAATAGTTTTCTGAAACTATATGCAATGGTCATTCTTGAGCCCTTCTATTTATCTATACATCATCTACCAAAGAGCACATTGTTTCGGCTTAGCTTATCAGTGCTGAAGTGCAGCCTGTGTTACAACCAAAACCCTGGAAAGGGTTGCTTTTGGTCCGTGGCACTGTTTTAGGTCCCTGCTTCTATCAATACTCTGTTTTTCTGTTTCCAATGGAGTCGTAGGCAAGACAGGGCTTTCCCCTTGTCGATTCTTTGAGGAAAAAAGTTATTGGTCTGGAAGATAACTTAGCCCCTTAAGAATTTTATGGTATGGCCGATGGGTATTTTTTTTAATGAGCATCGACAAGAAAATATTGTCAGTTTGTGTGGTTAAATAACTTCCAGTCTTTGTGGGCCAGCTGCCTGAATCTGTTCTGATCAGCATTGAGACCATTTTTTAGCTCATGTCATAATCTTTAAAGTATCTTACATGTGCCCATTTAATTATTAGTGAGATTTTAGGATTCAAGGCATATAGCTTTGGTGTGACTAGTGGTTGTTTGCCAAAACTAGTTTTTTTAACCGTTTCTTTAACTTTTGGTTTTCTTTACTGTAGTTAGCCGCAAATTATCTCATTCTGGCATCGATTGTTTTGGTAGTCTTCATAGTTCCATTGCCAAAATTTTTCATCTCCTTTTCATTTATTAGTGGGAATTCATATGGCTCACAACTTGGCTGTACCTTCTTCAGCTTGCAGCCAGTAAGGGACACCCGAGAGAAGCAAGTGCAACTCTGGAAGGAACTGGTCCTTGATTTCTGTAAAACGCAAAATATATTTGTGATTGGATTGGAAGAAGAGTTTCCACTTTTTCAAATCCTGCGATTGAGAGTATGGGCCTTTTCATCAATTTATGCGTTAAGTACTTCTTTTACTTATTTCTGCAAACCTAGGGCTGTGTTACCTTGTGCTTTGCCAAGAGCATGCTGGCTGGCAGAAGGTACTTTTTTTTTTTTCTTTTTTTTTTTTTTGTGGTCACAGCAGAAGGTACTTGAAAAGCAGGTACCATCATGAAAAATTTCCGTATCCTGGTGTTTAGTGTTGAGATTCCATTCTCTCTCTTATGGAACAAGGAATCTATGTATGCTAATCAGGAATTATCGTGTCCATCTGCCCCAATTCACTGGTTGATCACGGTTCATATCCTTGCCTTTTGTCCACCTGCCCATGTTTCTGAACACCACTAGGTCTGACGTCACTCCCAAACAATTTCATAGTTGGTCACAAATTAGTATGCGTGTATGTCCTGATGAGTCTACCAGATCTTTGTACTGAATCGATTTCCTTATGCCATGCAATCTTTTTTAGCTATTGCATTGGTTTGCACCTTCCCCTGTTCCTCTCACATTGTTGTTGGTCTGAGATCACTAATGCTTTGTCTACCGAACAAATTTAAGTGTTTTTACTCTTATCACTCTGATAGTGCAGGATCTCTTACTCATGAAGCAAGGGAAGCATTCCTTGCTGCCTTAGTTTCTGAAGGTGGGAGTAGTTCATAAATTATTTCTTTTCTGTTTTCTGTTTGGTTTAATGCTATATACTGATTTAGTAATATCATATTGTATGGGAGACCATTAATTACCTTCCTCATCTAGCAGGACGTGCAGAATGGTTGGACAAAGGGCATAGGAAGTGTCTCATTCTCTGGCACCGCATTCAAGACTGGGCTGATATTATATTAAATTTTGTGAGTTAGTCAGAGCTTCAGTACAATTTGAAGCTTGTTAAGTTAGGAGAAGTGCGCTCACCACCCTTGTTTGATCAGGTGAAAGATAATGGGCTGGAGGACTCTGTGACGACGGTTGAGGAAATACTTACTGGGCCTGAATCTCGGGGACAGGTAAAGTACCTTTTGCATGTTCTAAAAGAAAATCCCAAGACTTGCACATTAGGTAAAACATAGTTGCTATTGAATTTGACTTGGAAGAAAAATGAGCTGTTTTTCACTCCAAGTCCTGCGGTCAGATAATGCTAATCACAAGCTCTCCTGAAAAATTTCCTCTCTTTCTTAAAGTATTTCTCCTCTTATCCTCTCGTCTTGGTAGGAAGTATCGTTCAAGCTTAAGCGAATCATGGTTTGGCAACTCATTAGGGTCGGCACAACTTTTTTCATGCAACTTAAGTGGGGTTTCTTTTTCTCTGCTAGATCTTCAAGGTGTGGATTGCGTCATCCTCATGCGAGCTTTGAAACTACTAGAACACAAGGGGAAGCTGGTGATTTTCAAGGGCACTTCTGCGGATGACGAAGGCATTAAATTCTCGAGTTAATGACGATGAATGTGTGCTCTTATTTGAACTTTTACCATCTGAAACGGCACATGTACTGTTCCTGGACGCCTTTATTCAATCTTTCTCCAGGTTTTTGAGTGAGAAAAAATATTGTAGAATCTCTCCTGCTTGTGCACTGACTTAAGAATGTGTAAGGCAATATGGAGGAGTGCTAGGAAACTATGGAAGTTTACTCGATCCCCATCTCTTCCATGGATCCGAAAATTGGCAATTTGAATTACATGCCAAGGTTTCTCGTCCTCATTCTTGACATGGAAACCTTATCTGTCAATGCCGTGAACTACCGATGAGTCAGAAAACTGCAACATAATTGCATGAAGTGGTAATGGTTTGCAAAATAGGAACCTTAGTTTACAATGTGATTTATAAATAATTTATGAATTGAGTTATGAATAGACACCGTCATGGGCTCGGAAGACCGATTATCGCAAACGTGAGCTTCGACTACATTAAAGGGCTTTTTCGGTAGATGGTAGAAAACCAAGTTAAACTATTTCGCAAAATCAATAATCTCCCATAATGGTTAGTACCTCTTATCTCATCCAAAAGTCATTTCGACTTTCAAATTTCACCGTCCAAATTTTACGGTAATACAAATATGTTAAGATAATCGTAATGGTGCAAACATAGATGATTGACAATAATGTCAGAATACCCCAATTCAAGAGTACTCAAGATAAAGATAAGAACAAAGACATCAAAGAAAGAGTTTGGATCACCTTGTTTGGGAAGCCATTAAACCTGGGTGAAGATTGAGAAATTAGGGAAAAATAATTATGTTGAACAAATTAAAAATTAAACTTGGGTGAAGATTGAGAAATTAGGGAGAAAATAATTATGTTGAACAAATTAACAATGCAAAGAGCGCCTCATATATTGAACCAACTTTCGAGGTCATTTCGGTAATTATCCCATTATATTTCCTTCGACGCCATATTTAGTCACGACATGGTTTCTCTGCACAGATTTTCTCGAGAGAAGAGGAAGAAAGACCGATGCAATTGCAGTGAGGTCTTGACAGTTTGGGGGAGTATCTTGGAAGATTCCCCCGGTCAGGGAGGGGTCCTTTTATGATTTTGGGGGATTCGAAATCCAGTTCATATTTATGATTTGGTCATGGTACCTGCTCACAACGTGAAAATCAGTTGCCCATTATAATTTTAATTTATAACGCGAAGAAAGAAAAATGAGAGCTTTTCTTTGTGGGAAAATTCTAAATAAATGCATGAAGTGCATCCACTTTTTGAAATAATGACATGAAGTTGATCTTGTATTAAATAAAAGCTTAAAGTGAATCTTGTGTCAAATTTAATGAGGGATTGCCCCTTACTTGCCCCTCATCTCCCCATATCTAGCAAGGCGAGCCTCGCTCAAAGAGAGAGTTGCCTTGCCCAAGCGAGGCCGTCCCTCGCTTGTGGCCAGCATGGGTGGTCTCCTGCATCATCGGTTCGATCAAAGAAAAAATGGAAAGCCAGGAAAAAAGAGAGAGAAAATTCAAAAAATGATAAAAGATGAAAATGCTCTTGACAATAAAAAAAAAAAGTAAGGCATTTTATAAAATTGACATAACTACTTCAAACTCTTATTTGAAATAAAATATATCATAAGTCTTTATTTAAAAAAATGATAGCACTTTGAATTTTTATTTGAAAATTTTCCCATCTTTTTCCTAATCAGGAACGGGTTCCTCATTGGTCTTTTTGGGGATTTAAAATCTAGTGAGTATTTTTAACCGGTCGTTGAAGGCGAGGTGCGGGATTAATTGAATGAGTTCACGTTCGAAGACCCGATAGACAATAAGAAAGGCGGTCGCATATGAGCGACGGAGAGTCTTCGGCCCACCCGGAAGCTCCCTTAGTCCTAATTTTGGAGAGTCAATAGGCGGTCTCTCTTTTGGGAAGTGGCGTCTCGCCAAGCGTCTTGGCCAATTGAGGTGTTCTTCTTCTTCTTCTGTTCTTTTCTTTCCCACCTCTTGAAGGATAATCTTGAATTTAGTCCTCGCGATTATTTATTTATCTGCTACTATTGTTTGATTATCAAAGCTTTTTACTGGAACAACTAGGTCCTCTAGCTGATTAGCGTTTACCACCGAGGTGGTTGGCCGGCGATTTAAAATTCAGTCGCCCGCGTGTACATGTCAAAGCACTAGAAAATCTTAAAGCAAAGCCGGTTCAACTTATCTCCCAGTACTTGCATTCTGGTTCCGAGGCTTTTTGTCATTCGGATTGATCGCGCTCTAGTGAATTCACAATCTCCCTCAGGTCCGCTAATGCAGAACGAACATAATCAACAATGTTCTCTTCTCTACCGATCAGTTCTTCGCAGCTAGACTATAGTTTTTACACTTATCAAGTAGAAACACCAAAAAATAACCATTATTATTATTATTATTATTGACAAGTGACAGACATAATCGTATGTAAAAAAAGTTGGTCATTAGAGGAGTTATCAACAACTAGAACAGTCAAAAAGTCAAAGGAAATCGACAATGTATCAGTGAAATTATCAACAACAGACATCACAAGTTATCAATGAGAGCCATCACCATTTGATGAGATCGTTGACACAAGCATGTAATGGTCAAGGTGGTAGATTCGATGCACCAATCAAGCAACCATCAAAGTAGCAGTGATGTAACCATCAAGGTAATGGAGTCGACAATCTCAAATGTAACTATTTTGTAGATTAGTGTTGCTGAATATTAGGAGTCAGGTAGAGCATGGTTAATGACATGAACAGAATTTTCAGTCTACTTGACATCCAAAAACACGAACAAAAAGGTACCCTTTGATTTGATCCAAACATCATCCTGCTAAGATATCAGAATATTCCCAGCAAGAGAGAAGCTCAAAGACCCATCTTCAAACATATGCACTAGAAGTCATCCATTGAAAAATCTCTGATACAGGACCCAAGCTACAAACAAAAACCCCCCTAGAACTACTCTCACTTAATGTCTCCCTTCCCTTCGTCCATCTTCTCCGGCAACAGAGTTATGTGAATGTTGGGCAACACTCCTCCATTAGCAATGGCCACAGAACCCAGGAGCTCGCTCAATTCCTCATAGTTCCTCAATGCAAGCTGGAAATGACTGGGGACAATCCTGTTTTTCTAGTTGTCCCTCACAGCAATTTCCAGCAAGCTCCAACTCCTAGAACCCCAAAACAAGCTCCATTAGATTAACGCATGAAACCAAATTCAACAGACAAGTTCAAGGGCCTGAAAGAGCGTCAACAAACAAAATCAAAATAATGCACAAAATCCAGACGACAGTACGACAAGGAGGATAATTTCTTTTTTTTTTTTCTGTATGCTGGGTGCGGTGATGATTCAGATGAAGAAAATGGATTTGGCCCATTGGGAAAACTTGCCAAACACCCCAAATTTTCCTCAAGGGGCTTTGTGGGCTAAAGCTTCTTGCGAATGCTGAAAAGCTCCTAAGGGGAGTCACTTCCTAAGTCCAGCCAGAGTGTTGCAATTATATTTTCAGGTCTTACTTTTCCTGATTCTTCTGCAGGAAAATCTCGATTCGAAAACAAGAAGTGCTCTTAAAAAGTAGAAGCGAAGCGGCAATGAGAAATGAAAACACCACGACACGAACAGGATTTAGAAACAAGCAGCACACACAGCAGCAATACAAAATCCACGGTCATGCAGCAATTTTATTTCTACATTGGTACAACCATTCTGAAACACAACAACTGCTGAATAATAGGTCATTCGACAAAAGGAATAGGGATACCTTTCTATGCAGTAAGCCTACCTGACCAACACCTAAAGATTTTGACTTATTTTCAGTTGGAATATGGCTTACCTCGATCCTTCGACAAACTAGAGGCGCCACGCTGAAGGGCGCCGCACACGGTCTGTTAGGGGCTTTAGGACATCCTCTATGGCTCCTTCTTTCCAGTCTTTATGCTCAACCTTCATGCGCCTGCAAACTTCTTCATTCCCATGAACCTCTGTCACGAATTCCTTGGGCATGTCATAATGTTCGAGGCATGTCAACTCTGGGGGAAGTGTGATGACTTGTGGCACTGTTTTCAATGACTTGCATCGACCTAGAAATAACCTCTCAAGATTCGGCAGTGCTCCTCCTTGAACATTTATGGATGTAAGATTGTCAAATATATCCACACCTAAGAAGCGAAGTTTTTCAAACTCACCTTCCCCAAATGTGATCACAGATACCTCATTAAACGCTTTTTGCAGTTCCAGATGCTGCAAATTCCGTAGCTTTCCCAAATATTGGAATTCATCTTCATTCAACTGACTCATCTTGAGGACCAATTTGACCAAATTAGCAGGAGAGAGTATCCAATTTGGCAAAGTTACCAAAGATCCTGTCAGGTGAACCCGCTGAAGGCGGTCGTGTTCTTTCCTCTCAAATCCCTCTGAAAGATCCAGTTTCTCTCCATCGGCAACAATTAAATGTAGTGCTTCTAGATTCTTCAACTTCACAATGGAACAGCAAAGATCCTTTACATCTTTACTTTTCAGCTTTGAGATACCTAGCCTTTGTAAATATACCATTGTCCCGAGTTCTTCTAGCAACTGTTCTCTTTTCCATTGCTTTCTCCCCAATTTACTCTGCTCGACTGGGTTGAGCTCTATCATGCATAGTTTTCGCAATGATCTCAAGAATCCTAATGCTGATGGGACCTTCACACCAAGCTTTGGCTTACTACCTGAATCCGGACTTCTGTCAGACCTGTATACTAACATATGGCGAAGTTTTGTTAGCTTCAAAATATCATTCGGTAGTTCATGCACGAGGGTATCTTTGAGATCCAAGGTCTCCAGATGTGCAAGATCTTTTATGCCCGATGGAACTTTCCTTATGTTGGTACCCCTTAAGCTTAGGTACCTAAGATTTCTTGACTGGAAAATCTTTTCAGGAAAAGAACTCAAAGAAACACGATTTTCTTCCTCCTCAGTCAAATGTCTTTGAATCTGTAGCACCTTAAGCCTCTCAACCTTCTTCAACAGTTCTTTCAATGATTTTGGGTACACATCTTCGAAGAAATGCAGGGAGCGAAGTCGTTTGACCGATGTGTTCTTATCTATTTCACGTACAGGTTTGTGAAAGGACAGGTACCGTACATTCTCCGGCAATCCTTCTTCCGGGCGGGTAACAATCATCGCGATCTCTGCATCTTTTGAATGGGAAATAATGAGTTGATGCTGAAGGTTGTGAACGCGGCAGGTTTTGACCCTCCCATAACTTGTTTCCTTTCCCCAAATCACATGATGTTTTAATAGCTTTTGCAGCGTTGTCCCTGGATTTTCCCAGACTGAATCATGCTTAGTAAACTCTTCTGCCATCCATAGTCGCATCATTGTGGAGCACCTTATGGGACGATCTAATGGGAAGATGCTCAAGTAAAAAACATAAGCATGGACATCGAGAAGGTGGTCCATGCGCAGGGTAATCATTTTTCCAATTGAGCCACCTTTGTGCCCTCTGGATAGCAGTTCTTCCTCAAGCCTGTCAGTCAATTTTTTCCATCGAACAGCATCAGAGTCACCTGCAACATCATCATCTTTATTATCTTCCAATCGCCTACACGTCGCCAGAATTGTGAGTGGCAATCCTTGGCATCTTCTTAACATACGCTCAAAATCAGGTTCCCGGATATCCTGGCGGGAAATATTTCTGTAAAATAGAGAGCGAGAATCATTCTCAGAAAGGAAAACATGCTCGAAGTCGTGGATAAGATGATTTGGACTCTGTAGCCCAGACATGGAGCGAGATAGGCTCTTGTCACGAGTTGTGACGAGCACGCTCGGACGAGTTTCATTTAATTTCTTCCGGAGGAAAATGAACACATCCTCTTTGCTTGCATCATCCAAGACGAGAACCCAGCTGAAGCTTTCGGGCGGCCTTCGTTGGAAAGCGTCTTCGAGTTTAACCGAGCCTTCTTGTTTGTTCACCCCCTCCATGGTCAAATTCCAAATCGTTGCATTTGCTTTCATGAGCGCTTCACCTATGTTGTCGGCAAACTCACAGGATCTTAAATCATCGATCCATACACAGTATTCGAAGCGACGACTTACCCTTTGGTCACGAAGCACGGCGCCCACTAGACTAGTCTTGCCTACTCCTTGCGCCCCGTGGACGAAAATCACTTTCGACAGAAGGCTCTCTGTTAGCCATTTGACCAGCTGGTCCATCGGCTCTTTGATACCCACTAACGCCTCTGTCTTCTCACTTAAGGCACTGACCGATGACCCAACGCCGGCCGAGCGGGAATGGGCTTGGTAGCCGGGTAATCTGAAATGAGCCTCTATGGGACCGGTTCTCCCAAGATTATCTTCGAATGTCTGCAGCGTTTTCTTGATATATCTTGATTTCTCTGCAAAAGTTCCGTCTCCGTATCTCCGGCGAAAGTAGAAATCAAGACCTCTCCACCTCCCCTCGGAATTCCGTCGCTTCATGTCCTCGATAGCGTCTTGAGAGTCATAGAGAAATTTCCACATCCTCCTGATGCCCCTTTTGAGCTTTTCATCGATGATCTCCTTTGAGTAGGCTTTCGCGAGAAGATCCTCGATCTGCCCGATCAAGTCTTTGAGGTCGTCAAGTTCATCTTCAGCAGATTCACCGAGTTTCAATTCTTTCTGCCATTCTTCCCATACAACAGGAATCAGCTGCCCCAGACCACCCAATACTGCGTTGGCATCCATTTTCCCCTCCTCTGGTTGGATCAGAGAGAGAGATATAGAGAGAGATAGAGAGGGAGAGGATGAACTCACCGATGGAAATGGCCGAGCTGGGCCGTTTCTCCGAGCAAGTATTGATGCAGACGAATCTTTCACGATGGTGATTTTGGGGGAGAGACGAAATCCCTAGATGGGGGTTCTGGATGGGGATTTTTAGGGAGAGATTCTTTATCTATGCTCTCTCCTCTCGTCTCGCTATCGCTCGCAATAGGAAGGGTACCGGCACTGCACAGCCAGCGAAGAGAGGGAGAGAGAGAGAAAGAAGGGATTTCAAAGGGCAAAAGCAGAATTTCGGGTCAAATCTGCTTGTGTGATTTTTTTTTTTTTACACCTTGGTGTATATGGCCATGTAAATGTAAGATAAAGTCCTATGTGGAAACCATCCAAGATTAGAAGCGAAATTATTTATTTTTTAAATCCTATTCTAGACTTTGATTTTCTTGATTGTTCTTATTATCCCTCTCTTTTAAAAAGCATGTCGGAAGTCCCTTCCCGAGCGACGGTCATTATAGAGAAGCCATTTATTATACGTAGATCAATTGATATATATATTTTGGTTATGTCGAACTAATTCCATAAAAAGAATCATCCGTGACATGCTCGAAATAGGATAGGTCACATCATTCAAATTGTTTGTTTTCGATTTGATATTATTATTTTCGTTTGTCGCTAGGTGCCAAATAACACGCTTACTTTCATACTGGTATTGAGATTTTTTTTTGTAAGATCATGGATGGTGCTTGTTGATAATAGTTCGACTAAATAAGATACTTTAAGCTTAACGTGATATTTTGACCCCCCCCAAAAAAAAAAAAAAAAGAAGCTTAACCTAATAAGAATGATCTAGATAGAGGAGATAAATGATTTTTATCACCTTCGAACATGGGTGAGAAATTTGCTGCGTTCATCGGTGTATATAAATTATAATTGTGTTCAAGCGGATTTATGGACATTGTGGCCCGACCTCAGATAGGCACAAAAGCTAGGTTTTATCGGAGATTATTATTGATTTACTTGGACTCTAAAGCCATTTTGGATCTCCTTTTCAATAAAAATTTGGATGAATGTGATTCTTTGCTATTTCTTGGGATATATCTTGATTCGTTCATGGAGATTGGAAGATCAAATTACATTATCAAATATATAGAACTGAAAACTTTTAGACTTAGTTGTATTTATAAATAAAAGTTTTGGACTAAAAACATTCAATTAATGGCATCAGTTGAAAGATTTAAGATTTCATTGCGTTCCTTATATAAGACTTAATAGATGTGTGCGATTTTTCTCCAAAACTTCTTAATCATGAAAACTAGCTAAGAGCCCCCTGTTTTGCTCTGGCTTGTCATTAAAAATAGAGTTGTTCATTTGTAAAACACGGTATTCTCATCAAAACATACGATTAATCAATCGTTAATGTAGTAATATTTTTAACAATAAGAAGTTAAAATAATACTAGGAAGATGATGATGAACTTTTATCAAGTTGTATCAGTCTTTTTAAGTAACAGTGAGTGGTTAGCTATTAAAAGATAATATTGTCCTGCAAAATTAATTATGTAATCTAGTTTGGAAATGTGAACCATCATGTCCAAAAATCTTTTAAATAGCGTCCACTAACATATGCATGCAAAATATGTAAGTTTTAACATCAAATTTTACATAGGTAAAACAATCTAAAATCTACAGAAGTTCAAAAAAAAAAAAAAACTTGGTTTAAAAATAAATTGCTTCCATGCTTTAATTTTTAATAAAAAAAATAACAATGTGTTTTTGTTTGTTGGTGACAGGAGTCTCTACCAAACCAACTACCCGCAAAATTTCCATGTGTCAAGAGGGTTTGAGATGATGCTAAAAAATTCGTTTATATCTTCTTTAAATTGAAAAGTAAGGAGAAGGACTAATTTTTTTTTTTTAAAAAGGAAATTAATTTCTACACTCTCCCGTGGTGCACCATCCTTTACTACACAGCGTATCTTCTTCGTAAACATCATTCACACGTTGCCACCGCCGTGCCACCGCTAATGCTAGCCACCATATGTCATTGGACCACCGCCGCCACCTCGTCATCACCATCTCCTTCGTCATCCACAGTCACCTTCAATCAAAAATGAAATAAAAAAATTCCAGCCACCATAGAATTTTCCTTTTTTTCGCAGCCCCTCTCATTGCCATCATCATCTTCTACCGTCAACCATCCAAGACCCCGCCACCATCGACCATCGCTTGGAACCGCCATCAAGAATCCTTAGCCACCACCAACTACAATGCCACGAGTAATGAACCTTCACCTCGACCTAGAACTAATCCTTTGACTACCTCAAACATCGCTAGAAACAACCAACGAAGCAATTCCATGGCCATCATCTTTGGGTTGTGATCAGATTTGAGGCGTTAGGCATCACTGTGCACATCATATAAGAACGAAGAAGATGGGGAGAAAAAGGGAATGACAAAATAGAGGAAATGGGAATTTGTAAGTTGGACGCCAAAAGTTGAGAAAATGTCCAGGCCCAAATATCGGCGCAAGTGCGAGGCTCAATTCACGCCGCCTTTGTATCAAACATTATGCTTTTGATCCAATTACCGAGACCAACAAATTCATTACAATCTTAAACTTCTTATCTAGAGTTTTGAGAGAAACCAAATTCCTGCATTTGGTTCAACGCACTCAAGGAAAATAAGAATGTCAATTAGATTCCACATGACATATAAATTTTCTCATAAAGTGTACAATTAGATCGCCTAAAAATGAGAAAAAGCACACTAGAGATTCCAAATCTATTGTGGAGCAGTCAGGTTAGTACCACAATTTTTCAATTGCTTATTTAAGCTCCTAACTTTCAAATTTTGTTCATTGGAGTGACTCTGACTACTTGGATCATTTGAATTGGGGACATGGCATTATTTTAATGATAAACCTAGATAGTGGTCACGATGAACTCATGGAGCCAGGGACTCCAGGGACAGGGACGTTGGTACACTACTCGCTAAACCCCCGCGGCTGTCCAAAACGAACCGGATGGGCCTCAATCTAAATACTTGAAAAGTTTAACCCACGACGGAGTGAGACAATGTCTCAGTGAGTTCACGCCCTAAACCCCGATTAGGAAGGAAACATGCTTAGAGGCAATTTAACCACACATCACAGAAGACTCATCTCGCCTCGACACCTTCCTGCATGTCAGTACAGTTCATATAACAGCTACATATAGTAAATGCACACATCAATTGGAACGTCTCACTCATATCTTAATCAATCACAGGGGTCCCGATTATAAGGCCAAATCATTATGATACGTCCCATTCTGTACTACATAATTTTGTCCCATAATCAGACCTGGTTAAAACATTCATTTATGCATTCCAATTGATTATTGCCCCAGAGGCACGGCCTACTTGACATTCGGCGGTCTTCTAGCGTAACCGGGCATTGTCTCATCTCTTGAGCATGGCAATGTCTACCCTGAGATGGCATTCCCAAAAGAGCATCGGTCCGATCTTTACCGCGATCTGGCACCCGTTGTTAAGGGCATCCCATGACCTATTGATTCATAGAGAGGATGTCACGGGCTTCTCCATGCTTAATAAAGGGCATGTCTTAGAACACAAATTAATGAAATTGTAAAGTTATAGGCTAGCCCGTCCACGAGAACCTTTGGCTAGGAACCGTCGGATCCACGTTGTACCAGGGAAAAAGAAAAAGAAAGGAAAAGAAAAAAAAAAGGTGAATTTAAAAAACTTGCCTGGAATTCCAAGACAAGCAGTGTGAACTTCCGTCCACTATCTTTTAAAGGGAAAATTCGACCCTTAATTTATGTGCTTTCTTTGGTTAAGGTCTTCGACTTTCAATTTATCTAATCAAATCTAGCTCCTAGAACCGATTCTAATAAATTTGAATTGACATGTCTATCGGACCGTTTCGGAGTAAGAAGTGGGAAAGAAAAACTTGCTTGTGTGGACTAGTGTCAAAAAGCGCTTCTCAAATGAATATTTAGGTTGAGTATAATAATTCAGTCCCCACCAAGCTTATATGAAGTGCCAAAATGCGTGTCCTTATTTTAAACCTTCAAAAGAGACAAATTTGATAAGTTCAAACTTAGTATTTTTTTTTTCCAGTTGAGTCCATGTTCTTAGAATTTATCTAATCAAGTCTTTAAATTTGCATAATTTTTCTTATCAACCAAGCCAAAGTTCGAGCACACAAGTCAATACCAATACGCGTTTCCTCCACCTTGTTCAAAAGACACTTTAAAAAACTTGCCTGGAATTCCAAGACGAGCAGTGTGAACTTCCGTCCACTATCTCTTAAAGGGAAAATTTGACCCTTAATTTATGTGCTTTCTTTGGTTAAGGTCTTCAACTTTCAATTTATTTAATCAAATCTAGCTCCTAGAATCGACTCTAATAAATTTGAATTGCCGTGTTAGACCGTTTCAGAGTAAGAAGTGGGAAAGAAAAACTTGCTTTTGTGGACTAGAGCCAAAAAGCTCTTCGTCAAATGAATATTTAGGTTGAGTATAATAATTCAGTCCACACCAAGCTTTTATAAAGTGCCAAAATGCGCGTCCTTATTTTCAACCTTGAAAAGACACAAATTTGATAAGTTCAAACTTAGTATTTTTTTTTTTTTTTATGGTCAAGTCCATGTTCTTAGAATTTATCTAATCAAGTCTTTAAATTTGCATAATTTTTCTAATCAACCATGCCAAAGTTCGAGCACACAAGTCAATGCCAAAATATGAGTCCTTAAAGAATATTAAGTTTGAGTGTAATTTTTTAATCCACACGCGAAACTACATCAAATACCAAAACGCGTTTCCTCCGCCTTGTTCAAAAGACACTTTAAAAAATCAAAAGAAAGTTTTGTCTAGGAAGCTTTTTCTTCTCCCGTCGTACAAGGGGTAAAAAGAGATGGATCAAAAAATAAAAAACTTTTTGACTAGAAAACTTGCTTGGACTTCCAGAATGAGCAGCGCACCGTTGTTTTGGTCCACCATGTGCAAGCGGTAGAGTTTTACTTTTCCTCCCTTAATTTACACTTTTTTTCAATCGAGTTCTTGAACTTTTAATTCAATTAATCAATTCCTTAAACTTGCATAAATTTTTAATTGAGTTTGATCTTTGGCACCAGTTCTGATAAGCTCGATCTAATGCAGCAATCAAATCATTTTAGAGTATGATGTGGAAAAAAATTAACATCCACAAACAAACCACCATGGAAAATAATGTAAATGTTTTCCTTTATGGAAATGCCATAGTTAAAATTTTTGCCTCCACGTACAAGGCGTCGAGATAAAGAAAAGCTTCTTTTTAAGTCATCCTCCGACCTTATTTGAGGATTGTGTCAACGTGAATTGAATGCAGTTGGTGTAATTTCCTGAAAAAATTATTCTCTTTGGGACACGAGGTAGCATACTAGTCTCTTGTGTTTTCTTTTTTGGTTTATTCCGGAAATACATTGGGGTAATCTCCTGGAACTATTATCTTTGGGGAAACCTAGGTTTCCTAATTAAGTTATTAGTAGGTAGATGTCATTTCTTAGGCTTATTTCCTAATACATCACTGGGTAATTTTTTCAGCTTTGCTTATTTGGAGACACAATGAATAAGTGAAGGTTCAATGGCGATGGCACAAATTATGTAATGAGAAAGGCCTTTTGTTTTGCTAATGTTCTTCATTCATCTAGGAATGAGCCCCTTGGATTTATTGAAGAACAGGTCTAATAAGTACTCTAGTCTTCTCAGGTGGCCAAATTCCCCTGGAGATTCATCGACTAATGTTCGAAAATTCTTCTTGACTTGGGTAAACGCCAGAAGGCTAGAATCCTCCTTTAAGACCTTCTTGGGTAAACGACGGGAGGTAAAATTGATTTCGTTGACTGCAGGTTCAAAGAACCTAAAAATGAACCTGTGTCTTTGGGCAGCTCAACACTTGATGGGGAAGTGTTATCCCAACGCCAGTGGTTAGGTTGGTACTACTGGTTTGTCGTAAGGAAGAAAATCCTTTCTTGAGGTTTGTCAAGTTTGTCTTTTTCTTTTTTATTCTATGTGAAAAAGAAATGGGAAGGGGACTGTACCAATAATACTGGCAATGAATGGCAAGCACGGCACGACAAAATTTTCAGTTTTCACATGAATTTTCAATTGTAGCTTTTTTGACGAATGATGCCTCATCTTTGCCTGGACTCTGGAGTCTCCCCATCATTTCCGAGAAAGTATCGTCTGGCCTTTGGATCAATATGTTAAGAACCGACGGTGCTATTATACAAAATTATAAAAATTCTAAATGGATTCACATTTATTACTTAGCATTTATACAAATTGTGTTAGACACATGTAAGCACATATAATATAATTAAGAGAGAAACATCACTACTTAAAAATTAAAAATGAAACCATGACTGAGAAAATCAACGTTAAACTTGATGAATCCCAAAACAAAATCGTTTTTTTTCTTTTTTTGGTGGTGAGTATAGGGAGGGGACAAATGTACAAGTGAGTTTATTTGTCTGAGTATTTTCCTTTTATGTAGCTTCATATTTTTGTTTGAATATCAATCTTATGTTTTCTATAGTCTGAGTTGATTGATATGTTTGGTGATTTTATTACAATTATCTAATCATCAGTTGGGATGGTTGTACGAAAAATAAACCTTTTCTTAAGTCTTTAACCACTTGAAAATGTACTATAAAAACATAAAAGTTATTTCCTTTATTATTTAAATATCGTTAATTTTGTCTCACAATATGAAATGAATATGGAAATATGTAGAAATAAAGATATTGAGGCTCCTAAAACTTATCGTGAAAGTATAATCAAGTCATAAAATTTTCAAAAAGTGCAATAAAACCGTAAAACTTAATGCGAAAGTGCAATCGAAGCATAAAAATTTTAAAAAATACAATCGACTTATAAAACCTGTCAAATTAGTTGAATCGAATCCTTTCGTTAACTGCACTTTTTGAAAATTTTATGACTCGTTGCATTTTTGTGAATGATTTTAGAACTTGATTACACTTTTGGAAAGTTTTACAACTCGATTGTATATTCTTGATAAGTTTTAAGACTTAATTGCATTTTTTAAAAGTTTTAAAACGTAATTGTACTTTCTTGACAAGTTTAAAAATTTTCAATGTACTTATCCCAGATATATATTAATACAATTCTAGTGGACTTATTTAATTCTTCCTATTCTCAGTGAAAGTTTCATTTGACTATTTTCCTTTTATTCAGCTTCACATTTTTGTTTGAATATCAATGTTGTTTTTCCTCTATTGGGTTGAGTCTTTATTTTTGCTGCTCTAGAAATTGGTCATTGGACATGTACACTTTTCTAAGAAGGCTGCCTATAAAATATATACTATATATTTTTCCATTAACTTTCGCTTTGCAATAAATTGAAAACCTAAGATAACACACGAATAAATGGTATACTGTCACGAATCTTAAATAATATAACACGTAAGACTCTAGAACCTTTCTTACCGTGGATGACACTAAAATGATTATGTCGTTGGGCGTGTCTGAACTCTGAACTAAAGCTTGTCTCTCTGCTTCTGTTTTGGATTTTGTCACTCAATTCTGAATCGGAGAATGAAATGGTAAATTGAACGGACTGCGACCATTTTTTTTATTATGTAATTTGAAGTTGGATTTCGTTCCTTCGTCTGTTTTGACCAATGTGCGGCCATGTTACTAGTCGAATTTTGGAGGCTTAGGAGCTGATTTAGGCAGTTCGCCATTTAATTTTACCTAATCGAACCGGGTGAAGGCTTGCCGATTGTTGAACGCGCGTGGAGCTTTCCTAGAATCAATGGATTGTGCATGACCAAGAGTGGAAATTGGGATGATTTAACTTAATTTGTTTCAAGGCATCAAGAGGAGATTCCTTTCATGAACAGATGCATAGTTGGTGTGCGAGCTGCTGTGGTGTTTCGAGTTAAGGCGTGATCAACAATTAAAGCATGATTGTTGAACTTGACAACCGTAATTCAAGAATATCTTTAAGATTCCTGTCACTCTATTATCCCTTTTCCTGTACTGTTATGGTAGTTAAAGGATTTCTTCAAAAATTCTTGATTTTTTTTTCCTGGCCAGTGTGCTATTTGGATTTAGCATTTCATTGTTTTTCTATTGGACAGTGAGGGATAGAGCGTGCATAATTGAAAATATATCCTTAAGGCTTTAATTTTTCTGAAATTAAAAAGCTACTAAAGGTATCTTTGTTCTTGGTTTTGGGCTTAGATCTCTTGATTTACCTTGGTATCTCCACAAAACCTCTATTCAATTAGCTTTGTTGGATCGTTCAGTGCAATTCATTATACAGCTATCTATTATCCCCAAGATATTTCTATGATAAAACATAATCCTGGATCCATTAGAACTTACCTACGTGGATCTTACTTGGACATTGATATTTACCTGTATTAGTCATGTAGAGTTTTTCCTTTGATTAGCATAAGGAGATGGTAGATGCCGAAGACATTCAACCTCTTGGTGTTGATAATGGATTTGGCATGGTTAAGGTGAGAATATTGATGCACTGGTCCATTGCTATGGGATTTCCTGGAGTGCATGGTGGTATTTGTGCTCACGTAATACCTGAATTTGACAGGCTGGTTTTGCAGGAGATGATGCTCCAAGAATTGTCTTCCCCAGTATGGTTTGTCGATCGAGTCACCCCGTTGACATTGTTAGTATGGGCCACAGGGTTGCTTATGTTGGAGATGAGGCCCAATCTAAAAGGGGCATGCTTACTTTGAAGTACCCTATGGAGAGTGGAATTGTCAGCAATTCGGACAATATGGAAAAGATCCGGCATCACACTTTCTACATCGAGCTATGCGGGGCTCTCGAAGAACGTCCGATGCTCCTTATTTAAGCAACCCTCAACCCAAAAAGCAACCGGGAGAAGATGCCACTGATCATATATGAAACGTTTGTCCCGATAGTGTTGTCAAAGTTAACATGAAGACATAGTGAGAGAGTTGATTTAATAAATGCAAGGTCTATAAATGGGGATGAACTTTCACATGGAAACTTAGTAAGAGAGTTGACTTGATAAATGCAAGCTGTATAGATGGGGATGAACTTTCACACGGAAACTTATTAAGAGAGTTGATTTAATAAATGCAAGATGTATACATAGGGATGGGTTCTTCAACGCGGATTTCTTTTTTGATTTGATTTGATTTGATTTTTTCTAACCACACCCCCACCTTAATAGCATACTTGACGTGTAACCTAAAGATTTATCCTTTTGAAGGTCTAAAGCGAACATGATATGAACCATAGTCGGCAAAAATCAAACAAGAGGGTTGCATCTCAGAAAAAAGGCAAATGAATATAACCTCTCAACTTCCCACGTTGACCAAATTTCAGCTTTAACATGGGATTGGGACATTCGGAAGGTCCAAAGCGAACATGACATGAACCATAGTCGAGAAAAATTCTACACGAGGGTTGCAGCTCGAAAAAGACAAATAAATATAATTTCTTGAGGGTTTTCTCAGCTAATTCTCTGTTCCTCTCTCCAGAACATTGCTCCTCAATCACATGAATCCATTCCACCAAAGAAAATAGAAAGTCACATGAATCCACTCTCGATACCCCAATCCAGCATACAAAAGACCAAAAAAATGCGACTTCGAAGTTGGTCGGTTTCACTCTTAATTTTCAACATCTACTCCGGAATAAGAAGGCCCGCTCTAAAATTACAGCAGTCTGAAAATGGTAACTGGAGACATTCTTCGAACAGGGGACGCGCTTCTTCCCCATTAAACGTCTCCCACACGGCTTATGTCCATCTAATTGTAGTGCTCATCACAGCTCTCTCTAAATAAGGTCCATTCACGAAATTTCGAGTGGAATAATGTTTTCTTTTTCTAGGTGGCTATGATATGTCGGTCAACTATGCAACAAATATGACAATTTTTTTGTAAATCCCTGACACTAAATGACTCAGCTCGGAAGTTCAAATTTTCTTTAATTTGGCCCGTACGAACTTATGTTAATTTTCCAAGACGTTCGCAATGATTTTCCGTAAAAATCTTGGAACCTCCAAAAAATCTTTTGAAACTCAGTCGATATTCCTAGAATTTATTGTGACATGACGGAAATTTCAATTTATGAAATCGGACTCGAATTGGCGATTAATTTCTATTCGACGTGTTTTTAGCGTAACCTAAGCTACCAGGTAACTTTCAGAAATCTTTAAGTGCAAATGACCCGTGGTCAATTTTCTTCGCACCACCATGAACCCACTTGATCAATTGGCGACTCTCGGTTATCGTGAAAATCTCGAGGATTCAAATACGGACATATGGTACCAAAACAATAAAAAAATTCAGTCTAGTGCCGGCCGACGAGAATTTTCTAATTTAGTGGATTCACCCATGTTTAATCACATATCTCAGTCGAACCGACCTATCTCTAATTTCTAATCGATCTTATTGTGTCGTAATGATCTCAGCAGATGAGCACGGTCGAGCAGTCGTTTCCTGGTCAAATTCTCAAGTCTATCTGCCTTAAAATCCTTAATGGTTTCCCCAGTTAGTGTAGTTATCTCGAGAGAGTGATCAGTTCTGAGAATAGCCCTATAGACGCGTCAATGAAATACCCAATCTATTCAATAGAGAACATGGTTGAAAATTTGGGATGTCACACTCACAATGACAAGAAGTTAGTCAAGTGATCATTGATGGCACGACATTCGCAATTGATAAGGTTGAAGACGGTTGCTCGAAAGATCGACGATATTTTTGGGGGCAATTATGGACGGAAACAATTATAAAATGGAGAACTAGAGAGGAATAGACCGGCATAAATTCCTGAAGAACAAGATGTACTTCTTTCAGTGCCATTTATTTCCTTACAATCTATTTCTAATCACTCCTGCAATTTATTTCCACTCATTTCAGTTATTTATTTACCTTTGCCAATCAGACACTTACTCTTCCCTTAAGAATGATTTGTGTTGTCATTAGTGAAATCATTTCATCAATTTTTCGAATTCAATCATCAAGTTCTCGTTCCTCTCTTAGTGTACAATTGTCTATCAAGTTGAAGCTCAAGAACTATGACGTTTGGTTAGAATCATTGATTGATTAAAGCATGACATTTTCCATTGTCTCAAGTCAACAATTGGAGGAGAGCAATTTTTGAGCGAGAAAAATTCCTAACACAAATGTCACCATGAGTTGTATATCATGTAAAAATAACATGATGAAATAGATCAAAACGCTGAAAAGGTTACTTCCATGTGCCAAATCACTGGCATACTAAAATTGGTACTCTCATACTAAAATTGCAAAACACTAATCTTTATTTTAAAAAAAATATGGAAGTATACAAATGAATTTTGAGGTCAAATCTCATACCATCAATGAGTAGAGAGAGCAGAAAAGATGATTCACCATTTGATATTGAATCAAATTACCATAACTTTTGACTGATATTTATTCATTTTAACATGCTAATTTCTATCCGTACTCAAATTTTTGCCAAAAATTCTCCATTCATGAACAACTTGCCATTCTCCACTCTTTGGGTTCATATTCAAGAACATCGATTGTAGTGATCCGTTCTAACGAGATCGAGGAGTGATGGTCGGGACCATATACGTAAATAGGTTCTAACAAAGTACAGCTCTTGATCAGCTTCTCGGATGGTGAAAGGAGTAGGATTGCACCAAAGTGTACAAAGGGAGTATTTCTAGATTGTATTTGTCAAAATTAAAGTTGGCTCACAATACGCCCCTTTGGGTGCAAGGGTACCTTTTTAGCATGGGAATGCAAATGTTAAATTACGAGGGTGAGTCACCTCTTGAGTCACAAAGATATTCAAAGGTCGCACCCTTCGATATGAGAAGAGGAAAATCTCGATTCATGAACAAGAAAATACTCTTAAAAATTAGAAGTGGAATATGCTCTTAAAAATTAGAAGTGGAGCCGCCGTGAGAAATCGAAACACCCACAACATTTAAACATGCATAGGAAAATTTAGACGAACGAAACTCACGAACAAGATTTAGAAACTGGCAGTACACTCAACAGCGACGCAAAATCCACGGTCAAACGGGAGTTTTCGATCTACTTGAACGAATAGAATTTTTCTAGACGGATTCCATCTGTGCTTTCCACCTCTTCATCAGTGCCATCCACCTGATGGGTTTCCCAGTGGCCGGCCCTCCATCGTCTGAAATAGACTTCTGATATGTTCTTAAAAAGTTGATAATTATTCTTCTCGTGGTCCTCTCGTACCTTCGCGTAGAATTCATGAGACATATCAAAAAACGTAAGCTTTTGGATGCCAATGTATTCGATGCCAGAGGGTACACTTTCCAACCATTGACAGCGGCAGATGGTTAAGTTTTCAAGGCTTGGCATCGTTCCGTTCTGCAAATTTATTGATCTGAGCCCCTCTAATTCCTCAAGCAATAAAATCTTGAGCTTCGGAAACTGCCCATGCCCGAAATCCAATTGTTCTCCATCATAAGCCCGACGCAGTTCCAGCTCTACTAGCTCAGGCAATTTTCCTAAGGTTGCAAGGAGATCTTCCTCCAACTGACTCCATCTTAATATGATTTTTGTCAAATCATTGAGGGACAATATCCAATCCGGCAACTTCTTTAAACGGCCATGCAAGTAGAGATGTTTAAGAGACTTGGAAGGTGAAGTTCGGTAATGGAGATCAAGTATCTCGTCCTCGTCAAGCGCATGTAAATTGAGGGACTTCAGCTCCTTTAACTTCCCAAGGGAAGTGCACAACAACTTACCATGTTTCTTTCTCAACTTGGTGATTCCCAACCGCATTAATTTTGTCAGATTCCCAAGATCTTCCAATATTCTTTTGTCTGCTTCCACAAAACAGAGCACTTCTAGGTTCTTGAAACCTCCGACTCTGCATAATGTCTTGAAGCCAATTAGGTTGTAACTCTCCATCAGGGGGTCTCTCTTGTGATGATAAATCAGGATGTGACGAATTTTTTCGAGTTTTCCAACCTCCTCGGGCAATTCAGTAACCAAGCTATGTTTAGCATCCAAAAATTCTAGATCTGTAAGCTTTCCAGTCGAACTTGGGATTACTTCGATTGACGAATTCCTTAAGCTCAAGTACCGCACATTGGTTAGCTCGAACAGCACATCTGGAATGATCTGGAAACGTGCACCTGTCAGATCCAACACCTTGGAATGCTTTAAATCAAACAATGAAGTATCGGAAGTCTCCAACGGCAAAGCTTTGGAAGTTGTTGGCTTATCCTCATCGGAGGAGACATCGACGAATATCGAAGAAAGTGGGAAGGTTTTTTCTTCATTCAAGGTGCTGATTGTTCCCCGGACAGATCGGAATCTTACCCCTTCAGGCCATTTGGTGCTGTCCTGACTAGTATTGATTACTGATTCACAAAGATCGAACAAGGAAACAATAATCTCTCGCACACGCTTGTCCACTTGGAATGTGGAGAGAACTCCACTTCTTTTTTCCACCGGAAGGATGCACTTTTTCAAAAGAAGAGACTCGAAAAAGGGCTCTGCTTTTTCTGGATCGGTTGGGAATTCTTCCGCAGCCCATAAACGAGAAACTGTCTTACAACTGAGCGGCCTATTCTCAGGTAAAATGCTCAAGTACAAAAACCAGAAGAGTTCCTCAGTAAGAAGGATATTCAACACTAGTTGGATAACGTGAAATTCATCACAGAGGTTATCCGAGGGGATCCCCACCTCCCATTCATCCTTTATTGTATAAGATGAGCAGTACCGCCTCTGTTTTTCCCGGTTGCGCAAGACACAAACGATTGCCGTAGGCAGTCTCTCACACTTGCTAACAAAATGTTCGCAAAGTCGCTTCCACAGAGGAGGAATATGCTCTTTGATTTGCCTGTACGATGAATCCATATCACGCTTGTCTATGAAGATCACTCGGCATGTCTCGACTATACACGAGATTTCTTTGAACTTTTCCCAGGTTCTCAGATGGTCTATATTATCGACCACAACGAGGCATCTTGCCTTTTGCTGTAAGGAGAAGTCATGGTCCTTCAACATCCAAGTATTCTTGTCAAAGTTTTCGGGTAAGGCAGCCCTCTCAAAAATAAGTTGCAGAAATATTTCTTCGCCGATCAACACAGGATCATTTTCCTGTGGAATGCTAATCCAGGCGATGGTATCAAAATGCTCCCGGACATCTGCACACACCTTCCTGACCAAAGCCGTCGTCCCCGGCCCTCCCCTTACCAACATATACTTACTTCCAGAGTTGTCCAAAAGCCGTCTCTTCAGCTCCCAAAAATGATAGCGATATCCGACCCAATCACCTTCTCGAATCAAACCTGAATCCCCTGAAGGACTTTCGGTAACAGAACTTCCTTCCCCTGTTTCGTGATGCTTTTTGGTGACAGAAGATGCTTTATCGTCACTATTGGAAGAGGATCCTTCTTTTGATGCTTTATGATCAATATTGGTAGCAGTTCCTTCTTCTTCTCTCTCTACGACCTCGACATCCCAGAGGATGGTAGTGCGGTGGGGAAGGTCGTGGGTGATAGAGTAGGGATACATGGGGCGGTGGCGGTTGGCGCAGAGGAAGGTGCCATAGTGGGTTCGGAGCTTGACGTGTGTTCCCTCCATCACAGGCTCCAACTCGAGGGAGGAGTCCAGGAGGAGGGAAGGGAGTGAAAGGAGGACCTTGCAGCCAGTCATGCCGAAGAGGGAGGGCTGGTCGGAGGCAGCGAGGTACTTGCCGTTGCAGCTCTTGAGGCGGAGGAAGGAATTGGAGTTGTCGATGAACTCGACAGACCACCTGGTGCTGTCTTGTCGTCCAGTCTCCTCCTGCCAGGTGCTTTCTCCTAGCCACGTCTCCCCATCGTGAAGGATGACGACCTCATCAACCACCGCAACGAGGTACTGGCCGTCGCAGCTCCGGAGGCGCACGGCCTTGGCATTACGGAAGAAGTCCATGCCCGATTGGCAATGAAGAACTGTAGTTTGCGGAAAGAAAGGGGTTAGTTTATTTGTATTTGTATTCGGACATGAGGGAGGGAGCTGAGGACCTTGAATATCTTCCTCTTCTTCCTCTTCTTCCTCTCCTTCTTCTTCCTCTTCCTCGGGCGTGAAATCTTCCTTGATACCGAACGTCTTTCGGATCTCCTCGGGTGTCTTCCCCTTAATCTTGTCAGCCACAGTCTGGCAGGTGAGATCCAGCAAGCCCTTGATGTCCAGATAACGGGCCGCCTATGACATATCAAGCGAAACACCACAGAGCACACGGATAAGTATTGCAGTCCTTAACGAGACGAGACTTTGAATCAACTTGGCAAGTTCATGAATTAAACTATGATGGTGCTGCAGAAATAGGCAAACCTCCGCATTCACAAAGCAAGAACCCCAAGTCATAAAGTCATTATCGCTTAAGAATGCAACTGAGATGAGTTCCAAAAATTGGTACAAAAGCCACATGAAACAGAGAATCATCCACCACACTAATCAGCAAAATCAACATCAAACTCTCACACTAGCCGAGAAACGCCTAGACAAGGCGAAAAAACAATATCACCGCACAAAATCTCCCACGAAACCCAAACTCTACGCGAGATTCCACAACCGAAGAGTGGGTAAGGGAAAGACCACTGACCAGGATGAGATCGAAGAGAGTGGCCTGGTCGACCTTGACGAACTCAGCATCCCAGGCCTTGAGGTCGTCGCCGGCGACGGAGGAGTCGCGATCGGTGTTAACGACGTGCTTCTTGCAGTACTTGATGACCTCGGAGAGGACCTAGCCAGTGGCGTTGAAGAGGATCTTGAGATAAATAACAAAAGATCGTACTGAAATCTTCAAAAGCCACATGAAACAGAGAAAAACAATATTACCGCACTATATCTCCCACCAAACCCATACTCTAGCCGAGATTCCTCGACCGAAGAGTGGGTAAGGGAAGGACACTGGAGAGGATCCCGGTCCTGGAGGTCGTCGCCGGCGACGGAGGAGTCGCGACCGGTGTCAACGACGTGCATCTTGCAGTAGTCGATGACCTTGGAGAGGATCTTGCCGGTGACGTTGGGGAGGGGGATGCCGTCGGGAATGCCGTCGGGGACGTCCATGTCGATCATGTTAGCAATGGTACGGGACTGCAGAGCCACCGCCATCTCCACCTCGAAGGACTCTCTGTCCGAGCCCTGGAGGATGATGATATGGTCAGTCGACGACATGGTTTCTCTGCACAGATTTTCTCGAGAGAAGAGGAAGAAAGACGGTCAGGGACAGGTCTTTTTATGTTGGAGATGAGGCCCAATCTAAAAGGGGCATGCTTACTTTGAAGTACCCTATGGAGAGTGGAATTGTCAGCAATTCGGACAATATGGAAAAGATCCGGCATCACACTTTCTACATCGAGCTATGCGGGGCTCTCGAAGAACGTCCGATGCTCCTTATTTAAGCAACCCTCAACCCAAAAAGCAACCGGGGAGAAGATGCCACTGATCATATATGAAACGTTTGTCCCTGATAGTGTTGTCAAAGTTCACATGAAGACATAGTGAGAGAGTTGATTTAATAAATGCAAGGTCTATAAATGGGGATGAACTTTCACATGGAAACTTAGTAAGAGAGTTGACTTGATAAATGCAAGCTGTATAGATGGGGATGAACTTTCACACGGAAACTTATTAAGAGAGTTGATTTAATAAATGCAAGATGTATACATAGGGATGGGTTCTTCAACGCGGATTTCTTTTTTGATTTGATTTGATTTGATTTTTTCTAACCACATCCCGACCTTAATAGCATACTTGACGTGTAACCTAAAGATTTATCCTTTTGAAGGTCTAAAGCGAACATGATATGAACCATAGTCGGCAAAAATCAAACAAGAGGGTTGCATCTCAGAAAAAGGCAAATGAATATAACCTCTCAACTTCCCACGTTGACCAAGTTTCAGCTTTAACATGGGATTGGGACATTCGGAAGGTCCAAAGCGAACATGACATGAACCATAGTCGAGAAAAATTCTACACGAGGGTTGCAGCTCGAAAAAGACAAATAAATATAATTTCTTGAGGGTTTTCTCAGCTAATTCTCTGTTCCTCTCTCCAGAACATTGCTCCTCAATCACATGAATCCATTCCACCAAAGAAAATAGAAAGTCACATGAATCCACTCTCAGATACCCCAATCCAGCATACAAAAGACCAAAAAAATGCGACTTCTGAAGTTGGTCGGTTTCACTCTTAATTTTCAACATCTACTCCGGAATAAGAAGGCCCGCTCTAAAATTACAGCAGTCTGAAAATGGTAACTGGAGACATTCTTCGAACAGGGGACGCGCTTCTTCCCCATTAAACGTCTCCCACACGGCTTATGTCCATCTAATTGTAGTGCTCATCACAGCTCTCTCTAAATAAGGTCCATTCACGAAATTTCGAGTGGAATAATGTTTTCTTTTTCTAGTTGGCTATGATATGTCGGTCAACTATGCAACAAATATGACAATTTTTTTGTAAATCCCTGACACTCAATGACTCAGCTCGGAAGTTCAAATTTTCTTTAATTTGGCCCGTACGAACTTATGTTAATTTTCCAAGACGTTCGCAATGATTTTCCGTAAAAATCTTGGAACCTCCAAAAAATCTTTTGAAACTCAGTCGATATTCCTAGAATTTATTGTGACATGACGGAAATTTCAATTTATGAAATCGGACTCGAATTGGCGATTAATTTCTATTCGACGTGTTTTTAGCGTAACCTAAGCTACCAGGTAACTTTCAGAAATCTTGTGCTTTCCCCTCATTTTACAGAAACCTTCTCTGTTGCGAGCAACCTTTCTTATACTAAGTACATGTACAGAAATAGAGTTGGACATGAGGAAATATGGGCACAAAATGCATCCTCTTCAATTTCGAGCTCCTGCAGATCTTTTTTCAACTGTTAAGCATGCATAAGACAGAAAAAGTTTGACATCCTACTAAAAGGTTTTATCCTTTGGTATAGACAGTACAATGCATGATCAGCACAGATATATACCATCCGCATGAGGTGCTAATTACTGCAGTGTCATCCAAAATTTCCAAACGCAAGTACATATCCACAATCTTAGTAACAGCAGCAGAAATTATTAACATATGCATATATGATTGATTTTGCCTACGTTATATGATATTCAGTGACAGAGAGAACCTACAGGAACACCAGCAGCCTGACCCATCAACTGCATAAGATTCCTGATCCCAAGCATAGCATCTCTTGCTCCCAACAGAGCTTTGATGACAGCTTCTTCTCTTGGCTTGGTTCCAAGTTCTATCCACTGTTTGTAAAGTTCGTCAGATCATGTCAACACCAGTGATATGAGGAAATAATATAGAAGAAAGATACCTATTTAACAAAGAAAAGCTTGATCAGCATAAAATATTCTTCTTCTGAACAACAGAATGACGTCTCATGTTGCCTGCACAAATATCTTTAACTCACTGCAGAAAATTTTCCTTCTAAAGATGGCTTCCCTTTATATTAGATGGCCTAAATTTTGTTGGGTAAATGACTAGCAAGTTAGCATTCAAAACCAAAAAATCTGTTTAATTTTGGAAAGCAAGGACAAAATATTAGACATTTGAACACTAATGAAGTTCATGTCACCTATGCTTATGTGCAAGGATAAATCCCTGTATGAAGTTTGTATCTCTAGAATACAGTGCCCGTAAAATGAGGGGAAAGCACAAGATTGTTCTGACATGTTAACAAGATGACACCTACTCTATTATACGCAAGTGCCTTACTCCTGCTCTACTTCAAAAGCTCACAAAAATCCTTGGAAGGCCATAGAGCTTCCCAGGAAGAAAACAAATAAACCATACAGAAATTACACACAAAATATTTACAGGATACTGGTGAGTCCACAATTCTACTTCTCCTATCTAGTCCAAGCTAAATATTAAACTCTAAAAGTTCTACTGACCACCTCATACCACCAGAGTCTATAATCTGTAACTCATATCTCTGTAAATACTTCAAATCTTATGAGAAAAAGCGTCCTGCACCATGATTGGTTGGATTCCTAGGACAAAAAAGCAGGGCAAAATTGCAGCACATCCAGGGAAAAGAAAGTTGAGATACTGCAGGGAAGAATAAAAGCTTTTTTCATCATCCACAAAAAGAAGCGTAAACAAAATTTACTCTCTTCCTTAAAAAAGCCTCCCATAATAAAGGATACCAAATACAACAAAGATCGGGCACACTCTAAACGCCGGACGAATGACTAGTCATCAATAATTCAAATAAAAGAAAATTGGAAGCAATTTTTCACCAAATTTCTTGAAAAACATCACATAGGTAGATCATATTTGTCATCAATTTCACCTCAAGAGAGGGAAATCTGGCTCAGAAAAGTACCTTGTCTGCCTTAAGCGGGCTGCGTCTGTCTATAGTATGTTTATATACGTCCCAATTTTCCTCTGCTAATTTGCTCAACAAGTTAAATTGTCTCTCCAGACTTGAATTTGATTCTGACAACTTTGTCCACGTCTCTTGGGCATTCTGGGGATCAGATTTTTGCCACTTCTTCACAGCTCCCGCCATGGATGGGGTGGACGAACCTCCTGTTCCTGGTTCTCCAAGCAACTAATGGAAAGAAAATAGTGAAGGGTAAAGCTTTCCAAACATATCCATAATTTGTTTCTTGCTTTCCGGTGGGTAGTTATTCATGCCTTCAAGTCTCAACACAACCCGTTCCATTAACAATGCAAGAAGTAGTACAGAAAAGGTCATAACACATGTGCCTGGCAAATTGAAGCCCAAGGCACAGGTTAAAAGTGTTACCAATTTTTACAATTGGCTTGTAAATTTTCGAAGAAATCAGGACAACAAATTTCAGTAACTGTTATATGGCATTTGGCAACAGATTTAATTCTCACCTATCCATCTTCTGCTTAGTGTGAAAGCACTGGACTATCATTAGCATCAAATGGAGAAGGAGAGAATGCTTACAAGTGACATTAATGGTGGCAAGGAGAACTTGGTCCTCTCATGGTCCCACTTTCCGTTCAAGATGTCAACAATGACATCATCTAGAGGCATTCCTTTGACAGCACCCTGGCACTCAATAAAAAAAATTGTCTAAAATGAAAACATGAAGTGCATGACATCCTTCATGGACATGTCATAGAGCATTACTACATGTTATAATTCATATGGAGTCCCAATTTACTTATCCAGGTAATGGTTGAGGCCCAATTTACTTATCCAGGTAATGCAAAGACCATTTGGCCGCAAAAAAAAAAGAAGAAGAAGAAGAACAAGGAATGCAGAGACTAACGGAAAACTAACCTTTTTACCTCCATTTGCAAATTGTGTGTTTCGGTACTAAAATTTGAGAATTGTGAAAAAAAGCAATTTGACCATAGAATGTATAACCGAACCTTGGACATACAATCGGGTAACCCTTGTTCTCAAAGATACGTCAATGCAAGGCAACACGTGCCCAGTTGACCCACATAAACAAGCAAGTCCAACTTTCAGAAAGCTTAATTCAGGATATCATTTAATCAGAATAAACTAAAAATTCTGATTCACTTTGACGCCAACATTAAGGATGTTATTACAACTTATCCAATCATCTGAAGTTGAAGAGCCACTCAAGAATAAGTTTAGTTAAAGACATTACAATCTTACACCGCTCTACTATAGGCAATCAATAACAACTAAACTCAGCCTATACATGCAACCATTATGATCTGCACCCAATATATCAGCTGCAAAATTGAATCATGTCTCTAAGAACCTATTACCATGCATATTTATAAGAATTGGATTGGAGAAGAAGTTGTTCTGGCCATCAAATGGAACAGAATGTTAAGAGTCCATTTATGTTGCATAAATCATAATAAAAGCAAGGAGAAACAAAGTGACTTCATCATTTTTTAAGCGCAGGAACTTTATGAGACATTCACTCTTCATCAACCTGTATAAGCTTTGATATCTAAAAATCAATTGTAATACTTATGCGCATGTTATAGACCAAAAATATAGGTGAAAGTGGCGGTTATTCACTAGGAAGCCAACTTTCTTCTTGATGCATAGTCTTGAAAATTTGGGTTCATGTAACTTTTTAACGTGGGACTCAAAGTTTGATAAATCAATCTCATATGCTAAACCACTGGGAAGCCCATGCTAACTTATCTTCAGCTGCAGAAGATGACAACCAATAAACAAATCCACTAGCTTTATCCTCCAATCATCAATATAGTCGGACTTAAAAAACGAAAATGTGATTTAATCCTGCGTAGGCCTTGACTGGCAATCAAATGAACCAACATCTTATCTATTTTCTAGGTTATTGGCATAAGGGAGGCAAGGCCAATGTGAGGCGAGGGAGGGATACCTGAGCAGAAGAAAGCACATCTGGTGAAAACCGGACGTAGCGCTGACTCCCATAAAGGGCAGAGCTGACATCAAAACCACTGCCAACTTTCCCTTGAGCTATGCAGTGAGCACTTTGGGCAATCATATGCACAACATCAAGGTCCAACGAATCCGTCGACAAGTGAGAAAGGTTAACAACACCAGAGTGATGAAGTAAAGCAGCAACGACGGCAGAAGTCATGGCTGCAGAAGAACCAAGTCCAGTTTTTGCAACTTCTGGTTTACATTCTCCATTTCAGTTCTCTGCATTGAAGGTAATTGATGCAAAAGGAGGAAGAGCAGCTAATGACTCTGGTGCCAAAGGTAATCCTCGAGCTTCAATCTAACATAAGAATAGATTCCAATCACGTTATTGAGTCATAAAAGAGAACCGAACCCAAATATAGAACTTTAGAACAAAATACTTTTAACATATCTACATATATGTTCCCCAAATTCTCATTTCTTGGATGCAATTGCTGTTGGGCCTCAAAGAAATCCATCAAATGCTTAAAGACAAATTCATCTGGAACTTTACAAGAACAAAAAATCTGCCAGCATCCAAAAGCATTGCTGGGACATCAAATGAAAGGAAAATGAAGTTAAAGCAACCATAGATGTATTTTATTACCTGATTCCGGTATGAGTAGAAGTCATTGCAGCCTATTATTGTAATATCAAGCCCTGCAAAACTAACAATAGACATTATTAAAATCTCAAACTTCCATCTGCAAAAGGCATGCGGGCATATGCGGATCAAACAGTACCTTGCAAGAGTAGTTTGTGAAGCTCGTCTTTTTTGTTCTTGTCAAATTTTGCATGTGCAGCTGCCACGGCATACTGCACAGCATGTTCCACGAAGGGGTTCCCAGAGTCGCTGAGATTTCAACCAGCTGGGTTATACACTGTTTAATAATATCCCTATACACAGTTCGCTCATCCTAAAAGTTATTAAAAAAACAGAATCTCTAGTTTTTCCCCAAATAATATAAAAGGTGATAAAAATCCACCTCGAAGAGACTGTCTGGAGAGTCAGATTCTTCAATGACAACTTGTAATTGCTTTGTCTAGACAACTGAGGAGATGTTAACTTGACATCTGTCCATACCTGGAAGAAGATGCAATTGTTCAACTTCATGCAAGAAAAGTTTTACAGGGGAATGAATGATCTAATCTAATGGACTCTGCTGGATTCTACAAAATCCCTGAAACATTCTTAGATCAAATCTAAAGACCCTTTTCATTACAATTATTGCTGGAGGGTCTTGTGGCAGATTGTAGTGAGAAAGACTCTCCATAACATCAGCTGATCAGGACATCTTGCCAATATGGCCTAGGTGCATCTCACTCCAGCATTTCAGAATCAACAAAGCAGTTCCGTTCAAAACTTGAGTCTCCAGTAGATGATTCCCACCACTAGTGTATCAGAAATGGACAAACCTTAATTTTAAGGAATTGCCAACAAAAATTTAAAAAGCCTCAGAAGATTAAGGAAATATTTGTCGATGGAAATAGAATAACTTGCAACAGGTTCACAATAGAAAGCTCAAATGACTAATTCTATTTATTAAAATATATATATATATATATTTTTTTTTTCCAAAAGAATATTCAAGCAACTGAAACAGCAGCAACCAAACATTAACAGATAAGAGTTGCGAAATCACGCACCCATGTTCAGCTGTCGGGGTTGATTTCTTCGTGAAGAGGTTTCACAATTGCATAGAATCGAGCACTCGTGCTAAGAACAATCCCCACATCTGGCCTCTCCAAAACAAGATACCCGCCGGTCATCAAGACCTTCCCAGGAGCTGACGCAACACTGATTACCACATATCAAAATATCAGAATCAAGCATCAATCCCTCCTTGAAAATGAAGCTTCTAGTGTGATTCATGAACGATTACCGTCCACATAGTCGAACCCAACATTAGATCATCCGTTGACCCGCAAAACAAGAAAACATCATATGAAGCAGACAAAAGAAAGGATACAACTTTCCATTGAATGGCAAACAAGAAACAATTTCGGACAAAAACCCACTATCCAAGAGTCGATCTTTCTTCGAGTTCTTAGCTTTTCATCAGCAAATCAAAGCGGAACCAGCATAAGCAACCGAGGTCCGCAGATGGGTATAATTCAGCAAACCCAATAACAGCGAGGATCAAATCAAATCAAATCAAATGGGGACTCAAGAGCTCGTACACTGCCATTGTCTCCCTCCTCCGCCTCTCCTCCTCTCCCTCTCTCGCTCTGCCGCTCTGAGGAACTTTTTGAAGCGGAGTTTCCCAAGCGAATGCCACTCCCCCCTGCAGCTAACTGCAATCAAAGCACGAAACTTTACCACTTTACGGCCGGGCCCAGGACCCCCAACCCAGAGTGATATATAGATGGAGAGAGAGAGAGAGAGACCACCTGCGAGATGAGGTCCGTTTACACTCGATGTTGTCAGCGAAGGCGACGGTTGATGGGTATGATTCTTTGACCAGAATTTCGGTGCTGAATGCTCGTACACACCGGGCTACCTACCATCTCTGTTCTTGTTCTGCATGTGAATTAATATGCCTCCTTTTGGCCTCATCTTTCTCCTATTTCTTTAAATTCTATGTAGAAATTACCAAGCGGATTTCTTTACTTGGCTTGACCATGGATCCATTATTTCTTTAATGTCATCGAAAAAATCAATTTTAATTTGAACATTGCGCTTTTCTATTTTGGACAATTGTTTAATATAGATTTATCTAGCTGTAAAAAAAAACGAGCAGTTTGTAAAGAGGGTTTGATGCGAGTCGTCAAATTACAATAGTTTATAGTTATTTAAAATGCAAATTATTGAATTAAAATTCGGCCACAACTATATTAAGGGTCTGTTTGATTCACGAAAAATAAGTAATTTGAAAAAAAAATTGAAAAATAATTATTTACATCACTTAAAATAATTAATTAATAAAATATATTTATCCCTTGGTGCCATATAAATGCCAAAGATTTCTGGTCCGGCAGCACTAATAAAAATGCAGGAGCCCTCCTGCCAAAGTTGACTGAGGGATCTCTCGTAGCGGTCGTTTTTTTGACTTGGAGCTCCGTGCACCTTTTTTGAATATTTTTCTTTCTCATTCTTTAATACTTGGGAGAAATCGCCCTGTCCATAGCCAATTTGGGGTAGGCAAGAGCTCAATGTGGTCATCACTATGTGCTCGCACAAATCAGTTAGACTCACGCATATTCTATCCAATTCGATGACATGAATAATGTGCACATCAATGTAATCTCTAATTTACTTAGATTCCTGTATCATGTGGAGTTATGACATAATTTCATCTCTCTCGAAATTAGGTACGATATTCTGCTTCCGTTTGACGAAGATTCGAGCAACTATAGCATAAAACTTGTAAGATATATAACGGTTGAATCAAGGTGTCTGTTAGAGTAGCATGAAGGTTGATATCTAAATTACATCTCCTTTTTGGACATAGGACCGAACAACCGCACCCATCATGGGTCCTGACTTGACCATGTTTCCTAGTTGGAATCAAGGATGGATATTAGAATTTGCAAAAACTCCAACAAAGATTAACCAGAGATGAACTCTTGATCCTTATCATCTTGGGATTCCTAGTTCTCCGGTTATTCTTATAATTGCATCATAGCGACCTAAAAAGCATGATCATACACCCCAATTCTTTATTTAAAAAAAAAAAAAACAACAAGTACATGTATGCCTACTTCACAATTATGATACGTGTACTAGAAATCCTAAAAACTTATCGTAAATATGCAATCAAATCCTACAATTTTTACATGGTGCAGCTAAGTCTCCAAACTTGTCAAATTTACGCGATCAAGCTACTTTATTAGTGGCGGCCGATTTGGCTAACACGTAATGCCAATATAGTTTTCTTTTTTATGCAATTTTTCAAAATATCATCTTTGCAATTTTCGTTCTTTTGGGCCCCCTGTTTGCACAGTTGTGGGCCCACTGGGCCTGTCCACAGCATTTTATAGCGAGAGAGAGCCCGAGCAGCCCAAAACCAAGCCCAGTTCCAGAGTCAACAAATTTCGCTCGACTCTCTCCTCTTCTTCCTTCCTCCTCTCCCGCGGTGCTCGAGCAGGCAGATCGACGGAAGCTTTCGTCGGACGACATAGAAGCGCGATTCGAAGCAGGTACTCTCTCTCCGTCCTTCGCTCCGGACCCTCTCGCTCGCTCTCAATTCAATCCAATCCGATCGTCGTGTTCTGCGCGGTGGGTAGCCGGTGATTCGGGACATTTCGGGCTCGCTTTCGAGTATTTTGGATCACTCCGTCCTAGGTTCTGGATTCGGGCGGGACGGAGTTCATCGTAGGTTTGATTTGGTTGGTTTTTGGCTTAACGCGAGGGGCCGCTTTAGGAAGACGAGAAGCGCGAAGCTGCGAGCTTGCGGCTCGTGGGTATGCAGGAAAGTGTCGAGCTTGCGGAGGAAATCTACGGGCGTTGCGAGGTTCCCCTCTTCCGTGCGGCCCGCTCGGACCATCGGTGGCAGTGGCAGTGACGGTGACGGTATTCTACTTTACCTCCATCCGCTGATCGAAATGGAGGGGAAGAAGAGGGGAATTCCAGTGATTGATTGGGATTATCTTGGAGATATCTAGCGACTCAATTGGCATTGTGCAAAATGATGAGCTTTTCGCAGGGACGAGCCCGATTGGTTCCGGCGGCATCCCTGAGTCTTTTGTAAATCTCGGAGCTTTGATGTGAGGGAAAGGGATGCAAGTGCGTCGAGCTCGCTATTCACGTTTACTCGTGTTCCACTCAGCTGTGTACAAGTTCGTATTGAGTTCGAGCTGATTGAGAGTTGAGCCTCTTGAGCTACTTTAGCCTTCTTGTAATCGTGGATATAGCTCGCGAGTTGTGTTCTACTCAGTAGAAGATTTTTTTTTTTTTTTTTGGGGGTGAAAGAGAGAGAGAATCATTCGCATGCTATCGAGATAACTTAGCCTGAATCTGTCCTTGATTTTTGCGTTCCTCTACCGTCAGATCACATCTTACGTTTTGGTCTGGAGCAGTAATATAGCATTATTTCATCAATTTTTATAATCTCGTCATTCTACATCAATCGCTTTAACAGAGACTTGTGATTTGATTTGAATATCCAGTTTGTAGTGGCCAAATAGATAGTTAAATCTCGAAATTAGTTGTGTTATGTGATGTTCTAGGAATGATTATGCTAAAAAAGTAGCTGGAGCTAATCTGGTTCTTTTGTCAGCTTTGATGACAGGTTTGCAACAAATATGGTCTCTCTGAATAGTGGAAGAGATGCAGACGCTGGGCAATTTCAAGTTGCCTCCATTCTTCAATTACCCCCCTTATTTCACGTAATGACTTAAACTCCTTGCATCTCCTCTACTGATGGGAAGGTTAATGTTGTATCACTTATTCTGTTAGTTGTTAGGACGCACTTCTCGTAATTTAATTAGCATCAATAACCTAATATACAAGAGTCAATAGTTTTCTGAAACTATATGCAATGGTCATTCTTGAGCCCTTCTATTTATCTATACATCATCTACCAAAGAGCACATTGTTTCGGCTTAGTTTATCAGTGCTGAAGTGCAGCCTGTGTTACAACCAAAACCCTGGAAAGGGTTGCTTTTGGTCCGTGGCACTGTTTTAGGTCCCTGCTTCTATCAATACTCTGTTTTTCTGTTTCCAATGGAGTCGTAGGCAAGACTGGGCTTTCCCCTTGTCGATTCTTTGAGGAAAAAAGTTATTGGTCTGGAAGATAACTTAGCCCCTTAAGAATTTTATGGTATGGCCGATGGGTATTTTTTTTTAATGAGCATCGACAAGAAAATTTTGTCAGTTTGTGTGGTTAAATAGCTTCCAGTCTTTGTGGGCCAGCTGCCTGAATCTGTTCTGATCAGCATTGAGACCATTTTTTAGCTCATGTCATAATCTTTAAAGTATCTTACATGTGCCCATTTAATTATTAGTGAGATTTTAGGATTCAAGGCATATAGCTTTGGTGTGACTAGTGGTTGTTTGCCAAAACTAGTTTTTTTTTAACCGTCTTCTTTAAGTGAAAGGGCAAATGTGTACTGCAGCAGAATTGGTTTTCTATTTGGTGTGCGAATGCGTGAGCCATATGAAAGAAAAATGTCACAAATTGTCATCTCTGCCAGTGCACATTATCTGCGTCTACTACTTTTTTATCTGCAAGGTGTTGTCTAAAAAAGGTTGTTGATGCAAGTCGGCTGCAAATTATCTCAGTCAGCCATCCGCTTTTTTTCTTTTTTCAACAAGAGATAAAGTGTCAATGGTGCATATGAAGGATTGCTTTAGCTGTACCTTCTTCAGCTTTACTGTAGTTAGCTGCAAATTATCTCATTCTGGCATCGATTGTTTTGGTAGTCTTCATAGTTCCATTGCCAAAATTTTTCATCTCCTTTTCATTTATTAGTGGGAATTCATATGGCTCACAACTTGGCTGTACCTTCTTCAGCATGCAGCCAGTAAGGGACACCCGAGAGAAGCAAGTGCAACTCTGGAAGGAACTGGTCCTTGATTTCTGTAAAACGCAAAATATATTTGTGATTGGATTGGAAGAAGAGTTTCCACTTTTTTCAAATCCTGCGATTGAGAGTATGGGCCTTTTCATCAATTTATGCGTTAAGTACTTCTTTTACTTATTTCTGCAAACCTAGGGCTGTGTTACCTTGTGCTTTGCCAAGAGCATGCTGGCTGGCAGAAGGTACTTTTTTTTTTTTTCTTTTTTTTTTTTTTGTGGTCACAGCAGAAGGTACTTGAAAAGCAGGTACCATCATGAAAAAATTTCCGTATCCTGGTGTTTAGTGTTGAGATTCCATTCTCTCTCTTATGGAACAAGGAATCTATGTATGCTAATCAGGAATTATCGTGTCCATCTGCCCCAATTCACTGGTTGATCACGGTTCATATCCTTGCCTTTTGTCCACCTGCCCATGTTTCTGAACACCACTAGGTCTGACGTCACTCCCAAACAATTTCATAGTTGGTCACATATTAGTATGCGTGTATGTCCTGATGAGTCTACCAGTTCTTTGTACTGAATCGATTTCCTTATGCCATGCAATCTTTTTTAGCTATTGCATTGGTTTGCACCTTCCCCCGTTCCTCTCACATTGTTGTTGGTCTGAGATCACTAATGCTTTGTCTACCGAACAAATTTAAGTGTTTTTACTCTTATCACTCTGATAGTGCAGGATCTCTTACTCATGAAGCAAGGGAAGCATTCCTTGCTGCCTTAGTTTCTGAAGGTGGGAGTAGTTCATAAATTATTTCTTTTCTGTTTTCTGTTTGGTTTAATGCTATATACTGATTTAGTAATATCATATTGTATGGGAGACCATTAATTACCTTCCTCATCTAGCAGGACGTGCAGAATGGTTGGACAAAGGGCATAGGAAGTGTCTCATTCTCTGGTACCGCATTCAAGACTGGGCTGATATTATATTAAATTTTGTGAGTTAGTCAGAGCTTCAGTACAATTTGAAGCTTGTTAAGTTAGGAGAAGTGCGCTCACCACCCTTGTTTGATCAGGTGAAAGATAATGGGCTGGAGGACTCTGTGACGACGGTTGAGGAAATACTTACTGGGCCTGAATCTCGGGGACAGGTAAAGTACCTTTTGCATGTTCTAAAAGAAAATCCCAAGACTTGCACATTAGGTAAAACATAGTTGCTATTGAATTTGACTTGGAAGAAAAATGAGCTGTTTTTTCACTCCAAGTCCTGCGGTCAGATAATGCTAATCACAAGCTCTCCTGAAAAATTTCCTCTCTTTCTTAAAGTATTTCTCCTCTTATCCTCTCGTCTTGGTAGGAAGTATCGTTCAAGCTTAAGCGAATCATGGTTTGGCAACTCATTAGGGTCGGCACAACTTTTTTCATGCAACTTAAGTGGGGTTTCTTTTTCTCTGCTAGATCCTCAAGGTGTGGATTGCGTCATCCTCATGCGAGCTTTGAAACTACTAGAACACAAGGGAAGCTGGTGATTTTCAAGGGCACTTCTGCGGATGACGAAGGCATTAAATTCTCGAGTTAATGACGATGAATGTGTGCTCTTATTTGAACTTTTGCCATCTGAAACGGCACATGTACTGTTCCTGGACGCCTTTATTCAATCTTTCTCCAGGTTTTTGAGTGAGAAAAACATTGTAGAATCTCTCCTGCTTGTGCACTGACTTAAGAATGTGTAAGGCAATATGGAGGAGTGCTAGGAAACTATGGAAGTTTACTCGATCCCCATCTCTTCCATGGATCCGAAAATTGGCAATTTGAATTACATGCCAAGGTTTCTCGTCCTCATTCTTGACATGGAAACCTTATCTGTCAATGCCGTGAACTACCGATGAGTCAGAAAACTGCAACATAATTGCATGAAGTGGTAATGGTTTGCAAAATAGGAACCTTAGTTTACAATGTGATTTATAAATAATTTATGAATTGAGTTATGAATAGACACCGTCATGGGCTCGGAAGACCGATTATCGCAAACGTGAGCTTCGACTACATTAAAGGGCTTTTTCGGTAGATGGTAGAAAACCAAGTTAAACTATTTCGCAAAATCAATAATCTCCCATAATGGTTAGTACCTCTTATCTCATCCAAAAGTCATTTCGACTTTCAAATTTCACCGTCCAAATTTTACGGTAATACAAATATGTTAAGATAATCGTAATGGTGCAAACATAGATGATTGACAATAATGTCGAGAATACCCCAATTCAAGAGTACTCAAGATAAAGATAAGAACAAAGACATCAAAGAAAGAGTTTGGATCACCTTGTTTGGGAAGCCATTAAACCTGGGTGAAGATTGAGAAATTAGGGAAAAAATAATTATGTTGAACAAATTAAAAATTAAACTTGGGTGAAGATTGAGAAATTAGGGAGAAAATAATTATGTTGAACAAATTAACAATGCAAAGAGCGCCTCATATATTGAACCAACTTTCGAGGTCATTTCGGTAATTATCCCATTATATTTCCTTCGACGCCATATTTAGTCACGACATGGTTTCTCTGCACAGATTTTCTCGAGAGAAGAGGAAGAAAGACCGATGCAATTGCAGTGAGGTCTTGACAGTTTGGGGAGTATCTTGGAAGATTCCCCCGGTCAGGGAGGGGTCCTTTTATGATTTTGGGGATTCAAATCCAGTTCATATTTATGATTTGGTCATGGTACCTGCTCACAACGTGAAAATCAGTTGCCCATTATAATTTTAATTTATAACGCGAAGAAAGAAAAATGAGAGCTTTTCTTTGTGGGAAAATTCTAAATAAATGCATGAAGTGCATCCACTTTTTGAAATAATGACATGAAGTTGATCTTGTATTAAATAAAAGCTTAAAGTGAATCTTGTGTCAAATTTAATGAGGGATTGCCCCTTACTTGCCCCTCATCTCCCCATATCTAGCAAGGCGAGCCTCGCTCAAAGAGAGAGTTGCCTTGCCCAAGCGAGGCCGTCCTCGCTTGTGGCCAGCATGGGTGGTCTCCTGCATCATCGGTTCGATCAAAGAAAAAATGGAAAGCCAGGAAAAAAGAGAGAGAAAATTCAAAAAATGATAAAAGATGAAAATGCTCTTGACAATAAAAAAAAAGTAAGGCATTTTATAAAATTGACATAACTACTTCAAACTCTTATTTGAAATAAAATATATCATAAGTCTTTATTTAAAAAAATGATAGCACTTTGAATTTTTATTTGAAAATTTTCCCATCTTTTTCCTAATCAGGAACGGGTTCCTCATTGGTCTTTTTGGGGATTTAAAATCTAGTGAGTATTTTTAACCGGTCGTTGAAGGCGAGGTGCGGGATTAATTGAATGAGTTCACGTTCGAAGACCCGATAGACAATAAGAAAGGCGGTCGCATATGAGCGACGGAGAGTCTTCGGCCCACCCGGAAGCTCCCTTAGTCCTAATTTTGGAGAGTCAATAGGCGGTCTCTCTTTTTGGGAAGTGGCGTCTCGCCAAGCGTCTTGGCCAATTGAGGTGTTCTTCTTCTTCTTCTGTTCTTTTCTTTCCCACCTCTTGAAGGATAATCTTGAATTTAGTCCTCGCGATTATTTATTTATCTGCTACTATTGTTTGATTATCAAAGCTTTTTACTGGAACAACTAGGTCCTCTAGCTGATTAGCGTTTACCACCGAGGTGGTTGGCCGGCGATTTAAAATTCAGTCGCCCGCGTGTACATGTCAAAGCACTAGAAAATCTTAAAGCAAAGCCGGTTCAACTTATCTCCCAGTACTTGCATTCTGGTTCCGAGGCTTTTTGTCATTCGGATTGATCGCGCTCTAGTGAATTCACAATCTCCCTCAGGTCCGCTAATGCAGAACGAACATAATCAACAATGTTCTCTTCTCTACCGATCAGTTCTTCGCAGCTAGACTATAGTTTTTACACTTATCAAGTAGAAACACCAAAAAATAACCATTATTATTATTATTATTATTGACAAGTGACAGACATAATCGTATGTAAAAAAAGTTGGTCATTAGAGGAGTTATCAACAACTAGAACAGTCAAAAAGTCAAAGGAAATCGACAATGTATCAGTGAAATTATCAACAACAGACATCACAAGTTATCAATGAGAGCCATCACCATTTGATGAGATCGTTGACACAAGCATGTAATGGTCAAGGTGGTAGATTCGATGCACCAATCAAGCAACCATCAAAGTAGCAGTGATGTAACCATCAAGGTAATGGAGTCGACAATCTCAAATGTAACTATTTTGTAGATTAGTGTTGCTGAATATTAGAGTCAGGTAGAGCATGGTTAATGACATGAACAGAATTTTCAGTCTACTTGACATCCAAAAACACGAACAAAAAGGTACCCTTTGATTTGATCCAAACATCATCCTGCTAAGATATCAGAATATTCCCAGCAAGAGAGAAGCTCAAAGACCCATCTTCAAACATATGCACTAGAAGTCATCCATTGAAAAATCTCTGATACAGGACCCAAGCTACAAACAAAAACCCCTAGAACTACTCTCACTTAATGTCTCCCTTCCCTTCGTCCATCTTCTCCGGCAACAGAGTTATGTGAATGTTGGGCAACACTCCTCCATTAGCAATGGCCACAGAACCCAGGAGCTCGCTCAATTCCTCATAGTTCCTCAATGCAAGCTGGAAATGACTGGGGACAATCCTGTTTTTCTAGTTGTCCCTCACAGCAATTTCCAGCAAGCTCCAACTCCTAGAACCCCAAAACAAGCTCCATTAGATTAACGCATGAAACCAAATTCAACAGACAAGTTCAAGGGCCTGAAAGAGCGTCAACAAACAAAATCAAAATAATGCACAAAATCCAGACGACAGTACGACAAGGAGGATAATTTCTTTTTTTTCTGTATGCTGGGTGCGGTGATGATTCAGATGAAGAAAATGGATTTGGCCCATTGGGAAAACTTGCCAAACACCCCAAATTTTCCTCAAGGGGCTTTGTGGGCTAAAGCTTCTTGCGAATGCTGAAAAGCTCCTAAGGGGAGTCACTTCCTAAGTCCAGCCAGAGTGTTGCAATTATATTTTCAGGTCTTACTTTTCCTGATTCTTCTGCAGGAAAATCTCGATTCGAAAACAAGAAGTGCTCTTAAAAAGTAGAAGCGAAGCGGCAATGAGAAATGAAAACACCACGACACGAACAGGATTTAGAAACAAGCAGCACACACAGCAGCAATACAAAATCCACGGTCATGCAGCAATTTTATTTCTACATTGGTACAACCATTCTGAAACACAACAACTGCTGAATAATAGGTCATTCGACAAAAGGAATAGGGATACCTTTCTATGCAGTAAGCCTACCTGACCAACACCTAAAGATTTTGACTTATTTTCAGTTGGAATATGGCTTACCTCGATCCTTCGATGAACTAGAGGCGCCGTGCTGAAGGGCGCCGCACACGGTCTGGTAGGGGCTTTAGGACTTCCTCTATGGCTCCTTCTTTCCAGTCTTTATGCTCAACCTTCATGCGCCTGCAAACTTCTTCATTCCCATGAACCTCTGTCACGGATGAACCTCTGTCACGAATTCCTTGGGCATGTCATAATGTTCGAGGCATGTCAACTCTGGGAAGTGTGATGACTTGTGGCACTGTTTTCAATGACTTGCATCAACCTAGCAATAACCTTTCAAGATTCTGCAGTGCTCCTCCTTGAACATTTATGGATGTAAGATTGTCAAATATATCCACACCTTTTTAAACTTACCTTCCTCAAATGTGATCACAGATACCTCATTAAACGCTTTTTGCAATTCCAGATGCTCCAAATTCCGTAGCTTTCCCAAATATTGGAATTGATCTTCATTCAACTGACTCATCTTGAGGACCAATTTGACCAAATCAGGAGGAGAGAGTATCCAATTTGGCACAGTTACCAAAGATCCTGTCAGGTGAACCCGCTGAAGGCGGTCGTGTTCTTTCCTCTCAAATCCCTCTGAAAGATCCAGTTTCTCTCCATCGGCAACAATTAAATGTAGTGCTTCTAGATTCTTCAACTTCACAATGGAACAGCAAAGATCCTTTACATCTTTACTTTTCAGCTTTGAGATACCTAGCCTTTGTAAATATACCATTGTCCCGAGTTCTTCTAGCAACTGTTCTCTTTTCCATTGCTTTCTCCCCAATTTACTCTGCTCGACTGGGTTGAGCTCTATCATGCATAGTTTTCGCAATGATCTCAAGAATCCTAATGCTGATGGGACCTTCACACCAAGCTTTGGCTTACTACCTGAATCCGGACTTCTGTCAGACCTGTATACTAACATATGGCGAAGTTTTGTTAGCTTCAAAATATCATTCGGTAGTTCATGCACGAGGGTATCTTTGAGATCCAAGGTCTCCAGATGTGCAAGATCTTTTATGCCCGATGGAACTTTCCTTATGTTGGTACCCCTTAAGCTTAGGTACCTAAGATTTCTTGACTGGAAAATCTTTTCAGGAAAAGAACTCAAAGAAACACGATTTTCTTCCTCCTCAGTCAAATGTCTTTGAATATGTAGCACCTTAAGCCTCTCAACCTTCTCCAATAATTCTTTCAAGGATTTTGGGTATACCTCTTCGAAGAAATGTAAGGAGCGAAGTCGTTTGACAGATGTGTACTTATCTATTTTATGTAAAGGTCTGTGAAAGGAGAGGTACCTTACATTCTCAGGCCATCCTTCTTCCGGGCGGGCAACAATCATCGCAAACTCCTGGTCTTTTGAATTGGAAATAATGATTTGATGCTGAAGGTTGTGAACGCGGCAGGTTTTGACCCTTCCATAACCTGTTTTCTTTGCCCAAATTACATTATGTTCTAATAGCTTTTGCAGCGTTGTCCCTGGATTTTCCCAGACTGAATCATGCTTAGTAAACTCTTCTGCCATCCATAGTCGCATCATTGTGGAGCACCTTATGGGACGATCTAATGGGAAGATGCTCAAGTAAAAAACATAAGCATGGACATCGAGAAGGTGGTCCATGCGCAGGGTAATCATTTTTCCAATTGAGCCACCTTTGTGCCCTCTGGATAGCAGTTCTTCCTCAAGCCTGTCAGTCAATTTTTTCCATCGAACAGCATCAGAGTCACCTGCAACATCATCATCTTTATTATCTTCCAATCGCCTACACGTCGCCAGAATTGTGAGTGGCAATCCTTGGCATCTTCTTAACATACGCTCAAAATCAGGTTCCCGGATATCCTGGCGGGAAATATTTCTGTAAAATAGAGAGCGAGAATCATTCTCAGAAAGGAAAACATGCTCGAAGTCGTGGATAAGATGATTTGGACTCTGTAGCCCAGACATGGAGCGAGATAGGCTCTTGTCATGAGTTGTGACAAGCAAGCTCAGATGAGTTTCAATTAATTTAATCTAGAGGAAACTGAACACATCCTCTTTGCCTGCATCATCCAAGATGAGAGCCCAACTAAAGTTTTTCGGACGACTTGTGTTCGAAAGCGTCTTCGAGTTTAACTGATGTTCGTTGTTCGTTCACCCCTCCATGGTCAAATTCCACATCTTGCATTTGCTTTCATGAGTGCTTCCCCTATTTTGTTGGCAAACTCAAAGGATCTTAAATCCTCGATCCATACATAGTATTTGAAGAGACGGCTTACCCTTTGGTCATGAAGCACGGCACCCACTAGATTAGTCTTGCCTACTCCTTGCGCCCTATGGACGAAAATCACTTTCGACATAAGGCTCTCTTTTAGCCATTTGACCAGCTGGTCCATCGGCTCTTTGATACCCACTAATGCATATGTCTTCTCACTTAAGGCATTGACTGATGACCCAACGCCAGCCGAGCGGGAATGGGCTTGGTTGCCGGGTAATCTAAAATGAGCCTCTATGGGACCGGTTCTCCCAAGATTATCTTCGAATGTCTGCAGCGTTTTCTTGATATATCTTGATTTCTCTGCAAAAGTTCCGTCTCCGTATCTCCGGCGAAAGTAGAAATCAAGACCTCTCCACCTCCCCTCGGAATTCCGTCGCTTCATGTCCTCGATAGCGTCTTGAGAGTCATAGAGAAATTTCCACATCCTCCTGATGCCCCTTTTGAGCTTTTCATCGATGATCTCCTTTGAGTAGGCTTTCGCGAGAAGATCCTCGATCTGCCCGATCAAGTCTTTGAGGTCGTCAAGTTCATCTTCAGCAGATTCACCGAGTTTCAATTCTTTCTGCCATTCTTCCCATACAACAGGAATCAGCTGCCCCAGACCACCCAATACTGCGTTGGCATCCATTTTCCCCTCCTCTGGTTGGATCAGAGAGAGATATAGAGAGAGATAGAGAGGGAGAGGATGAACTCACCGATGGAAATGGCCGAGCTGGGCCGTTTCTCCGAGCAACATGCTAATTTCAAATCAAAAAGCTAATATCTCACTTTTTCAAATCCACTATTTAATATAATTATTAAAATCCAATTTTTGCATCAAAACCCAACACTTGGGTTTTTATGAGGGAAATCCATATTTATCACAATCAACACCCAATTTGCCACATCCATTCATCAAATTGAAATTCTAAATACACAAAGCGATCAGCACGAAATTCGAGAATTTAGGGTCCCAAAATAATTTTTCGAATTTATTAAATAATTAAATTTATTCCGAAAATTAATATAATAATAATATCCATATTTTTCACGATCCATGCTCAATTTATGATATCCAATCATCAATTTCAAAATCCGACTACACGACAGCGATCGGCACGAAATTCTGAGCAACCGGGGTCAAAAATAATTTTTTCGTTTTTTTTTTTTTTAATAATATTTTTAATAATTTCGGAATATGATTTATTATTAAATAATCCAACAATTTCGAAACATTTATTTAAATCATAAATAAATCCCTTTAAGTCACATCAAGGTTTATTTTAAAAATAAACCTACTTAACCCTTAAACTAAACATGTTTAACTTTAATTAAACAACTTAATCTAATCCATATTTAAATAAACTAATCTACCAACCTAATCTTACTTAACTTAAACTAAGCACACTTAGGGCATCATTAACCCTATAATCAAGATTTAGTAAGTTAAACTCACCCGATTAACGATCCGAGCGGACCAAAACGACGAGGACGACGCGAGGATCGATTCACTCCAAGGCGGGCCTAGCTTCCGGGGTCGGGAAGCCGGCCAAAACGGGCCACAAAGGGGCTGCCATACCCATTTTCGAGCTGCTGTCCATGGCGGTTTGAGGCCGAGAATGGGCGGATCCGATGCCGGTAGAGGCGGCCAAGGGCGGCGGAGGCAAGGAGAAGCTTCGGCGAGCTAAGGCGGCGACGGACGGCGGCTCACGGCGGCGGGGACAAGCTCCGGCAGCTCTCACACGAGCTAAACAGCAGCTCGGGATGACGAGGCCGGGCGAAGCGGGCGGCGGCAAGCCGGCGAGCTGACCGGCGGAGCGGCGCGCGGGCGGAACGCGGCGGCGGCGGCGGCGACGACCGCGGCGGCTCCGGCGACGAGCTGGCGGCGACGGGCGGCACGGCGCGCTGCGCAGCTCTTTGCCGGCGTCCTACCGTCTGGAATTTTCGAGCAGGCAAATGGAGGGAGAGAAGAGAGGCGGAAGGCGAGCGGCGAAGGCGGCGTGAGGCGGCGACGGGCGTGCGGCGGCGGTGAACGGCGGAGGCAAGCGGCTTCTCCAGCTTGCTGGGTTTTTCGAAGAAGAAGGAGATGAAGAAGATGGAGTTCCGTCGATGGAGGAGAGAGGGGAGGAGAGAGAAGGAGGGGGCACTTTTCTTTTTCTTTTTCTTTTTCTTTCATCCAACCAAGGTGGCCCACCACCATGACATCACATGGTGTCATACTCCACTCACTCACAACCATACTCCAATGGGTCCATTTCCATTTTCCGCCGGGTCCAATTCTTGTACGTCCCATTTCTTCAATTCTCATTAATACTCTTCCAATTGAATTAAATTAAAGCCCATAAAATTAATTCAATGTCACCACACTTCAATTCACATCTTCACTTGTCTATATTATCAACTTAAGTCCCAAAAGTACGACCAAAAGCGGGCTTACTAATTTCTCGAGCCAAATTAGCCATTTTCTGATTTAATTGCCGAAAAACTCGGTTTGCATGAAAAATATTTCGAAGATGAATCAATGATCCTAAAAATGATTTGTGACACACCAAGACTTCCAATTTCTGAATTCGATCTCAATTCCACGGTTAATTTCACTTTGGCACGATACTAGTGCGGCCCAACCTACCTAGGGTAGCCTTTAGAAATTTTCATGCATTTGACCCGTGGTTGATCATCTCAAGCCACAATGTACATCTTTGAAACATTGGCGACTTTCGGTTGTCGAGGTAATCTCAAGATTTCAAATACGAACACAGGGTACCCAATCGATAGAAAAGTCGGTCCAATGCCGATCGACAAGAATTGTGCGATATGGTGGAATCACCCACACCTGATCACACGCCTCTATCGAGCCGACCTATCTCCGATCTCTAATCGATTTTAATCGTGCCGTAATGACCCTTGCAAATTAGCTCGGTCGAAAGGTCGCTTCCTGGTCAAATTCTCGAGTCTGATGCGTTAGAAACTCTTAACAACTTCACCCGATAGATTAGTTTTCATATGAGTGACCGACTCAAAGAAAATAACTATATGCGTGCCAACGAAATGCCCGTCTCAATTTATTGAAAATAGAATTGGAAAATTGGGATGTCACAACTCTTCCCCTCTTATAAAAATTTCGTCCTCGAAATTTAAACATTTACCAATTCTTAAACAAAAAGGCGGGGGTATAGTCTTCTCATATAATCTTTTCTTTCTCAAGTTGCTCCTTCTGAACCAATACTGCAAGATCACTGCTATCTTGCCCAAACCACTTCGAATTCAAAATACTAAACACTTGCCCACTTAAAATTCCAAAGGTCTTCAACACAAAATCTGCGAAGCTAAACTGGCGATTCGAAAGCGGTCTCTAAACTGTTTCTGATAATTGCAACTGAATCACTGATTTCTGAACCAACTCTGGACCTGCGATTTTCTGATCTCTGATCTCATCTCAACCGACTGAAATCCTGAACACTCTGCTCGACACTTGACTAAAAAGAAACTATTTGACTGATCTGCTGAAACTGGGAACCTCTGGTCAAGATCTGATATAAATCTGACACTGATCACGGCAACAGCAATCACTGACTACTGTACTGACCCTGGCCTGTGATCTTTCTTTCCCTTACTTCATCTCAACAATTGAAATTCTGCACTCTATACTATGTACTGCTTAAGAAAGAACTATATGAAAGCTCTGCCAGCTTGGAACATCTGATCTAGATTTGAAATACAATTCATCCCCGGCACTCCATGCTGGTGAATTATCTGATGCACACACACTTCGGTATACCCACTTTGTGACAAGACAGAATCTCCAATTTCTGAAATCGAACTTAGATTGGCGATTAATTTCACTCCGACACGCTTTTAGTGTGACATAGGCTACTAGGTAGTTTTCGGAGCTTTTTAGGACAAATGACCCGTGGTCAATTTTCTTCGAGCCACGATGAACCCACTCGACACATTGGCGACTCTCGAGGGTCGTGAAAATCTCGATGATTCAAATACGGACACATGATATCAAAACGACAGTAAAATCAAATTAGTATCAATTGACGAGAGTTTTCCAATTTAGTGGAGTCACCCACGATCGGTCATTCATCTCAGTCGAACTGACCTATCTCTGATCTTAATTCGATTTTTAAGTGTGCCGTAAGATCTCTAACGATGAGCACGATCGATACGTCGATTCCTGATCGAATTCTCGAGTCTATTTGCCTTAAAGTCCTTAATAACTCACCCAACTAGTCTAGTTATCTCGTAAGTGGCCAACTCAGAGAAAAACACTGTAATTGCGTCGATGAAATGCCCAATTTAACCAATCGAAATCAGAGTTTGAAAATCAAGATGTCACACACTCAAAACAAAGATCTACTATCAAGCTTGTTTGGACAACGTTGAAATTGCTATGATGAGCTTCCCATAAGATCTCTTCTTTAATATCTGTATCGTCAATTACACACAATCACCCTCAGAACTTTACTGTTCTGTTTTCAGAAGTCTGAAAATCAATTTCTCTCTCATCTACATTCTCTTATAGAATATTCTGAATTTCTGAATCTGTCCACTGAAGCAATTTGATTCTGATCTGAATTTTCGGCTCAATTCTGAAGGTAACCATAAGATTCAAAAGGTGGCCTACCTCAGATCTGAAAACCAAATTTCGAACTTTCACAAATAAGATCCAATCCTTGAGTACCAACTCGTGCAACTAAGGACTCTCAATTCAGAGCATCTATGACTTTGCTCACCTTTCCAGAGTGACACAAAACATCATAGTCATAATCCTTAAGGAGTTCCATCCAGCGATGCGGTCTCACAGTCAACTCCCTTTTTGAGAATACATACTTGAGACTTTGATAGTCATTGACGATATGAAATATTCCACTGTACCGATAGTGCCTCTAAATTTCCAGAACGAACATAACTACTGCAATAACCCTATTATGCTGCATCAACAAGCAACCCAATCCTTTAAACAATGCATCACTGTAGATCTCATCACTTCTAGGACCAGATGGAATAATCAGTACAGGTGCGGTAGTCGGCTTCTACTTAAGCCCTTGAAAACTACGCTCGCACTCATCTGTCCACACAAACTTTTCTTACTTCCTTAGTAGTCGAACCAACTGCAACGCTGACGCTGAAAACCCTTCCACGAAACTTCTGATCTCTGTCACTGTAGTCAATCTCAGCCAACTGATCATTGCTTTAATCTCGGACGAGGTCTACGGAGATTCCTTCTCCTAAAATCACATAATCTAGAAACATAACACGAGTCATCCAAAACTCAAATTTGCTAAACTTATTGCAAGACCCAAAAGCACTTAAGGTCTGAAGTACCATCCCCAAATGTCTCTCGTGCTCCTCAGCACTCTTTGAACACACTAGGATAACTTCAATGAATACGATCACAACTAATTCAAGTACCCTTAAACATTTTGCTCATTAGACCCAAACAAAGGACTAAGGTGTCCATCAAACCACACGGTATTACAATGAACTCATAATTGCCATATCAAGTGCGAGATGCTAACTTCGATATGTCTTTCTTTCTAATCCCCAACTGATGATACCTCTTGAGGAATATCGATGTACAAACACCACGAATCAACTCTATTCTCACAGGTGCTCCCCAAGGTGATACACTGGAACGCATGAATCTCCTACCAACACTTCCTGCATCTACACCTTCAATTCTTTTAACTCAGGTAACACCATCCGGTAAGGAGCCTTAGGGACTGGCTCTAGTCCGAGTGCTAATATCATCACGAACGCTATTTCTCTTTCTGACAACAACCTGACAATTCTTCTGAAAATACCTTAGAAAACTTCTGTACCACGATTATGATATCCATATCCGGCTCCTCAACTGACGCATCCATTACAGCTACCATGTAGATTCGATAACCAACAACCTGAACCAAGTCATTTCCAGTGACGAATAACAAGGATTGAAGTTCCTCTTCAACTTTCAGTAATTCAAAACTTTCGCTCACTAGCTAAATAAACTGAATTATATCACTGCCACGATTCAAAACAACAGAAAACTCTTTGAGCCAAACCTTTTTATAAATGACTTCCAAGTCATACTTAAGCAAACCCCTTCAAGTACAACTATAGTCAGAAATTCACATTTCTATTACCTCATTACCTCAACGGAAACCCTACAACCTTCACTAAAAATTCTGCTGCATTACTCTGCATAAAACATCTCATAAACATTTTTCCCTTGGTCGATGCTTGGTCAACCCACCCATGCTCTTTCAGCCATTCTAGTGGCGTTCTATCTGCAATAACGGTACTTACGCTCTCCTGGACTTACACGGACAGTTCCTAACTTGACAGCTGTGCTGGCCACATTCAAATCATGCTATCTTTTTACTCTGACACTAGGCTGACTCATGCCTCCTTACCACAATTTCGGCACACAATCAAAGAGTCCTTTACCTCCCGTCAAGTGACATCATGCACCCATCCTTGCACTGAGGTCCATTCCAAGTACCCCACTGAACATCCTGAAGCATGCTTCCTATGTTCTGTCTTATCAACGGCGGTGACAGAAACAGCTGTGGTTCCATCTGTCTATGCAGGCAATCTTTGATCAAAAGACTGTACTGGCGACCCTTGTAGCAAGTCCTTTCTCTCTTACAGCACATGACAGGCCCATGTCTTTTCTTACAGAAACGACACACATCGATCGAGTTGAGCACTGACTTTTCAATTCTACTATTCCTATTGGGTGAAACAGGGCACCTTTCTTCTGGCATCGGCATTTCTCCGCAATCGGTTTCCATCTCTGTCTAAACTGAACCTTGACTCAGATACAGCGGCTTGATCCTCGATCACAACTCCAGATTAGGCCTCAACAGGCGCGGCAACAACAACGGTCACAACACTGGCAGCGGTAGAAACAACGGCAACAGCAACGGCTCGGTCCTGAGCTTACTGACCCAACAAGCTTCCAAGGAACACCAGCGCCTAAACAATCCCGACGAACCTAGGATCATTTGGTGCTGCCACACTCTCAGTACCAGCCTACGACGGTACTCTCACACTCGCGCTGGTCTAAGCCTGCGCTGTACCTCGGGTACCGACTCTTGTCAGCATCCTACCCCGAGGTACAAGTCCTACCGACCTTCTCCAAGGAGTTCACCACTCCTGGTCACTCATCCTACAGGCTCTTTATCGACGCCTGTTTTCGATTCCAACATTAGGTTAGAATTTGAGTGACCCCACAAACAAGCTACCAATCAGCTATCATTCACATGCATCAGCATATTAAAAGCCTTTCCTACTAACTATCCCATGACTCATCGCACCTTATCACTCCATACAAAGACCATGCTCGATACCACTTAAACGGGGATGTCACGCCCGATCCTCCGAGCACGCGAACATCCCACTGTCGATTCAATTGCGACTTCCCGGACGAGTCGCCGACCCATTCATTTTATTATGCACATGCGGAAGCGAAACAAATCCCCTGACAACAAAATACGGGATAGAAAAGCAGGAAGCAAAACCACAACATAACACTTTCATAATTCAAGAGAGTTACAAACATGAGCCTATAGCCAAAGGTCTACAAAAGACCGACTCTTAAAAGGAACTGTCCTACGATCTACAAGTCGGACACGTTCTCCAATCTTATGACTTCACCTCTGCGACTCCTCAAGGCCAATCAAAGTTATATGGCCGCTCCGTCCACCAGGGACCTGAAATTTTTATTCCCCAAACCGGGATGAGACAATGTCTCAGCAAGTTCAACCCCCTAAACCCCTATTAGAAAGAAAATACGCCCCGGGTGGCCTAGCCACATCACACAGAGAACTTAACTCGCCTCAGTTCCTTCCTGCAGGTTAGCACAATTCGTATCACACAATCTCAGGTAATAATAATAACTCAAACAATTGGAACGACATCACTTTCATATAAATCACGATCGCACTTAGCACGCATTCCAATTATTATTCATCGCCACACAAGGGCATAGCCTACTCGCTGTTCGGCTATCTACCGACATATAGCCGTGCATCGCCTCCCCACCTTGGAGTGCGGCTTCGTCGGACATCGACGGCGTTCCCGAAGGAGCATGGGCCCAGAATCAACTGCGACCCGCATCCACCACGTGGGCATCCCATATAGGGGCAAGTCCGGCTCAACAGCCCAGGACGATTCCTCTTAATTATCACACGGCCAAAGCATACTCGGCCCAGGGCACTTTGCATTTCACTCAATGCTTCCATTTAAAATAGTGATCTCGACCATTTTTCTTCATATTAAAAACATTCCAGAAATTACTCACGTGTGTGGGAACATGCTAATTTCAAATCAAAAAGCTAATATCTCACTTTTTCAAATCCCACTATTTAATATAATTATTAAAATCCAATTTTTGCATCAAAACCCAACACTTGGGTTTTTATGAGGGAAATCCATATTTATCACAATCAACACCCAATTTGCCACATCCATTCATCAAATTCAAATTCTAAATGCACAGCGGCGATCAAAGACGAAATTCGAGAATTTAGGGTCCCAAAATAATTTTTCGAATTTATTAAATAATTAAATTTATTCCGAAAATTAATATAATAATAATATCCATATTTTTCACGATCCATGCTCAATTTATGATATCCAATCATCAATTTCAAAATCCGACTACACGACAGCGATCGGCACGAAATTCGAGCAACCGGGTCAAAAATAATTTTTTCGTTTTTTTTTTTTTTAATAATATTTTTAATAATTTCGGAATATGATTTATTATTAAATAATCCAACAATTTCGAAACATTTATTTAAATCATAAATAAATCCCTTTAAGTCACATCAAGGTTTATTTTAAAAATAAACCTACTTAACCCTTAAACTAAACATGTTTAACTTTAATTAAACAACTTAATCTAATCCATATTTAAATAAACTAATCTACCAACCTAATCTTACTTAACTTAAACTAAGCACACTTAGGGCATCATTAACCCTATAATCAAGATTTAGTAAGTTAAACTCACCCGATTAACGATCCGAGCGGACCAAAACGACGAGGACGACGCGAGGATCGATTCACTCCAAGGCGGGCCTAGCTTCCGGGTCGGGAAGCCGGCCAAAACGGGCCACGAAGGGGGCTGCCATACCCATTTTTCGAGCTGCTGTCCATGGCGGTTTGAGGCCGAGAATGGGCGGATCCGATGCCGGTAGAGGCGGCCAAGGGCGGCGGAGGCAAGGAGAAGCTTCGGCGAGCTAAGGCGGCGACGGACGGCGGCTCACGGCGGCGGGGACAAGCTCCGGCAGCTCTCACACGAGCTAAACAGCAGCTCGGGATGACGAGCTGGGCGAAGCGGGCGGAGCGGCAAGCCGGCGAGCTGACCGGCGGAGCGGCGGGCGGGCGGAACGCGGCGGCGGCGGCGATGACGACCGCGGCGGCTCCGGCGACGAGCTGGCGGCGACGGGCGACAGCGGCGCTGCTGGCTGTTGCTTCGGCGTCCTACCAGATCTGGAATTTTCGAGCAGCAAATGGAGGGAGAGAAGAGAGGCGGAAGGCGAGCGGCGAAGGCGGCGTGAGGCGGCGACGGGCGTGCGGCGGCGGTGAACGGCGGAGGCGAGCGGCTTCTCCAGCTTGCTGGGTTTTTCGAAGAAGAAGGAGATGAAGAAGATGGAGTTCCGTCGATGGAGGAGAGAGGGGAGGAAGAAGAAAGGGAGGAGAGAGAAGGAGGGGGGCACTTTTCTTTTTCTTTTTCTTTTTCTTTCATCCAACCAAGGTGGCCCACCACCATGACATCACATGGTGCCATACTCCACTCACTCACAACCATACTCCAATGGGTCCATTTCCATTTTCCGCCGGGGTCCAATTCTTGTACGTCCCATTTCTTCAATTCTCATTAATACTCTTCCAATTGAATCAAATTGAAGTCCATAAAATAAATTCAATGTCACCACAGTTCAATTCACATCTTCACTTGTCTATAAAATCAACTTAAGTCCCAAAAGTACGACCAAAAGCGGGCCTACTAATTTCTCGAGCCAAATTAGCCATTTTCTGATTTAATTGCTGAAAAACTCGGCTTGCCTAAAAAATCTTCCGAAGATAAATCAATAATCCTAAAATGATTTGTGACACACCCGACTTCCAATTTATGAATTCGATCTCAATTCCACGGTTAATTTCACTTTGGCACGACACTAGCGCGGCCCAACCTACCGGGTAGCCTTTAGAAATTTTCATGCATTTGACCTGTGGTTGATCATCTCAAGCCACAATGTACATCTTTGAAACATTGGCGACTTTCGGTTGTCGAGGTAATCTCAAGATTTCAAATACGAACATAGGGTACCCAATCGATAGAAAAGTCGGTCCAATGCCGATCGACAAGAATTGTGCGATCTGGTGGAATCACCCACACCTGATCACACGCCTCTATCGAGCCGACCTATCTCCGATCACTAATCGATTTTAATCGTGCCGTAATGACCCTTGCAGATTAGCTCGGTCGAAAGGTCGCTTCCTGGTCAAATTCTCGAGTCTGATGCGTTAGAAACTCTTAACGCTTTCACCCGATAGATTAGTTTTCATATGAGTGGCCGACTCAAAGAAAATAACTATATGCGTGCCAACGAAATGCCCGTCTCAATTTATTGAAAATAGAATTGGAAAATCGGGATGTCACAGTCATGGGCTCGGAAGACCGATTATCGCAAACGTGAACTTCGACTACATTAAAGAGCTTTTTCGGTAGATGGTAGAAAACCAAGTTAAACTATTTCGCAAAATCAATAATCTCCCATAATGGTTAGTACCTCTTATCTCATCCAAAAGTCATTTCGACTTTCAAATTTCACCGTCCAAATTTTACGGTAATACAAATATGTTAAGATAATCGTAATGGTGCAAACATAGATGATTGACAATAATGTCGAATACCCCAATTCAAGAGTACTCAAGATAAAGATAAGAACAAAGACATCAAAGAAAGAGTTTGGATCACCTTGTTTGGGAAGCCATTAAACCTGGGTGAAGATTGAGAAATTAGGGAAAAAATAATTATGTTGAACAAATTAAAAATTAAACTTGGGTGAAGATTGAGAAATTAGGGAGAAAATAATTATGTTGAACAAATTAACAATGCAAAGAGCGCCTCATATATTGAACCAACTTTCGAGGTCATTTCGGTAATTATCCCATTATATTTCCTTCGACGCCATATTTAGTCACGACATGGTTTCTCTGCAAAGATTTTCTCGAGAGAAGAGGAAGAAAGACCGATGCAATTGCAGTGAGGTCTTGACAGTTTGGGGAGTATCTTGGAAGATTCCCCGGTCGGGGAGGGGTCCTTTTATAATTTTGGGGGATTCGAAATCCAGTTCATATTTATGATTTGGTCATGGTACCTGCTCACAACGTGAAAATCAGTTGCCCATTATAATTTTAATTTATAACGCGAAGAAAGAAAAATGAGAGCTTTTCTTTGTGGGAAAATTCTAAATAAATGCATGAAGTGCATCCACTTTTTGAAATAATGACATGAAGTTGATCTTGTATTAAATAAAAGCTTAAAGTGAATCTTGTGTCAAATTTAACGAGGACTGCCCCTTACTTGCCCCTCATCTCCCCATATCTAGCAAAGGCGAGCCTCGCTCAAAGAGAGAGTTGCCTTGCCCAAGCGAGGCCGTCCCTCGCTTGTGGCCGCATGGGTGGTCTCCCATCATCGGTTCGATCAAAGAAAAAATGGAAAGCCAGGAAAAAAGAGAGAAAATTCAAAAAATGATAAAAGATGAAAATGCTCTTGACAATAAAAAAAAGTAAGGCATTTTATAAAATTGACATAACTACTTCAAACTCTTATTTGAAATAAAATATATCATAAGTCTTTATTTAAAAAAATGATAGCACTTTGAATTTTTATTTGAAAATTTTTCCTTCTTTTTTCTAATCAGGAACGGGTTCCTTATTGGTCTTTTTGGGGATTTAAAATCTAGTGAGTATTTTTAACCGTTCGTTGAAGGCGAGGTCCGGGATTAATTGAATGAGTTCACGTTCGAAGACCCGATAGACAATAAGAAAGGCGGTCGCATATGAGCGACGGAGAGTCTTCGGCCCACCCGGAAGCTCCTTAGTCCTAATTTTGGAGAGTCAATAGGCGGTCTCTCTTTTGGGAAGTGGCGTCTCGCCAAGCGTCTCGGCCAATTGAGGTGTTCTTCTTCTTCTTCTGTTCTTTTCTTTCCCACCTCTTGAAGGATAATCTTGAATTTAGTCCTCGCGATTATTTATTTATCTGCTACTATTGTTTGATTATCAAAGCTTTTTACTGGAACAACTAGGTCCTCTAGCTGATTAACGTTTACCACCGAGGTGGTTGGCCGGCGATTTAAAATTCAGTCGCCCGAGTGTACATGTCAAAGCACTAGAAAATCTTAAAGCAAAGCCGGTTCAACTTATCTCCCAAGACTTGCATTCTGGTTCCGAGGCTTTTGTCATTCGGATTGATCGCGCTCTAGTGAATTCACAATCTCCCTCGGTCCGCTAATGCGAACGAACATAATCAACAATGTTCTCTTCTCTACCGATCAATTCTTCACAGCTGGACTATAGTTTTTACACTTATCAAGTAGAAACACCAAAAAATAACCACCACCGCCTGCGGTAGCTTAGCTGGTATCAGAGCCTGGTTTCGTTTCTAGTATTATCCATTCCATGCGCTTGATAGGTGAATCCAGTGCTGAGAAGATCCTCACACACCATGACAGATCCAGAGATTCTTGAAGCACCAGTTTCTCTCGCACCTTCTTCTTCTTCATCCACAGCCCTCTCAGAATTCCGTGTTTCCAATGCCTCTAAGATAGACTATCTCTATGAAGTCTCTCTTAGCGATGAAACCAAGATCTCAGAAACTCAGCTTCCTCTTATGAATCCTTATTCCGCTTTTGCTAAACCCACCTCATCATTCTCACATATCCACTCCATTCGTCAACTTATTCACCAAACACCAAAGCAAGTAAAGGAGTACGTCCAGTCCTCCAAATTCGACCAGCATCCTATTCCTGCTACTGAAAAGGAGTACTTCGTTACTCTCCAGATCCCTCCAGAATTTCCCAGACAATGGGTTCAACAGGGATATTCTCATGTCCATTATGGAGCTGTTCGACTTGCTCTCACCTTCCATGGTCGTAAAGGTTTGCCAGTAGTGGCAAGAATCGCTTTGTTGGATACCAGGTTTTTACAATACCAGCATGCTTGTATAGGTACTGTTCAGACCACTCGAATGCCTAAGTCTTTGTGACTTTGTATCCAAACTTCAACATCGCTCTTTCGAGACCCCACTTCTCTCTTTTTTTGAAAGTTCAAGTCCACTCACTTGGAGCACCCCAAACTGCTGACTCTGTAGCTGCAACCCTACATTACCAGATGGTTTATCGAGTGCAGAATCATGCCCTCGACCTCAACTTCAACAATGGTAATGAAGATGCGTTGTTCATATCTATGCAGAATGACCAGGCGTCCTGCATTCATGTACCCAGACAGATCCCGAAGGATACGTTGGCAAAGCTCCTTCCAGATACTTGGATCACCAACTATGAAAAGCTACACCAGCATAACAAGCCTTTCCAGTCCACTGACTCAGAGTTTGTAAGGAAAAAAGATGGAACTGTTTCCATCAAATTCGGCAAAGAGAAGGAAGAAAGTCCTTCTATCTTCCAGACCATCCCCATGATTGAACCATGTGTTCCAGAATCCATTTCGAACCAGGACCCAAAAAGCATGTCCGACACTTTGACGGTGATGGACATCCTGTTCATTACTATAAAGATAATCATGGTCATTGTTTTTGGGATCCTTTTTGCCAATGTTCCTACTGTATAAATTCTCCCGACGAGGTAGATCCCCATGCAAAATCTCCTCCTCGACGGAAAAAGTCCAAGGATAAGATGTACCAAAGGTACTTAGACGGAGACTCCTCCGTAGATACTCTTGGTGAATGTGACAAATACCAGTTCATGGTGTCTTATGCACCACCTCCACCACCAGAGTCTAGTACTACATCCCGAACCTCACCAGATCCACCTAAATCGCCCCCACCTTCTTCTCCAGCCTGGTAGGATCCTTCGAGAAATGCAGCTTCGGTAGATTAGAAACGTTTCCATCCTGGCATCCTCTGAGTGTCTCTAGGCTCTGGATTAAAGGGTTGAGTGGTTTCCTGCTAAAAGGCTGTCCCTGAAGGGCTTGAACGGGAGTTGTTCGCCCAATGTAGGATGCATACCTGCAGGAAATTTACTCTCCTTCCCTGATCCTAAGTCTGATGGAGGGGTTCAAATCCCGCAGGACGCACGGGATCTTAAGCGTGACGTCGGGGCCAGGGTTTACCCATCAGCTGCCGGCTGTACGAGGTTCCACAGGTATCAAAAAAAAAAAAACACCAAAAAAATAACCAATATATTATTATTATTATTATTATTATTATTATTATTATTATTATTATTATTATTATTATTATTATTATTATTATTATTATTGACAAGCGACAGACATAATCGATGTAAAAAAAGGTTGGTCATTAGAGGAGTTATCAACAACTAGAACAGTCAAAAAGTCAAAAAGGAAATCAACAATGTATCAGTGAAGTTATCAACAACAGACATCACAAGTTATCAATGAGAGCCATCACCATTTGATGAGATCATTGACACAACCATGTAATGGTCAAGGTGGTAGAGTCGATGCAACAATCAAGCAACCATCAAAGTAGCGGCAATGTAACCATCAAGGTAGTGGAGTTGACAATCACAGATGTTACTATTTTGTAGATTTAGTGTTGCTGAATAATATGAGTCATGAAGAGCGTGGTTAATGGCTTAGTAACCCTTTGTGTAATTGTCAATAGTTAGTTGTAAATACATCAAGTGTACACTTTGTAAGAACCCTCCAAATCAATTACAGATCTTAATGTTTTCTTAAAAATGTATTTTTATCCATGCTTCCATGTAGTTATCTTTCCTTAATGATCACGATTGTAACATATGTGTATGTTCAAATTTCTCATCATTTATAGTCCTGTCAACAAAAAACCACTTACAATTTTTGTCAATTTAAAAATATATTTCTTCAATTTTTCAATGAAACATCTTTTTGACATGCTTAATGGGACTCATTTTGTTGATTTGAGAAGACTACGTGGCAAGAGCTAGAAATTAACAAGAGTCTGGCAATGTTGTTGGCAAAAACAACCCATTACCACAAATTGGTGATAATAAGACTGCCGCACATTCTCACCAAAAGAGTTGGGGTAACTAATAAGGAGATGTTGATCTTCTTGAACAACTTAGTAGAAAACAGTTTTCCTGAACACCTTTGTAGAGAACAGTTTAGGGAAGTTGCACCAAATCCTAGTAAGATGCCAACCATGCAGAGATTGTTCGAGGAGTAGCAAAATTAGGTGGCCAATTATACCATTAGCCCTATATCAGATGTGATCAAGTCAATGGTCATCAATATTGTGAAAGATGTTCTGTCAAGGCAAGGATTCTTGACCCAACCACTACAAGCAAGTCTAGTGGTAACAGGTACCTTCCTAGTTTTTGTGCTTTTAATAATCTTGAAAACGTTGGTCAGAGTAGTCAAGCCCATGTAAGGATTATGTGAGGCCCGAATCTTCTAATCAAGGCCAAAGTAGTAAAAATAATCAAAACAATGCTAGTCCAAATAACCAAATCCGCAATAACAATTTGGCAAACTAGACTGGCCAAATGCCAAATACAGAGAATTTAAGGCTAGCGGTTACTTTGGCACTACCTAATGTGAACATTCACGTTGGGTTTAATTTGCCGACTAATATTAAGATAGATAATCTGGTAAGATTAGCATAACCGCCTAGGGGGGGTAAGATGACCACTCGAATCCTCAATTTAACCCAACACAATTTGCTGAAGGTTCAACAACACTCGGCGTAGGATAGGGGTGTTATAAGACTTGTATATGGGAAACCTTATATTCAGTGAGTCGATAATCAGTACTTTCTATAGGTTTAAAATCCATAACTTTGCCATCTTCACAAGCAAAGATGAAAAATCAACCATTAGACACATTAATCGATTTATAGCCCACCACGGGGATGCGGGAACAAATGAATTCTTAAGATGTAAGTTGTTTCCTTTATCTTTGTCAAAATTTGTCTTTACCTAGCATACTAAGCTACCATTCAACATAGGGTAAAGATGGAAAGACAATTCTATTCTCAATTTTATAGAATCATATCCGAAGCATCAGTTGTTAATTTGGCTAGACTTTACCAAATACAATAATGAATTCATCAATCAGTTTTTTGCTTGTATCAAGAACTTTAGAAATATAGATGCCTTGTGCGCAAAAAAAGAAATATAGATGCCTCACTTTGCTCTTAAAAAAAAGAATTAACAAATTTGGCTTTTGTTGAATTAAAATTCCAATTGAGAGAAGGATTCAAAGGCCAAGACTTAGCTGATTTATTGCATTTGGCAATGGAAGTGTCTACGTATGAGTAACTACTTCAAGAAAGAGATAATAGGACCCTGTTTGGTAAAAATAATTTATGTTCTGCAGAACAACTATTTATGTTTTTTTGTTCTGGGGAACGAAAAAAGAAATAAAAATGTGTTTGGTAAAATTTTTGTTCCTGGGAACAAAAGATCTTTTTTTTTTTTGTTCTCGAAAATAGATTCGGAACAAAAACAAGAAGTAGAAAAAAGTAACTTTCTATTCTCGGAAATTATTTTTTTTCTCTTCTTTTTCTTCTCTTTCCTCTTCTTCTCTTTCCTTTCCTTCTTCTTTCTTTTGGTTGGTTGCTGGCCTCAGCTATGGCTAGCAACCTCGCTGGAGAGTTGTTGGCCCTCTGTGACGCCGAGCCATGACGAGGCTCATTGGCCCAAGCCTCGCCGTGGATGGGCGAGCCCGAGCTCGCCTAGCCATCAACGGGGTCCGGCCTTGCCAGGTGGTGCGAGGTCTGGCCTTGCCATGGCTGAGTGACGATTGATGTTACGCCACCTGGGCGAGGTCAAGCCCATGATGGGGATTCTTGATGGTGATTTTGGGGGAGAGACGAAATCCCTAGATGGGGATTCTTGATGGGGATTCTTGGGTAGAGACTTCTTATTAATTGGAGGTGGCTTGATAGTGAAGGAGGAACCTTGCTTCCTTGTGCTCTTTTGGCCCCCCTCCCTTCCTCTTTATTTATGCTCTCTCCTCTCGTCTCACTATCGCTAGCAATAGGAAGGGTACCGGCACTACACAGCTAGCGAAGAGAGAGAGAGAAAGAGAGAGAGAGGCTTTCAAAAGGCAAAAGCAGAAGTTTGGGTCAAATCTGCTTGTGTGAATTTTTCTTTTTACACCTTGGTGGATATGGCCATGTAATTTAATGTAAGATAAAGTGCTAAAACCATCCAAGATTAGAAGAGAAATTATTTATTTTTTATATCCTATTCTAGACTTTGATTTTCTTGATTGTTCTTATTATCCCTCTCTTTTAAATACCACGTCGGAAGTCCCTTCCCGAGCAACAGTCATTATAGGGGAGCCATTTATTATATGTAGATCAACTGACTTTTTTTTTTGTTATGTCGAATTAATTCCATAAAAAGAATCATCTGTGACGTGCTCAAAATAGGATAGGTCACATCATTCAAATTGTTTGTTTTAGCTTTTGATATTATTATTTTCGTTTGTCGCAAGGTGCCAAATAACACGCTTACTTTCATACTGGTATTGAAATTTTTTTTGTAAGATCATGGATGGTGGTACTTGTTGATAATAGTTCAACTAAATAAGATACTTTATGCTTAACCTGATATTTCGACCCCCCCCCCCCCCCAAAAAAAAAGCTTAACCTGATAAGAATGATCTAGATAGGGGAGATAACTAATTTTTATCATCTTCGAACATGAGTGAGAAATTTGCTGCGTTCGTCGGTATATATAAATTATAATTGTCTTCAAGTGGATCTATGGGCATCGTGGCCCGACCTCAGATAGGCACAAAAGCTATGTTTTATCGGAGATTATTATTGATTCACTTGGACTCTAAAGCCATTTTGGATCTTCTTTTCAAACAAAATTTGGATGAATGTGATTCTTTGCTACTTCTTGGGATATATCTTGATTTGTTCATGAAGATTGGAAGATCAAATTACATTATCAAATATATAGAATTGAAAACTTTTAGACTTAGTTGTATTTATAAATAAAGGTTTTGGACTAAAAACATTTGATTAATTGCATCAGTTGAAAGATTTAAGATTTCATTGTGTTCCTTATATAAGACTTAATAGATGTGTGCGATTTTTCTCCAAAACTTCTTAATCATGAAAACCAGCTAAGAGCCCCCTTGTTTTGCTTTGGCTTGTCATTAAAAATAGAGTTGCTCATTTGTAAAACACGATATTCTCATCAAAACATACGATTAATCAATCGCTAATGTAGTAATATTTTTAACAATAAGAAGTTAAAATAATACTAGGAAGATGATGATGAACTTTTATCAAGTTGTATCAGTCTTTTCAAGTAATAGTGAGTAGTTAACTATTAAAAGATAGTATTGTCCTATAAAATTAATTGTGTAATCTGGTTTGGAAATGTGAACCATCATGTCCAAAAATCTTTTAAATAGCGTCCACTAAAATATGCATGCAAAATAAGTAAGTTTTAACATCAAATTTTCGATAGGTTAAACAATCTAAAATCTATAGAAGTTCCAAAAAAAAAAAAAAAAAAACTTGGTTTAAAAATAAATTGCTTCCATGCTTTAATTTTTAATAAAAAATAACAATGTGTTTTTGTTTGTTGGTGGCAGGAGTCTACCAAACCAACCACCCGCAAAATTTCTAGGTGTCAAGAGGGTTTGAGATGATGCTAAAAAATTCGTTTATATCTTATTTAAATTGAAAAGTAAGGAGAATGACTAATTAAAAAAAAAAAAAACGCAAGTTAATTTCCACACTCTCCTGTCGTGAACCATCCTTTACTACACAGCGTATCTTTTTCGTAAACATCATTCACGCGTTGCCATCGCCGTGCCACCGCTAATATGCTAGCCACCATATGTCATTGAACCACCGCCGCCACCTTGTCATCACCATCTCCTTCGTCATCCACAGTCACCTTCAATCAAAAATGAAATAAAAAAATTCCAGCCACCATAGAATTTTCCTTTTTTTTGCAGTCCCTGTCATTGCCATCATCATCTACTGTCAACCATCCAAGACCCCGCCACCATCGACCATCGCTTGGAACTGCCATCAAGAATCCTTAGCCACCACCAACTACAATGCCACGGGTAATGAACCTTCACCTCGACTTAGAACTAATCCTTTGACTGCCTCAAACATCGCTAGAAACAACCAACGAAGCAATTCCATGGACATCATCTTTGGATTGTGATCAGATTTGAGGCGTTAGGCATCGTTGTGCACATCATATAAGAATGAAGAAGATGGGGACAAAAAGGGAAGGACAAAATAGAGGAAATGGGAAATTGTAAGTTGGATGCCAAAAGTTGAGAAAATGTGCAGGCCCAAATATCGGCGCAAGTGCAAGGCTCAATTCACGCTGCCTTTGTATCAAACATTCTGCTTTTAATCCAATTACCGACACTAACAAATTCATTACAATCTTAAACTTCTTATCTAGCGTTTTGAGAGAAATCAAATTCCTGCATTTGGTTCAATGCAGTCAAGGAAAATAAGAATGTCAATTAGATTCCACATGACATATAAATTTTCTCATAAAGTGTGCAATTAGATCGCCTAATAATAAGGAAAAGCACACTAGAGGTTCCAAATCTATTGCGCAGCAGTCAAGTTAGTACCACAATTTTTCAATTGCTTGTTTAAGCTCTTATTTCAATTTTTCAATTGCTTATTTAAGCTCCTATTCCAATTTTTCAATTGCTTATTTAAGCTCCTAACTTTCAAATTTTGTTCATTGGAGTGACTCTGACTACTTGGATTGATTGAATTTGGGACATGGCATTATTTTAATGATAAAATCGTTGTTGGGTTTTTAAATAATGCCACTTCAGCTATTCTGTAAAGCAAATTCTAAATATATAACTGAATTAAATGAATTTTGAAAGTTAAGGAGCTCAAATGAGTGATCGAAAAATTGTGGCACTAAACTCAACTATATATGAAAGATTTTGAACCTTTAGTGTACTTTTCCCTTAACAATAGCTAGTTTTACTATTTCAATTCTACATTCCACCACCACACAAATATCAAAAGCCCGGATCCATCACCGGCATCGCCCGGCACCTACGGGGTTGCCCCCGTCGGTAGGGTGCGTTTGGTTTAGCATTTCCAATAGACTTTCAGCCTCCAAAGCCCCTTAGGGAAATGTTAGACCATTTGGCAACTATTTTGAAGTAGCTTTTAAGTGAAAATCAACATTGGGAATCCCGAGCCTAGTAGGGACTAGCTTTGAGCTTTTAGTATTTGGCCAAATGCTAAAACTTTTTTTTTTTTCCAAAACTATCATCACTCATTCTTCAAATTTCTTATTTTGCCCTCCTTATTATTTTTACAAATGCCAAAATAATACTAAAAAAATCAAAATTATATAAATGCTATAAAAATGAAATATATTTTGGCCTTTTTAAAAAATTATTTATACATTTGATTTTTTTCGCATTATTGTCAAAATTTATATTTAAAAAGTTGCATACATTATTTTTTTTCAATTTTAAACAAATAAAAATTGAAAAATTCCAACAAAGGGTTTGGTCTTCTTTTTTTTTCAAAAAAAAATTATATATATTTGATTTTTTTAGCATTATTTTCAAATTTATATTTAAAAAGTTACATACATTGTTTTTTCAATTTTTAAAAAATAAAAATTAAAAAATTTTGACGAGGGATTTGGTCTTTTAAAAAAATTATATATATGAATTTGATTTTTTTAGCATTATTGTCAAAATTTATATTAAAAAAGTTGCATACATTATTTTTTTCAATTTAAAAAAAATTAAAAATTAAAAATTCCAATGAAGGGTTTCGTCTTTTAAAAATTATATATATTATTTTTTAGCATTATTTATTTATATTTAAAAATTTGCATACATTATTTTTTAATTTTAAACAAATAAAAGATAAAAAATTTCGACAAAGGATTTGGTCCTTTTATAAAAAATACGATTGATCCATTCTAAGACATTTCAATTTCACATGGGTGATCTATCCATGACCAAAATGAAGTTTGGATGGTAATTCACTAGTTATTCCCGATGCTTGCCAATATATATGTATTTGATTTTTTTTTAGCATTATTGTCAAAATTTATATTTAAAAAGTTGCATACATTATTTTAAGCAAATAAAAATTAAAAAACTCTAATGAAGGACTTGGTCTTTTAAAAAATTTGATTTTTTTAGTATTATTGTCAAAATTTATACTTAAAAAGTTGCATACATTATTTTTTTCAATTTTAAACAGATGAAATTAAGAAAAAAAAACTAATATTAATCACTCAAGGGGCATTTCAAATGTGTTTTCTACCAAACGGCATTTCTCTCAAATTTGCTTCTTAAAATATAGTTTACCAAATGACCTTTGCATTTATTTAAAGTCTTTTAGGCTAAACTACTTTGTATTTTCTCAATGGGTTTTCAAAATACTAAATCAAACGCACCCTCTCTGCGGGGATAGAACCATTTATTGCACTATCAAAGTCAATTCTATCAAATCCCTTAAATCATTAACCACATTACCTTTTTTTTTTTGGTCAGTATTAACCACATTACTTTAATATGGGCAGACAACAGAATTAAACTTGCATCTTCTCATTAAATTTACCTTTCTAAATTGGGTGAAAGTGTATCGTTCGTCATTTTTGGAATCATTGTACTTTTACTTAATTCTTTCATTTGATGACGTAAATTGGATTATTACTTTATGAACTCCAGTTAAATTAGTTTTAATGATAGGTCGGTAAGGCTCATCCCTTAAGTGTAGACTCATATCATGATGTTCCTCTGATCTTCATGTCGAATCGAACCTCAAGAACCTTTGGGAGAAATCACTGTTGTTGGGAGTAATCACTCGCCTGCCTCTATTATCTTTACGAATCGAAGCGAAGTGTCCTTGAATCAGAATTCATGATCACCTGGACCCAAAATACAACGCTCACCTTAGTAAATGATTCTCTTCTTTATCCGCGTCTCTCCCTCCATCACTCCTGGTGTTAATAGAAAAAGACAGAGGGATGACGTCGGCCGTAAGGAAATGGGCTTATCATATCACTTTCTCTAGCCCCTACCCCAACACCACCAGTCCCGCTGCAACAACATTCCGCCATTGGCTGGATTTGTTATTTTACTACATATTAGCTGTTTTTCTCTTTCTATTCTATCGTTGTAAGTTGTAGAATTTGGCCAAACATAATATGATTAGAGATTCGAAGTCGTTTGCCTCTTTTTATATTTTAGTGAGAAAATTAATTTTTCAGCTTTCTAGCTAAAAATTAAAGTATCATTCAAATTTTAAATATCATAAGAAACAATGTGTGAATCTAAGTATAAATATTTGTACTTTTACAAGGTTTCAGGTGCTGTAGAATAAATGAAAGTTAAAATGTGTATGCTGGAAATATGAAGAATAAAATAAAAAGGCAAAGAGCGAAAGTAGTTTCAAACGGACAAATAGAGTACGTACACACTAGCAATTAAAGCCTAAGGAAACCTGGCAGGCTGAGTTAACATGATATGACTATACCAAATTGCCAAACCTAGTATTGCATAACCAAGTAATGTGGGAGGAGCAGCCCACTAGTATGTGTCATCAATACAGGTAAAGCAGCAAAGAGCTACTTAGACAACTGCAACCAAAAATTAAAACTCGATCAATCCAGATCGGATCTTCCAAGGTCAGTAAAAGCTTTTAACTTGCTCAGAAAGTGTTCTCTTGAGATCCCGCAATAGAGATTCGAGCGCAATTCCAACAGAGAACGGGACATTGGCAACAAGCATGCTAGGCAGACCAGCCACCAGCAGGTCTGATGAAGCCAAAAGAACTGCAGAAAATGCTCCAAGATTTGCTTTCAAAGGAGCGATGGAAGAACAAATGGACTTCTTGTTCATCTTCCAGCTTGCATAAGACACAAATTCCATCGACGCAGCTCTGTTTACCTATCAAAGGTTTACAACCTACTTAGAAGGACTGGCCAGTCAATGGAAGCAATCTTAGGCGCATTTCGTTTCAACCAAACAAGACGATGCCGACTGCATTAAAGTCCTCTGCAGAAAGACCAAATTCCATGCTGCAGCTGAGGTGAATTCCTCATCTGTCTTCTGGGTTTAAATCAGGATATATGCAACCTTGCCAGCCACAAAGTGCAACCAGGCACAACCCGCATATCACACAAATTCTTGAAGTCAATATTGCAAGTTCACAGCAACCTGTTGTCTTTGGAGCGTCGCTATTAGATTCGCCAGCCGTTATGTCCATCTTGATTTCTTTAAATGCAAACTCAATTTAGACTGGTCCATTTGTTAATGGAGGCCTATGTAAATTGGCTCAATAAAAGCTCGCAATCTGTTAATCCACCCGCATTGAGTAATAACATTTGGATATGTGCATGGACTGGCACTTGCACTAAGTAAGATCCAGGACAGTTGTGGGGATTTATATCCTTCCCTAAATGAATAACATGATGAACATGAAGTTTATACGCCTAGCTCAAGGCAGGATCACATGAAATTTCTGTGCTCGATGTGTGAGGCTGAGCACGAAGAAATGCCCTAACCAGCCATGCCCAAGCCCACTCATTACCTACAAGATTCATCACTTTCACTATTCAACCAAAGCAATATCACAACACTATCACATTCAAATTTGCTATCTGCACAATGATACACAAAAGGTGCTCACATCTCGAGCATCGGCCTTACATTCAAAATAATTCCAAAACCATGTTTACATATAAGACACAGCAAAGCATTCCGAACTTGCTGAGGATTGTGCCTACCAAATCAAGCAAACAATGAATTTCTTCCGTAGAGCTGCCGATTCATTCGTTTTGACTTTGAATGAGTATATGCTTCCATGAGATTAACTATCTGAACACATATTGAGCTGGACCTGTGGATGTCCAAACTTCATGCCTTGTAGAAATGCCCATCTAGTGGTGCCTTTTCTGGTGCCATTCTACACTAAAACAAAAATCATAATCCTCAACTTCCAAATCGATTATAAGAGATTAAGATGATGTGCCGTCCAACTATGAAGTTGAAGGCTCTTGGATTCAATCTATCAAGACTGCCAACACTGAAGCACAAATCAAGTACATGTATAGAAGGAAGAAAGTGAAAAGTAACTGAAGTGTAATAGTTATGAGTAGTTTAAGACAGATACAGGTATCCAACATTAACCTGACTAGTTCTATAATGCTTTCGAATTTGCTTCCACGAGCACTGGGCAAAAAGTGAGATGTAACTAAAACATCATCTTTGTTTGTAAAAAAAAAGCTTGATATGAGTTTGGGAATTATTCAGGCAAACAAAACTACACTTTTAGCTTTAAACATTCAAGCACATTTATTGTTCTGAACACAATCTGTTATTGACCCAACGAAAATGACAGGTCTAGGAAGCTTGAGATACCAAGGAAGCAAGAACAAAGCTCAAGAAGTAGCAAAAGTCATCCCAAAGAAAACTTCTTTTTTCTTTTTCAAAAAATGAAACAGGTGAAAAACAAAGCTACAGTCAAGATCACAAAAGGCCCAAAAATAGTTAAAAACAATAAAAGGGTAGAATACAAACTCGAAAAGACAAGAGCATTGGACAGTACAATGAATAAGAGATTATTGAACTGTTGATAAAGTATCAAGTAACCACAACAATCTACAGAATAATGGCAAGTCCTATAAAAATGAGGTCCGCATTGAAAGAAGCTATGACAATACACCATTCTACCACAGAAAGATACACGGGCAGTGTCATCTTCGTAGACAATTACCTCGTCAATTGTCCCTTTGAAGTCAATCATCCCCGACAAGACAACCCATGCTACAAGAAGAAGTCTTGGATTTTGGATGAAACTAATCCACGAGGTGGGACTATTCTCCTCAAAGATGGCCTCATAGACACCATCCAATTTAAAAATGGGAAATCGTCACCTACATTATTGCAGTTCCATAGATTTATCTCCCTCAATGTATTGCAATTCTTCACCACCTTTTTTACCCCTTCATTCGACAGATGCACACAGTCCATTAAGTTGAGATTCTTGAGATGGCAACATCTACTTATAAATACCGCTAGTTGCTCTTCGTTGAGTTTCAAGCCTTCTACTTGCAAGACCTCTAAGCGTGGAGTTCAAAGTCAATGCATAGATTCCTTATGTTTTTCAAACCACAGATCTTCAAATGCCTGATTTTCGGGCAGCTCTTCAGCACACCCGAAATGCCATCCCCAGTTATCTTCAAACACTTGCTTGCATCCAAGATACTGCAAGCTGGGGCACATACGCCCGATCTTCTTGAGGCGTTTGTCGGTCAATTTACAATTAGAAGGCATGCTAAGAGACCTCACTTGAGAATTCACCACGATATCAGTTCCATTAGCATCATCCTCCCTTAGGTTTGTCTTCCCCATTTTGATTGCCTTCAGGAAGGGACATTGTGTCATGAGGCTATACAATGTTGTCATCGTGAGATTGGAGCAGTGACTGATGTTAATGTGGGTCAGACTGCGAAGATCTTTACATATCACCCTCATGTCGTGATCTGTGAGGAAATGTACTGCCTCCAAATCTAAGACCTCGATGTCCTGGAGACATAGCATGATCATCCGAATCCTGTCGAAGGAAAACCCCAGAGCACGCGAAAGTATGAGTCTCTTGAGCGGAATGTTTGCCTCCGCAACAGAGCAACCCATCCCAGATAAACGAGCCCGAGAAATCCAGACTAATAAAACCCCAGGCGTGACCAAAGAAGTCCACCAACTCCTCACATAAAATCGCCTCCAGTCTCATATAATTCAGGGCCAAGGAGACCAAGTGAGGCCTGTTCACTATCAACGAAGCAATACCTCTCCCAATAATTGAGCCACATCTCCCAAGCTTAATTTCCTTCAGAGACGGGCAATTCACCGACAGAACCACAAGAGACTGATCAGAGAGAGACCGATTACGCGAAAGGTCGATTCGTGACAGCCTCTGCAGCTTCCGCGACGGGTTCGAGATACCGTCGTCCGTGACCCGAGCCGAATCACTCTGCCCCGGGTGGTTAATGTCGAGCTCTTCGAGCTTGGGAAAGCACTCCGCGATCGAAACCAAGTCGGCATCCCCCAGCAATCCAATACGGGACAGCACCAAGACCCTCAAAGCCCCGAACTTGGACCCCATCTCGCGCAACCCACCAAAGCGGAGGGACTCCTGGTTGGAGAGGTCGAGGCGTTCGAGGGGCAACGGGAACTGGGCGATCTGGAGGAGGACGGAGGACGGGTCGCCGCGGAACGAGCTTAGGTCGATGGACTTGAGGGACGTGAAGCGCTGGAGGAGGGAGCCGAGGCAGCGCGGGGTCTGTAGGTTGGTGATGGAGAGGCTGGTGCGGATGGTGCTGGAGATGTGTAGCAATCGCTTGCAGACGGAGGAGACGGACTCGAGGTCAGCGGCGGAGACCAAGCGGCGGAGGACGGCCTCCCAGCACAATGCGGGCAGGTCTTCCCACGGTGGTTGCTCCGCCATCGTCAGTTACGCGCTGCTTCGGCTTGGTGGCTCTCTTCTTAGCTAGGATTTACCGTATTGTGGTTGTCTAGGCTATGCATGGTCTTTGAAATTCGGACGTTTGGCATCGAAGGTCGGGCTTGGTGTGAGCTGAACGAGATGGACTTTCATCTTTAAAGTACAAACTTCAAGCCCATGAAATAACACCCGTTAATCTAATTGTATGCATCAAAGATGACATGACATCCACCGAAATTTGGATTCAATGTGATGGGACAGTGGCACCAATTCCAATTGGCATCAAGCGTATCCCACGACTTTAATCACTTCATCTGAGTTCCTCGACCATTGATTTGATGAAATATGATTTGAGCATTACATAATAGAACACGTTGGTCCTGGTCATGACCTTAAACTGACTCGCCTATCGGAGCCAACCCAAAGGCATAAAACCGGGTAATGGCAAACCTCCGGGGGTCCCTTAGGGTTTGAACCGCCCAACCCCCGGGCCTGAGCAAGCTCTACTTCCCCAGGCAACATTAATCACTTCATCTGAGTTCCTCAACCATTGATTCGATGAAATATGATTTGAGCATTACATAATAGAACACGTGTTGACAATTTAAAGGCACCCCAAATTATGGGGAAATCCTTTCGAAAAGATCGGATGTGGTCACACATTAACGAGGGACGGACACCATTGATAAGCCTTGGCCTCCAATTCCAAAACCCGGTTTTTTTTTTTAGCAAAGTCTATTGGAAAATTAGCAAAAGGAAATGTTCTTGTTCAAATTATTAAAGTATCTTTAATGGTGATCTCACTAAAAATTTCTGGGAGATTTTGCATTTCGAAAGTGCCAAAGAAAACCCCAACACATTTGCCAAAACTCATCAATTGTTTTTTTGTGAAATATGTCTTCTCATGTATTTATATGCGTTATTTTTAATTTCAGTAGTTTTAACTAGTGCCCTTTGAGGCACTTATTAACAAGTACATTTTTTTTTTCTTTCATAAAGTTATGTATCACGAGAAAGACCCCCTTGATGGAGAGTTACGAGCTAATTGGCTTCAAGGCATTATGCATAGCAAGAGGACTCAAGTGCCTAGAAAAGCCCTGTTTCGTGGAGGCAGACAGCCTATTGAAAGATCTTGGGAATCTAACAAAATTAAGGTGGTTGGGAATCAGCAAGTTGATTAAGGAACAAGGTGAGTTGTTGTGCACTTCCCTTGAGAATTTAAAGGAGCTAAAGTCCCTCAATGTACATGCACTTTACAAGGACAAGATACTTGATCTCCATGGCTTATCCTCACCTCCCAAGTATCTTAAACATCTCTACTTACATGGCTGTTTCGAGAAGTTGCCAGATTGGATATCGTCCTGTAAACGTTTGACAAATATCTCATTAAAATGGAGTCACTTAGAGGAAGATCTCCTTGCAACCCTTGGAAAATTGCTAAAGCTAGTAGAGTCGGAACTACGTCTGGCTTATGATGGATAGCAATTGGATTTCAAAAAAGGGTAGTTTCCGAAGTTCAAGATCTTACTTCTTGAGGAATTAGAGGAGCTCAGATCAATGAATTTGGAGAAGGGAACAATGCTGTGTCTTAAAGACCTAATGATCAGCCGCCATGAATGATTGGAAAGGTTATTATCCAGCATCGAACACATTCAACATGATTCAAAAGCTCATGTTTTTTTTACATGTCTCATGAATTCTATGAGAAGGTACCGGTGGACCACGAGAAGGATGATTATCAAATTTTTGAGCACATGCTAGAAGTATATTTTACACGATGGAGGGCCAGCTCGTGGAAAACCTGTACTTTCCTGCAGGTGAAGGATATGAAGGCTTCACAGTTGAACACTGAATGAGATCTCCCTCGTGAAGGCTTCACATTATCATGCAATGCTTAAACAAAATGGGGTCATCTTGTAAAATGTGGCCCACATCCTATCGCTAATTGTGACTCGTAAGATAACTGGCGATGAGTGGATTACCACGTCAGAAATTGCAAGCAAGATTTGGGCAAAAGGACTTGATTGAATTTTCACTTAAAGGTTGAGAACAACATTAGTTTAATCAAAAAGTTTAGAATTGAATTTTTCATACAATAATCTTATAACTGAATTTGCAAACTTATTAACTGTCCTCAACCTAGGTCAACATAAAATAAGTGTCACAAAAGATTTGTTATGACCAGTGAGCAACAAATTAAAACTCATTTAAGGTCTTTAAAATTCACTAGAGATATAATCTAGCTGACTCTAATAACTGTTCTCGTGACTAATGTTGAAAAGGCAATCTTAAACATTTCCAAGATGCAAATATTAATTTGGACTTCACAATTGCAAGAAATTTTGCATGGTCAATGAAGTGTTGGCTGCATTCCGGGAAAAGCAACTGAAATGTCAAGAATTGTTGAATGGGCTAAACAAGAATACAACTGATAATAACATCTAGAAACAAAAGCTGTTTTCCTACCTAATTCTATTTTTTAGAATGAAATTTTGTTATAGTTGTGGTGCTTTTACGATTCATTAATTAATTTGATTAATATTCAATTTCTATATCAATACCTACTACAAAATTTTATAAGGCCATTGTTGATTCTTAACCTTAGATAGAATCTCACCATCCTAAGGTTCTATCTCTGTTATATTTTTGGATGATATTACAAGGACCGAGACTTACCCAATAATAAAAGATCAAGACAAATAATTAATGACTAGTCAGGCAGACTTATTAGTTTGTATTTTTCGTGCCAAGTTCCTCATGCCCCTGTCTTCATTTTGTCGAGAAAGTGATGGACTCAACCACATGTCCCAAATGCGTTCTTCATATTAACTTAAGGATTTGTTTATTTCATGAAATATACTTTTTGACAAAACGTTTTTTGAATTTTCCGGCATTTAGTTCACTTAGAAAATTAAGTCAACGTCAACGAAAACCTATGCTTAAATTCAAGAAAATGATTTCCTCTTTAAAAATAACAAAAATCATTTCCAAAATATAACTAGATATTAACACTTAAACCTACAATTCTACGCTTGGAAATGAAAACCTAATGTTGGTTCATGGGCCTCAACATCTAAGACCAGCTATCTAGCACCCAAGCCGGGGACCATTAAGGTGGGGCCCGTGACCTCGATGCCCATCGCCCAATCCCTAGTGCTTGTGCTCAAGTCCATTGAGGATCAACATGGGACCTCGGTGAATGTGCCCAAGGCTCTAGTGCCTAGGCTCAAGTCATTAAGGTTGAGCCCAAAGGCTAAGCACGAGATCCTAGTACCCAAGCTTGCATACTGAACACCCAGGCCGAGGTCCACAAATGTCATGCCTAGGTTCTTGTTGCATGGGCTCAAGTCCCTAGTGCTCGAGCCAAGGTCTATTGAGACAAGGCTCGAGACCCCATTGTCCATGCTCGAGTCCATTGAAGCTGGGCCTAGGACCCCGATGCTTATGCTCTCATCCATTGAGGCTGGGGTTGGTACCTTAGCACTTGCGCCCCAGTCCATCAAGGGTGGGCCTGACACCTAGGTGCTAGTGCCCCAACCCTTGATGCCCAGGTCGAGGTTGATCAAGGCCGGACCCAAGATTGTGGTGCCTGTACTTAGATCTCCAAATCCCTTATGTGCATGTTACTAACACCCAAATAGTGTATTTCTATTTGGAAAAATCAAATCGGATTTTTCATATCAAACTTTGGAATATATTTTTCAGTTCATTATCAGGTTTTAGCTAAACACTGAAAAATATTGTTGTGTTCTTGAACACGGACTTCTAGGAAAATATTTTTGAAAATTTGTTGTATTTTCTGCAAAACAAATTGAGCTTCAGTCTTATACAAGTGTAAAGCAAAGACTCGAGAAAAAGAGATAAGAGATAAGGTGTAACATCAAATAAATAAAAAAACAAAAAACAAAAAAAAAACAAAAACAAAAACAAAAAAAGAAAGGGAAGAAAAGAAAAGAAAAACAAAAGAGAAAATTTAGTAATTTAAACAAAACAGGGTTGTCTTTTGAAAAGTTATCCAGATTAGATAACTAATCATGACCCATAGGATGGTAGCAATGAGTAAATCACCACATCAGAAATTTTAAACATGATATCGGTGGGAGGACATAATTGAATGTTCATTCAAAGGTTGAAAATGACATTGGTTCAATTAAAAAGGGGAAAGCTATCTGAAAAGTTTTAAATATATTACATTTTTACCAATTCAGTCTTAAACTTTTTAATTTCATCAATTGAGTCATAAATCTTTTTATGTTATGCTAATTAAGTCAATCAATTTTAGCCAAAAATTGCTAATGTGAACCCAACCGTCTTACGTAGCACCACTAGCATTAACATGAACAATTTTTAATAATATATAATATTTTTCGCATTTTTGTTATTTTTTAATTTCTTGAGGGTTATAGGAGGTCTAACTCAAATCTTACATGGAAATGCATACATGTTAGGAATTAAATCACTAAGGATCCTTTCCTTTAGAAGCTCATTTGAGTAAAGTAATTTATTTAAAGTGCGTCTCTGTATAGCATGTTAAATATGAGTATTTATATTTCCTTTAATGATTTAGTCTATATTAGAAAATTTGTATGGACGGTGCCCTGTCCTTAAGGATTATAATAGGTCTTAATCAATTCTTACATGGAAATGCATATGCGTGTTAGGAATTAAATCACTAAGGATCCTTTCCTTTAGAAGCTCCTTCGAGTAAAGTAATTTATTTAGAGTGCATCTCTGTAGAGCATGTTAACTCTGCATATTTATATTTCATATAATGAATTAGTCTATTTTAGAAAATTTGTATGGACGGTGCCCTGTCCTTGAGGATTATAATAGGTCTTAATCGATTCTTATGTGGAAATGCATATGCATGTTAGAAATTAAATCACTAAGGATCCTTTCCTTTAGAAGCTGATTTGAGGAAATTAATTTATTTAGAGTGCGTCTCGTTATAGCACGTTAAATCTGCATATTTATATTTCCTTAATGAATTAGTCTACTTTAGAGAATTTGCATGGACGGTGCCCTGTTCTTGACCGTAATAATTGGTCTTATACATTCAATTCTTACATGGAAATGCATGTGCATTTTCGGAAATAAAAAAGACTAATGATCCTTTCCTTCAAAAGAAAAAAAACTACCATTGTTCGCTTCTGGAGGGTCATGAGACCAACGTCATTTCTTCATTTTGCTTCTCCTATACATATATGTGCTCCAAGTTCAACTATCTAACACATAAAATAGAAGTAAAAAGCTTCCCGCTTTCTTTTGCAACTTCGAGATGAAAGACCAGAAATGCAGATTGTCTGCGACCACCTTGACGATTTTCATTCTTGGTCTCATTTGCATTCTAAGCATCTTCCCTGCTAATACTGCCATTGCAGTAGCTGATTCGGGTGGCTCGTTGTCAACTTATATAATCCAAGTGCGAAAGCCAGCGGACCAACATTTTGCTACTTCAGAGGATCTGGATGCTTTATACCGGTCATTTTTACCTACCACAGCAACCAGCTCTAACCAAGAGCAAAGAATGGTTCACTCATACCGACATGCGCTATCCGGGTTCGCAGCCAAATTGACCGCCGAGGAAGCTAAAGCCATTCGGGACAGGGACGGTGTTTTGTACGTGCGTCCGGAGAAGGTGCTCTCTCTACACACAACTCACACCCCCGAGTTCTTGGGATTGAGCCAAGAAGTTGGGCTCTGGAAGGACTCCAACTTCGGCAAGGGCGTGATCATCGGAGTATTGGACTCAGGGATATTTCCCCAGCACTCTTCCTTCAGCGGCGAGGGGTTGCCACCGCCGCCGGCCAAATGGAAGGGCAAGTGCGTCTTCAACGACACATCCTGCAACAACAAGCTCATCGGTGCGAGGTCCTTCGCTTACGGCGGGATCTATCCGCCAACTGATGATGTGGGCCATGGCACACACACTGCCAGCACAGCTGCGGGTGCTTTTGTGAAGAATGCCAGCGCACTCGGTAATGCCAAAGGCACGGCCGCAGGCATAGCGCCTCTTGCGCATTTGGCAATCTACCAGGTTTGCGGTATTAGGGGGTGCCTTGAGGCCGACATATTAGCTGGGTTCGATGCGGCCATCGAGGACGGTGTCGATGTAATTTCCCTCTCTGTCGGAGGAGATTCCTATCCGTTCTTCCAGGATGCGATTGCAACAGGTTCATTTGCCGCCATCCAAAAGGGCATCTTCGTGAGCAGCTCCGCGGGGAATAATGGGCCATACAACTACTCATTGGCAAACGAGGCACCGTGGCTTCTCAACGTGGGAGCCAGCACCATAGACCGCAGGATAAAAGCCACGGCGCGGCTGGGGAACGGGAAGGAGTTCGATGGGGAGACCTTGTACCAACCGCAAGACTTCGATTCGACGCTACTTCCCCTGGTTGATCCAGCACAAAACGGAGATAACTCCTCGGCCTTTTGCTTTCCCGGATCACTAAAAGACCGCTCGGACCTCAAAGGAAAAGTGGTCGTGTGCTCCGTAGGCAGCGGTATTCCGCGAGTCGACAAAGGTCAAGAGGTCAAGGATGCAGGTGGTGCGGCCATGATCCTCGTGAACAGTCCTCTGGAGGGAGCCACCACCCTTGCCGATAAGCATGTCCTACCCGCTGTCCATGTGGGATATGACGCGGGAGAGAGATCAAGAGCTACCTAAACACCACCTCAGCGCCAAAGGCCACGATCCTATTCAAAGGCACTGACATCGGGAGATCGGTCGCCCCGGTTGTAGCAGACTTCTCTTCCCGTGGCCCCAACTACCAAAGCCAGGGCATCCTCAAACCGGACATCATCGGCCCGGGTGTGAACATTCTCGCCGCCTGGCCAGTTAGTTTAGACAATTCTACGGACGATAAGCACTCATTCAACGTGATCTCCGGGACCTCCATGTCCTGCCCCCACCTCAGTGGTGTGGCGGCACTACTCAAGAGCGCACACCCCGACTGGTCGCCAGCGGCCATCAAGTCCGCCATCATTACCACTGCCTCCACCTCCAACACGAAGGGCCAACCCATCTTGGACCAGTCGCTCAATCCAGCAAACATATTCACCACTGGCGCCGGACATGTCAACCCATCAAAGGCTGTTGACCCAGGTCTCATTTACGACATCGAACCGCAAGATTACATTCCTTACCTTTGTGGGCTCAACTACACCGACTCCGACATCGAGCTCATAGTTAAAGAAAAGGTCACATGCTCGAGCACTGGGAGCATACCCGATTACCAGCTCAACTATCCATCGATCAGCTTGAGCTTTGAGAGTTCGGTGACGAAGTTTAACGTGACGAGGAAGGTGAGGAACGTCGGACCTGCTAACTCGTCTTACAGGGTGGTTATCGACCCCATCACGGGTCTCAACTCAATTGGCGTGTACCCGAGTAATCTAGAGTTCACGAAGGTGAACGAGACAGCGAGTTTCAGCCTTGACTTCACAAGGAATAAGACGGCGACCCCGGCCATTGCTCAAGGGGCGATCACATGGGTATCTGCTAAGCATTCAGTTCGAACCCCTGTCGCCGTTATCTTTTAGTTATCGCAAGGAATGTGTGTAATTTCTATATTCAAAAGGACGGACTGAACTGGCTGGATCATTGAACCAAGAGGGCATTGACACAGTTCACTGCTTGAATTTGCCTTTGAGAATATCGTCATTTATCACCTAGTATTTATCTTGACCAGTGGTTTCATTATTTCTTCGTGAGGTTAACCTATATTTTCTCTCCGCCGGGAAATTCAATTAAACTTTAATTTATGGTCATTGCAATGGAGAAGTACAAAAATTTGGGCGGTTATCCTTATTATATAAAAAAATTAGCATGATTCTTCTTACGTAGAGTTGATGAATTTCAAACACAACAACCTAGTTAAAGAATTTTCTGTATAAGATTCATTGTGTATGTATCGTAAATGGATAAAATCGTCTACACATGAATAATAAATGTGTTATGTTTAATTCATTTCTCCATATTTATACATGAGAGCTCTTTTGATAAAGTCTTGTTGTACAATAAGTAGTTCAAGTTCATGTTTGGGTTCCAACGTTATGATGATTAATGACTGAGGCAGGCTCGATCAACCAGAGGAAATTGACAAGAGGATAAAGGTTTCTATAAATAAGAACTCCACTTTCATAATACCAGTTCTAAGCTCACGCCATATATGAACATTTGCCTTTATCTAGCTTCTAAAGTAATCTTAAATCATATCAACCAACAATTAACTCCTTGGATAAATGGAAAAACAATTGGGATGCACGTTGTGAAGTCTCAAATGCGATTTTAAATATGCGATCAATTCGATTTAGGCCGACCAAAAAAAGGGAATATCTTGCGAATCTCTGTTCAGAGGTTGCATACCTTTCTTCAATTTGGGAAGGGGGATTTAGTCTTACCTACAAAGGCTGGATAAAGAAAAAGCAAGGCTCAAACCCAACAAGTCTGGCATCAACAAGGTCTGGGCAATGGCCGTCGGGGGAAAAAGAAAGAATAGGAAAAGAAAAGAAAAAATACTAAAAATTTTCAAAAAAATATTAAAATATTACTAAAAATAATCCGTGTTAATGCCAACTGTGTCATGTAAGATAGTCCATGTCAATGATAGTGATTTCTAGCTAAATTGACTAGATTTACTGAATAAAGATAATAAAAAAAAATTTATGATTTAATTAGTAAAATTTAAATATTTAGTACTGAATTGTCAAAAGTATAATAATTTTAGGGCTTTTTCGATAATTTTCCCTAGCCTGAGATTGCTCTCATCTGGCTCGCCATTGTTGCCGTAACCGCTCTTATTTTTCTTTTCCCATGGCCGTCTCCTCTTTAGTTGCTTCTCTGCACTCTTCCTGACATTGCTCGAGAGATTTCTCACCATAAAACATACTTTATAAGATATTATAACGTACATGCACAAACTTTATGTGTAATAATGTGAATTGGGGGTGGGAATAGCGAAGAGTGATGCGGCTCTTGGATGATTTGTGCAAATTTCTTAAAATTGACTTAAGCGCATTATTTTTTTTTAAGGTTTTGGTTTCGACATCCAGACCTATGGCAAAGTTGTGTTAAACTCATAACAGGTTATAGAGATTTGTCCTCTCTCTTCTCAATTATGGATGAATTTTACGATTTCTGTTTCGCTAGAAGCTATGTATTTGGCGATGATAATAAGATTGCCGTGCTATATTTTTGTGTGCTCGGCTGTTATTCTAGTAAATGTCCTAAAAGAGCTCTGTCATTACTTGTTTGTACTATGATAGAAAAGCCTACGTGTGATAGAGATGTGGCGTGTCTTAACTTGGATGATTATTCATCCCCTTCCCCTTGAGAGAGGTCCGAATGGATCCATAAAATTACATTTGCGAGAAGATGTTGCCCTGGTTAATGGCACAACTACATTTTGACCCAAAAAAAACAAACGAAAAAAATGGCACAGCAACATAAGTGAGATAAGTTCATAGGTATTCCTTTAATTTTTGTCTTTTCATATTTGAGTATCCGAACTTTCGGTTGATCATCAAGGATATTAAAATCTTGTGATTCATATAATAAATCCTTTTTATTATCATCGTACTTGAATATATATATTGCTAGTATACTACAAAATTATTGAGTTTTGCACTAGAAAGCATTTGACTAGCTATTCAAAGTGTCAAACAAAGAAGAAGTGCTCTCAATCTTCATCCACTAATGAAAGGAGTTTGATCGAGGCAAACAGAATCAAGAAGAGCTGCTCCCATTCTTGTAGCTATAACGGAAGTAATACGAACCTGCATATTATGCTGCAGCGAGAAAAGAGGCCTGAAATCACTCATTTTAGTGGGATTAGGCACCTTAAGAAATAACGGGGCACAATCTCCTGTGTACATTAGGTTTAGATTGAGGGCCTCATGTAGCTAATAGCATACCCACTGGTGGCCATTGCGAAACATAACGAGGCAAAATGCAATTTTGGGATACAAGTCAAAGTATCATGGCTATCTTTTTCTTCTCTATCTAGCATTGCCATTGTTGTCATGTATATTGTACATGTAGCATTTGTTGTCCTCTGGATTTGACCTTTGTGTACTGGCTAGAGACAGAGTTGTGAAGAGTGCTTCTGCCATTACGATCGCCATTATTCGCCTTACGAGAGAGAGATTTGTCAATTATCGTTTTTTTTTTTTTCAGTGCTACTCTATTCCTACTCTACATTCACTCTCAGACTTTTGCCCTGCCTCTTGCAGGACGTGGAAGTCGAAACCCACTCCTGAAACTGACGCGTCCCCACCCCATCCCCCCTGAGAAGGTGCGGATTTGAACTCCTCACCTCCCCCTTCCATGTTGGCAGGGTGGCTACTGAGGCGAATCCCAGTGGTTCAATTAGCGTTGATTCCATGCTTTTAACGCACCCACGAAGCTCTACCGCTCCACTGAGTAAATTCTCCACGTCTTCGCACGACGCATTACGAGTTAATGCCTCAAGAAGGTTGCGACATTGGCAACGACTGAACACCATGAGAGAAGGAAGCAAACGGCGTTAATTAGTCGGTTTGGTAAAGGGAGAGCACGACGCAAAACCTCTCCTCCTGTGGCTTGGTGGAGGTTAACTTTTATGTGAATTTTTTACTTAAAACTAAATTAGCGAGTGATTATTTGTTACCTCAATTCATTGATCTCCACATTTTTATTACGTCCTATGTCAGGCCAAGGCTGCAGTTCTGTTGGGTTCGGAGAGGCCCAAGAGCTTGGCCCATTTCTCGTGACAAATGGGCCCAACGGCCCGGCCCTGAGATTCAACAACTTTACTTGGAACGAAGGTAATTTCAATTCTTTTTCCTTCTTTCCCCAGCTAGAAGATAAGTAAATTTTTTAAAATTGTCCTAATTTTTGCAGCCGCGAATCTGTTGTTCCTCGATTCACCCGTTGGTGTCGGGTTTTCGTACAACAATGCCACCGTAGAGCATGGCGACGACAATACAGGTTCGTAAAAATTAAATTTATAATTAGATTTTGGGAGATAAGCTCATTTACTGAAAGTGAATTTCTATGCGATTATTAAACAGCTAGAGATGCCCGTGCATTTCTCCTAAATTGGTTAAGAAGGTTTCCGCAGTACAGAATGAGCGATGTCTACATAGCAGGAGACGGCTATGCAGGTAGTTATCGACCCTAATTTTACAATCAATTTTTTTAAATTTTTGGAGAGAGCATTCAATTAATTAACTGATGCACGTGGTAAACGGTTTTTCCCCTCCATTTCAGGGCACTTGGCACCGCAGCTTGCCGAGGCAATCTACAATGGGAATCAAAACGCAACTCCAGGCACCTCTATTAATCTTAAAAGCGTGATCGTGCGTGCCAAATTCTCAACTAAGGGCTTGCATGGTAACGTTTCTATTTCTCTCTATTTCTGTTCTTTTGTTCTCTAGAACAAAAAAAGAACAGAAATCTGTTTAATAACACCAACTTATTTTTTTATTCCCCGGAATAGAAAAGAAGTTCTTGTTTCTGGAAACAATTTCTAGAAATAAGTTTTTTTTTTCTTTTTTTTTTTTTTGTTCTTCTTCCTTATTGCGAACACTAGCCGCCTGCCAACCGTCGGCCACCTCCTGTCGCTCGACGGGGCCACCTCCTGTTGCCCGCGGTCATTGTCGGTAGCCAACCGCCGGCAACTGCCGGTGACTATTGCCGCAACCCGTAGCCCATCAGCCCGTCACCCACAACCCACCGGTCGACAACCATCACCGTCGATTGCTGCATGTGACCCATTTTGTTATTAGCCAGTGATCGTTGATTTCATCCTTGGCACTTTAAATCAGACTTTCAAATATCCGATTAGTTCTAGCAAAACCTACCAATAATATGTTGATGGTATATGTAATTTTGAGGGATGATTTTTATAAATTTGGAACTCTAAAGGACCGAGAAAGGGGACCCCACTCGAGCTAATATTAAATTCGAATATCTTCTGATGATGATGCAAATAACATCATGCATAATCCTCCTCTTCTCGCCTCGTTTTTTGGGCTCCTAATGGGAAATACAAATTAATAACATTGAAAGAAAAGAAAAAGTGAATGATACTTTTCCGACAAGTTACGAAGAGTAATATTACGTATAATAGCAAATAAATATATAAAATAGATGGGTAGTATCCAACATTCAATAAGAGCCATCGCATCATTCAAAAATATCAATTTTTTTCCATAATTTTAATACCTCAACATCGCAGAGAATTGAACAGTGCGATACGAGGGTAGAGAGATAAATTCATCACTTTTCTAGCTAAAGATAATAAACACCTATGGAAAATATTTTAATACCCTCTTTCATGTGTAAATCACGTGCAAATTTTGTGTGAATCACGTGCAAATCACGTGCAAACTTGTGAAGTTTTAGCTCTTTAGAGATAACCTCATTTACCGAAAAATGAATCTCGATGTGATTACCAAAGAGCAAGAGATGCCCACACATTTCTACTGAATTGGTTCAAAAGGTTTCCATAGTACAGATGGAGTGAGTTCTATATAGTAGGAGAAAGCTATGCGGGTTAGTAATTGTCGACCCTAATTTAACAATTAATATTTTTTTAGGTTTTTCAAATATCAATTTCTTTTATTTTTTGAGAGGACATTTAATTAATTAATTGATGAATGTGGTGAATGGTTTTGTCCCCTCCATTTCAGGGCACTATGAACACCAAGGGCGCGTTTGGTAACAATTTTGTTCTCGAGAATTGATTCTGACTAGAAATGATTATTTTTTATTTTGTTCCCGGGAACTGATTCTGAGTAAAAAAGCGTGTTTGGTAACTGTCCAAATTTTTTTATTCTGGAATAGAATTGCGTTTGATACCGTGTTAATTGATTCTGTTCCAAATTAATTTCTTTTGATTTTTAAATAAATTTTAAATATTTTTTTTTTATTTTTTACTTTTTTTTTTTTTTTTTCCTTTTTCTTATTCTTCTTCTTCTTCATCCGGCGCGCTCACCGGCCAAATGAGGGGCCTTCGGCCGACCCTCGGCGAGCCCGAGCGGTCTCGCCCGGCCTTGGCGAGGCTTGGCTTGGCCACCGACTTGCCGGTGGCCGGGCGAGGCTCGCCTCGCCACCGGCGAGGCTGGGGCGAGGCCGCCCGCCCGCCGATGGCGAGGCTCGCCGCTGGGCGGGCTTGCCTCCGGCGAGGTCGCCGGACCTCGCCCGCCTCGGCGAGCCTCCGACGACCTCGCCGGACCAGCGACCGGCGACCGGCGGCGGGCGGCGGGCGGCAACCGAGATGACGAAAGGGAAGAGATAGGGTTTCACCATTTTGATTCTTTTTCTGATTCTCGGACAGAGAATCAAATTTTTTTTTATTCTAAAATCTTGTCCAAAATTGTTCCCGAGAACAAAAATTTTACCAAACGCTTCTCGTCCCAAACTGATTCTGGGAACAAAAAATCAGAATCTGGCACTATTTGGCACGTTGCCAAACAGGCCCCAACTTGCCGAGGCGATTTACGATGAGAACCGAAATTCAACTACATACACTTTTATAAATCTTAAAGGCATCATCATGTTTGCCCAAATTCTCAACTAACTCGACTTTGTTCGATGGTTTTTTTCTTTTTATACCCACTAATGCAAAAATGAAGAGATTAATTGCGAAATTTTTGAAGCACGAGTGGAAAATCCACATATGAATGTCAAGACAGATTTTGAAGGGATGATCGGTTATGCATAGGGCACGCCCAAATTTTGGACGATCACCTGAGTTCAATTCAATTTGACGAGTATATCAAACTGTATAGGATGATCAACATGAATAGTCTATACTCCCCGACTTGTCCGCTCGATCTGCCCTTCCCTAACCATAACTTAAACACGTGAGCTGAAGTGGACACACCTAATTATCATTGGGTTGGTGCATTTTCTTCCTTAATTTTTTCGTCCCTTTACTTTTTCTGCTTTTTTTAAATTGAATGTCCATTTTTCGGTGATGAACAACCTAATTTAATGACTAATCTCTCTTGATTCGACAGGAACCGTTGTGCAAGATATTAGCGGGCTATAATTCATACCTGATGAACCATGTCACGGTTTACTTTAACCATACCAACGTGCAACTTGCCTTGCACGCAACTGAATCCCTCCGCCATGGAGTCTTCGCAGGTAAATGAAATGATAATTTGTTGATTTTCTAGAATATAAGGCTCTTACAAACATATCAATTTTTTCAATTTTTGGGTAAAATACTAATTAAGCTTGGAGGTGCGGCTTTCTTGAAAAGACTCGCCTTCTTTAGTCCTCTTGGTACTGAAGAAACTCATCAGTGGGGGTATTCGCTTGTGGGTCCATTCATAGAAAATTAATTAACCAAATTAGCATTCCTTAATTAATTCAACTTACATGTTACGATTGTAATTTTTATTTTTATTTTTTTCATTTCATCAATCCTTTCGAGATTCGGTGGACACACAAATGGGAGGATCCCAGTGACGTTGACTCGGTATACGCTGAACGACCTCGACCTCAACATCACGGAGAATTGGACACTGCGATACGAGGGTAGAGAGGTAATTTCATCACTATTCTAACAAAAGGGAATAAACACCTATGGATAATATTTTTATACCCTCTTTCATGTGCAAATCACGTGCAAGTCACATGCAAATCACATGCAAATCAAGTGCAAATCCAGCTTTGTGGGCTCTTTCATTTATGACATTAGACCGCGAGATTACATTCCTTACCTTTGTGGGCTCAACTACACCGACTCCGAAATCCAGCTCATAGTTAAAGAAAAGGTCACATGCTCAAGCATTATGAGCATACCAGATTACCAACTCAACTATCCATCGATCAGCTTGAGGTTCAAGTATTCGGATACGAAGGTGAGTTTGACGAGGACGCTGAGGAACATCGGACCTGCTAAGTCATCTTATAGGGTTGTCATCGACCCCATCACAGGTCTCGACTCAATTGGCGTGTACCTAAGTACACTAGAGTCTCTGAAGGCGAATCAGACAGCAAGTTTTAGGGTTGACTTCACAAGGAATGCAACAGCGACCCTACTACTTGGGTATCTGCTAAGCATTTAGTTCGAACCCCTGTCGTTATTGTGTTGGAGTGATCGTAGGGATTGTCTGTGAAAGTTCTATATAGCTTTTAATTTTGGTGAACAAATTCATTCCATTAGTAGATCATATGAATAACTTCATTCCACGGGTTCTCAGTTTTAGGACTAAATCGGCACAAAGGCAAAAGGTTTATGACTTTTTTTGGCACTTTTTCCCCCTATGATATCCCGTCCTCGCCGCCCAGCGCGAGGCTCGACCCTCGCCCGCGGGTGGCCGACGAGGCCGCCGGCTGTCGCCTTTGGCCGGTCGCCAGACCTCGATGACCAGCTGGAGGAAAAAGACAAAAATTAAAAAATTAAAATTAAAATATTATTAAAAGTTGTCCACGTCAGCGCCAATCAAGCCACGTCAGCCGACCAGCGTCCAGTCAGCAAAATATGGCCAATTTTGGCCGGAAAGACTGAATTGACACAACTTAAAAAGGTTTAGGACTGAATCGGCACCAAAAAAGTTTAGAACTAAATCGGCACAAATACAAAAGGTTTAGGACTTTTTTGGCACTTTTCCCATCACAAGGGTATCTACTTTATTTAATCTTAATGCCATATAGGAGAGAGAATGTAATTTAAAAAAAAGTCACATTAGCATTTTTCATTAACCAAATTAGACTAATCTATTAGAAAGACTTGATTGCATCGATTAGACAGGCTTTAAAATTTAATTATGCTTTTTAAAATTTTATGATTCAATAGTACTTTTATGACAAGTTTTAGGATTTATAGGGTTTTATAGTCTCATTATCAGATGGGTCATTCGAGCGTATCGAAAGAGATACTATGTTTACATATGGATCCCTACATCGTTTCATTCCATTTAGGATTAGGAATAGGCATAATCGGACCCGCTTTTTAAATATATCTCCTTATTTGGGACCCTATTCAACTTTTTTAACTTTTATTGAATCGAGAAATGGGTTTGATTGTCTATCTTTCTGATTTGATATAATATTATTATGTAAGGCATCCTCTAAATAATTCAAATCAAAGCAATTGGATGTACGAATGGGTCTACAGAACTTATCCTTGATATAAAAGATATATTGGGTTGGTGTATTTTCATTTAAGGAGAAGGAGTCCAAATTTGTCTAACTATTTCCTGAAAAGTTTGGTTTGATTAATGAATATCGGGAAATAAGCTAAGGTGGGCAAAACCGTTCTTTTCTCCCTCTTAAACTGGTCATTAGAAATTAAATTCATGAATGAAAGGAGGGGAAATTCAGATAATATTTCTTTACCTCCGTTTTTTTTTTTTTTTTTTGGTCAGTTCTTTACCTCCATTTCACAAGATCTCAATTGGGATCGTGCTAACACCATTTTTGTATCGACTCCGTCCACACCATAATGAAGTAGAATAACGAAAATAGCCATGCATGAATAAGTTCATCTCCTTCTCTTGTTCTCTAGCTTCTTCCCTATTCATCATTTTTTTTTTTTTTTGCTTTTAATAAATATTTATAAAAAGTACCTACAAGTTGTGGCTTCTAACATATGCCTTCTGCCATTTCTTCTATTCTAAGCGGAGTTTGATGTAGCGATGGTCAGAGTTCGTGATTCATTTTACATCACACTTGAACCATATTAAGGAGATTTATATGTAGAAGTGCATCGACTTTTTTAACCCTATCTTTTTCGTCAATCTTAGGTCCATGAGGAAAATTTATAGTCATCTTCAAGAACTATCTTTAGGAAACCCAGATTATCTGCAAGTTCATTTCGACACAAACAAATTCCAACGCCACAATGCCAAACTCCATAGACCCCTCATCACCTTTGAGATCCGCGTGTCAACCATCTTCACTTCGCCAACGTGTTACTTTCACCATCATTCATCACCAGCACTCAAGTTTTCTAATGAGTCCGTCCTCTTCACGGATAACACAGCTAATTCGCAACATCGCACATGAGAATGTAGAGCCGCCACTTGGATGGGTAGATCTCCCTTACCAACACTATTGCTTCCCGACCAAACGACGAGTTGCTAGTTACCGCCTTCAGATTTTCCATCAATTTCACTTAGACATCACCTAAACTCTTGAAATTGAGATCGTCAAGTATATCCAAGCCTTGAAAGCAAAGTTGTTGACCATTTTACCTCAAATGTCATCTCACATACATCAAACGCATGTTGTAATTCTAGATGCTTCAAACGCTATAACTCCCTCAAATGTTAGAGTGGATCTTCATTCAATTAACTCCTCTTGAAGATGTGGGGCTTCTAATTTTATTTTTTTTAAGCGAGTTTTTTTTTTTTTTTTGGGCTTCTATTTCTATTCTAGACTTTTTTTGCCTTGCCTTTTTCAAACTTACGAGTCCCCACCCCCATCCCCCCTGAGAAGGTGAGGATTTGAACCCCTCACCTCTCCCTTTCATGTTGGAAGGGTGGCCACTTGTAGAAAATATTTCAATAACCCTCTCATGTGCAAATCACATGCAGCTCACGAGCTTGTAACATCATCATAGAGGCAATATACATCAATCTAGGACTAATCAGTATTCAAATCATAATCCATTTCTTCTTAATCAAGTTTCGGCTACTCCAAAATATTAAGGAATCATCATACAACTCATCGGTTAAGCTTTAATTATGATGATACTACAAGTTTTTGAGCTAAATTTCATGACCTTGCACGAGAGAGAGGGTATTCAAATATTTTCTGAAGTGTTAACTCTCTTTAAAAAAGAAACTAGAAGCCTACGTCTTCAAGAGGAGTCGATTGAATGAAGATCCAGAGGAATCAGATGATGATTTGAACACTAGTTTGTCCTAGATTGACATATGTTGCATCTATGATGATATTACAAACTCCTGAGCTAAACCTCACGAGTTTGCACGTGATTTCACCGTGACTTACACATGAGAGAGATATTGAAATATCTTCTGCAAGTGTTAACTCCCTTTAAAAGAAAAAACTAGAAGGCCCCATCCTCAAGAGGAGTCAGTTGAATGAAGATCCACTCCAACATTCGAAGGAGTTACAGTGTCTGAAACATCTAGAACTACAACAAGCGTTTAATGATGTGAGATGACGTTTGAGGCAGGGGGTCTACAACTTCGCTTTTTCGGCCTAGATATATTTGACAATCTTGATTTCAAAAGTTAATGTGATACAATTTGAACAGTCTTTGGAATTCATCATAGGTAAAGGTTAATCGAATGCGTTATACAATGATTCCTTACTGTTTTGAAATGGTCAAAACTTGATTGAGAGGAATTAAATGATGATTTGAATACTAGTTAGTCCTAGATTGACATGGGATTGATCGAGAAGGACAACCGAGGAATCCAAGTTGAGCTCAAAGAGGTTTTCAAACGCATGAGGAATGACGTCAACTTGAGGAACAGCAAGTATGGATGGGTGCTTATCTTGAATGATGTAGGCAAAGAGCATGTGTTCAAATCTCTCCGGAGTGACTCCGATCAAACTTGTTCAAGCGTGATCGTCATGACTCGCGTCAACAGCCTAGCATCAAAATCCGAAGCTCTCTTGGATTCTCTAGGGGCACAGTTTAACGGTGCTCCTCCTAAAGCCCCCCAACGCTTGTAAGGTTTCCACCAGTTCAGACATGTTTTTCTCTCCAAGGATGATTCTCACATTCTATTTTGCCGGGAGATGTTCTCCAAGGATGCCTAGCCACCTTTTCTAAAAGGTCTTTCTCACGGAATCTTTAAAAAAAAATGCGGAGGATTGCCACGTGCGATTCTTGCCACGTCTAACCTTTTGATGGGTATTCGCGGCGGTATTAGTGGCACTCCTGAAAGTGTCGAATGGCAAAAGTTGAGTGGCACGCTTGGAGAAGCTTTACAATTCAAAGGGGACACGAGTGGCCTAATTCGAAGGATGATAACTCTGCCCATGGACCAACTTCACGATGTCCATGCTTGACTCCTTTACTTGAGCATCTTTTCATTGGATTGTCTCATAAGGTGCTCCACATTGATGCGGCTGTGAATGGCAGAAAAATTTGTCGAGCAGAATGACAGAAACAAGGTCCAAATAATTCTAGAAGAAACCCTTGAAAAAATAGTAGATCATAATATTGTTCGAGAGGTGGAGAAAACAAGTTATGAGAGGGTGAGAACCTGCCACGTTCACAACCTTCTACATCAAATTATTATCTCCAAGTCAAAAGATGATGAGTTCGCGATGATTGTTGCTGACCTAGTGGAAGGATGTCTTGAGACTATATGGCGCCTATCCTTACACAGCCAGTGGACAGTATAAGAAGTCACACAAGCATTAAAAAAAAAAAAAAAAATTCGCCCCCTACTTGTCTTCAAAATGGTGTCCCAAAAATGGTTTAAAAAAGCTGTTGGAGCAGGTTAAGAGGCTAAACATGCTAGATCTTCAAGGTTCTTTGAATTCTTTTCTTTAACGAGATTCTCAATTTACTATATCTCAGTACCCGAGTTTGAGGGATAGCAACATAGATGAAATTCTGAATGGCATAAGAGATCTTGTACATTCGGAGACCTTGGACCTTAAAGGTACCGTTATGGCTGAACTACCTCACGGTATTTTGAGGCTAAAGTCACTTCGCCACCTGTTAGTATACAGATCCAAAAGAAGTCAAGCTGTTGATGATGACCAAAAGTATGGTGTCAATGATGGAGTCTAAAAAGCTATGCTTGATGGAGCAAAACCAAGTCAAGCGGCGTACATTGTTGGAAATCATTCGTGGGGAAAAAGTACCATTGCTAGCAGAACTCGGGAAACTGGAAAATTTACATAGACTAGGTATTTCAAATCTAGGAAGTGAATATGTGGGGTTTCTTCTATTGAGAGGTCGAAAAAACTAGAAGAATTACATTTAATTACTGTCGTGGATACAGAGATACTAGATCTTTCAAATGTACATAATGGTAAAATATCCCCATTCCTACAGCGGGTTCACTTAAGGGGTCTCGCTTCTCTTTAAGAGTTGGAAGTAATTGGACTCCTTCGCTTAATTTAAGCTTCATGGTCTCCGGCCCATATTGCGTAGTCCTTATTACATGGCCCAATAAAGATATCGAAAGCGTAGAAATTCATGGAAACAGAAATAATGGGTAAAGTGGGCAGTGGACCTACAAAGCCCAAAAAAGAAAAAAGAGGTTGGAAGCTATAATGGGTTGAATTGCTAGAAACTTTAGCTACGTTTGTTTTCACTTCTCTTTTCTATTTTTAAACACTTTTTTTTTTTTTTGTTTCGAGAATAAAAAGAAATAGAAACGTGTTTGGGTGCGTTTTTGTTCCAAAATTGTTTTTTGTTCCCAGAACACATCCGGAACAAAATAAAAACCAAAAAAAAATTATTTCTTATTTCTGAAACAAAATTTAAAAACACCTTTTTTTCTTCTTATTTTTCTTCTCTCTTTTTTTTTTTTTCTTCTTTTTCTTTCTTTTTCTTTGGCCGGTGGCCTCGCCCAACCACGGCGAGGCTCGCCGGCCCGACGAGGCCAAGCCTCGCCGTAGCTAGGCAAGGGTCAGCCTCGCCTTGGTTGAGCGAGCTTGAGCTCGCCCGGCCCAAGGCAAGGCCGACCACGCCGCTTTGGGGGCGAGCTCGAGCTCGCCCAAATCCAGCCGAGGCCGAGCTCGCCAACAGCCAGAAGGCTCGGCCTCGCCGAGCCACCGCCAGGTCGACATTGCTTGGTGGCCCGACGAGGCCGAGCCTCGCCGACCGCCGGGTGAGCTCGGCCTCGCTAGATCCGGGCGAGCTCGAGCTCGCCACCTGGGCGCGAGGCCGAGCCTCGCCCGGGGCGGGAGCCTCGCCGTGGCCGGGCGAGGCCGCCGCCCGCGTCCGCCGATCGCCGACCATGGCCGAGGCCAACGACCGGCCAAAAGAAGAAAAAAAGAAAAAAGGAAAAAGGAAAAAGTAAAAAGTAAAAATAAATAAGAAAAATAAGAAAGAAAATAGAAAAAATAAAATAAAAATATTAAAAAATAAAAGAAATAAAAATTTATACAAATTTACCAAACGTGTTTATGTTTATTTTTATTCCCGAACAAGTTTACCAAACGCGTTTTTTGTTCAAAAATTATTCCCCCGGAACAAAACACTTTTTTCTATTTCGTTTAGAACAATTTTTAAACAGAAATGTTACCAAACGAGTCATTTCTGTCACAATGTGTCCTAAAATGCCTCGAAATTGCAGCAATAGACCACTGACATGTCACCTCTACCGTAGACAGCCACGGCTTGGCCCTTCTACGGCCCGGCTGTGTTCTAGAATATTATGTTTACCGCCACAAGATTTGATTGCATCACGACTGTGATAGGGACAATGAAGTCGTGAGATAAATTTTACAATGAAAATGCTACTCGTAATTGACATTTGATGAAACATAATGCTCCGATTAATGCATATACGAATTAAATCCTAGTAAAACTCCTTATCTGAATGAGGAAGCCTTATTGAATGTTGCGCAGTTTGTTGTAGTCATCCCATAGGCCACGCTTCGATTGCTAGTGATCACCGTCCAGTCAACAGCGTCCCCAATCATCATAAGATATTTCTTGTTATCAGCAATCAACACATTCTCCATGTAAACACTAGCGAACACATATATCAAGAAGTTTTAATAAATAATAATAATAATAATAATAAGTATCTAGAAGTATCGTTTCATGCCATTGGTATTGTTTGAAGCCTTTACAACCACATCGATAATGGTTGTGAAGTTCCCAATCCCATCTTAACTTACTGCCACCATGGCCCCTGCACGAGACAATTAATAGAAAAGCAAGAAGGAGAGGTAAATCCAGCCATTGTTGGGCTACTCAGCTTAGAAACCAAAAGAGCAACACTTGACAACGTATTGACATGTTTCAACAAAAACCAATATTTCATCCTATTGGACAATATTTTTTTAGTTATACCACGCATTATTAGAAACCAGTACATACTAATTAATGAGACAGATCGATTGACATGGTACGACAAGAATTGCTACCCCAATTGCAATGCAATGAGATTGGTTAAAATGAGATGGCCCAAAAGTATTTCCCAAAACGAAATACTACCCCACGGGGTGTGGGGGCCGGGCACATGAGACATGTCAATGTCGAGCCGATAAGTACTTCTCAAGTTAGGGTTAAAAGTATATCCACTCAATCGCATGAAAAGCATTCATTAACTTGTTTAGTTTTTTTGCCCAGCGTAGTTTCATCTTATTTGAAGAGAGGTGCACCCATGAAGGTGGTTTTCCTTACAATTTGCTTGTTTCACCAGATGATCAATGATACGAAAAGCATTTTTTATAAAGCAATTGTTTTTTAGTTTAGAAAAATTAGTCAACAACAAAAGCTTTTAGGAGGACGGTAAATTTACCTTAACATCACACGACCACATATCGCCTACACTATCGATATCTCAAGTCAATTCATGCATCGGTCTAGAAAGACTCGATTTGGATGCTAAACATGTCTCTTGCGATATCTGAGACCCTTAGACAATGTATTCTTCTTTTATCATCTAACCCACCAAAACACTTAACTTACTCCGACTGCAATTGGATCAGCTGTACTATGATGTCATTCTGCCATCTGGTACTGTATTTTTCTCAATTCAAGTCCCCTTTCGTGGAAGAGTAAAAGGCAAACCACATTATCTCTCGCCTTAGTAGAAGTCAAATATCATACAATAGCCACTACAACCCGCGAAATCACTTGTTTAAGCTTTCTACTAAGGGATCTTGGCATTTCACTATTGTCTCCTACTCCATTCTACCATAAGTCTATGACAATCAAGCTGCCCAACATATGGCCCCTAATCCAGTTTTTCTCGAGCGCACAAACATATCAAAATTGATTGCCATATTGCTCTAGAAAAATTATACGCTAGCATCGTACATCTTGCCATACCTACCATCAATCAAGTTGCTAATGTGTTTACTAAGGTGCTAAGCAAGGATCAAATTTTCTTTCTCTCCAGCCAACTAGGGATTCAAGACCTTCACATGCCATCTTGAGGGGAAGTAATGTAAAATATTTCGTGACCATGCCAACTCGAGATCGTTTTGTACTATGTATGATATGTATCTTTTGTATCTCTTTTCCACGTTTTGCATTCTTTCACAAAATTACACTATCAGTTAAATGAAAAGTGCAAGAATTTTCATCATATGTTTCTACAATCATGACACTTAGGGAAAAGTGTCGAAAAAATCATAAGCCTATTACATTTATTCCAATTTAATTCTAAACATTTTAATGTTACTTATTTAATTCTAAACATTTTGACTTGGTGACGATTCAGTCCTAAATCTTTTAATGGTGCCAATTTAGTCCTAAACTTTTTAAATTGGTGTCAATTAAGTCCTAAACTTTTTGACTTAATGTCAATTCAATCCTTCTAGCTAATTTGGTCAAATTTTGCTGATGTGGATACTACCTTACTAATGTGACATTGCCGATGCTCACATAAACAATTTTTAATAATTTTTTAATAATTTTTTTATTTTTATTATTTTTTCTATTTATTATTATTTTCTTTTTTTTTTTTTTTTTTTTTTCTCTCCTTCCTTTTTCTTCTTTCTTTGGGCATTGGCCGGCCTCCGACCATGGCCAACCAAGCTAGCCTCACCTGGCCAAGGCAAGGCCGACCCTCATCCGGGCAAGGGCAACCTCCACAAGGGCTCTTATTGCCTAAGCGAAGGCGACATCGACGAGATCACCCTAGCCTAGGCGAGGGCCAACCTCGCTGGATTTGGCCTGAGTGAGGGCCGACCTCACCAAATCTAGCTTGCCTCACCCCCTCGCCCAAGCCAAGTCCATCGAGGCCAACCCTCACCAAGGCTCAACTTCACCTTGGCCAGCAAAGCCAGCCCACTCGAGCATGCTTGATGGCGAACCATCGTTTGTCGCCAACCACCACCCAAAAGAAGAAATAAATAAAGAAAAATAATAAAAAAAAAAATTTTAAAAATCAAAATATCACTAAAAACTATCCACTTTAGCGTCGGCTATGCCACATTAGCTAGCTGAGGTCCACTCTAGCAAAATCCAAACAAAACTAGCTAGAATGACTAAATTGGCACTAGATCAAAAAGTTTTAGGACTAAATTAACACTTATTTAATAGGTTTTAGTACTAAATTGACATCATTAAAATATTTAGAACTAAATTGGCACTAAGTCAAAAAATTTATGACGAAATTGACGCTATTAAAAAATTTAGAATTAAATTGACACTAATGCAATAGATTTGAGACTTTTCTTATACTTTTCCCGTGACACTTATGTCACGTTTTATTGGCAAGTCTTAAAGACTTCATTTTTCAATAATGAAATGTATTATCGAATAGTAGTCAACTTAAATATAACGGGGGATTGTATGATTTCTCTCAAAATAAGGGCATCCTCATTCCACATAATTCTCGTTTTGAGCTTCTAATCTAACATGCTACTGGACATTAGGTCCGTAGCAATTGATATTTCCTCCCGGTTTTTAGGCGACACGCTTTTTGCCATAATGGCATTGTAATATTCACTCTCGATTTAAAGGAAAAAAAACTTTTCTTTGAGTCACACATCTAGGTTATGACAGAAACCTGTCTTTTTAGTTCTCATTACTTTTGTCCAAAGTGAAAAGAAATAGTGGAAATTTAGAACTTCCAACACTACACCGCACCACGCTTTAAAAAGTCAAAAGTGGACAGAAATAGTTGAAAATTCTCCTGTCCTGAAAATCACCCTTGATGACTATGACTATATACAGTAAAGTTGAAGAGCTTTCAACTTCAAAAGATAATGTCGAAAACACCGTCATTCTTGAAGGCCAGTTTTTCATTTGCTTAACCAGCATGACTTTTCAACCGAAAAAACAAGAAAGGAAAAGAAAGGAAAACCAGCATGACTTGAATGACACTTAAAATAGGAAGGATGACAGCTTCTTCTATGGTTATCATCTCCAACGCAATTTATCAAGTTAGGCCCAAGAATAATCACCATTTTGCAATTATTCGACGCAATCATGGTACATATTTTCTAATGAAAGACTTGACCATATGTTAACTTCACAAAAATAGTTATATTATGTGAAAGTTTAAAAGAACTCCATTTTTGCCTCTTTTCTGTATTTACTATAATAATTAAATCTTCATGTCATTCCGCGGTACGTGTGGCTTCTATCGGCTTAGCTAACTTGTCGCCAATGTTAGGAATTAGTAAAATAAGTATTTCCTGAGTTGTCGTATGGTATTAGGTCGATCCATGCCTCTATAATGTTAGGATATTTTTTCGATTTAATATTTTAAATTGGATTATTTAATTATATTTTATTATTAACCCTTCTTAAATTGAATACGCGATTCCGAAGAGTTGGGTCGCGTGTCTGAGTACGCGCGTTTCTCGCAAAGACATTAATCCTAGTGGCAACAATTAAATACTTTTTAAAGAGGAATCGAATCACCATGATATGCTGTGCAAATCTGAGAAAATAGTCAACTCTTGGGCGGTGGTTTGGTCCTTAAAAAATGGGAAAATTTCTTGGGCAGTGAGATCATAGTCTATGTGCACATCAATTTGAACATTCATATATAGCAAAAAAAAAAAAAATCATTATTTTAAGAAATGAATTGAAGTTGTCATTCAGTTCAAAATTATTTTTGCTATCCTAATTTATAATGTTTAATGCGTTGCCCAAAGGGAACGTCTCCAATGAGTCCTCCACCATGTGTTGCTTTTCATTGACTATCGGATTCTTATTTTTAATGGATTTATATAAGTTACACCGTCTATGGTAGAATACTTTTTTACAAAATGAAAGCTCTCATCTACTAATGGAATGAAATCGTTTACCAAAATTATAAATTGTATTGATGTCAGCTCCTAAACCATACTTGTGTAACTAATTTTTTAATGCTAGTGTACCAAAAGGAAAATATCATGTTTTTGAGTTAACATGTTAAAACTAGTGAAATTAAAAAAATAAATAAAAAATATAATGAATGGCTAGTGGTTAATTGGGTCACTTATTTCCCCTATAATGAATTGACGGTGCCAGGTGTTTTTTTTCTTTTAACTTTCCGGATTACCGCATTTTTTTTTTTTTTGAGTTTTAAAGTTTTGGCTACGTTTTTGGGTATGATTTTACGGTTTAAAGGCAACATTTGAACTGATTGTTGCCTAATATAACAGCACCATTGCCATGTAATTATACACAAGCAAACGGAAAAGGTTGCCTTAATTTTCGAAACGCCCGCGAAGGATTGGCCTTTTGGGCATCGGAGTAGATTAGCCATGCATTAGGGTAGATGTTAAGAGTCATAAGTTTTTAATAACGGTCACCACCCCTGATATATGTGCCTATTTATGTGATGTGCTTATTCATTGATATAATCATATGTGTTAGAGTAATTAAATATAATACAACACATTCATCTAATAACTTAAACTTTTAGAATAGTTGGTTATGACTCCACAAAATTTAATATGATATCAAAACCGGAAATCCTGAGTTCTAATTTTTCCAAACCCCATTTGCTTCCCCAATTAAAATTTTCACACTTAGTACTAGGCATAAAAGATTAAACTAAGTGTGAGAGGGAATGTTAGAGTAATTAACTAAAATATAAGGCTTTCATCTAATAGTTTAAGGTTTTAAAACAGTCGACGGTAGTCTTATAAAATCTCATATTCAATCACTCTTTTATTTATAACATGTTTTAGATATCATAAAATTTCCACACTTAGTACTAGGTATAAAATACCACAATATGCATGAGGGAAGTGTTAGAGTAATTAATACAACGCATTCATCTAATAACTTAGGCTTTTAAAATAGTTGGCACTACAAAATCTCACAATATGTTAGCCTTATTCAATTGTGGTTATGTTTATAACAAGTGGTTAGATATCATGGATGTCAATGAACATTGTACTAAAATTTGAAATTGAAAGTGCTATTGAGTTAGCTTCATAATATAAAGGGATAAATACTGAAAAAGTCCTAAAACTTATAACAAAAGTACAATTAATCTCAAAATTTCCAAAAAGTGTGATCAAATCATTTCATTAACTTTACTAACTTGATCAATGAAAAAATGTTGACTTGACTTTTCTTTTTCTGTCTCTTACATAGCGTTAAGGTTAATTAAAGCACTAAAATGACATTCTTTTAATCAAAATCACCATTTCTAACCAAAGACCTAAGCAAGTTCTTAAAAGGATTACAAGGAAATAAAGGGAGAAGCCTCCAGGGGAGGGTGACCCCTAATGCTCCTACTACAAAATGATGGTGCTCATCACTATGGTACGAATAAGTATTGCTGTCAACCTTCATTGGAGGTGTCCCCCGGCGTTAAATTAAGGAGATGGAGGCAACTCTCACACCTCGATAGATTTTGTGGTTAGGGATATCCCTATAAGATTAGACATGAGCAAGTCCTAAAACTGCTTCATCTCGGGCCTCTTGCATATCCCGGCATCCTTTGGGCATAAAAACACCAAGAGGGTATTCCCTCCTTTGATACAAGGGAATTAGGCATGTGAGACGTGTGGGCATTGACACATTAAAATAAGGAACACATCAATAAAGGCCACCATTCCCATATGTCAAACGGACATACCACATATGCCCTCGTAGGAGCAAAAGCTCTCTTTCATTAAATTTATCGATTTTGTCAATGAAAAATGCTAATGTGACTTTTTTTTATTATTTTCTCTTTCTTACATAGCGTTAAGGTTAACTAAAGCACTGAATTGATTTCCTTTTAATTGAAATCACCATTTCTAACGTAAATTTTAGTAAATAATATAAAGAAGTAAAAAGCTATAAAAAATTTTAAAAAATCAAAAATAAATAAATAAATAAATAAATAAATAAATAAATAAATAAAGCGGATGGCCTGGCCCTCCTTCTACGGGTGGTTCATATGTATACACATACTTATAACCTTTTTTTGTTGTTTTTGTGTTTGTCTTTTTTTGTTGATAAAACTTTTGGATTTCTTTAACCTAATTTAATTAAGACCGGGTAAAAATTAGGATTTGGATCAAAATGATATAGTTTTAATACTTAATTTAACATTAACGCCACATAACAAAGAGAAAGTAATAAAAAAAAATCACGTCTTCGTTTTCCGTTAACCAAACTAGACAATTGAAAATTTTGATTGTATATATTTCACAAGTTTTAAAACTAGATTACAAATTTTGAAAGTTTTAGAGCTCCATAGCACTTTTGCAGTAAGTTTTAGGATTTTCATTAAACTTATCCCTAGATGTATTATATATTTAAGGAGAAGGAGTCCAAATTTGTGGTAAGTATTTCCTATAAATATTGGTTTGATTTACTGAATCTTGGAAAATAAGGTAAGGTGGCAAAACCGTTCTTTTCCCCCTCTTAAACTAGTCATTAGAAATCAAACTCGGAAATGAATGGAGGGGAAATTCTGATAATAATGTTTCTTCACCTCCATTTCCCAAGGCCTCAAATAAGTCTCAAGGATTCTCTTGACATTTCAATTGGGATCGTGCTAATTTCATTCTTGTACTGACTCCATCCACACCGTAATGAAGTAGAATGATGAAATAGACACGCATGAATAAGTTCATCTTCTTTTTGTTCTCTAGCTTCTTCATTATTTCCTTTTCTTTTGGTAAACATATATAAAAGTATCTACGAGTTGTGGCTTCTGACATATATTTTCTGCCATTTCTTCAAATTCAAAACAGAGTTTGAACTAGTGATTGGCAAGAGTGCATGAATCAAATTAGTTCATAGTTTTGAAACTATTTTAAGGTGGTTTATATGTAGAATTCGGGCAGCAAATACTAATCTAAAGCCTAGTGTCAAGGCTCCATCAAAAGCTATGCATGATAAAGAAAGAACCAAATGAGGGGAGAAATCAACAGTTGCTAGAAGACCTCTCATTCACAAAGGATACTTAGCTTTTCTGCTCTTCCATCGAGAAATTGATATTTTCGGAAGCATTGTATTTAGTTGGTGCCCCAGGACAGGAAATGCATCTTTCAACTTAAGATTTGGGGCAAGCACTCAAACGCCTAAGTGGGTTCACTTGAAAAGACATTTGGCAACGTTTTTTTTTTTTTTTTTTTTGGTCGGTAGACATTTGGCAACATTGCTGAGTGGATACTTTGTTCTAATATTTTGGCCAAATTAGTCCTTAAAAAGGAGTCAATTGACGGGAGATGCACTCCTACAGTTGGAAGAGTTATTACTGTTGAAGCTTCTAGAACTAGAACAAGCATTTGACGTATTGAGGCAGAGAAGTTTTAAGAACTTCACTAAACTGGATAGTTTTGACAAACTTGAATCCATACAAGTTGATGAATAAGCACTATTGACTCTAAAGAGGTTATCCTCGCTGGATGCAATTCATTGACAATGATATCATCATTCATCACAAGTCATTCAAAGTTGAAATGCCTCAAACTTTGTATGCTACGCAAGGAATTCGATAGATCGGTGATCCTCGAAGAACTTCTTGAGTGCATGAAGGTTAAATTTATAGAATGGAATGAGCAGGTTATAGAAGTAGCCATAAAGCTCCCAGAGTGGGCCCCTTGATTCATCGGTACCGTGTCTATTCAAGAAATAGTTACTTTAATTGAGCATATATTTTTCATATGAGGTCCCATCTACTCAATTTTTGCACCTACGTATAGCTCATGAGCTGTCATAACATAGCCCAAACTTTAATTGAGCAAATGCTAATGGGGAAGCAGCATAGCAACCTTTGCTCATGACAAGGTATTGCTAGCAGTACGTCCATTTGTCCTTTAATTATCTTAAATATCTTATGAGAAACTATAAAATGCTTCTCAAATTCTTGGCTTATCACTAGGAGGCCCTAAAGGGACACAAGAGTTATTGCAACTGCACCCGACAAACATGACCAACTAACCATCCAGAGGTATGTCCATTTCGAAGTACATCAAAATGTCTATCTTGTCCATTCTACTAAATATCTAAATTACTTGGGGTGAATCACAGCATTTTTTTTTCTTTTGATGACCCAGGGAACCCCCACACGGCCGGCAGCCGGAGAGTAAACCCTGGGGGTACATGTGCTAGCCACCACACACGTGAACTAGGTAAGTCGCCGAAAATGCCTCTGCCAGCATTCCCCCGCTTCGCGGGGGATTCGAACCCTCGACCTCTCTTTCGGGAGAGGGAGTGCCGAACCAGCAGAGCCACCCTAGCGGGTGGAAAAAAAGAAGACATTACGCCATTAATTCGGTTGATTCCCGAAAATTCTTGATTCCATGACTTTATTTATAAATAAAAAAAAATGGACCATATTTTCAAAACAATTGGCTCAAGGACTTTGTGCAGGCGCAAAAATCGAGTCAATGGAAAGTTGGAGAGAAAAGTTATGACTAGTCAAATTTTGGTCAAATTTGGGAAAAAAATTCTATGAATATCATTTTGCAAAAATTTTCCTAGAAACGAAGTTAATTGACCCTCGCAATTTTGGCCAACTACACTTCGATAGGCAAACCACAATGGAGCACATGGTAGGCACGACAAAATACCAAAACGGCCTCGCACAAGGTCCTGTTGATCCATTGCAAGGCCATTTAACCGTTTGATAAGGTTTTTTTTTTTTTTTTAAGGTTAATTAATTTTTTTGCAACGGTAAGATTGTCTTTTGCAACTTTAGTGGGGCTCTCTTCTTGAATAACGCCAAGCATAGCGGATGTGTTCAAGTTTCTCCAAGGTCATTTAAGTGAAACGCTCCAAGCATGCTTGTCACAACTCAGGTTTCTTGGAAAGATATGAGTGTTAGTGAGAAAGATATTTGCACTTTTTAAGAAGAATTAAATCACTATTAAATGCTTAGCAAATTTGGGCAAATGGTCTACTCATGGACGGTGATTTGGTCCAAAAAATAATGGGAGAGTTCCAATGACAAAGAGATCACAGTCTATGTGCACATCAATTCACATTTGATTTATTAGATATTAGCAGAAAAAAGCCAAATTACATATTTGTGTGCAGAAATGAACAAAAATAAAGGAGGTGTGATTTAGATTATTTTAAGAAATGAATTGAAATTGTTGTAGGGAGGGAGTATTTAATTTAAAGTCGCAATTACCCGAGGCAGCAAATTTTCAATTTGCCGTGAAGTCTTAAGTTCATTCACTTTAGAGTTCATTCTTGGATTTATAACTGGGGTACAAATAAAAGTCATATTTTTTTTTTTTTTTAGTCAGAAAGTCATATCTTATTTAACATGCTAAAAGTTGTGAGATTTCATAGAAAGAAAACAAACAGCTAGTGGTTACTTAGGTCACTTATATCCCTTTTTAATTAATTGATGTTGCTAGGTTCAACTTTTGAATTTGTCGCATTCCCTTTCTTTTTCAGTTTTATAGTTTTGGCAACGTTCTTTAGAGCGTTTTTATGGATTATTAGGCAACATTTTGAATTGATTGCTGCCTAATATTAACGAATTATTTCCATGTGTTTATAGACAAGCAAGCCCATGGAAAAATGTTGCCTAAAATCTCAGAATGCGGAAACTATTATGAAAAGCGTTTTGGGCATCGGATTAGTTTAGGAATTGGATACACGATTCCTGAACAATCGGACCACATGAACGAGCATGTGCGTTTCTAGGAAAGAAATTAATCTAAGTGAGAAAGATATAGCCCTTTTTAAAGATGAATTAAATCACTATTATAGGCATAGCAAATCGAAAAAAAATCACACAATGGTCCCTGAACTTTAGTATATTGTGCAATGTTATCCTTGAACTTTTAGTTTGTTCAATGTAATCTTTGAACTTCGGTCTAATATTCAATTTAATCCTTGAACCTTTAAAAATTTTCATATAATTTAAGGACTACACTAAGCATTTGTTGATAGCTCGAAAATTATATTAAACAATTTAAAAAATCAAGGACGACATTAAATATTTGACCAAGAAATTAAAAGTTTAGTGATGACATTATATATTTAATCAAAGTGCAAAGACTATTTGTGCTATTATCCTGGCAAATGAGTAAATGCTCAACTTATGGGCAATGATTTGGTTAAAAATGGAAACTCCCATGGGCAGTGAGATCATAGTCTGCTTGGACATCAATTTGCATATGATTTATTAAATAATAACATAAAAGTCAAATCATTTACTTCTGTTCACAAATGAAAAGGAAAAAATAAAAGGAAGCACAATTTAGAATTTTTAAAGAATTGAATTGAAATTATAATAGACAGCAGATATTCGATTTAATTTTAGAGTCATAGACATTGTTTGTTTTAAGAAAAATAAATGATTTCGAAAATACTTTCTTCAAAGTATTGTTTGTATTGCTTACAAAAATGAATAAACAATAAATATTGTTATTGTCCACGAAAATGTTTACATTTAAATTGTTATCAATGGTAAAATATTTTCTATTAAATAATTATTTCATGTAATACTAGCGATCATTCTTAAGGAAAATATTTTTCAAATCATTTATTTTCTATGAACAAATGGAGGCTTAATTATCTTAGAATCCCATTTTTCCATGAAGTCTTAATTCTATTTGCGTATCCAATTTCTTAGGCCCTGTTTGTTAACATTCTTTTTTTCTGTTTATGAACAAAAATTCTGTTTTTTTTGTTCCAGGGAACAAAAAAAAGAAATCTTAAACGCATTTGTTTGCGTTTTTGTTCCAAATCTATTTTTTGTTCCCAAGAACACATTTGGAACAAAAAACGAAAACAAGAAAAACATGTTTCTTATTTCTGAACAATTTTTAAGAACAAATTTTCTCTCTCCTCTCTTTTTCTTCTCTTTTTTTTTCTTCTTTTCTTTTTCTTTTTTCTTTGGCCGGTTGCCGGCCTCAGCCATGGCCGACGACTGGCCATTGAGGGCCGGCGAGCCCGAGCTCGCCCGGCCACCTAGCGAGGCTCACCGACTGGCGATGGCCCGGTGAGCCCGAGCTCGCCCGGCCAAGGCGAGGCCGAGCCTCGCCGACGCGGGGCAAGGCCGGGCGAGCTCCGGCTCACCAGATCTGGGCGAGGCCGCCGCCAAAAGAAGAAAAAAATAAAAAATAAAGAAAAATAAAATAAAAATATTAAAAAATTAAAAGAAACAAAAAAAGAACACAAATTTACCAAACGTGTTTCTATTCATTTCTTATTCCCGAAACAAATTTACCAAACGCCTTCTTCTGTTCAAAAATTGTTATCCGGAGCAGAAATAGACCAAACGCGCCCTTAATCTCTTATGCGTTGTCCCAAGGAAGCGTGGCCAAAGACTCCACCATGGGACGCTTTTTCATTGACTATCAATTCTTGCTTTTTTACGAAATTATATCAAATAAACTGTCCGTGTAAAGTAGATTCTACACAAACAGTCACAATACGGAAATCTCATCCACCAATGAAATGAATTTTTTTCACCAAAATTAAGAAATATACTCATGTCGGCTTCTAAACCCTGCTTGTGTAAATAATTTATTTTTTTACACATTTAGTGTACCAAACGAAAGTACCGTTTTTATTAATAAGTTGTGAACTCTCATTAAAAAAAAAAAAAAATGAGTGGCTAGTGGTCTTCCTCTGTGTTTTTTCAGATTTATAGTTTTGGCAATGTTTTTCAGTGTGTTTTTATGCTTTAATCAGGCAACATTTGCATTGATTGTTGACTAACACCAAAGAATTGTCGCCATGTGTTTATAGACAAGCAACCCATGAAAAATGTTGTCTAAAACTTTAGAAACGATTGGAATGAATTATACATCGCCTTTTGGGCATCGGATTAGGTTAGCTATGTATCAAGGGAGGTGTTAGACTCTATGCATCATGTTATCATCAGATAGCAGAGTTTTATGTTTTTTATAAGCGGTTTCTATCTCTAGCACGTGCTTGTGTCTATGTGATGTGTTTAACCATTGCGCGCCCTATTCATTGATGTTGTTGGGAATAACGGATCCCCGAAAACCGGATTCGACACTAAATCGAATCCCTAAATCGAATGCGGAAGACGAAGCCCGGGAAAACACGTATCACCGATCGTAAAGCACACCACGGAATCAAGCGTACCTTGTTAGCCACAGATTAAACACCAATGCTGAAGAAGATAAAGAAATTTGGCCCGGTTCAATCCTGTTCGATCCGACGAGGGGAGAAAAACACTTACTGTTTTTCTTTTCTTTTCTTTTGGAGAGGGAGAAAACGCGCGGGAGAGGAGAGCGTACGTTGATTGTGCCAAAGGGTGCGTCTCTCTCTCTCTCTCTCCTCCCTTTTATACCTTCCCCCATCCATGGGCCCTATTCCCGTGGGCCGGGCTTTTTGGGGCCAACTTGGGCGGACGGGCCAACTCAAGCCCATCTCATAAATCCATCATCTCCCACTCGCACATGGTGGTACAAAACCAACATGGGCGGACAGGCCCTACTCATCCTCATCAGAGAAAATCCATCATAGACTCTCACTTAACATGATGGGCCGAACAGAATCCTCTTTTCCTCTCTTCAACATTCATACCGGTGAATAATCCGTGCGACCAGCATACTTTGAGAGCTCGTTGCCATACATCTGTTAGGAATATATAGCAGCTCATAATGGGCATCACATCCTGAGTAGATTTAGTATGCAGTACCCTAGATCGATCGATCACATTCATATCTCTCTTGATCTCTTTTAAACAATGATATATATATTGTATTCATAATTATGATTATCACAAAGACAGTCATAATTGGTTAACCGGTGAATACAAAACTACAATGTGATTTTCCAAAATCGATCTTCCTCTTTCCTTCAAACTCTCAATTTCAGTTCAGCTTGCTTTTCTAGAAATGCCCCATTAGATCGAATCAAACACATGACCATTGGCAACATCCTAAGATAGCAAACACTAAATAGAAATCTTGAGAATAAGTAGGAGTCATGAGGGGACTAAAAAATTGAGGAACTCTTTTCCTCAAGAGTCTCACACGACATAAAAAGTTGAGATCAAACTTTTGCCACTCTTATTGGTCGTCTCATGCATACGTAGTATGAAATACGTATTACAAAGATTAACTCATTTCCCATGGAGCGTATGTCTACACTTTCAATACCGTACAGATGATAGTTCGACATACCCAATGTCTAACTTGAGTTCACGTATCTACTCATTCACAAAATTCATCGAACTCACATCTCGGCATCTTAGACAGATAAAGTAAAATATGTGGGGTATTTTACTTTCGGACATCGTAAGAATTATGTCCTCATCTTAACACTCAGTTAAGGCGACATACGTGTTTTAAGCTTGAGCTCTCGATTATCACCTAGATAATAAGTTTAAATACAGTCTCATCTCTATTTATCACATAGTAAATAAAGGCGATTACCCGTGTGAGTGGGCTAATCTTATATCTGTCCGACATACTCCTCAACTTAAAGTAATGCACTGAGCATTAAGATGCATAAAGATCATACAAAGATTCATAGGCATTAATGATGAAAACACAAATTCATCAAATTGTGAACACTTAGGGAAATTGCAATATTCAAGTACATCGCCTCTACGCAATCCTAGAGATTTCATATAGCCACAAAACACATCTCTATGTATTGGCTTTGTCATAAGATCTGCTACCATTCTATGCGTAGTATATACTCTAAGTTCACATCTTTTCGTGCAACCATGTCTTTGACAAAATTATACTTGGTATCTATAGGTTTGGTCTTGCCATGATATTTTGGATCTTTGGTGTACCCTTTTACTGCTTGGCTATCACAGTTAACGAATAACAAATCTACAGCACTTCCAATAACACCTAAATGATCCAAAAAAAAAAATCTCTTAAGCCAAACACCTTCTTATACTGCTGCTGATAATGCCACGAACTCAACTTATATCGTGGACAAGGCTATACACTTTTGTTTCTTACTGCTCCAACATATGGTGCCATTATTCGGTAAGAAAACAAACCCAGAGATAGATTTTCATTCATCTAAATCTCATTCTCAATCAATATCAAAATAGCCTTTGAGTTGCAGATCCTTTCCTTAATGACTCATCGTATAATCAGCAGTTCCCTTTAGATACCTTAGTATACTCTTAACGGCTTTCCAATGTACTTGACCTGGATTGGATTGGTATCTACTCACCATTCCAACTACAAAACATATGTCAGGTCTTGTACACATCATAGCATACTTCAAGCTTCCAACAGCACTAGCATAAAGAACATATTTCATTTGTTCCTTCTCTTGTGGAGTCCTTGGACACAGTCTATGGCTCAATCCTTCACCTTTTGTAATAGGAGTATCTATGGGTTTACAGTCTTGAAATCTTAATTCCAAGAATGAATGCAACATCACCCATGTCTTTCATATCAAAGTTGGAAAATAACTAATTCTTCACAGTATTGACAAACTCCATATTACTTCTGGCAATTAGTATATCATCAACATTTAATGATATGATCACAAATTGATCCTTGGATCTTTTGATATATACACAATGATCATCATTAATCATTGTAAAATCATATGCCCTTATGGCATTATGAAAACATATATACCATTGTCTCGACGACTGCTTAAGGCCATATATCGACCCCCAAAGTCGACATATGTTTTCTTCTTGGCCTTTCACTATGAAAACAGCAGGTTGTTCCATATATATTTCTTCCTCTGATTCTCCATTGAGGAAATCAGTCTTTACATCCATTTGATGTAACTCAAGATCCATACTAGCTACTATTGCCAGAACTAGGCGAATCAAGGTAAATCACACTACATGAGAAAAAGTTTCTTCATAATCAATTCATTCCTGTTGATTATACCCCTTCGCCACAAGGCGAGCCTTATGCCTTTCTATCGAGCCATCAGCCTTTTGCTTTATTTTGAGAACCCACTTGTTCCCAATAGCTTTGCGTCCTTTTGGAAGATCAACCAATTGCTAAACATGATTTGACTTCATTGACTCAATTTCCTCTTTCATTGCATAAATCCATTTTTCCTTACTAGGGCAATTTAGAGCCTCATTAATATTTCTTGACTCATCCTCATCTTGTGGAGCAACCAAAAAAGTTTCCCCTTCAATATCAAAACGTCGACGGGGAATACTTTGGCGACTTGTTCGCCGTATGGGAAATTGCACACTTAACACATCATTTCCCTATTATGCTCCCACTAGAATTAGATAATGACGACGTCGTCTCATCATGTGGTTGCAATTGAGAATGAGTTGAATTCAATTCATCACTTCTCATATTACTCCCACTTGGATGAACTACATTAATATCATTATCTTAATCCAAGATTACAAATAGGAGTAATCTGCCCCTATTTTGCCCTTCTTAGGAATTTCATCCACTAAGGATGTGACATCATGTGATTCAAATTCAGTTATACTCCCATTTTCCTGCTCACCTATGAACACATACCATTTCGAGTGTTCGGAGTATCTCATGAAAATACTCTTATTTCCTTTGGAACCATATTTCCCAAATTTGTGAGAGGGCTCATGAGTATAGGCAGCACAACCCCATGACTCAAGAAAACTTAAGTCCGGTTTTCTACCTGTCCATAACTTATATGGAGTGGAAGCAACTGATTTGGAAGGCACCCGGTTAAGTATATAGGCAACAATTAACAACGCATCACTCCAAAAAGTGATAAGTAAGTTAACATGTGCCATTATGGACCTAACCATTTCCAGTAGGGTTCTGTTTCTTCTCTCTGCAACACCATTTTGTTGAGGAGTATATGGAATAGACAACTGTCTTTCTATTCCTTTTTCATCACATAATTTTCTAAACTCATCAGATAAATATTCTTGACCTCGATCGAATCTAAATACATTTATTTTCATATCTAATTGATTCTCTACCAGGTTCATAAACCTTTTGAAACAACTTATGCTTCAGATTTATGAGAAATCAAATAGACATATCCGAATCGAGTAGAATCATCTATAAAAGTGATGAAATAAACAGCCCAATGCCTTCCTCTCACATTCATTGAACTACAGACATCATAATAGATTAAATGCAAAGAAAATTAAGCTCTTTTTACCTTTCAAACGGTTTCCTTGTGATTTTCCCTATTAGGCAATGCTCATATCTGGGCAAATCGACTTTTTTCAATGTTGCCCAACAAGCCCTCTTTGGCTAGTCTATTCATATGTTGTAGGCCCATATGACCAAGTCTAGCATGCCACATAATCACATCATTATCATATGAAATAGAAGACGTGAAACAAGGGAATAACAAATATTGACATCACTACAAAAATATATAGTACAATGAAACCATCTAGAAAGTGACCACAACCATAGTAGTTTGTATCCAAATACAAATCTACACCTCTATTATGAAATTTCATACTAAAACCAAGCTTGACCAACACCAAAAACAGATACTTAAATTTCGACGAATCTCCGGAGCATATAGAACATCATGTAGGAACAAAGTGCGTCCACCACGCATATTCAATTGGCAGGTTTAACTTCAACTTTGAAATTATTTCCCACATAGATTCACATAGTTCCAGTTAGTATCGTCGGAATTTCACGAAAGATCCTCTATCCTTCCTTACATGGTCTGTCGTTCTTGAATCTACAATCCACAAAGGATTGGATTCAGTCAATAATGCAGAACTTGACACATAAGCAAAGTTCTCAAATGTACAAGAGGTGTTTACTTTCTTTGGCTCACGACAGTCGCGAGCATAGTGACCTCTCTTGTCACAATTGTAACACCTCACCCTTGACATTTTCTTCACTTGATGACGTTTTCCTCTCTTGTGTTGGTTAACTCTTGATTTCTTGCAACAAGGACTTAATCCTTTGCATTCTCACATATTGAACGAATCAATACGCTTGCGCTTAGAGCACAAAGCCCTTTCGAGCTAGAACCAGCATTGCAAATATCTATTATCGACTCAAATGCCGATAGGCGAGTCCTCGCCTAGCTCAAGGTGGCGCACAACATTCATAAGATCTTCCATAACATGGTCAAGAGCTTCTAGTGCTTCTTGCTTTTCCAGCACATATTGAATCTTCATTTTCAATATTTCTCAATTGTTGCCGTTCATATCAGCAATCACGTTCTTAGTTGCTGAAACCATTAGTCCGAACACATCGGACATACATGCACGAATAATTAATGCCTATCACTTATGCATCTACTTTTGCACAGACCCATTATATCAATGAACAATTTCAAGTAAGATTTCAGAATCAAAAGGTCACTATGTTTCCAATCATCCTCCAAAATCCTAACTCAAAATTGTTATTAATATAATTGTCATATGCAAAATAAGTCCTATGAAGTTACAAAAACTTCTATAACTACTCACAGCTAACTACCCACAGCAATCAGCAGTAACAGAAAGTAAATAATAATTTATATTCAATAGAATAATCATACTTGCAACATAATACAACTAATATATCACACTAAGCAATATATACAGAGATATGTACATCCATAAAAAAAAAATCTCATAATTAATCTAAGAAATAATCAGGGAATGTCCCTTCTAATCTATCAGTCAAAACATCTGAGAAAACTGAAGGCACATTTGCCAACCATGGAAAAACTTTTGGAGAGCCTTCATGTCGCCACCAAGGCGCATTCACCTTACGCCATGTGGCGTTCATTCTAAGGGTTGAAATTTTGGCCAACTCAATCCTATAGTACTCTCTTACAAAAGCTTCCACTAGCTCCCTATAACCCGGAACCACGTTGACCTCCCATAACCGATCTAACATTGCTTGCCATTCAGGTGGAAGAGTGTTCATCATAGCCGGCACCTTCTCAAAATCCGGCATAAGATAACCATTCCAAATGATTTCTGTATCATCGATTGACCACGACCACATGTGATACTAAATCACCGTCATGCCACCGATAATCAGCTAATCCTTTCATCAGCCTTTTAAGTCTTGCATTTCCTCGTCCGTTCTCGGGATTGCAGTATCCGTGCATGACGCATCATAGTTCCCGCAACAAATGCGAACTAAAATTGGATCACTTATAATCCATAATGTACATTAGGGAAAATACATAATTTTCCAAAATTCATGCAACAAATGCAGAATAAATAAATAAAAATGGATTACATATAAATCACATAGGCATACATGAAAAAGAAACAAATTCCTTTTTTTTTTTTTTTTTTTTTTCGGGTCAACGGTCAACGGTCAAAGTCAACGGTCAACGGTCGGTCAACGGTCAGTCAACGGTCAACGGTCGTCGGTCACGGTCAACGGGTTAACGGGCGGGCGGGTCGGACCGGTCGAACCGGTCGCGACGGTCGAACCGGTTGGACCGCTCGCGCGGACCAACCGCACGTGCCTCGCGCGTGCGGGGGATGACGTCACGCAGACGTCATCCGGCACATGCCGGGCGCGTGCCTGCGTCCGCGAGTCGGGTCGGGTCGCCGGGCGGGTCGGGTCGCCGGCCGGTGACCGCCCGGCGAAACGTCGCCGGCGATGACGTCATCGGTGACGTCATCCGAGCGGTTACCGACCGTTGGATGACGTCACGATGACGTCATCGCATGACATCAGCACGCGTCGGTCCGCGGACCGGCGAGTGCCGTTTCGCCGGTCGCAGGCGCACACGTGCCGGTTCGTCGCCGGCGCGTGTGGCGCACGCGCTAGCCATTGCCAACGCTTCCGGGCGCGTGCGGCGTCTCCCGGCGGCGGTCGACCACTCCCCGGACTCGTCTCAACGTCGCCTTTCACCCAGTGCTTTCAAATTTCGATTTCGACATACGCAAACACAGAAAAAACGACGTACAATGCTCGGGTTTCGGGATTTCACGCCCAATCCGTATGGCCGAACGTTTTTGCGAAAATTCAATCAAAAACATCAAAACCAGATCGGGAAAACGTGAACTAGGGCTCGATACCAATGTTGGGAATAACGGATCCTCGAAACCGGATTCGACACTAAATCGAATCCCTAAATCGAATGCGGAAGACGAAGCCCGGGAAAACACGTATCACCGATCGTAAAGCACACCACGGAATCGAGCGTACCTTGTTAGTCACAGATTAAACACCAATGCTGAAAAAGATGAAGAAATTTGGCCCAGTTTAATCCTGTTCGATCTGACGAGGGGAGAAAAAACACTTACTGTTTTTCTTTTCTTTTCTTTTGGAGAGGGAGAAAACGCGCGGGAGAGGAGAGCGTACGTTGATTGTGCCAAAGGGTGCGTCTCTCTCTCTCTCTCCTCCCTTTTATACCTTCCTCCATCCACGGGCCCTATTCCCGTGGGCCGGGCTTTTTGGGGCCAACTTGGGCGGACGGGCCAACTCAGGCCCATCTCATAAATCCATCAGATGTCATCGAACCTTCTGTACCAAAGTTTAATACTGGAAGTGATGTTGAGTTAGCTGCATAATCTAAAAGATATAAGGGTCACTGTATCTTCATTTGGGGAGAGAGAGTCCAAATTGTTGCGAACTGTTTCCTCTAAATATGGTTTGATTAATGAATCTAGGAGATAAACTAAGGTAACCGTTCTTTTTTCCCTCTTAAAATCGACATTAGAAAATAATCTTGCAAATGAAAGGAGGGCAAATGCTCAAAAAGTTTCTCCGTCTCTGCTTTACGAAGTTTCGAAAAGGTCTTACGAATTCTCTTTACATTTTCAATTAGGGCAATGCTAATTCCACCCCTGTATATTGGCTCCATCTGCACCCCCACGAAGAAGAACAACGAAAATACCCATGCATTGATACATTCATCTTCTTCTTCTAGTTCTCTAGCTTATGCCATGTTCATCATTTTCTTTTTTGGCAAACAATTATAAAAATGTATCAACAGGTTTTGGCTTCTGACATATGCTTTCTACCATTTCTTCTATTCTAGGTAGGATTTGAACTAATGATGGCCAAGAGTAAGTGAATCATTTTACATCAGACTTGATCTATATTAAGGAGATTTATCTATAGAAGTTAAAAAATTTTCTTTCACCCAATCTTCTTTGTCTATCTTAGATCCACGTGGAAAATTTACAATCCTCTTCAAAAGCCATCTTTTGGAAACCTAGATTAGCTACAAGTCCACTTCCACACAAGCAAATTTCAACCACCGACCACAGACCCCTTATCACCATTGACATTCTCGTGGCAATCATCTTCACTTCGCCAATAAGTTGCCTCCACCATCGTGCATCACCAACACTCACGTTCTCTAACAAGTTCGCCCTCTTCGTGGACAACCGCAGCTGCCCACACCACCACACATGCGAATCCAAAGCCACCGCTTGGCTGGGTAGATCACCCTTACCAACCCCATGGCTTCCGGACCAGGCCACGAGTAGCTAGTCACCGCTGTTTGGTTTTCCATCAATCTCAGTTAGTTAATTGCAATTAATTACCAATCTCTCGCTCTCCTCCATTAGTCCTTCTCTATTCTTGCACCGCCCTATTCTCATTAACGCATGTTTCCATCAAGACCTCACAATTCCAATCCTAAGTTACTCGAGGCTGACCACCTCAAACTAGGGGTGTGCAAAATACCCGGAACCGCCCGGACCGCCCGAACCGGACCGGAACCGCCCGGAACAGGCGGTTCTTGAGGGAACCGGTCCGGTTCCCGGGTCCAATTGTTGAGAACCGGTGGGAACCAGTCCGATTCCCGGTTCCGTGGGTGGATCCGCCCGCCCGCCCACCCGGACCGGACCGGTACCTATTTATAATTAAAAAAAAATACTAAACAAAACAAAAGTCGTGACTCGCGGAGCCCTAATTCACGAAACCCTAATTTGCGTCTCTTCTCTCTCTGTTTCTTCCTCAGCCTTCGATTCTCTCTGTTTCTTCTCTTCGTCTTCAATTCATCCCCGAGTATCCACGCCACCGCTACTCCTCCTCCGCCACTGTCATCTGTTGGAGGGAGAGATCTTTGTCTTCCGTCGCCTTTTAAAGTCAAACAAAATCATCCGATCGATGGCGGTCCCGTAAAACGGAGGAAAGCTTCTCGGGTCCTCCAATTATTTCACCCACGAACGAGAAGAGAGCTAGAGAGCTAGAGAGAGAGATGGAGATGGAGGGAGGGCCGGGGGTTCGCGCCGTTCGTGGGGATGATAATGGTGGTTCTGGTTCAAGCGAGCAAAGCATGGTGGTGGCGAAAATGGCCAATGTCCGATGGGCTCAACAAGTACACCTTGGCCTTCTACCGTAATGCCCTCTCCTCTCTCGTCCTCCTTCCTTGCCCCTTCATCATCTCTCGCAAGTTCGTGCTCGCTCATGCCTGTCACTCGCTAGCTCCATTGATGGCGGGCGAAAGGGGGAGAAGGGTTTTAAGTTCTTGACTTGTTTGTTTGCTCTATTCTTGACTTGTTTGTTTGCTCCATTGTGGGAACCATTGCATCAATTCTTGGTGCATTAGTAATCACTGTGTACAAGGGTCCAACAGTTCTCCGCTCGCCTTCGCTGCCTTCTTTTGTCCATCCCCGTCACCTTGTCTCTCTTCTCTCACGACAATTGAATTGGATTCTCGGTGGGTTTCTCCTCGCGAAACCAGAATTTTTGGCATCAAAATCGGTTTCATGGATCCACCCGGGAACCGGACCGAACCAGCAGTCCGGTTCCCGGGTGGATCCATGCAATAAACAGGTGGATCCCGGTTCCGATTTTTCGGAACCGGTCCTTAGCGGCCGGTTCCCGGTTCTAGGTCGGGAACCGCCCACCCGGACCATGCACACCCCTACCTCAAACAGCCTCAACCCGAGTGATCACAGCGGCATGCAGTTGGAGCTTAAAGCAACGAGGGGTGCCGATCAAGGGCAGAGGCACTCGCGAGCAATGGGGAGAGTGAGACAAATACAAACCAGGTTAAAGGGCGAAGACATGAGCAACGACGGAGGCAGGTGTGGAGTGTCGGATGACAGCGGGAATGAGCAAAGGCCGAGAGGTGAGTCTGAGCAGCCTAAATGATAAATAAAGAAAGGGCTGTAGGACTCACAAGGGTACTTTGTCACCTGATTTTTTTTTCGTAGTGTACATGGAACCTAATTTGATGGTGAGAATAGGGTGACCCTTCAATTAAACCATCTATTTAGAAAGAAAATAAAATAAAAAGGGTCGAAACCACAAAAAATGTTAAATCGGTACGCATATGACAATTGTACCCTAAATTAATTTTTCGGTAACAAAAACTCAAATCGATACATTTATAATAAATTTACAATAAACTAATTTTTGAGTTACCAAAAATCTCAAATCGCACGCTCGTAACAAACGTATCCGATACTAATATGCATTTTCATGTAGACTTGCTATGTTAATAGAATTATTATCATATATCATTCAACTCAATGGTTTTATGATAAAATTTGATAAAAGTTAACAAATAGTAAATATATCACGAGTGTATCAATTTAAGATTTTTTATAACTCAAAAATTAATTTGAAGTAAATTTATTGTGAGTATATCAATTTGAAATTTTTGTTTACCTAAGTTCGAAGTAAATTTATTATTTAGATATTTATTCATTATATTAAACAAAAAATACTCCGATTCCATCGCAATCCATTATTCTGTGATGCAATTTGGTGTCGCCACTCAAAGGGAACCCAAAAGAATCCAAATGATGCAAACGACATACCACGACGGTTGGAGGTGGGCCTGGACTGGCAACTCGTACTGTCAACTCACCACCATTCCCCGGTCATGGCATACACCAATGTGACCGCCACGCGTGGCAACACCACGTTACTTCGGCGACTTGAGCGAAGCGTAAAAAGACAAAGAAAATCGAGACCAAGTCAAGGCCACAAAAGAAAAACACCGGAACGGATCGTTCGACAAGACCCCAACGAACTTTTACTTTTCTTTGTTGAGATATTTCCAATTCCGATCACCAAAGCCCCAGCAATCTGCAATGGAACTCTACCTCGTCCTCTTCCTCATCTCCCTCCTCCTCTTCCTCAAACCCTTCCTCCTCCCATCTAAACCCAGGAACCTCCCCCCCGGCCCGGCCGGCCTCCCCTTCCTCGGCTCGCTCCTCCAGCTCGGCGCCCGGCCCCATAAATCCCTCTTCAACATGGCCAGGCGCCACGGCCAAGTCATGACCCTCCGCCTCGGCTTGGTGACCAGCGTCGTCGTCTCGTCCCCGGAGGCCGCCCGGGAGACCCTCCAGAAGCACGATGAGAACTTCTCCGACCGGGCGGTCCCCGACGTGATCACCGCGCAGCCGAACCCGGAGTTCACCCTCGCATAGGTCCCGGGCGACCAGCGGTGGCGGGCACGGCGCCGCGTGTGCAGCACCCAGATGTTCACCGCCCAGCGCCTGGACGCCCTCCAGCACCTGCGCCACCAGAAGGTCCACCAACTCGTCAACCACATCAAGAAATCCTGCGAGCCGGGCAGAGAGGTCGACATAGGCCAATTGGCCTTCGCCACGACTTTGAACCTCATGTCGAGCACCATGTTCTCGATTGACATCGTCGACCCGGAATTCCAAACGGCTCAGGAGTTCAAGGACCTGGTGTGGAGGATCATGGAGGATGCCGGGAAGCCGAACCCGTCCGACTATTTCCCTGCGGTCAGGCGGTTCGATCTGCTAGGCGTGAAGCGGCACATCCAGCCGGCCTACATGAGGTTGCACGAGATATTCGACGAGATCATCGACAAGCGTTTGAAAGAAAGGGCGACGGGCTCGTCGGAATCATCGAAGAGCGGGGATTTCTTGGATGTGCTTCTGGATCAGTGCGAAGAGGAGGGGTCCGATTTTACCCGGCAAAGCATCAAGCCAGTGATCCTGGTAAGTGAACATCAAAACTTAGAGAACACGAAGCAGAGATCTTTACTAAAAAGAAGCATGTACACATCAGAGCTCCCAAACATAATTATTGAAAAGTCAGCTAAAACATTTATTGCCAGTTTTCGGAAATTTTTCCATTATTTCTCCATCATAAGAGGAGAAATTGGGGTTTTCCTATGCCTTTAACTCCACTGCAAGACATTAGCCATAATTGCTACTTCAATACACAACGATATTATGTCACTCTATTAGCTACTCCATGCCTTTCTATAAGAGGAAAATTGTGTTTTCATATGGACGTATGTACATGAACTTTTGTTTCTGGTAACAAGACAAATTATTGCTAGTGAATTCAAATCCAGTTTTGATTTGACACATGATCAAGCTATAGCTACCTTGTATGTAGATCATAACCAGTCGTACTCTCAATCATATTTTGTTATATCACTAGATTGTTCCACACATTTTGCAAAATAAAGAGAACTTGGTCATTTTTCTTTTTAAACTTGAGGCAATCGCTCATTTTCCTATGAATCGTGCAGACTAATTGTCTAAATGGCCATTTTGTGAAACATGCTTCTTTCTTCAGTTGCTAAACATCTAAATAGCATCGAAACTAGATCACCATAATTTACAGGGACTCTTAAACAATCTCCACTGACATTGTGGTTGGTTATGGTAAAATTTATGCATGGGGGAGTATCTTCCAATTTTTGCTGTTAGATTGTGATTGATAATGATAGAATGGTGCGACCGGTTCTGATTCACGAATTTATGTTTTTTTCTTTGACTAAGCAAACCCTAAAACTTAGCGTAGGTTAGATAAAAATCGACAAGGTACCTAAAGCTTTTACATAGTAACAATGCATAAAGCATGGTTTCTGTTAATCGCATTTTCCCTGGTTATAATAAACTTTGAGGGGTCGTTGAATATATGATGATACATAGGAGAAAGCGACAACCATTTAAGAAAAAGGGACGTGGCAATCTTCCCGATTGATGTTGCCTCTTTCATCTATTAATTATAAGATTATGATATTCATTACTAGTATTAAATTAATCGGTTGGTGAGGGTTGCCTGGCATGTCTAATTATAATATTAGATATCATTAGATATGTTCTTTTTTTATATATTAGGTAAACTGCCATAGAGAACTTGTATTAGTAATGCTAATTAGACCTAACATCTTTGAAGCCCTTGTTCATGAAAAAGTTATTAGAAACGGACCATATTAGAGTCAATTAGTTGTTAGCATCAACTAATTTCTCATGGCGGATAAAATTTTCAAAGACAGTGAAAATTTAGGATGGATTATCAATGTACTTAACGCAGGATCTATTCATCGCCGGAAGCGACACATCTGCGCTCACGACGGAATGGGCGATGGCGGAACTCCTCCACAATCCGAGCCTCCTCCAAAGATCAAGAGATGAACTCATTGCGGCCATTGGCACCGAAAGGCCGGTTCAAGAGTCGGACACTCGCCACCTCCCGTATCTCCAAGCCATCGTCAAGGAGACGCTCCGTCTGCACCCGGCGGTGCCTCTCCTCCTCCCTTACAAATCCAAGAATGACGCGGAAGTGTGCGGGTACGTCATCCCGAAAGGCATGCAAGTCCTGGTGAACGCGTGGGCCATAGGGCGGGACCCGAGCTATTGGGAAGACCCATTGTCGTTTACGCCCGAGCGGTTCCTGGGGTCGAACGTGGATTACAAAGGCAGGGATTTCGAGTATATCCCGTTCGGTGCAGGCCGGAGGATCTGCCCCGGATTGCCGCTCGCTATCCGGATGGTTCATCTCATGGTGGCTTCGCTGGTTCAATCGTTTAATTGGAAACTTCCCGAGGGAATGGCGCCCGAGAGTTTGGATATGCAAGAGCAATTTGGTGTTACATTGAGAAAGGCCGCACCTTTAAGAGCAATTCCTAGTTTGGTTTGAAAAGGAAGTTGTTGTGATTGATCCTTGATGACTTGATTTGGCGTTTCGAAGAGATTTTAAAGGACTGTTTATGCTTCCAATGCTTCAATCAACTATGATTCACTTGTTTAAAGTTCATCTGTAGTCTACCATGCCACTGTATGTGACGGATTTTACGTCTTCCGTGTTAAAGACGTGCAAACTCCCGAGAGCAAGGTCGAAAACGGTCGAAAATGTGTTTTTGAAGAGGAAATTGAATTGTGGGAAACTAAGCATCGTGGAAAGTAAATGGAAGAAATTAAACAGCAATTACAGGAAATTGAAAGGTGTTTATATACATTCGAGTGGAAACACTAAGACGCCCCACACGAGTATTCATAAGCAACATTGCAAAAAGAACTTGGAGCAAAAACTGAAACTGAAATCTATAGACGTGTAAAAACTAAATATGACATGAAATGTAAAAGGACGCACTTGCAAAAACCGAAAGACAATGAAGTTGGTAGACTATTCACACCTAGATAAGACACGAAATAACCTTAGAGCTGTCTATAAATGCCTAATTTTCTATATGACCCTGGGACTCAATTTACACACCCAAAAAAAATTTCCCCCGAACGGCCGCTTTGACTTCATCTCCATCTCCAAAACCACCAAAGCCACCTACAAAATTCATCAACCTGACTCCTCCTCACCGATCTAGTAAATAGGTTAGTAACGATTCCAAGATAATAACAAAGTAATAATAAAAAAATATCAAGTCACAATCAATTGGATTTTTTTTTTTCACCACAATCAATTGGATTTGAAGGAGTTTGCGCGAAACGAAAAGAGCCACCTCGTTAGGAGACTATTTGTGTCCACCTTGCAATACCTTAGCTCTCTTGAGGTCTCAACTTGAGCTGGTCACAACAGAGTCTTACCATAGGCTGAACGGATCCATGCACTTATATTTTGCTTGGGCAGTTCCATCTTCTTCCAACTTCTTTCACAATCTCCCCCATGCATATGTCACGGGCCAATAGTTCCTTAGTTACAAACAACCCGTGCGACGCCTAGTGAGACAAGAACACCATTGGGCACGGTATGGTCCAATAACGGAGATACTATTTACCATCTTGTTCTTAGGAATAACTGTAGAAGAAAGTCGGATCTGGTGTTCTTGACTCACTAGGCATTGCACAGACTATTCCACAGTTAAGGAACCATCGGCCTGCGACACGTCTAGACTCTTAACTGTTACCACGATCTTCCCACTTTGCCCTACGGTTTTGGCATCGCCTGTCACCATCTCAGCTCATTATGCATATCCTCCGAGACAATACCTCAGCTTGCGACTGCCATGCAAGTCGAGAATTATTAGGTCTTCGGTTTCTTCCTCCCTCTCCCTTGGTCTGAGTTTCGTTGCTGGTTGTCGCGACCTCCCCGAAGCGGGTTTGGACCACCTAAGGGTTCGGCTAATGGATTGCTAAGCCTAGACTTAGCTCGGGCTCTCCCAAGCCCATACCAATTCGCGACTTAGGGTTTAAGTTCTTTATATGCAAATGATTTTTATCATGGAGTCGCCACTAATCTATTTTTGGTGGGTCGATTAGAAACCCAAGTAAAGTAATGGGAGAATTACTTCACTCCTACGAACCAGAGATTAAATGAGTTCGGGACTTGGTTACACTAGATTTCTCTAATGCCCTTTCGGTACCATTCTTTTATTTCCAAAAATGTTTTTGCAGGCAGCTTGAATTGATTTTAATTTATCTTCCTAACGTGTGAGGTGATCATGCGGGTGCGCAAACCACCAATTTAACACCCAAGAAAGCCATGAATAAATTGCAGGACCTACCTCGTTAACGAAAGCATCTCGCATTGTTAAATCGAAATTCACATCAACAGACCTAGATGTGATTTCTAATTAACAGCAATTTCCATTTTTTTTTTTTTGGTTTTCACTTATTAATATGCAATGCATGCTACTAATCTAGCATGGAATGGCATGACAATGTGTTCTAAACTACATGACATGAGTAAAATATTATTATTTTTTTTTGTGTTTTCTTAATGAACATGCAACAATTAAATATGCAAATCAAAATGACCTAATTATAATGACGGGCAATATTTAATTAAATGAGCCTAATTCTACATGACGTGCACATGATATTTCTATTCCCTAAAATGCAATTTATCCTAAAAAATGAAACTAATTTATCTAAAGACAAGTTTTTTTGAATTTTTTTTTTTTTTTCACGATATTCGAAATTGAGACAAATGCAAAAATTACCTAGCTAAATTAAAATTCCTCCAATTTGAACTTAGGATTAAGTCATGCTAAATCCTAATTTAAACTAAGACGTTATTTTAATCTAGCAATTTCTAACCTAAGATGCAAATTGATCTAAACTTAAAATGAGACATGCAATTCTATTCTAAAATGCGTGATGATTTTTGATGGAAATTCGTAATTAAAAAGAACACCAAAAAAAAAAACCACTAGAGTGAAAATTAAAGGGACACGTTATCTCTTCTAAAGCACGCATTTTAAAAAAAAAAACCTATTATGCAACCTACAAAAAAACTAGCATCCTAAATTAACTAATTTGATTTTTGTATTTTTTTGAAAATTCGAAATAAAATTCCTACTCTTAATATGCAAACCATAAAAGGAAATAAACCTAATTCTAACCTACATGGAATGCAAATGCAATTTTTTATGAAAGCGAAATTAACTTAAACGGCACGACAGCAAATCGAGCAAGATTGATATCCAAATTGACGAACCATATCTCGTGCATGAGATCGGGTTGGCCAATTTTAAATAAATCGCAAATCGAATCTCGGGCGGGAGATCGGATTGGCGATATTTCAAGTGATTATGAGTCGGATTTCGGGCGCGAAAATCAAACTCCTAATCCCTAGTTTGAGGGGTTATTTCACATTGAAACCTCAATCACGCATTAATGAATAATCACACTAAAAAAACTATATAAAAACAAGCTATAAACTATATAAAAATAAAGATAAGATAATAATAATAATAATAATAAAACTACCTAATCCCCTTTTGTCTTTTTCTTCTTTTTTTTTTTGGTTTCTTCCTTTTCTTTTCCCACGCACGGCTTGCTCGTGGGTGACCGAGGGCAGCGCTCCGGCGGGGACCAGCCACGGGCGAATCGGGCGGGGCGGACCGGCGGCGGCAGCGCAAGTCGCGGGTGGTGTGCTGCCGGCGTCGGGTCGCCGGTCGGAGCGGCACGGACGGAGCGGGGTTGCGGAGGCGGCTGTGGCGACACGCCGAGCGGACCGCGGGCGAGCTGCTGGCACGGTGGACGGCGCGAGCCGGCGGCTGTTGGCGTCGGAACACGGGCGAGGAGACCGGCGGCGGACGAGGCAAGTGCGGCGGCGGTGCAGCGGCGAGAGGGCGAAACAGCTCGGGACGCCGGGCGGAAGAGCAAAGGCGCGGCGGGGACGTCGGCGAGGCGTTGGGCGGTGAGCCGGATGGAGCGATGGGCGAACGAGGCGAAGGCGAGCTGGTGGGTTGCACGTGAGGCGGGGCGAGATGGTGCTCGGTCGGAGGACGTGGTCGTCGGGCGTCCGCGTCCGGGTCGTCGGATACAGAGGCTCGAGCAGCGATGACCGGCGTCGGACAGCAGGCTGCTACAGGAGGCGAGGGGGAAAATCGGCGTCGTGGCGGAGTTGCTGGTGCAAAGGCCGATTGGGTTGTCTTTGTAGAGGCACGACGAGGCCCGATACGAGCACCGGCGGCGGGGGCTAGTGCGGGTGCTCGCAGATGGAAGCCGGCAGTCCAGCGGCGCAGGGGCACGGCGGCGTGGGCTGCAGCGAAACGGCGTGGGTGTTCGCGGAGAAGAAACCCACGAAGAAGAAGAACAGTGCACAATTTTTGTTTTTCTCTCTCCCCCTTGTCTGACCGAAGAAGCCCTCACAATGAAAATTTTTTCTCTTTTTGCTTCCCCCCTTTCCCTGTTGCTCGAAGCCTCCTTTAAGAAGACAACCCTTCTTCTTTTTTTATTATTTTTCTTTCACGTTCTTTTCCCCTTCTTATTTCCTTCTCGACCTCACTTTTCTTTTCTCTCTGCGGTTCTCTCTCTCTTTCTCCTCGAGTACTTTTTCTGTTTTTGTTTAGCTCTTGAACCTGATTTGTTTCTTTTTCTTTCTCGACAAGCCCCTATCTTTTAATCCCCCACCTTTCTCTCCGCTTGCGTGCACGAAGGAGAAGCCCTCCACCATTTTTTACGGACCTCTTCCAGTGAACTTTCGTTCTCCCCCGACTTTACATTCTTTTTTATTTTTCTCCGACACACTCCCTTACGCACTCGTCGACCGAAAGAGAAGCCCTTCATAATCAAAATTTTTCTTTTCCGCTCCCCTCACAGACCTCTCGTCTCAATTTTCTCTTTTTAATAGCTCTCACAAAACTCTTCAGTCAAATTTTTCCCCTCCCGTTCTTGACAAGGCAAGCGCCCTGTCCCATTTCGTGCGTGCATGGCGATGCATTAATGAGGAGGTTTCTTCTTGGTGTTACTAAAGCTGACATATTGTATAATATTGTGGATATATTATAATAATACAATATGGGCATGTTGTGAGCTGCTTTTGCTTCTTTGAAGATTTCTCCCGAATCCGCACTCCACCGAGTTTGTGTATGCCATCGACCGCGAGCCCCCGTTTTTTTGTTGTCCTCTTAGTACAAATGCAAATGCGGCTACATGAAATGCAATTTTGCTATTTTTCTTAGGGGTTAAAGATTAATCCCTAAATTTTTATGCAATTAATTACTAAATTATTAGTCAAAATTTAGGTGTCAACACTGGTCGAGGATCTTGTTGGGTTGAGCTCTTTGCAAAGCTGAAGGTCATTGGATTGGGCCTTATTCAGTAATACTTACCAAAAACCAAAGGCCCGATGATGGTCATCCTTAGGGATGATCATGATTATCTGGGCTTGCAATAGGATTGGCCTCTTGCTGTTGTTCGTGCGCGTTAATCCAGCTTAAATTTCAGATTGTTAAAACAGTTTAATTGTTAAGAAAACGGAAATACTGTTTTCATATGACAATAACATTTGGATGGTGTCACAACCTTACCTCGGGTGAATCACCTAAGTTTTGGCTGATAGATTACTAAGCATAAATTTAATTCGCGACTTAGGTTCAAATTCTTAACATGCAAATGATTTTTTCAATTAGAAGTCGCTATAAATCTATTTTTTATGGGTTGATTAAAAACCCAAATAAAGTCATGGGAGAATTTCTTCTCTTCTACAAACCAAAGATTAAATGAGTTTGGAGACTTGATTACGCTAGATTACTCTAATGCCCTTTCAGTACATTTTTTCTTTTATTTTCAAAAATATTTTGCAGATAACTTGGGTTGATTTTAACAAGCGAGGTGGCCATGCAGGTATGCAACCATTAATTAACAATTAATAAAGTAAGGCAACAAATAAATTATAAGCATGGGGAGGGAATACTTAACTTGATGCAACGCAAACATTTATGGAGTTAATTAGAAAACCACATTTATCAACCTAAATATGATTTCTAATTAACATACAATTCCATTCGAATCTTTTTTCGGGCTTCTTTTATTTAAATGAAAACTAAGCTATATGTCATGCAAATGACTTAATTCTAATGATGGACAATTTCTAATTAAATGGACCTAACAACAATAACAACAATTACTAAATGACGTGCATTTTATGAACATAATTCTATATGACATGCAAATGATATTTTTGTATTTTTTACTAAACTTCGTAATTAAAAATACCCAAAAAAATAAAAATCTACCTAAAGTGAGATATTATTTATTTTAAGTTAAGAAATATACTAACTTAAATTCTATCTTAACTCGGAAACTTATCTCAACAAGCAATTCAATGCGTTCTAATTTTTTTTTTTTTTTTTTTTAAAAGTATCTAACTATTCTATCATTCAATCCTATCTGGGAACTCAATGATAATCTACATGATATGCAATGCAATATTTTTATTTATTCTATTTTCAGAATGAAGAAAGCAATCAAAGTATTCAAACCACTCACAAAAGGTATCATCCGATCAATTCAAATGTGGAAACAATATCTAATCATCTGAAGTGAAGAGCCGACATTGAGGTGCCACACCTTCCCATGGATGTGAACTCTTGGGGAAGATCAACCTGTTATCCCTAGAGTAGCTTTTATCCGTTGAGCGACGACCCTCCCACTCGGTGCCGTCGAATCACTAAGGCCAACTTCGTTCCTGATCGACGAGTAGGTCTTGCAGTCAAGCTCCCTTCTGCCTTTGCACTCGAGGGCCAATCTCCATTCGGCCCAAGGAAAACTTTGCACCCCTCCGTTACCTTTTGTGAGGCCTACACCCCATAGAAATTGTCTACCTAAGACTATCCCTTGGCTCGTAGGTCCTGACACGAGATTAGAACTCTTATTGTTCCAGCATAGTATCTCGCTGATGGCTCAGGCCCCCACGAAATGAAGCATTCTTCGCCTTCCACCTACGCTACGCAGGAAATGCCCAAAGCGAACGGTAAAGCTTCATAGGGTCTTTCTATCCAAGTGCAGGTAGTCCGCATCTTCACAAACATATCTATTTTATCAAGTTTCTCTCAGAGAGAGTGCCCGGATCATTACGCCTTTCAGGTTGAAACTTACCCTACTAGGAATTTCACCTTAAGACTGTTATAATTATGGCTGCCACTCACCAGGGCTTCGATCACCGGCTCCCCTATTTAGGTCACCAACTTTCTTGACCTTCTAGTGCTGGGCAAGCGTCAACCCTCATACATGGTCTTACGACTTTGCGAAGACCTGTGTTTTTAGTAAAAAGTCGCCCAGGGCTGTTTCGCAACTACAATCAATAAGTTGATCTTAAGTCTTAAAGATCAAAAAATCAATTAAATATTCTTGCAAAATCAATGATTCCATCTAAAACCGTATAGATATAATCAAAATTATATATGGTTGCGAATTAGGAAACAAGTCCCAATGGGTATTAGCCTATGCACAGTATGCATCGGATGATCAATTTAGGCAATAAAAACATCTTAAATCAAATTTAGATGAGATTTTACCTAATTTCGTAAATATGCTTCCAAATTTGAATTTGTCAAAGGACAGCTTGCGAACGGTGACCGATGAGCTCATGACCGAGGACGATCGTAGCGGGGCTCCTAGTGGGGGCTCTTCGCAACGACCGGCAATGGACAAGCCTTGCAATGAAGAAACGGCAAAGTCAAGCCGTGATGGAGAGTTTGGACTCACAGATTGCAAAGCCGCTCAAACTTGTTGGACAGTAGCTGGACGTGCCACTGTTGACCAAGGATTTGCTGAGTAGTCTAGAAAATACTTGCCTACTCAGCAAATCCTTGGTCAACAGTGGCACGTCCAGCTACTGTCCAACAAGTTTGAGCGGCTTTGCAATCTGCAAGCAACGACCAAGGCAATGACTACTAGGCAATTCCGAGCATGATTAGAAACACTGGTCCAAGAGTTCGAACGTCGAGTATTGCTGGAAGCTAATTAGGAAAAAGCCACCAGAGCAAATTATAATCGCCGAGGAACCTGCGGAGAGATGGACTGCTGGAATGCCGCTAGTATGGTGAAGGTCGTGCAAGGTGAGCTCCGAGACAGTGAACTTCGCAAGTAACTAGGAGGTGCAGCTACAAGGGGAGGCTGTCGCTCGCTTTCGGCAATGACAACTGTAACACCCCGAACCCTTCGCAGGTCGTTAACAGTGCCGATATTACATCTTTTACCATCTCTAACTCTTGGCTAAATTAAGCCTTGCCGGATTACATGCATTTTTTTTTTTTTTTTAAAGCGGTCCCATGCGCGACTCATAGCGGAAGCAAAATTCACATCGTCATCTATCTCCCTTCTAACCCATGATACAAATACACACCAACTAACAGCACGATTTTTATAAACAGTGTTGACGCTTTGCTTACATACATACATATAGCGAGATGGGGTTTTTGGGTCGGTACAAAAGAAACAGAAAAGGTAAGGACTCTGCCATGTCCTTCCTAAAATCTCAAAAAGGAACTCCGACCTCTAACATCACATAAGCACAAAACCCTCCCATCACAAGCGTCAACTATCTATACCAAAAAGTGATCTAGCTCCTACTCCTCGCGCGCGATCTCACACCCATCCCGGTGCGTCGGGTGGTGGCGGCGGCAAAGATCCCCCGCATCACTCCATCCCGTCGTATGTGCACGAACAAAAACTCTTGTATGACAGGGCCCCCAGCCAGGCCGATATCATACATAACTAGGCATCGTACTCGGATAAACCTCAACCCGGGTACCGAGGGACAATCTATCTCAATCATCTCCACCTCGACGTCAGACGGAATACCGTAAAACACGCCACGCGATACAGCAGGTAGCGGCATAGTGCTAATCTGAAATGTTATCCCCAAAAGGGGTGAGTACAACCACTCAAGAGATAGGAAATCTAATAACAACTCAAAGTGACAATGCATATCATCATACAATGCAGGCATTTCTTACCTTTTTATGCCAAGCGTATTCATGCATCATCATAGCATATATATCATCATTAACCATGCATCACCATGCATGTCACATCACATCATCATTAGCCATGCATCACTATGCATATCACATCATCATTACCCATGCATCACCATGCATATCACATCATGTTATCATTGGCCATGCATCACTATGCATATCACATCATCATTATCATTGGCCATGCATCACTATGCATATCACATCATCATTAACCATGCATCACCATGCATATCACATCATGTTATCATTGGCCATGCATCACTATGCATATCACATCATCATTAACCATGCATCACCATGCATATCACATCATATTATCATTGGTCATGCATTACCATACATATCACATCATACCATCATTATCATTAGCCATGCATCACCATGCATATCACATCATAGATCAATTTTCACTTTTATTTATCAATTGATCCCACATTATCTTTTCTCAATTCATCAATTTCACCATCATCATCCTCCCTTCGGGCAAAAACCTCCGACAGGGGATCCCAAAGATCCCACCATCTCATGGCCACCGGGCTTCCAGCCCCCACATTCCGGGCATCTCGCACCTCAACTAGCATCACGAGGAACCTCCCTTCGGGCGTAAACCTCCGACGGGGACTTCCGGTCTTTACCCTTCTAACCGGGGATCTAGCACCCTAATCCTGGCATCGCGAGTCACTCCCTTCGGGCAGAAACCTCCGACAGGGCTTCCGGCCCCCCACATTCCGGGCATCCTGAAACTCCCAGGGAATCTCTGGAATTATGCCACTCGGCCACCAGACATCAACCTCCGCCACAACCTCGTACTCACATACCACTTTCACTTTTCATCACCCTTTTCAACTTATTATTTCATGGCATATGATTCACACACATGCATCACAATTCATGATCATTCATGCATCAATGCCATATAGCAATGCATCATAGTTCACGATCATGCATACATCAATGTCATATAACAATGCATCATAATTCACGATCATACATGCATCAATGTCATATAACAATGCATCATAATTCAATAGAACTCATGGCCGATAAAATAATCCACTTTTATTTTATTATTATTTTATTATATTAGTATTTTAATATTATATTTATTTATTTCCATAAATAAATATTATCTTTAATATTTATGATTTTCCAAAAATCATGAAAATCAAACAATCATTAAACAACCAATTAAAATCACAATTTCACACAATTTCATGGCCAAATTTGCATTTCACATAGTTTCCCAAATTTCCACCAAATACACTTAATATTCGGATAATGGCCAGATTGTACAGTTTTCGGATTTATTCAATTAAAATACTCATATGACCTCCGAAAATTCCCAAATTCTACAGAGTGATAGCCAACACATTTTCGTGCACTTTTCATGAATAACACTAAGCCAAATTCTTTATGGATTAATTTATACAACTCCATGAAGCTTCTGGAACCTCTACCGTTTCGTCCAGAACACACATCACCGAAAAACTTAGATTTGACCCATTAAATCTCTTTCGTTTCTTCTGAAATTCGAGTATGTTATGTACCAATGTGTCCTTTACAAGTTTCATGAAGAGATCTAGGTTAAATGACCAAAGTATGATCCTCTTTTAAGTCCTTGAAGTCTCGGGTATCTCGGTTCACTTCAACAGAACCATCCGTCTCAAAGATCTAGCCGATTAACTAGGCTATACTTGTTCATTTCTCTTCAAATTTGAGTATGTTGTATTTTATGATGTTACCTACAACTTCCATGAAGACGACAAAGTGAGATTTCCAACATAAAACAACATGCAACCAAGAAATCATCAAGAGGTCAGTGAAGATTTCGCAGATCTAGAACCTCCGTATCACCAGGCATTTGACCCCTCATATCACCTTCATTTCCCATGAAATTTGAGAATGTCATACCTCAATATGTTAGCTTCAACTTTAATGAAGACACCGAAGCCAAAATCACACTCCAAATACACATGCAAGCTCGAATAAGAAACTGTCTACCACAAACCAAACGGAAACAGCCACATAGCATGAACACATTCAACCCTTGCTTTGGTATTTCGCCAAAATCACCCCTAAAACCTAACATGCAACCCTCAAAACAACATGCAAGAGAAGTTATGGACCCCCACTTGCCTTCAAGATGAACACACAGCAACACACGGCGGCGTACGGCAGCGTAGGACGGTCGGCAAGGCGGGCGTACGGCGGCACCTCCCTCTCGGCTCCGCCTCCTCTCTTCTCCCTCTCGGTCTCTCTTTCTCCCTCTCGAATTCTCTCTCTCCCTCGCACACTCTCTCGGCCAAATGATCAAGAAAACCGGCCCCTTCTCTCTCCTCATCCTTTTTATATCCCCTTAATCTCATGATTAGCAATCATGAGATTGCCTATAATCCCACCAATGCATGCCTATCTTCCTTGCCACTTGTCTTTTCTATTTTTGAAATTTGAATTGGGCTTGGGCTTAGGCCCAACCGGCCATTCCCCTTGGGCTGGTCGACAGCCACCTCTTGGGCCCAATGGGCCGACTAGCTTGGCCCACCAAGCTTTAGGCTAATGGGCCCAAGGCCCATTTCGAATTTTTAGCCCTTTTTCCCTTTTTTTTTTTTTGAAATTCCTTCTATAAATATTTCTAAATTCCAATTTCCATCTTGGCCAAAGTCTTGGAATATTTCTAATTATTGAAATTTAAATCATATGGCCAAGCATTAATCTATTAAATTTAAATTCCAACAACACAAGCAAAATTCATCAAATTAAAAGACAAATTGGCTAAAGCATAAGCCATAAAATTCTATCACCTAATTAAAGACATTTAACACATCTTAAAGCTTGGCTTTGAATTTCCGGGATGCCACAACAACAACCTGCGAAAATAGAAACGCAAGTCATGGGACCATCAAGAAGCAGCAGCGCGAGGCTCGATCAGGCTAGCGACAGCACAATGGAGGATGACCAGGCGTTGTAGCTTGAGCGGGAACAGCGAGCTCTGCGGTCAGCAGCAGGAATCGTGGGTGACGGAGCAACCGCCTTGTAGAGTCAAGGACATTCTCGATTTTACCGGCTACAAAACACGGGTCATCCTTGAGGATGGAGGCGGCAAAACCAGCGCAACAACCCTGGGGTTAACGGCAGGCTCGCATCAGGGGTGCGACGCCGGGTGAAGAGTTTGAGGAGCCTGAGCGTGGCTATGGAGGCGTACGATTAAGGAAAACAACTGTTTCTCTCCGTTCTTTTTTCCCTTCTCAATCGTGGCTACCGTATCAAATGCTTATCCTCCTACATGCGTGTAGGACTCACCCTTTTATATGCAAAGGAATGAAGCCAGAATTACTTTCCTCTTTTCGATCACTTCTCCACGGTCAAGATAGAATCTCCACAATGTTATTTTATTTTCCTCCCTTTCTGCTCACGCTCATGGACGTGTGAGACTTTCCTTGACAGCACACTCTTTCTTGTTTTAAAACAAGAAATATATCACTCAATATATGACCTTTGTTGACCAATCCTCTCTATATATTGCAGATCTTTATTCTTTTTCATTTTTATTCTTTTTTTCTTTCCCACAACTAAAGGATTCGACCCCCCTTAAATATCATGCACATTTCAAAACTACGAGAAAAATATTGACATAATCTTTGTGCACATAATCAAAGAAATAGGCCTGGCCAAATTCGAGGTCAGGACACCTGGAGTGCCATAACTTGGCACGCCGGGACACTTAAGTGCCATAACTTTAAAATGGTACACTTAAGTGCCATCATCGGAGCAAAATGGGACACTTAAGTGTCACTCCGGCGAAAATCCGGCCAAATGGTTGACGTGGCAATTTTCCGGCGAGTTTAGTCCAAAACGGCGTCGTTTTGCACGCTGACGTGGCGGAGAAAACGCAAAAACGACGCCGTTTCGTGTCTACGTGTAATTAATAATATAAAAATTAATTAAATTATAAAGTATTCAAAAAAAAAAAAAAAGAAAAAAAGAAAATTTTAAAATTTTAAAAATTAAGAAAAATTTAAAAATTAAGAAAAATTTAAAAGTTTTAAAAAATTAAGAAAATTAAAAAAAAAAAAAAGGGGGGTCGAAGGGGCGACCGAGGGCCGAGCCTCGCCGCCGCCGCCCCCACCGTCGCCGGGAGGGCCGACGACGGAGGGGGAGGGTCGGCGGGGTCGCCGGCCCCGGCCGACCGACGGCGAGGGCTCGCAGCCCTCGCCGGATCGCGGCAAGGGCCGCGACCCTCACCTAGATCCGGGGCAAGGGCTCGCCAGCCCTCGCCGGCCCCTAGCCGTGGCCTCGACGACCCGCCGACCCTCCCCACTCCGTCGCCGCCCTTCCCGGCGACGGCGGGAGGCGGCGAGGGCCCACGAGCCCTCGCCGGATCCGGGCGAGGGTCGCGGTAGGGCGCGGGCCGCAACCCTCGCCCCAGATCCGGCGAGGGCTCGCGGCCCCTCGCCGCCTCCCGCCGCCGCCGAGAAGGGCCGGCGACGGAGTGGGGAGGGTCGGCCGGGTCGCGGCCACGGCCGGGGGCCGGCGAGGCCGGCCGGCCGGCGGCGAGGGCCCGCGAGCCCTCGCCCGGATCTGGGTGAGGGTCGCGGCCCTCGCCGCGATCCGGCGAGGGCCGCGAGCCCTCGCCGTCGGTCCGGCCGGCCGGGGGCGGCGACCCCCGCCGACCCTCCCCCTCCGTCGCCGCCCTTCCCGGCGACGGGGCGGCGGCGGCGGCCGAGGGCTCACCCTCACCGCCCTTCGAACCCCCTTTTTTTTTTTTTTTTTAAATTTTCTTATTTTTTTAAAATTAAAATTTTTAAAATTTTCTTATTTTTTTAAATTTTTAAAATTTTATTTTTTTATTATTTTTTTATTATTTTTTATGCTGATTTGGAGCTCGGCGAGCCACGTAGGCAAAAAATAATATTAAAAATTGCCACGTAGGATTTCCGGCAAGGGTCTCCTCCTGGTGGCACTTAAGTGTCCCACTCGAAAAAAAAAAAAGTGGCACTTTTGTACATCAGTTTGGAAGTTATGGCGACTTAAGTGTCCCGACGTCTTAAAGCTTATGGCACTTCACTGCGCCGTACTTCTGCCGCAAATTCCTTTAGCCACAGGCTTAGTCTACTCACTAATTCAATGCTCAAAATCATCAATTCAAACCCAATGCAATAATAAACGCTCTAAAATGCAATTTAATATTAATATCTTTATTTAGGGGTTAAAAATTAATTCATAATTTTATATATAATAAATAAATGATCATGTCGCTAAAATCTAGATGTCAATGGCTATGAATAGAATAAGTCCTTTACCCAAAAAAAAAAAAAAAAATAGAATAAGTCAGGTAAAATAGAAAAGCTATATAAAATACTTTTGTTTTTCATAATTGATATATCTACTAGTCTTTATTTTTGCACAAGCATGGGAAAATGTGTGGTAGAGAGTTCACCGTTTGTTTCATAAGCTAGCGGTACTATTAGCTAATCATTTACTTACCAATTCCCATCACCAAAGCCGCAACAGAACAGTCTGCAATGGAACTCTACCTCTTCCTCTTCCTCTTCCTCTTCCTCATCCCCCTCCTCTTCCTCAAACCCTTCCTCCTCCCATCTAAACCCAGGAACCTCCCCCCCGGTCCGGCAGGCCTCCCCTTCCTTGGCTCGCTCCTCCAGCTTGGTGCCCGGCCCCATGAATCCCTCTTCAACATGGCCAGGCGCCACGGCCCGGTCATGACCCTCCGCCTCGGCCTGGTGACCAGCGTCGTCGTCTCGTCCCCGGAGGCCGCCCGAGAGACCCTCCAGAAGCACGATGAGAACTTCTCTGACCGGGCGGTCCCCGACGTGATCACCGCGCAGCCGAACCCGGAGTTCACCCTCGCATGGGTCCCGGGCGACCAGCGGTGGCGGGCACGGCGCCGCGTGTGCAGCACCCAGATGTTCACCGCCCAGCGCCTGGATGCCCTCCAGCACCTGCGCCACCAGAAGGTCCACCAACTCGTCACCCACATCAAGAAATCCTGCGAGCCGGGCAGAGAGGTCGACATAGGCCAACTGGCCTTCGCCACGACTTTGAACCTCATGTCGAGCACCATGTTCTCGATTGACATCGTCGACCCGGAATTCCAAACGGCTCAGGAGTTCAAGGACCTGGTGTGGAGGATCATGGAGGATGCCGGGAAGCCGAACCTGTCGGACTATTTCCCTGCGGTCCAGCGGTTCGATCTGCTAGGCGTGAAGCGACACATCCAGCCGGCCTACATGAGGTTGCACGAGATATTCGACGAGATCATCGACAAGCGTTTGAAAGAAAGGGCAACGGGCTCGCCGGGATCGTCGAAGAGCGGCGATTTCTTGGATGTGCTTCTGGATCAGTGCGAAGAAGAGGGGTCCGATTTTACCCGGCAAAGCATCAAGCCATTGATCCTGGTAAGCGTAGATAGAAACTTAATAGTTAATGAAGTAGAGAGCTTTACTAAATAGAAGTATGTACTCATCAGGGCTCCCAAATCTAATTATCAGAAAGTCAGGTAAAACAGGCATCGTCAGTTTTCAAAAAAAAATTCCATTATTTCTCCATTATATGAGGCAAATTGGGTTTTACTATGCCTTTAACTCCACCGCAAAACCTTACCCATAATTGCTACTTTAATAGGTAACGAGATTGTCATCTATTAGCTATTCCATGCCTTTCTCCCTCCATGCTTATTTATCAATCTATATACACAAACTTTTGTTTCTGGTGATGAGATAACTTATTGCTAGTGGATTCGAATCAAATTTTGACTAGATACATGAGCAAGCTATAGTTGCCTCGTATATATATTCTAACCAATCGTACACTATATTTTGTTATATCACTCACTAACTCAATTTCAACGAATATTGTCCTGCACATTTTGCAAAGTAAAGAGAACTTGGCCATTTAAAGTTGAGGTAAGTACTGATTTTCCTATGAATCGCGAGACTAATTGTCCAAGTGACCATTTTGCGAAATGTGCTTCTCTATTTTCAATTGCTAAACATCTAATTAGCATCGAAACTAGATCACCATAATTCGTGAGTACTCTTAAACAATCTCCATCAACATTGAGGTTGGTTAACAGCATGTGGTAATATTTATGCATGGGGAGAATCTTCCAGTTTTTACTTTTGGGTTATGATTGATAATGATAAAACGATGCGATCGGTTCAGATTCATGAATTTTTTTTTTCTATGATAAAGCAAACCCTAAAATTTAGCGCAGGTTAGATGATAATCAACATGGTAAAAAAGACTTTAACATAGTACCAATGCCCAAAACATAATTTCTGTAATTGCATTTTCCCTGGTCATAATAAACTTTGAGGGGTCGTTAATATCTTATAATGCATACGAGGAAGCGACAACCATTTAAGAAATAGCAGCGTGGCAATCTTCCTGATTCATGTTGCCTCTTTCATCTGTTAACTATAAGATTATGATCTTCAACACTTGTATTAAATTAATCAGCAGGTGAGAGTTGCCTGGCATGTCTAATTACAGTATAAGATATCATTAGATATATTCTTTTTTTTAAAATATATATATTAGGTAAATTGCCACAGAGATCTTGTATTAGTAAAACTAATTAGACCTGACATCTTTGAGGCCCTTGTTCATGAAAAAGTTATTAGAAATGGACTATATTAGAGTCAATTAGTTGTTAGCACCAACCAATTTCTCATGGCGGGTAGAATTTTGAAAGACAGTGAAAATTCAAGATGGATTGTCAATGTACTTAACGCAGGATCTATTCATTGCCGGAAGCGACACATCTGCTCTTACGACGGAATGGGCGATGGCGGAACTCCTCCACAATCCGAGCCTCCTCCAAAGATCAAGAGACGAGCTTGTCACTGCCATCGGCATCGAGAGGCCGGTTCAAGAATCGGACACTCGCCACCTCCCGTATCTCCAAGCAATCGTCAAGGAGACGCTCCGTCTGCACCCGGCGGCGCCTCTCCTCCTCCCTTACAGATCCAAGAACGATGCAGAGGTGTGCGGGTACGTCATCCCGAAGGGCATGCAAGTACTGGTGAACGCATGGGCCATAGGGCGAGACCCGAGCTATTGGGAAGACCCATTGTCGTTTATGCCCGAGCGGTTCCTGGGGTCGAATGTGGATCACAAGGGGAGGGATTTCGAGTTTATCCCATTCGGCGCAGGCCGAAGGATCTGCCCCGGATTGCCGCTCGCTCTCCGGATGGTTCATCTCATGGTAGCTTCGCTGGTTCAATCGTTTAATTGGAAACTTCCTGAGGGAATGGCGCCCGAGAGCTTGGACATGCAAGAGCAATTTGGTGTTACATTGAGAAAGGCCATACCTTTAAGAGCAATTCCTAGTTTGGTTTGAAAAGGAAGTTGTTGTGATTGATCCTTGACGACTTGATTTGGCGTTTCGAGGGGATTTTTAAGAACTGTTTTTGCTTCCAAAGCTTCAATCAGCTATGATTCACTTGTTTAAAGTTCATTTATAGCCTACCACGCCACTTAGTATGTGACAGATTTTACGCCTACCATGTTAAAGACGTGAAAACTCCCGAGAACAAGATCGGAAACGGAGGAAAAAATGTGTTTTTGAAGAGGAAATTGAACTGCGGGAAACTTGAAAGGAATGGAAATTAACGTACGGGAAGCGTATGCTGCGGGAAGTTAAGCATCGTTGAAAGTAAAAGCAAGAAATCAAACTGGAACCGAGCAGCAGTTGCAGGAAATCGAAAGATGTTTATATATATTCGAGTGGAAACACTAGATAACGCCCTACACGAGTATTTGTAAGCAACATTGCGAAAATAAAGCTTGGAACAAAAAATGAAATTGAAATCTATAGATGTGTGAAAATCAAATATGACATGAAATGTAAAAGGACACATTTATCATAAACTCAAAGATAACGAGATTGATAGTCTATTGATACCTAAATAAGACAGGAAATAACCCTAGAGTTATTTATAAATTCCTAGTTTTTTCTCTCTCCTCGGGACTCACATTACACACCCGAAAAAGATTTTCTCCCGAGCAGCTGCTTTGACTTCATCTCCATCTCCAAAACCACCAGAGCCCACCTACAAAATTCATCAACCACCGGACTCCTAACCAGTCTAGTAAATAGGTTAGTGATGATTCCAGAATAATAACAAAGTATAATAAAAAATCAAGTCGCGATTAGTCAGATTTGAAGAAGTTTGTGCGAAACGAAAAGGGTCACCTCGTTAGGAGACTATTTGGGTCCACCCAGCAATCCCTTAGCTATCTCAAGGCCCCGATTTGAGCCGGTCACAACAGGGTCTTATCATAGGCTGAATGGATCCTTGCGCTTATACTCTGCTTGGGCAATTCCTCCTCCTTCCAACTGCTTCCATAATCTCCTCCATGCATGTGTCACGGGCCAGCAATTCCTTAACTACAGAACAACCCATGCGGTGCCTGGTGAACTGAGAACACCATTGGGCGTGGTACAGTTCAAATATGCTACTTGCCATCCTGTTCTTAGAAACAACCATAGAAGGAAGTCTTACTTGGTGTTCTTGGCTCACCAGTCAAGAAATTGCCGGCCCGCAACACATGTCTGGACTCTTAACTGTTATCAGGATCTTCCCACTTTGCCCTGCGGTTTTGGCATCGCCTGTCACCATCTCAGCTCAATATGCATATCCTCCCAGACAATACCTCAGCTTGCGACTGCCATGCAAGTTGAGAATGAGTAGGTCTTAGGTTTCTTCCCTCCCCTCTCTTGGTCTTGAGTTTCGTTGCTGTTCGAGGATCTTGCTGGGTTGTGTTCTCTGCAAAGCCGAAAGTCATTGGATTGGGCCTCATTCAGTGATACTTACGAAAAATCAAAGGCCCGATGGTCATTTTTTGGGGAGATCATGATGATCTGGGCTAGTAATAGGAATGGCCTCTTGCTGTTGCTTCTGTGCGTTGATACAGCTTAAATTTCAGATTGCTGAAACAGTATAATTGGTTAGAGAGAGAGCGAGAGAACTGCTATCGTATGAAAATAACATTTGGATGGCTATAGATAGAATAAAAAAAGCTATATTAAAAAACATTTGTTTTTCGTAATTGATATATCTACGTGCCTTTCTTTTCTCATTATTGGTGAAAAAGGCGGTGCTTGATAATATATATGTCTTCCATTTGAAATCATCTTTTTATCTTATGTTAATGTGAAATGCTCGGTCGAGAATGATGGTCTTGTCTTGTATTTTGAAAAATAAAAGTAAAGTGTTATAAAAAAATGAGTTTAATTATTAAGCTTGTGTTCGTTTAATTTATATTCATTTTGACCGGACGATTTACAAGTGAAATTGCGCCTAAGATGAATTAGAAGTTTAATTAGTACTTATACTTGCTAGATGTTATTTGCACAACCAATATTTTGTAATTTAGTGTAAGTGAAGATCACTTTTGCTTAGTGAACATTTAAATTAAAGAAAAGACTACGAATTATTAATTTTTTGGGTTAATATCACCCTAAATTAGTACATCAACATTAATCCAAAATTAATTTGCATGTCCCTAAAACCCCGAAACCGATGACAAGTCTACCATCTATTAGCTTCTGTCCAATATACCTTTTAAATTACTGAAGTGGAAATACACATGATAAGCGACTTATTTGATGTGAAAATGTAGCATAAATGGCTCTCCCAAACAACGCTCTCCCTTTGGATAACAGTGCTGATTCAGACACGATTGGGAAGGCCAAAAAATAGACATTTTGGAAAAAATCCAACCCTGAACAATTAACAATGCCGTTTGCTCTTAGTGGGTGACAGCTATTAACTGATTGATTCAAGCTTTTATGGAAATGGACCATGGCTTTTTGGCAAGGTAATCCTCAATGATGGGTTCCTAAGATCTTGGGTCCAAATCTTCAGATTACCTTTGAATGGTTGAGCATATTATTCGCAAGGCTTTAAATCACAATTAGGAGAAGTCTTACATAAAACCAAGCTCATGATGGATCATCATTAAAAGCAGGAAGAGTTAGGGTCGTCAACTCATATCATTGGCAATTCTCTTCGCATTATGCCTCAAAATTTGCCAAAATGGAAAACACAAGATGCGAAGTCCAAATGATATTTAGACGCCTCCAACTTTGATGCCCATGAAGAACCCTTTGCCCTCACCGAAACCTTGCAAATTGATGCAAATTGAGAAACGAATAACAACTCAAAACAAAAAAGACATCTTATCTTCATGGAAACAACGGCATTTTGGGAAGCTAGATCTGCACACAGACACACCAAAAAAATAAAAAAATAACAATTTATTGACCCTGATTGATTCAAGCTTTTTATGGAGCCCAATCCAGCAAGGAAGAGAAGATCTTGGAAAGTCTTGAAACTTCGGCCATCTCAAGGTGAACGTTCATATCATTGGCAATGCATCTCTTCGCAAAATTTGCCATGGAAAATGCGAAGTCCAAATGATATTTACTCTTGAGTGAAGAACCTATGAAACCTTGCAAATTCCCCCTCATCTTATCTTCATGGACACCCTCTTGATGGCCATAGACACCATTTCCAGCAACTTGCCTTCCAGACAAGACCTCCTTCACGTTTCGGAAATCTATTAAAACCCCTTCACCCTCAGATTTTGGTCATTTGGGGGAGACAAAAGGAAGAAAACTAATTTTTCCCTCCCAATCTCAATTCACTTTCTTCAGATCAGGCTTCCCCACAACAATATTTTTTCAGAGAGCCCCTTATGTTGAACTTCTACACTAGATCACATCAAACAGGTCGCATACGTTGAGTATTGCCACATCAACAATTTCACGGAGATATTGATAAAAGCTAACAAAAAATAGATTTATCAAAGATGTACCAGTTTGAGATTATTTTTGTGATCCAAAAATATATATAGGATAGATATGTCGTGGGTATTCTAATTTGTGAATTTTATAGCACAAAAATTAGTCTTTGATATATGTATCACAAACCACTGGGATTTATGTATTCCAACATGGAAAGGGGAGGTGAGAGGGTTAAATTCCCACCTTTATAATATATTATCATAAAGTATCGATTTATAATTTTTCGTAATATTATACCTTATCAATTAGCTAAAAGTGTTTGGTTTAGATGAGGTTGATTTCAAGTCGGAATCACATCTCACTCAAAGTAATCTAAAGGGTCAAACCCACTCCACTAAGAGTCCTATTTGATGCCCCGGATAGGAGGTTTGCTTTTCATCCTCATTCAAAGATTAGTCAAATTAGGGAAAATTACCTAGAAAGTTCTAAAACCGTTGCACTTGTATAAATTCAATTATAAACATTTCGATTGTGTCTTTCAATCATTAACTTTTTGACAATTTATTAATGTACTTTTTCAGTCAATTCTGACCTAAAAATGTTAACGTGGCGGTCCAATTAACATCAGTCATCCCATGTAATGTAGGGGCATTAATGTGAAAAAAAAGTTTAAAAGTTTTCTGGATATTTTTCTTTTTCTTTTTTTTCATTTTTCTGTTATTTTCTTCCTTTTAACCAATGGTTGGCGACTAGTGATGCCCAAAGAGAGCAGGGAGGGGGGGTCACCCTAACTAGGCAAGGCTGTCCCTTCCCTATGGCCGGCAAGGATAGGTCTCGCTAGTTTAGGCAAGGGCAACCCTCACGTAGCCCTTTCTAAGCATCACTAGTAGCCAATCATCGCCTAAGACCAGTGAAAAGGAAAAAATGAAAAGAAAAGAAAATGAGAAAATTTTAAAAATTTTAAAAATCATCAATATCAGCATCAGTATGTCACATAAGATAGTAGGTCTTACTGGACCATCATATTAGCATTTTCCAATCAAAATTCACCAAAAGAACTATCTTAATAAATTGTCAAAAGGTTTAAAGGTAAATTGGCACAATTAAATTGTTTGTGACTTTTTTAGTAATTTTTCTATCAAATTAAGTTCGGATGTTAAGATTACTAAAGAAAATTCCAAATAGGTATTTCAAATGCAAAAATCTCCCTGACCTCCCTGACCCTGCTCAACTGCACACAAGCATGGCATGTGTGTATGTACTAGAGCATTACCAATACGTAGCACACTAGTGTCTCGCATACATGCTTTGTTCAACCTTCTTGACCATGATGTTCAATTAATTCTCCTTTCTCCTTCCCTTTCTTGCCCATCTCTGGTTGTGGTGTGGCTAAGCTTGAAGTTTGTGCTTTCCAATATAACCACCAGAATACTGCAATTTTTTTTCCTTTTTATTTTTAGCTGGAGATAGAATGCTAGAGTTCAGCCATTCCATACACTCTCGATCGAATGAGTACAAAACTCTCATGGGAGGAAGAGGGCCTCCATAACTCTCACGCCATTCCACAACCTTACACTCCTCATCTTGAGCCAGCCAACCGCGTCACGCCATGTGTCCTGCCAAATATCCAAACCGCATCAAATGACCACCAAGCTTTTCCATACGTTTGCATTAATCTCTCTCAGAAATATTCTTCATGAAGGCCATTTCTCAAAATTTAACTGTGAGAGAAATATCTTGTATAGTAGTAGTTTTACTTTTCAACGATTGTTTCAAAGGGAGTCTATGCAGCCAATCTAGGCCACCCATGTTCCTTTCTCCTGCCACCTCGAGATCACCTCCCAAAGTTTTGTCCGAACCAAGGTGTAGCCACAGAAACTCTTCCCAAAAGGACACATAAGCCTCCATCCGTCAAGCTGACAGTCTTCATTTTTGTATTCCATCAAAAAGACACTGCACCTCACTCTCCATCCAAAATTCACCTCGCTCAGGAACTTGTGTTCCAAATTGGTTCATTGAAACCAGAGGCCATTCTATCCAAGAACCTACCTGGTATATACCCACCAACCAAGATCATATAACAACTCTCGCCCTGTTCAAAGACTTAAAATTGCTCTCTAGGCAGAGAGAGGGAGGGAACGAGAATCAAGAGAAATGGCGGTTTCTACAGTCTACACAACCCAATCCTTCCACTCGACATGCTCAATCTCCACGCCCTCCAAGACCCACTTGGGGTTCAACCAGAAGAAGCAAATCTTGTTCTACAACAGTGGCAAGAAGGTCACCAACAGAGGCATCGCCGCAGTCCCATATGTGATCAGGTGCTCAGGGGACACGCTGGTGATTGGCCTAGCAGCTGACTCAGGCTGTGGCAAGAGCACCTTCATGAGGAGGCTGACCAGCGTCTTCGGGGGCGCCGCCGAGCCGCCGAAGGGAGGCAACCCGGACTCGAACACCCTCATCAGTGACACGACCACCGTGATATGCCTCGACGACTACCATTCCCTGGACAGGACTGGAAGGAAAGAGAAGGGAGTGACTGCACTTGACCCAAGGGCCAACGACTTTGATCTCATGTACGAACAGGTTAAGGCAATGAAGGAAGGCAAGGCTGTGGACAAGCCTATCTATAACCATGTCACTGGCCTCTTGGACCCTCCTGAGCTCATCAAGCCTCCCAAGATCCTGGTCATTGAGGGACTTCACCCAATGTAAGTCCTATCTTCAGATTGCAACTCTCTTCTTTCTTCTCTCAGTTTAGAAGATGGTCTAATAGTCATCTATTATTCTGCACCGTTGAGAAGGATTAATCAAGCTGATGTGTTGTGGATTCTGATTTAGAGTGTAAGTAGAATTATGTAGGTGGACGGGAAGAGTTTTGAGTTTTCGGATAACAAGAGATATCAGAAACCAAAAATAGTGCCTCAAGCAGGATTTTCTGTGGCTAAGGAGGATGCTGTGTCCTTATCACCTTTTTTTTTCTGATGGGCCTCGCACCGGCCCAATTTCACTCCCATGCCCCTTCATTTATGGCAAACAGACTGAGCTGAGGGAATGAACTCTTTATCAGTCCAAGGATAGACTCAATTCTAATTGAACCATAAAAAATTTTCAGCAAATTACAGCCTAACAAATCGTGGGCTCCCATGTTTCTCTTGAACCTTAGAATTAGGTTGCATTTAGATCGTGGAAATGTGATTTGTCTTAATAGATTAACAAACTCACGAAGTTGCCATGGAATATGTACTCTACCAAGATGTGGAGAAGATGATGAAATATTTTTCAACTATAACGTACTCCATAGATCAACTATAAGAAAATATACCAACGTAATTTTACGCAAGGGCAGTTCATTTATGAGAAACAATAGAAGACTTATACGCCCGCTCTTGGATGGATGTTCAAGACCAAAGGAAACTAACATAATTATGCATGTTCAGGTTCGACCAGCGCGTCAGGGACTTGCTGGACTTCAGCATATATTTGGACATCAGCAATGAGGTCAAATTTGCATGGAAAATCCAGGTACTTGATCTGTTTCAGGGAAAAGCCTGCTATTGTTTCTCCTGCTAAATTCATGTCCTGTAATCCTAAAATAAGCGATGAATTGTAGAGGGACATGGCCGAGCGAGGACACAGTCTCGAGAGCATCAAAGCTAGCATTGAAGCCCGAAAGCCAGATTTTGAAGCCTTTATAGGTGAATCAAAATCACTCCCTAAACACACTGCTGTGCCTTGATTGGGATTGATTCATCTCATATAAATGTACTAGATTTCAAGATTGACCTTAAAACAAATTCCAACTGAAAGGATCCCCCAAGTTCCTCCAATTAGGGACACTCTAAAGTGTCATCACCTTTGGCCCTCCTTATAAAGGGGAACCATCTTTCAACTACATTACAGCGATACCCTTTATAGTGATATTAAAACTCCCCTATATATATTCACTCTCTGTACTTATGTTCCCCAAAGTAACTGTTTGATCGGAACCGAAATTCGCTTTTCTGACAGCACGGCACATGTTTATATATGTCGAACATTGCGAAATGCTTGCTTTGAAATTTCCATTCGCCATGCCTACGGACAGTGTATTCATTAACATGTGCTCGTTTGTTTTCTTGCCTTTTGCCCAGACCCACAGAAGCAGTATGCAGATGCAGTGATTGAAGTGCTGCCAACCCAGCTAATTCCTGGTGACAATGAAGGGAAGATTCTTAGAGTGAGGTTGATAATGAAAGAGGGTGTGAAGTATTTCAACCCGGTGTACCTGTTTGACGAGGGCTCGACCATCTCTTGGATCCCGTGTGGAAGAAAGCTCACTTGCTCTTACCCCGGCATCAAGTTCACTTATGGCCCTGAGAGTTACTTCGGCCACGAGGTATATATCTCGAAGATCACTTGATTTTGTTCTCTCCTCACTGTTAGTACTCTGTTTGATGACAGTCTTCTTCAGCTGAACAAAAAAATTTCTCATTCAGGTCCAGAAAAAGCTGTTAAAAACCCAAATGTACATGAACTAGCTGCAAATGACTGGGATTGCGCACCACATTTCACATTTTAACGACTTGATCCTTGCAAATTTCTTGAATGACAATGGTTTCACGTAATATTCAAGTAGATATATTGAGGATGGATAAACTTGTCACAACTTAGGATGTTCACATGACATTTCGATTGAGGACGACGTGAATGCACTTTTTTGAATTTTTCTACGGCCCAAAAGCTGGGAGGTATTATCATTTCAATATTATATGGAATCATCAACAATTTTTTCCATTCATTCTCCAAAAGTTGCAGTCTTTATTGAACTTAAGACTGACTCCTACGTGCTTGGAATTGCAGGTGTCTGTGTTGGAGATGGATGGGCAATTTGACAGACTAGATGAGCTCATCTATGTGGAAAGCCATTTGAGCAACCTCTCCACAAAATTCTATGGTGAAGTCACCCAGCAGATGCTGAAGCACTCCGAATTCCCCGGAAGCAACAATGGCACTGGTCTCTTCCAGACCATAGTTGGGCTAAAAATCAGAGACCTCTATGAGCAAATCACAGCCAGCAAAGCAGCTGCACCATTACAAGCCACTAAAGCTTAGGAACTTCCAAATACTAGTTCCCCCTCTTCTTTCTTCAATCCTTATTCAATCCTTCTGTTTTCACTGTTCATTCATCCTTCAAAATGAGTATTAGGGTTGTTGAGAAGGGAAGGATCCGCATGTATTTTGTCATCAGGATAATTTGTTGTATGGAGATGTAACATAGACAAAAAGGGGCAGAGAGATCAGTTACTTGGTAAAATTCAAAAAAGAGATTGGTACACCCGGCCCTGCCCGCTTTTCTTTGCATAAATTCTCAGTGGTCTTGAATCATATTTAGGTCCCACTGAGATAAAGGCGCGTTCAGATATTTCTTGCCTAATTCCTTTGTTGATAAAGGGAGGTTCAGGAGATTACGAGTTTTTGAGAAAAAATCCAGTCAAATCTGAAAAACTAGAATCACTTTATTTGCAGGTTTCTGCACTATTTCCAAGAATAACCTGCACTGCAAAAAAGAAAAAAGCATGCTCTTTGTGTGGCTTAACCCTCACATAGCCAAGAGAGTCGAATTCAGCCGAATCCCGACCAGCAGGTCGACACGGGCCGCTAGAGGATTTAACATATATCTACCCCAGCAGGTCGATCCAGGGCACTGGAGGATTTAACATATATCTACCGAAAGAGAAGCAAAACAGGGAGAGTCAAAACAGAGTCTCTCAGCTAACAGCTTCCCATGGTTAAGCTACAAAATGTTGATGGTGGGGTTAAGCAAACAAGAAACTCTGCCGCCGTTGTTTATAGCAAAAAATAATTGTTGAAGACAAGGATCAAAGAGAGAGGAGTGAAGGGGGAGGGAGAAATGGAGTGATGCTTGGTTTGTACTATTACCTTCATCAACATTCCCAAGACAGCAAGACTATTTTACAAGCATTTTCAATCACCGAAACACTTTTACATTCCCACTGTCTACGGACAGTGGGAAGACGGTACTCGTAGCACTTAGAAGTAGCTAACTTTGCAAATAGAGAACCACAATTGTGTTCTGGCACGAACAAAATAGGGACGTCTATTTCTTTCCTGTAAAATGTGGGCATGAACAAGATAGAGCTTTTAAGTCTGCAACAAGAATTAATGAGCAAGTTGAATTATGGGCAGAGGACATTAAGCCAGTACTAGAAAGCCATAATTGAATGCATAGTTGAGATGGAGAAGCATTAGCATATAATAGAAAAGGCTACATTACAGAGAAACTATATACACCAACAAGTCACTTCAACCGAGTCACAAGGATACAATAAAACACCACAATTGAACAGAAGAATGACACCTGATGCTCGAAATGTTATCTACACGAGTGACATTACTTGAAAAGGGTCACTTCAACACTTCTACTTGATGGTGACAAACTTATTCGTACCATGTCTTGCCCAGTGATCCTTCAAGTCAACTGGATGAGTTAGATCATAACCTTCTGATGCTAATCTTACTAAAAGTTTCACATATGCCCCATTGCTCATCTTCCTCCCAGCCAAGCGAACACCAGGCCTTGATGAACTCATTGGAAGCGGGTATTCAGATACGCTGATGGTGCAGCACGAAGATTGCCAGCCACCAGCCCCCCATTTGTAGCAGACCCGAGCGATTCCAGTGCAAGAGCAATAAGGGGAAGGCACCCCAGAGAAATCGAAGTTGGTTAAATCGATGTTCATGTTCAGATCCTTCTTTTCCCGTTTTGCTTCAGGGAAGCTCTGTCCCTTTCCTTTTCCAGAACTTGATTTCTTCCTCGGTTGCTTTTGCTTCAGTGCCTTGGATGTTATCTGATCAGGTTCTTTTGAAGAGGATTTACGTTTCTTAGGCTTTGCGGATTTTGTTCCAGGGTTGTTGCTCTTTGCAGGCTCAGTTGTTGAAGCAACTGAACGAATCGGAGGTACAGGGAGACCATCTTCTGGGTTCAATTGTGTCTGTGAGGAAGGACCTGAGCTGACTTTCGGAGTAGGGAAAAATCCGCTCCCATAAAACCAGGCAATATGTGAAAGGGACGGTCCACCGTTAGCATCGGGCATGATATGGCCTCTATTTGAGTATGTCCCCATCTTCGAAAGCTATTAAAAATTCTCCGCGCAATCAGCATAAAGGTCTACATCCAGAGGCCAGTTCCCATTCCTGGCGTCAGCAAAGCAGAACAGTGTGAATAAATCAAGAATTAAAGCAAGGTCCAAAGCAGTTTATTTGTTAGGAAACTATTCAATAAAATCAATCATAGTGCCCATTGCCTTGCATCTGAGTACCAACAGAATGACATGTGATGCAAAGGTAACTTTTGCATATCATAGTAAAAGAGCAAGATAACTCAATTTCAAGACTATACTGACAAATCAAGCAAAAGAAGAGAGGACTTTTAATCGAAATTTTGCATCGTAGTTAAATAAATGCCAACCATTTAAAGATCATCACGGTCCAAGTCACTTCCACATTTATAATTTAAAAGACATTTAACTCAAACGACTAATATATTTGCAAACGTACCAATTCCTGCTACAAAATTATTCAACAATAACATGCATTATGGAATGCGTAGCAGAGATCAAATGAATTTTTTCTACCGGCAGAAAATATGACATCATGAGGACCAAAAGAAAACTATAATCTAGAGAGGAAAAAACCCAATCTTACGCAGCACATTTTCCAGTTCACAAAAACAGGAGCTTGGAATACTTCACAGGGGATGACAGTAGCCTCTCTACTCAGGGAGAAGCAACACCGACAAAGTTCGCAAGCCTCACGAAATCTAAATTCAACCCAAAAAATAAAAAATAAAAAGTCATATGCAAAGCTGCACTTCAACCCAAAACCCAAATCTAGTAAAACCCACAAACAAGACCAGAAGCTAAACAATCATCAGCCACTGAAATGCCCACAAAAGCCAGCAGACTGCAGCACGGCACACCATTTTAACCCCCGTATCAGCACCAAGCAGTGTCGAAGCAGCTGAAAAACCCTCAAAACACACCGAAAGGCCCAGCAAGAAACAGGCTCACGCTCATCACATCGACACGCGAACATGCAGACCCACTTCACCCAACCGAACACCGAGCCGACCCACAATGGAGCCGAAGCGAAACAACCCTCATCCCGCCTCACCACCCACCAGCAAGCAGACCAAGCAAAAAGCTTCAACAACCCACGAAACGGCACCAAATTCGTCACGACAAGCGACGAAACGACCACCCGATCGGCCTCGCCGCGCTATCCCTGAGCAAAGGAGCGATCTTTAGGCTTCGATTTACCTGGAAAGAGGGAGGCGATTCTCGAAGGGTACTCCACTCGCTCGCAGCTGAAGGAGCAAGAGAGAGAGAAAGAGAGAGAAACTGTTCCGGTTCGGACAATTTTTCCTTTCCTCTTTTCGCCTTTTGTTCGACCATTTTTAGCGCACCGAGAGTTCAGTCGATGGGTTTTGTCGCTGGAAGCGTCGCCCACGCGCCGGTCGTGGGGTTTGCAGGGCACGCGCCCGAGCTAGTGGGCTTGCCGCGGGTCTCCTGCGGGCTCGCGCGCGAGCGGGACGCGAGATCCGGACCGTTGAGCCCGACGATACGAACGGACGAGATTGGTGATTCCGGGATATGAAAAGGACTGCCAGAGGTTTATAGTGGAGTTACAATTTTATTTTAGTTTGCTTGTATTTAGGAAAGGGTGATATCATTTCTCGGCAACGCCAGACTTGACAGGTCCGGTGAAAATTAGGGACGTGCAAAACGAATCACCTCGATCGGACCAATTTTCAGAAGTATCGATTTAGTTCTCGATTCTTAAAAATGGAATCAATATTTATGCATACAATTCTCATTTCTAAGAGAGAATTGGACCCAACCGACTAAATATATTTTTTTATTTTTTCAAAAAAATTAGTTAGTATACTTTGTTATGAGAAAATGTCACAAATCATCTCAGAACTTTTATTTAATGTTCAATTTCATCCATGAGCTTTTAATTTGATCCTCGAACTTTCATCTAATATTCCATCTAAATTCCTAACTATTTAAAAATTGACCAATTTCCATTTTTTAATTTATAAACTGTTTTTTTAAAAATAAATAAAAATACCAAACTGGTTTTTTTTTGTTCAAAAAATAACACATTTATGCAAAATAATAAATGTCAATATTTCTTTCATTTTTCCATATTAAAAACAAATGGAAAAAGGAACAATAATAATAAATAAAGGCGAATCTTGCATTTTGATTTCTTGAACATTAGATAAAAGTTCATGACATTTTCCTTTTTGTTATTTCAAATAAAATAAGAGCTTGTAATTGAACAATAAGATATTCATATAAAAATATAGGATTTATTTCGAGTTATGAATTTGTTCCGAACATGTCTTATACAATATGATATTGGATCCTTATTTCAAACTCGACCCTTCTGATAACACCTGGGGTCATTAAATGCCGGATGTTCGTACTCGATTTTTCTTTTCCGTTTTTTTGCCAATATTTATTTCCCGGTCGTAGCTTACCCTACATTACAGACGCTGACAGTATCATCAATAACAACTGATGTCGATTCTGCAACTTTTTCTCATTTACATAGAGCAGAAAAAATGCTGGACACTAGACAGAGAGTCCGGGTGGCAATGCAAGTCATCTCCAGCTACTGGACTGACCCCAGTTTTACAAAAAAAATAATGGAGGCAATCCTGGAAAGGGACTCTTGCTGAACTCTGTACACCTTCGAGTGTAGAAAACCGATGGAACTGGTTAAAAAGGCCGACAGAATGCATGGTCAGAGCGAATCGATGCTGCTTGTAGGCCTCAGCCGACTATGGCAAGCAGGCTCTGCCTGACGGCGGGAACCGAGCAGATCAAGGAGCCGAAGATGCCAGCGAGAACATTGAAGCAGAAAGGGAGGGCCGCTGGTTCTTTCGCCGACAATGCTGCTGTTCCCAATCCATGGGCACTGCAGGATAGGCGCGAGATATATGACTTCCGGTTACGAGTTATGTACTTGTGTCTCTTAATCAGTCCTGAGAATTTCACTGAGTGGAGAGAACAAAAGCACGCAACAAGGGCACACTCCAGAAAGATGGCCAATGTTCAGTAAGCGTACCTTGATGCGGTAGCTATTCCTCGGGCAATAGGATCACGAAATTTAAGTCTATCCAGCATTGCTTGCACGAAGTTTGCTCCAACTAAACCAGTTACCACAACCACAGCAGCTGTAAGAGATGAATTGGCACCTGCACCACTCGAGAGATGAATGGAATTTCAAGCACAAATATCACCACTCGAGAGATGAATGGAATTTCAAGCACAAATATTTAGTCACCATTTACCAAAAATATACCTTGCTCAGAGAAAGAGAACGCATATCGAGTAGAAAAAGTTAAAAAAATCCATCGCATGGGTTTCAATTGTGCTTTAGAAAAGATGATTGCAGAAGTAATCTCCTATCCCAAATTGCATTTCAATCGAGAATCCAGAATACCTTCAAATAGAGACACGATGCTGAGGGCCAATACCACAGTAATACAACGAGGCAGAATCGACACCGTCAAAGTTGGTTCCAGTCCAACAAGACGTCCTACCAAAGCAGTTGAGTACAAAGAGAAGATTGTTGCGACGATGACTGACGTGAAAATTTCAGCTGCATGTCTCTTTACAAGCTGCAACAACAGAGAATGGAGATTGTAGTTGCAGCCAAAATGAGAAGAGAAAGGGATTCTCAAATTACCAATCAGTGGACTGCAATCTGTCTGAAGAAGAAATATAAATTAGCAGCGAAGTTTAAAAAAAATTTAACCATCTTTCTTGACCAGTTTCTCACCAAAGCACCTGGTGCATACATGCTAGTTCGAGGAGGAACGATGGTTCCATTTCAACCAATGAAATGTTCTTTCAACTTTAACTTTTCATGTTTCCTACACATCCAACCTCTTAGACATAAGAAAGCTAATAATAGCATGAATATCACTGTATCAAGAAGTTTTCCTCCTGCCCTAGTGAATAACTGTTTAACCTGCACTGTCCGCTTTGTACGCTATTCTGTGCTCCAAACTAGCAACTCAAAATAACAGTAAAATCTACAACTGAGATAATTTCACAATCTGAGTACTGGATGAGAAGATATAAGCTACCTTTCTCTGCTTGAACATGGAGAATGCAAAGGAGAGAATAACAGATCCCAAGAATCCCATTAGAATATCACCAGCTCCAGGATTGGCAGATGCCTTTGTAAGGTAATATCCTGTAAGTATGTTAGGTATCAGATCAAAAGTTTTGCAGATTTCTGGACATTGTGAACCATGCGAGATCAAGCTGATGGAATTAGTCGCCATTCTATGCAAACATCACAAGGCCATTATACTTGATTTATTTCATCCATATAGAAGACAATTTCTATCTTCTCTAAGAAGGATGTAAAATCAAAAAGTCATGATACACAGAATGCAATGGCATAGGGATGATTGATGGATACTGCTTCTTAAGTACTTTACAAATGGGACATTATTTTTTTCCCCCGTAAAGAAGGCCAAATGGCTATGCATATCTGCTTCAAATGAATTTTGTTTTAGGCAGAATTGCATCAAGTAAACCGAAAAGATTTTAAAGAGGTGTACATGAGATACAACTAGTCAGTTGGTTCTTAATGATGCAGAAGTATGCAAACCACCTACTGATCAGTTCATTGAAATCATCCAAACCAAGTAACAGTTATGACTTCACAAACAGAATACCTAGGACGGGATTCAGTCCAGACTTTGAAAGGTACCCAAATGCAAATGCTGCCAGGTCTGCCGACAATGCACAGCAGATAATTGGATGGAAAATTTTCTTCACACCAGATGGCAACCTAAAAAAGAAAAGCTCGTGAAGATGGCCTTTTGAACAGTTATACTTCAACAAACTATAGATCCTGCAGGACTTCCACGATGCAAATTTGCTCATAGGTAGCAGAAGTTACCCAGAACCGACCATGTAGCCTATCACGGTGGATGCCAGGAGGAATGGAAGGCATGTTCTGGCATTGGTTCCAAGAGAAGTTGGGTACAAAAATGCTGAAATGAATGATATAACAAAAATACCACTCCAAGTCCACAATTCAAGTGACGAAAATGGTGATGGTTTTGCCATTGGCTCAGCATCCGTCATCTCTGTCTTAACAAGTTTTCTCACTGTAATTGCAGTATAACCAGCCACAGAAAATGAAGCCAACCATCCTCCAACTGCAAAAGAGAAAACGAAAACAGCTACGGAGTTAAAAATATCAATCTTAAAGATGCACCTATTGAGCCCAACTGGCAACAGCAAGACACCACTCAACTTATCCAGACAAACTAAAATATAGATGCCATGCATTTTCCTTTCTCTCCACCTAGTTTACATTATATCCTCATGCAAACTCTCATATCAAACTGCAATGTAAGCTTCTTATGATCTCAAAGTCTGAAAGTCTACGCATGAAGATTGTGATTTCATCCTGTGCTTCCTTCTCCTAGGCTATTGTCTGCAAAAAGACAACATCAATGAAGAGCTTCTTTCAGAGCTCTGGGAATATTGCATACTGAAGTAATACTGTGCCATCATGGTGCACCAACTCATTGGCAATCACAACAGAACCCAGAAACACAAAATGCCGATAGACTTAGGCCATTGGAGAGGCGCGAGACTCTGGTCCAAGGTCATTAGATTTCATAAGATAGTCACAACACAAGCAACCTCAATGAGGAAGAGCACACAACTACACAGTGATCAAAGGTGAGCGGTACCCAATATAAAGCAAATCTTGAGCCCCGAAGCCGCAGGTATGTCCTTAACAGCAAGAGGCAAAACCACCAGGTACGGAACATAAAACAGCGGGAGCCACCTTTGTATGAAGAGAAGCGCCGGCTGGAAAAAGCTTATCAAACCGGCAGCCATGGCGGGCACCGTCGAATCGAGAATCATCAGAACGGAGAATATGCAGAACATCCCGAACAGAGCACTCGGGAACTTGATCGCTGCCGCGACAAACGCCTCCTTCAAATATTTATCCATCGCAAGGATTATTCCCAGCGAGACAACCAAATGGAGCACCCCAAAGGCCTATAATTCACATCAAAGACATTCTTTGGATCAAATTTAGTAAAACGAAGCTAAAACGTACCAGCTGAGACCCCATAAAACATGCCAAGAGACTCGAATTAGGAAAAGAATAAAAGGGAAGACCTTTTGAGAGATTGTGGTGGAAGTGCCACCACTCTCTGCACCCGCCGACTTCACCAAGAGTGATCGGTCCGAGCACGTTTTCTCGTCACCCATTTGCAAGAACCCGGGAGAGAACCCAGAATTGCTTCTGACTCCCGAACACGATTTCTCCAGACGGGGACTCTTATCCCCCGATTGGCCATCCCCACAAGCGAGCCGCGTCGACGCACACGGTTGGATCCTTGCGGAGGAAGAAAGCGAGGGAACTTGAAGAAAAGGGCAGGTCCCCCTCCCGCTGTCGTCGGTGGTGATTGACAAGACGGGAGGAGGGCGATTGGTTGTGGTGGTGGAGCGTGGCTGAGACAATCGCCATGGCAAGAAAGCAAGGAAGTGGCGCGGAGTTCTCGAGAGGGAGAGAGGAACCATGTCTTTGGCAGCTTTTTGTTGTGGGCCTTCTTCTTCTTGGTTGGAGAATCCCGGGAGTTTGTATGGACTACGGAGAATGATGGTAAGACATTGGAGATGAGATTTGGACGGTAGCAGCAGCAGCTTCTTGGCAGTTGCATTCGCAGCGAACAGCACTGTCAAAGCTACCATACCATCGGCCTTGCGCCTTGTGGCCAGTGGCCATTTGAGTGAAAAATTCCTCCTTGCAACGGGCCGCTTCGTGCAAACGAATTGGGTTGGATCGGATTGCAATGTCAAAGTCCAGTTGAGAAAAATCTTATGATGGTCCTAAACGGGCTTCAAGAGGAAAGATCAGAAATTTCCGAAACCAACCGATGACATGCTAGTCGGAGGTGGTTGGCTTTATCTAAGGTTTCATGCTCACGTGGTTCGGAGCCCTCTGGTTGATCACGAATTCGGATCTCTTGTTGCTCCTTGTTTTCAGGAAATCTGAATTGATCCTGGGATTAGTTTGATATGTCTAACATAATAACAATTCTAGCTTTATTTCAACCTATTTTTGATAGTACTGTAGTAACAAGTCAACTCGCATCATGCTACAAAAGTCACGTCACATCAAAAGGTCTTGGCTCTTACTTCTGGAGCAACTTCATGATAATGCAAGTTCAACTTTACTTTTAATGCATGTTATACATTTTGGAATTGCATTCACATTCCTTGGAAGATGACCATGATCATGTCTACTGGAACGTTAATATGTCCTACCCTGAAAGGTGCCCCCATGCAATGGGGCTTGAAATCCACATGGTATAGAAGCATATGCAAAGATCAAGCCCCTCCTCAATGGACCCTAGCTAAGTGTCAGTGATGTGGGCGCAAGAGTTGAGTACCCAAGCATTATTGTTGGAAACTAGGGTATGGGCACCGATGTCCTAAGCACGGCTTCTATGGACATGGGCATAAACACAGAGGTCTCGAGCTTAGCCTCAAGGAACCTGGGTCTAGCCATTATGGACCTAAATTAGCTACCAAAGAATCAAGTGATTGTGACACAAGCATGAGAATCGAGTTCCCCAGGCACAAGGTTCCAAGCCCAACCTAAAGGGACCTAAGCCTAGCCTTTATGGACCCAAGCCCGCTATAATGGACCCAATCCCGACCTCTAGGGACTGACTCCTGACCTCTGTGGAGCCAGACATGGGTACTATGGTCGCAACCCAACTTTGAGGGGCCTAGGCCTCACTTCTATGGAACAAAGTCAAGCGCTAGTGACTTGGGCATAGAAACCAAATACCCAAGCATGGCCTCTAAGGGTCTCAACACAGGCACCAATGTCTCGGGCCTTCAACCTAAATGGTTTCAATTTCAACCAATCCGTAGTTGATAGTCAAGGTCGTGTAATTAATACCTGGCCTCCATGGACTCAAGCAAGATGCTAGCATGGGAGCCTAGTTCCCGTAGTACTTGGGCATGGCCAACAAGTAATTTAGGGGGCCTTTGTGGACTCGAGCACAAGCACACGAACGGCATTGCTCTTTGATTTAATGGCTTGAAGTTGGGCTTTTTGGTAACCCAATAGGACCCATCATTTTCTTTGAGGTTTTACTTTATTAGATCTATTTTAACCCATATAATTTTTCAAGCTACACGTAATTCACCCAACTTAACATATACGACTTCAAATATAGGTCCATGACCCCTTTTGCCACCTCTTAGATTTTGTACACTTAGCAAGGCACATTGGTATTGAAACAAGCTCTTTGACGAAAATATTGGCGTTAAAGGACAGTCTTCTGAAATGAATATTTGATGTTTGGAGGAGCTTGTTTTTGCTAGTGTAATTGAAGTCCATGGATATGCATACGATGGTAATTTAGCCCATTCGTTGTGTTGAAACGTAACTGAGAAGGGGGCAAACACTTCTGCGGAACGGCTAGCCAAAGCAAGCACAGATCAGGATTAAAGGTGCTAGAAGACTAGGAATAATGTACTCGAGTCCTAACAAACATAAAATAGGTTCGGCTACCACACTTCAAACGAATAACGAACAATAAAATGAGCAGGACGAGAATATATCATGATAAATCATAATGCCTTGCCGCAAAGAGTTCCAACCGTTTACATTTTTGTCAAACGACTAACTATGAAGCAAAAGAAAAGACAACAAAAATCTACAGGATCTTCATGTTCATCAGAGATTGAACAGAAAGTTACCTTCACTCAATTTACACAGAAGAACAAATACAAACAAGGAAACTACAAAAAGGGAAAAAAAGTCACTTCAGCGCTAAGTAATTATATTGGACAGAGAGATTGTTACAAGATTGAAAAAAATAGGTTAAGCTTTCATAAGCGAGCGGAAGAGGACCTGCTGCTTCAAGGCTCAGCCTCATAATGATAAGAGTAGTAATGTTGTGTATTAACTTCATAGCGATAAGCAGGATGAGGAGGTGAGGGCGAGCTAAGTTCGCTCCCAGAAGGCTGGCTACAGGAGATTGGTGCTTGTCTGCTCTGACTTGAACTACTTCCTCTTCCTCCGCCGCAAATGACCGGAAAATTGGGTGCATGTACGCGTCAGCTAAGTATGCTTTCAAGTTCAGGTTCGGTTCTTCTTCTCGTTCCGCTAAATCTTTTGCCATTGCTTCCTGTGGAGGATATCATGATTAAGAAAAAGAAAAGAAAAAAGTACTTCACCATCGACATGAATTCCTGAAGAACTGAAGATAATGGATGGAGTCAGTATGAGACTGTTATCTAAAATGACCAGTAGGGAACACTGGGGAATTACCTCGAGCGGATGCCTCCTAAAGGCAGGTTCAAACCGATGCTTGCAATACTTGTGGAATGCCAACGTGAATACCGGTAATACAACAAGCAAAGGAGTTGAATTAGCAGCTTCTTTGGTACTGAGCAACCCCATTAGCAGAAGTTGAGATATCAGTAAGGCTGCAATAATGCGGCTGTGAACATGGGGCCAGAATGCAGCGACGCTCTCATATCGCTGATTGTAGACATTAATTATCTGCAAACCGATCACCTATTAATACAACAGCGGATTGCTCCAACTTAAAAAGTAAGGAGACTAAAGATGAGATGGAACAAGTTTCATTTGCTATCATTGCATTTAAGTTCCGGCAGTTACCAACTTACAAATTAGAATCAGATAAATAAAAACCAGTTCTAAAGCTGAGCCTCATAACTTATCCTGTATCATTTCCCAAGAAAATTTAGCTTCCAAACAATTGCCATCTCTAGGCAGTTCCAGTTTATTATGCTCTACGCTCTACCAAGGTTGTTTTACCTAAAAAGAGGGGGACTTAACACAAATAAATGAACTCAATGAAGACACGTCACGGGAACGCAAAGCATTCAAGGACTAACTGACCTGATGACGGTAGACTAAGTATGCTGATAACTCTATAAAAATAGAGTTATTTTACCTATTTTAGGCAACAATTAATACATTATCTATGAGAAAATATTTGGATTTCCTTCTGATTATTTAAATTTTCTTTGTTTATGCAGAATAATGAGATATGGAGAAGATAAGAAAAAGAATGGCAATTATCATGAATTCAAATAAAAGCAGCAGTAGAAGATGGATATCAAATCGGGAAATTCTTAATTTTGTTCCTTAATATTATCTGCAAGCGTTAGGAGATAGATATCTTGAATATATCCTATAAATAGAGACAGAGAGAGCAACTAGGTTTTGGGGGTTTAGATCGTTTTTTATTCTTCTGAGAGTTTTTCAAGTATTTTGAAGAAAAGACAAAAGTGGTGACAGAATTCTTGTTCTTTGATTCAAGATGCTGGATTTGATCTATATTTTTATTTTTATTTTTTCTTCTACTATGTTCTAATTTTCTTTTGTTAGAGCTACGATGTAGCATAACCATGATGATGTGAATTTCATGATTTTTATGTTTTATAATTGATTTCATTCATGTGAGTTATATATTATTATGTTTAATGCTTTTGAGTGGATCGACCACCACTTGAATGATCTGATGTGCATGTTTGAGACTGAGAGGTGATAATATGCAATTACTCATTATAATATATAACCATGAATTAAACGTGAATAGAAATATACCACATTATTTGTGTAGCTTTCGGTAATAAGGTGATCCAAAAGACTTATTGTAAACCGGGAATATTCATAGTTTTTAATTCACTCATGTTTATTTTAATTCACATAGAAATATAGTGGATTAATAAGCTGAGTAGATTTGCTATACCTAGAGATAGGATAGTAAATAGATTAGGAAATTCAGCTATCACATGTTTGATATCGTTCTTATATTAACAACAATCTGAAATTCATATCCGGTGGTTATGGTGAAATCGGATGCTCTAACATATTTATCTGATTGATTTTACTGCATTTAGTCTTCAAGTTTTGTCTTTAATATATTCTAAATTATATTTTGATTTGTTAGATAAATTTTAGAATTAATCTATTTTAGTAGTTAATTAGTTTATTAATCATCGATCTCCGTGAGACGATACTTTTTCTCATCATTATATTACTTGTTCGATACGTGCACTTGCGTTTAGAATTTCACAAACATATGCCAAGGCAAAGAACACCAGAATAAAAGGAAGAAGAAGCGGATTTTGTTCCAGGGTTGTTGCTCTTTGCAGGCTCAGTTGTTGAAGCAACTGAACGAATCGGAGGTACAGGGAGACCATCTTCTGGGTTCAATTGTGTTTGTGAGGAAGGACCTGAGCTGACTTTTGGAGTAGGGAAAAATCCGCTCCCATAAAACCAGGCAATATGTGAAAGGGAAGGTCCACCGTTAGCATCGGGCATGATATGGCCTCTATTTGAGTATGTCCCCATCTTCGAAAGCTATTAAAAATTATCCGCGCAATCAGCATAAAGGTCTACATCCAGAGGCCACTCTGAGCAGTTCCCATTCCTGGCGTCAGCAAAGCAGAACAGTGTGAATAATTCAAGAATTAAAGCAAGGTCGAAAGCAGTTTATTTGTTAGGAAACTATTCAATAAAATCAATCATAGTGCCCATTGCCTTGCATTTGAGTACCAACAGAATGACATGTGATGCAAAGGTAACTTTTGCACATCATAGTAAAAGAGCAAGATAACTCAATTTCAAGACTATACTGACAAATCAAGCAAAAGAAGAGAGGACTTTTAGTCGAAATTTTGCATCGTAGTTAAATAAATGCCAACCATTTATTAGAAGATCATCACAGTCCAAGTCACTTCCACATTTATAAGTTAAAAGACATTTAACTCAAAAGGACTAATATATTTGCAAACGTACCAATTCCTGCTACAAAATTATTCACCAATAACATGCAATATGGAATGCGTAGCAGAGATCAAATGAATTTTTTCTACCGGCAGAACATATGACATCATGAGGACCAAAAGAAAACTATAATCTAGAGAGGAAAAAACCCAATCTTACGCAGCACATTTTCCAGTTCACAAAAACAGGAACTTGGAATACTTCACTGGGGATGACAGTAGCCTCTCTACTCAGGGAGAAGCAACACCGACAAAGTTCGCAAGCCTCACAAAATCTAAATTCAACCCAAAAAGAAGTCATATGCAAAGCTGCACTTCAACCCAAAACCCAAATCTAGTAAAGCCCACAAACAAGACCAGGAGCTAAACAATCATCAGCCACTGAAATGCCCACAAAAGCCAGCAGCTTGCAACACGGCACACCATTTAAACTCCCGTATCAGCACCAAGCAGTGTCGAAGCAGCTGAAAAACCCTCAAAACACACCGAAACGTCCAGCAAGAAAAGGCTCACGCTCATCACATCGACCCGCGACCATGCAGACCCACTTCACCCAACAGAACACCGAACCGACCCACAATGGAGCCGAAGCGAAACAACCCCATCCCGCCTCACCACCCACCAGCAAGCAGACCAAGCAAAAGCCTCAACAACCCACGAAACGGCACCAAATTCGTCACGACAAGCGACGAAACGACCACCTGATCGGCCTCGCCGCGCTGTCCCTGAGCAAAGGAGCGATCTTTAGGCTTCAATTTACTTGGAAAGAGGGAGGCGATTGAAGGCTTTATTAGTATTGAGCTTAAGGCCCGTCCGCCCAAGTTGGGCCCAGAAAGCCCGACCCACGGGAATAGGGCCCGTGGAAGGAGAGAGGTATAAAAGGGCGGAGAGAGAGAGAAAAAGGCACCGTTTTGTTTAAAGAAAAAGATGTACGTTTTCTCTCTACGCACTCTCTCTCTCTCTCGTTTTCTTCAAAGTAAAAACAGTGAAGCGCTCGAACGATTTTGCTTCCTCGGATCGAACAGGACCTAATTTCTCTTCCTCCATTGGCGTTGGTGTTTAATCTGTGGCTAACAGGGTACGTTCGAATCCATGGTGTGCTTTACGATCGGTGATACGTGTTGTTTTCCCGGGCTTCGCTTCCACATTGATTTAGGGGTTCGATTCAGTGTCGAATCCGCTTTTCGGGGATCCGTTATTCCTAACATTGGTATCAGAGCCCTAGTTCACGTTTTCCCGACCTGTTTGACGTTTTTTGATTGATTTTTCGCAAAAAACTTTTCAACCGTACGGATCAGGGTGTGAAATCTCGACACCTGAGCACTGTATGTCTTTTTTCCGAGTTTGCGTAAGTCGAAATCGAATTCTGTTAGCATAGGAAGAAAAGCGACGTCGAGACGAGTCTGGCGATACGTCAAGCGCCGCCGGGCGACGCCGCACGCGCCCACACGCACAGCCAGAAGCCGCTGCGCGTGGGCGCGACGCGCTCGGAAGCGCTGGCTTGCCCAGCGCGTGAGCGCCACCGGCCGGCGAACCGGCACGCGCCGGTCGACGGACCGACGCGTGCTAATGTCAGCATGACGTCACCCAACGGTCGGTAACCGCTGGGGTGACGTCATCGATGACATCAGCACCATCGACGGTTGGCCGGGCAGTCACCGGCCGGCGACCCGACCCGCGGACGCCTGGCACGAGCGTGGCATTTGCCGGCTGATGTCTGCATGACGTCAGCCCGCGCACGCACACAGCACGTGCGATCGGTCCGATAACCGTTGACAACCGTTGACCGCCAAAAAAAAAAAAAAAAAAAAAGGAAAAGAATGTGTTTCTTTTTCAATTAAGTCTATGTGGATTATATGTGATCCCTTATTTGTTCTGCATTTGCTGCGGGAACAATGCCTCCCGAGGTTGCGCACACCTATTCGCACAATTACCGATGAACAAAAGGAAAGGCTGTCTAAGTTGATAGCCGAGCTTACTGATCATCGATGGGAGAGAGGTGACTTAATTGATCACATCCTTGAAGTCAACGGGAAATTTCAAAAGGTCATATCGAATGGTCGTCCTATGTCACAGTCAGAGATTGTGCGATTTTTCATAAACACTCTTCCGCCTGAATGGCAAGATGTGTTGAATCGCATATGGGATGTCAACGGAGCTGCTTCCTATAAGAAAATTGTGATAGATTTTGTAAATGAGTATTACTTTGTATTATGACAAGGGAAAAGATCAAGAAATTGAACAAAAGAGGATCTTTCCCGGTTCGTGTGTTGACTTTGTGTTAGTTGTATTGGCTGATTTTTGTTAAATGTGTTTATGGACATAATATGTAATGTTTACTACCTGATTGTTGTTGATGGAACAACCGATATTTTAATTGTATAAATTGAAAGCATTATTGTTTTTATTGGATATCGTTTATCTGTTGCTTTATGTTATTGCTGGTTAATGTGGGTAATTAGCTGTGGGTAGTTTTAGAAGTTTTTGTAACTTCATAGAATTGATTTTGCATATGACAATCATATTAATGATAGTTTTAAGTTAGGATTTTTGGAGGATGATTGGAAACATAGTGACCTTTTGATTCTAAAACCTTACTTGAAATTGTTCATTAATATGATGGGTCTATGTAAAAAGTGATGCATAAATGATAGGCATTAATAATTCGTGCATATTTGTCTGATGTGTTCAAATCAATGGCTTCAGCCACAAAGAGTATAGTTGCCGAACTGAACAAAGGTGAAAAGCTCAATGGTGACAACTATGAAATTTGGCAAATGAAAATCCAGTATGTGCTGAAAGAGCAAGAAGCACTTGAGGCTCTTAACCTAACCATGGTGGTCACTAAAGAGAGAACCACTGCACAGCACAAAGAGACAATGAAGCTTTTTCTGCGTGGAAAAGAAAGAACTCTCTAGCTCGCATCACGTTGCTGAGCAGCATGGAAAATGACGTCATGCGAGAGTTTCGGCGTTTTGACAATGCCAAGGAAATGTGGGAGGCATTGGCAGCTAGATTTAGTCATACTTCGGTGACCGGGCGAGGCGGCTCACTATCGTTTTGACTCTTACAATAAGTCTCATGGTCAGACCATGAAGCAACATCTTAGAAAGATGTCAAACATGATAACTGAGCTGAAAGATGCTGGCCATGTCCTCACAGATGAGCAGCAAGTGCAAGCAATGATTTGTTCCTTGCCTCAGAGTTGGGAGCATATGAAGGTGCACCTGACTCATAATGAAAATATCAAAACCTTCGAGGATGCAATGCGTCATCTTGAGTTGGAAGAGGACCGCCTCTTGGCGGCTAAGCCGGATGCTGAACTCTTCATGCTAGTTCTAGCTCAAATGGAGCTTCGAGCTCCAATCGCAAGCGCCCTAACTGGTTTGATAAAGGGAAAGGCAAGGAAGAAGTAGGTCCTTAAGGGAAGAAACCCAAGTTTAACCAACATGATAGAGGAACGCGTCCTCGCATGAAAAAGCTAGCAATGGTGAAATGCTACAACTGTGACAAGAAGGGTCACTATGCTCGCGACTGTCATAAGCCAAAGAAGGTATGCACCCCTTGTACTTTTTAGAACTTTACTTTTGTGTCGAGTTCTGTGTTCTTAACTGAGTCTAATCCTTTGTGGATTGTGGATTCGGGAGCGACGGACCATGTAGCGAAGGATAGAGGATCCTTCGTGGAATTCCGACGAGTACCAACTGGAACTAAGTGGATCTATGTGGGAAACAACTCCAAAGCTGAAGTGAAAGGAATTGACACATGCCAACTGAATATGCGTGGTGGACGCACTTTGTTCCTTCATGATGTGCTGTATGCTCCGGAGATTCGTCAATTGATTAGATTAGGTTTTAATATGAACTTCTGTAATAGAGGTGTGGATTTGTTTTTAGATACAAATTACTATGGTCGTGGTTATTTTCTGGATGGTTTTATTGTATTAGATATTGACTATGTTAATGCAAATGTTTGTTATTCCCTTATCACGTCTTTTAATACCCATGATAATTATGTGAATGTGTGGCATGCTTGACTTGGTCACATTGGCCAACAACGTATGAATACACTAGCCAAAGAGGGCTTGTTGGGCAACACTGAAAAAGTCGATTTGCCCATATGTAAGCATTGCCTGGAAGGGAAAACGACAAAAAAACCATTTGGGAAAGGTAAAAGAGCTGAATTTCCTCTGCATTTAATCCATTCTGATATCTGTGGTCCAATGAATGTGAGAGGAATGCATGTGGCTATTTATTTCATCACCTTTATAGATAATTATACTCAATTCGGATATGTCTATTTGATTTCTCATAAATCCGAAGCAATAAGTTGTTTCAAAAGGTTTATGAACCTGGTAAAAAATCAATTAGACAAGAAAATAAAAGCATTGAGATCCGATCGAGGTCGAGAATATTTATCAGATGAGTTCAGAAAATTATGTGATGAAAAAGGAATAGAAAGACAGTTGTCTATTCCATATACTCCTCAACAAAATGGTGTTGCGGAGAGAAGAAACAGAATCCTACTAGAAATGGTTAGGTCCATGATGGCGCATGCTAACTTACCTATCACTTTTTGGAGTAATGCGTTGTTAACTGCTGCTTATATACTTAACCGGGTGCCTTCCAAATCAGTTACTTCCACTCCATATGAGTTATGGACAAGTAGAAAACCGGACTTAAGTTTTCTTAAGCCATGGGGTTGTGCTGCCTATACACATGAGTCCTCTCACAAGTTTGGGAAATTGGGTCCCAGAAGAAAGAAGAGCATTTTCATAAGATACTCGGAACACTCAAAAGGATATGTGTTCATAGGTGAGCAGGAAAGTGGGAGTACAACTGGATTTGAATCACGGGATGTCACATTCTTAGAGGATGAATTTCCTAAGAATGGTGAAATAGGGGAAGATCATTCCCTATTTGAGACCTTGAATCAGGATAATGATGTTAGTGGAGTTCATCCGAGTGGGAGTAATATGAGAAGTGATGAATTGAATTCAACTCATTCTCAATTGCAACCACATGATAAGACGACATCATCATTACCTAATCCAAGTGGGAGCATGATGGGAAATGATGTGCAAAGTGTGCAATCTCCCATACGGCGAACAAGTCGTTAAAGTATTCCCCGTCGACGTTTTGACATTGAAGGGGAAACTCTTATGATTGCTCCACAAGATGAGGATGAGCCAAGAAATATTAATGAGGCTCTAAATTGCCCTAGTAAGAAAGAATGGATTCATGCAATTGAAGAGGAAATGGAGTCAATGAAATCAAACCAAGTCTGAGAACTGGTTGATCTTCCAAAAGGACGCAGAGCTATTGGGAACAAATGGGTTCTCAACATAAAGCGAAAGGCTGATGGCTCGATAGAAAGGCATAAGGCTCGCCTTGTGGCGAAGGGGTATAATCAACATGAAGGAATTGATTATGAAATACATTTTCTCCTATAGTGAGATTTACCTCGATTCGCATTATTCTGGCAATAGTGGCTAGTCTGAATCTTGAGTTACATCAAATGGATGTAAAGATTGCTTTCCTCAATGGAGAATTAGAGGAAGAAATATATATGGAACAACCTGCTGGTTTCATAGTGAAAGGCCAAGAAGAAAAGCTATGTCGACTTTTGAGGTCGATATATGGCTTTAAGCAGTCATCAAGACAATGGTATATACGTTTTCATAATGCCATAATGGCATATGATTTTACAATGATTGATGAGGATCATTGTGTATATATCAAGAGATTCAATGATCAATTTCTGATCATATCATTATATGTTGATGATATACTAATTACCGGAAGAAATATGGAGTTTGTAAAAACTGTCAAGAGTTGGTTGTCTTCCAACTTTGAGATGAAGGATATGGGTGAGGCTGCATACATTCTTGGAGTTAAGATTTCAATAGATCGTTCGAAGAGATCGTTGTCTCTTTCGCAAGAAACATATATAAATAAAGTTCTTGAACGATTTCGTATGCAAGATTGTAAACCCATAGACACTCCTATTGCAAATGGTGAAAGATTGAGCCATAGACTGTGTCCAGGGACTCCACAAGAGAAGGAACAAATGAAACATGTTCCTTATGCTAGTGCTGTTAGAAGCTTGATGTACGCTATGATGTGTACAAGACCCGACATATGTTATGATCATATCATTATATGTTGATGATATACTAATTGCCGGAAGAAATATGGAGTTTGTAAAAACTGTCAAGAGTTGGTTGTCTTCCAACTTTGAGATGAAGGATATGGGTGAGGCTGCATACATTCTTGGAGTTAAGATTTCAATAGATCGTTCGAAGAGATCGTTGTCTCTTTCGCAAGAAACATATATAAATAAAGTTCTTGAACGATTTCGTATGCAAGATTGTAAACCCATAGACACTCCTATTGCAAATGGTGAAAGATTGAGCCATAGACTGTGTCCAGGGACTCCACAAGAGAATGAACAAATGAAACATGTTCCTTATGCTAGTGCTGTTAGAAGCTTGATGTACGCTATGATGTGTACAAGACCCGACATATGTTTTGCAGTTGGAATGGTGAGTAGATACCAATCCAATCCAGGTCCAGCACATTGGAAAGCCGTTAAGAGAATACTGAGGTATCTGAAGGGAACTGCTGATTTCAAGTTGAATTACCAAGGAAATGATCTGCGACTTGAAGGCTATTCAGATGCTGATTGGAGAGGAGATTTAGATGAAAGAAAATCTACCTCAAGATTTGCTTTCTTATTGAACAATGGCCCCATATCATGGAGCAGTAAGAAGCAAACGTGTATAGCCTTGTCCACGATGGAAGCTAAGTTCGTGGCATTATCAGCAGCGGTACAAGAAGGAGTTTGGCTTAAGAGATTTTTGGATCATTTAGGTGTTAATGAGAAAGCTACAAATCCATTGTTGGTTAACTGTGATAGCGAAGCAGCTATAACGTACACCAAAGATCCAAAATATCATGGTAAGACCAAACATATAGATACCAAGTATAACTTTGTAAAAGATATGGCTGCACGAAAGGATGTGAACTTGCAGTACATATCTACGCATAGAATGGTAGCAGATCCTATGACAAAGCCAATACCTAGAGATGTATTTTATGGTCATGTAAAATCTTTAGGATTGCGTAGAGTCTGATGTACTAGATTGTAATTTCCCTGAGTTGTTCACATGTATGAAATTTTGTTTTTCATTGATTAATGCCTATAAATTTTTGTATGATCTTTATGCATCTTAATACTCAATGTATTATTTTAAGTTGAGAAGTATGTCGGACAGATATAAGATTAGCCCACTCACACGGGTAATCGCCTCTATTTACTGTGTGATAAATAGAGATGAGACTATTTTTAAGCTTATTATCTAGGTGATAATCGAGAGCTCAAGCTTAAAACACGTATGTCGCCTTAACTGAGTGTTAAGATGAGGACATAATTCTTACGATGTCCGAAAGTAAAATACCCCACATATTTTACTTTATCTGTCTAAGATGCCAGATGTGAGTTCTGATGAATTTTATGAATGAGTAGGTGCGTGAACTCAAGTTAGACATTGGGTATGTCTGAACTATCATCTATACGGTATTGAAAAATGTAGACATACGCTCCATGGGAAAGGAGTTAATACCGTAATACGTATTTCATACTACGTATGCATGAGACGACCAATGAGAGTGGCAAAAAGTTTGATCTCAACTTTTATGACGTGTGAGACTCTTAAGGTAAAGAGTTCCTCAATTTTTAGTGCCCTCATGACTTTTACTTATTCTCAAGATTTCTATTTAGTGTTTGCTATCTTAGGATGTTGCCAATGGTCATGAGTTGATTCAATCTAATGGGACATTTCTAGAAAAGCAAGTTGAACTGAAATTGAGAGTTTGAAGGAAAGAGGAAAATTGATTTTGGAGAATCACATTGTAATTTTTGTATTCACTGGTCGACCAATTATGACTGTCTTTGTGATAATTATAATTGTGAATACAATATATATATATATCTCATTGTTTTAAAAGAGATCAAGAGAAATATAAATGTGATCGATCGATCTAGGGTACTGCATACTAAATCTACTCAAAGCGTGACGCCCATTATGAGCTGCTATATATTACTAACAGATATATAGTAACGACCTCTCAAAGTATGCTGGTCGTACGGATTATTCACCGGTATGAATGTTGAAGAGAGGTAAAGAGAATCATGTTCGGCCCACCATGTGCGAGTGGGAGATGAAGGCTTTATTAGTATTGGGCTTAAGGCCTGTCCGCCCAAGTTGGGCCCAGAAAGCCCGACCCACGGAAATAGGGCCCATGAAAGGAGAGAGGTATAAAAGGGCGGAGAGAGAGAGAAAAAGGCACCGTTTTGTTTAAAGAAAAAGACGTACGTTTTCTCTCTACGCACTCTCTCTCTCTCTCTCTCTCGTTTTCTTCAAAGTAAAAACAGTGAAGCGCTCGAAGGATTTTGCTTCCTCGGATCGAACAGGACCTAATTTCTCTTCCTCCATTGGCGTTGGTGTTTAATCTGTGGCTAAAAAGGTACGCTCGAATCCGTGGTGTGCTTTACGATCGGTGATACGTGTTGTTTTCCCGGGCTTCGCTTCCGCATTGATTTAGGAGTTCAATTCAGTGTCGAATCCACTTTTCGGGGATCCGTTATTCCCAACAGCAATTCTCGAAGGGTACTCCACTCGCTCGCAGCTGAGGAGCATAAGAGAGAGAGAGAGAGAAAAAAACTGTTCCGGTTCGGACAATTTTTCCTTTCCTCTTTTCGCTTTTTGTTCGACCATTTTTAGCGCACCTAGAGTTTTTTTGTTTTTTTGGTCAGTCCTATTCTATTCCTACTCTACACTCGCTCTCAGACATTTACCATGCCTCTTGTAGGGCGTGGGAGTCGAAACCCACTCCTGAAACTTACGCGTCCCCACCCCATCCCCATTTTTAGCGCACCGAGAGTTCAGTCGATGGGTTTTGTCGTTAGAAGCGTCGCCCACGCGCCGGTCGCGGGGTTTGTAGGCGCAAACCCCGCGCCCGCGCAAGTGGGCTTGCCGCAGTCTCCTGCGAGGCTCGCGCACGAGCGGGACGCGAGATCCGGACCGTTGAGCCCGACGATAGGAACGGCCAAGATTCGTGATTTCGGGATATGAAAAGGACTGCCACAGTTTTAGTGGAGTTACAATTTTATTTTAGTTTGCTTGTATTCAGGAAAGGGTGATTTCATTTCTCGGCAACACCAGACGTGACAAGTCCGGTGAAAATTAGGGACATGCAAAACAAATCACCTCGATCGGACCAATTTTCAGAAGTATCGATTTAGTTCTCGATTCTTAAAAATTGAATCAATACTTATGCGTACAGTTCTCATTTCTAAGAGAGAATTGGACCCAACCGACTAAATATATTATTTTATTTTTTCAAAAAAATTAGTGAGTATATTTGGTTATGAGAAAATGTCACAAAGGGTCCCGTAACTTTCATTTAATGTCAATTTCATCAATGAACTTTCAATTTGATCATTTAACTTTCATCTAATATTTCATCTAGTCCCTAACTATTTGAAAATTGACCAATTTCCCTTTTTTTTAATTTCTAAACTGTTTTTTTATAAATAAAAAAATACCAAACTGAGTTTTTTTTTTGTTCGAAAAAATACCACGTTTATGCAAAATAATAAAGGTCAATATTTCTTTCCTTTCTCCTTATTAAAAACAAATGAAAAAAAAAACAAATGGAAAAAAGGAACAACAATAATAAATAAAGGTGAATCTTACATTTTGATTTCTTGAACATTAGATAAAAGTTGTATATTCCCTTTTCTTATTTCAAAGAAAATAAGAGCTTGTAATTGAACAATAAGATATTCATATAAAAATATAGGATTTATTTCGAGTTATGAATTTGTTCCCGATCATGTCTTATACAATACGATATTGGTTTTTTATTTCAAACTCGACCCTTCTTATAACACCTGGGGTCATTAAATGCCGGATGTTCGTACTCGATTTTTCTTTTCCGTTTTTTTGCCAATATTTATTTCCCGGTCGTAGCTTACCCTACATTACAGACGCTGACAGTATCATCAATAACAACTGATGTCGATTCTGCAACTTTCTCTCATTTACATAAGAGCAGAAAAATGCTGGACACTAGACAGAGAGTCCTGGTGGCAATGCAAGTCATCTCCAGCTACTGGACTGACCCCAGTTTTACAAAAAAAATAATGGAGGCAATCCTGGAAAGGGACTCTTGCCGAACTCTGTACACCTTCGAGTGTAGAAAACCGACTGAACTGGTTAAAAAGGCCAACAGAATGCATGGTCAGAGCGAATCGATGCTGTTGTAGGCCTCAGCCGACTATGGCAAGCAGGCTCTGCCTGACGGCGGGAACCGAGCAGATCAAGGAGCCGAAGATGCCGGTGAGAGCATAGGCAATGGCGCAGAAAGGGAGGGCCTCTGGTTCTTTCGCCGACAATGCTGCTGTTCCCAATCCATGGGCACTGCAGGATAAGCGCAAGATATATGACTTTCGGTTACGAGTTATGTACTTGTGTCTCTTAATCAGTCCTGAGAATTTCACAGAGTGGAGAGAACAAAAGCGCGCAACAAGGGCACACTCCAGAAAGATGGCCAATGTTCAGTAAGCGTACCTTGATGCGGTAGCTATTCCTCGGGCAATAGGATCACGGAATTTAAGTCTATCCAGCATTGCTTGCACGAAGTTTGCTCCAACTAAACCAGTTACCACAACCACAGCAGCTGTAAGAGATGAATTGGCACCTGCACCACTCGAGAGACAAACGGAATTTCAAGCACAAATATTTAGTTACCATTTAACAAAAATATACCTTGCTCAGAGAAAGAGAACGCATATCGAGTAGAAAAAGTTAAAAAAATCCATCGCATGGGTTTCAATTGTGCTTTAGAAAAGATGATTGCAGAAGTAATCTCCTATCCCAAATTGCATTTCAATCGAGAATCCAGAATACCTTCAAATAGAGACACGATGCTGAGGGCCAATGCCACAGTAATACAACGAGGCAGAATCGACACTGTCAAAGTTGGTTCCAGTCCAACAAGACGTCCTACCAAAGCAGTTGAGTACAAAGAGAAGATTGTTGCGACGATGACTGACGTGAAAATTTCAGCTGCATGTCTCTTCACAAGCTGCAACAACAGAGAATGGAGATTGTAGTTGCAGCCAAAATGAGAAGAGAAAGGGATTCTCAAATTACCAATCAGTGGACTGCAGTCGGTCTGAAGAAGAAATATAAATAGCAGCGAAGTTTAAAAAAATTTAACCATCTTTCTTGACCAGTTTCTCACCAAAGCACCTGGTGCATACATGCTAGTTCAAGGAGGAACGATGGTTCCATTTCAACCAATGAAATGTTCTTTCAACTTTAACTTTTCATGTTTCCTACACATCCAAACTCTTAGAGATAAGAAAGCTAATAATAGCATGAATTTCACTGTATCAAGAAGTTTTCCTCCTGCCCTAGTGAATAACTGTTTAACCTGCACTGTCCGTTTTCTGTGCTCCAAACTAGCAACTCAAAATAACAGCAAAATCTACAACTGAGATAATTTCACAATCTGAGTACTGGATGAGAAGATATAAACTACCTTTCTCTGCTTGAACATGGAGAATGCAAAGGAGAGAATAACAGATCCCAAGAATCCCATTAGAATATCACCAGCTCCAGGATTGGCAGATGCCTTCGTAAGGTAATATCCTGTAAGTATGTTAGGTATCAGATCAAAAGTTTTGCAGATTTCTGGACATTGTGAACCATGTGAGATCAAGCTGATTGAATTAGTCGCCATTCTATGCAAACATCACAAGGCCATTATACTTGATTTATTTCATCCATATAGAAAACAATTTCTATCTTCTCTAAGAAGGATGTAAAATCAAAAAGTCATGATACACACAATGCAATGGCATAGGGATGATTGATGGATACTGCTTCTTAAGTACTTTACAAATGGGACATTATTTTTTCCCCCTTAAAGAAGGCCACATGGCTATACATATCTGCTTCAAATGAATTTTTTTTTGGCGAGAATTGCATCAAGTAAACTGAAAAGATTTTAAAGAGGTGTACATGAGATATAACTAGTCAGTTGGTTCTCAGAAGTATGCAAACCACCTTCTGATCAGTTCATGCAAATCATCCAAACCAAGTAACAGTTATGACTTCACAAACAGAATACCTAGGACGGGATTCAGTCCAGACTTTGAAAGGTACCCAAATGCAAATGCTGCCAGGTCTGCTGACAATGCACAGCAGATAATTGGATGGAAAATTTTCTTCACACCAGATGGCAACCTAAAAAGAAAAGCTCGTGAAGATGGCCTTTTGAACAGTTATACTTCAACAAACTATAGATCCTGCAGGACTTCCACGATGCAAATTTGCTCATAGGTAGCAGAAATTACCCAGAACCGACCATGTAGCCTATCACGGTGGATGCCAGGAGGAATGGAAGGCATGTTCTGGCATTGGTTCCAAGAGAAGTTGGGTACAAAAATGCTGAAATGAATGATATAACAAAAATACCACTCCAAGTCCACAATTCAAGTGACGAAAATGGCGATGGTTTTGCCATTGGCTCAGCATCCGTCATCTCTGTCTTAACAAGTTTTCTCACTGTAATCGCAGTATAACCCGCCACAGAAAGTGAAGCCAACCATCCTCCAACTGCAAAAGAGAAAACGAAAACAGCTACGGAGTTAAAAATATCTATCTTAAAGATGCACCTATTGAGCCCAACTGGCAACAGCAAGACACCACTCAACTTATCCAGACAAACTAAAATATAGATGCCATGCATTTTCCTTTCTCTCCACCTAGTTACATTATATCCTCATGCAAACTCTCATATCAAATTGCTATGTAAGCTTCTTATGATCTCAAAGTCTAAAAGTCTATGCATGAAGATTGTGATTTCATCCTGTGCTTCCTTCTTCTAGGCTATTGTCTGCACAAAGACAAAATCAATGAAGATCTTCTTTCAGAGCTCTGGGAATATTGCATACTGAAGTAATACTGTGCCATCATGGTGCACCAACTCATTGGCAAGCACAACAGAACCCAGAAAGACAAAATGCCGATAGACTTAGGCCATTGGAGAGGCGCAAGACTCTGGTCCAAGGTCATTAGATTTCACAAGATAGTCACAACACAAGCAACCACAATGAGGAAGAACACACAACTACACGGTGATCAAAGGTGAGCGGTACCCAATATAAAGCAAATCTTGAGCCCTGAAGCCGCAGGTATGTCCTTAACAGCAAGAGGCAAAACCACCAGGGACGGAACATAAAACAGCGGGAGCCACCTTTGTATGAACAGAAGCGCCGGCTCGAAGAAGCTCATCAAACCGGCAGCCATGGCGGCACCGTGGAATCGAGAATCATCAGAACGGAGAATATGCAGAACATCCCGAACAGAGCACTCGGGAACTTGATCGCCGCCGCGACAAACGCCTCCTTCAAATATTTATCCATCGCAAGGATTATCCCCAGCGAGACAACCAAATGGACCACCCCAAAGGCCTATAATTCACATCGAAGATACATTCTTTGGATCAAATTTAGTAAAAACGAAGCTAAAACGTACCAGCTGAGACCCCATAAACCATGCCAAGCGACTCGAATTTGGAAAAGAATAAAAGGGGAGACCTTTTGAGAGATTGTGGTGGAAGTGCCACCACTCTCTGCACCCGCCGACTTCACCAAGAATGATCGGTCCGAGCACGTTTTCTCGTCACCCATTTGCAAGAACCCGGGAGAGAACCCAGAATTGCTTCTGACTCCCGAACACGATTTCTCCAGACGGGGACTCTTATCCCCCGAGTGGCCATCCCCACAAGCGAGCCGCGTCGACGCACACGGTTGGATCCTTGCGGAGGAAGAAAGCGAAAGGAGGGAACTTGAAGAAAAGGGCAGGTCCCCCTCCCGCTGTCGTCGGTGGTGATTGACAAGACGGGAGGAGGGCGATTGGTTGTGGTGGTGGAGCGTGGCTGAGACAATCGCCATGGCAAGAAAGCAAGGAAGTGGCGCGGAGTTCTCGAGAGGGAGAGAGGAACCATGTCTTTGGCAGCTTTTTGTTGTGGGCCTTCTTCTTCTTGGTTGGAGAATCCCGAGAGTTTGTATGGACTACAGAGAATGATGGTAAGACATTGTCGATGAGATGAGATTTGGACAGTAGCAGCGGCAGCTTCTTGGCAGTTGCATTCGCAGCGAACAGCACTGTCAAAGCTACCATACCATCGGCCTTGCGCCTTGTGGCCAGTGGCCATTTGAGTGAAAAATTGTTCCTTGCAACGGGCCGCTTCGTGCAAACGAATTGGGTTGGATCGGATTGCAATGTCAAAGTCCAGTTCAGAAAAATCTTACGATGGTTCTACACGGGCTTCAAGAATAAAGATCAGAAATTTCCGAAACCAACCGATGGCATGCTAGTCGGAGGTGGTTGGCTTTATCTAAGGTTTCATGCTCACGTGGTTCGGAGCCCTCTGGTTGATCACGAATTCGGATCTCTTGTTGCTCCTTGTTTTCAGGAAATCTGAATTGATCCTGGGATTAGTTTGATATGTCTAACATAATAATAATTCTGACTTTACTTCAACAAGTTTTTAGTAATATTGTAATAATAAGTCAACTCGCATCACGCTACAAAAGCCACATCACATCAAAAGGTCTAGCTCCGACTTCTGGAGCAACTTCATGATAATGCAAGTTCAACTTTACTTTTAATGCATGTTATACATTTTGGAATTGCATTCACATTCCTTGAAAGATGACCATGATAATGCATACTAGAACGTTAATATGTCCTACCTTGAAAAGTGCCCCCATGCAATAGGGCTTGAAATCCACATGGTATAGAAGCATATGCAAAGATCAAGCCCCACCTCAATGGACCCTGGCTAAGTGTCAGTGACGTGGGCACGAGAGTTGAGTACCCAACCATTATTGTTGGAAACTAGGGTATGGGCACCGATGTCCTAAGCACGGCTTCTATGGACATGGGCACAAACACAAAGGTCTCGAGCTTAGCCTCAAGGAACCTAGGTCTAGCCATTATGTACCTAAACTTAGCTACCAAAGAATCGAGCAATTGTGACACAAGCATGAGAATCGAGTTCCCTAGGCACAAGGTTCCAAGCCCAACCTAAAGGGACCTGAGCCTAGCCTTTATGGACCCAAGCCCGCTATAATGGACCCAATCCCGGCCTCTAGGGACTGACTCCTGACCTCTGTGGAGCCAGACATGGGTACTATGGTCGCAGCCCGAGTTTGAGGGGCCTAGGCCTCACTTCTATGGAACAAGGTCAAGCACTAGTGACTTGGGCATAGAAACCAAATACCCAACCATGGCCTCTAAGGGTCTCGACACAAGCACCAATGTCTCGGGCCTAACCTCCATGGACTCAAGCAAGATGCTAGCATGGGAGCCTAGTTCCCATAGTACTTGGGCATGGCCAACAAGTAAAGGGGGCCTTTGTGGACTCGAGCACAAGCACACGAACGGCATTGCTCTTTGATTTAATGGCTTGAAGTTGGGCTCTTTGGTAACCCAATAGGACCCATCATTTTTTTTTTAGGTTTTACTTTATTAGATCTATTTTAACCCATACAATTTTTCAAGTTACTCGTAATTCATCCAACTTAACACATAGGACTTCAAATATAGGTCCATGACCCCTTTTGCCACCTCTTAGATTTTGTACACTTAGCAAGGCACATTGGTATTGAAACAAGCTGTTTGACGAAAATATTGGCGTTAAAGGACATTGGTATTGAAACAAGCTGTTTGACGAAAATATTGGCGTTAAAGGACAGTCTTCTGAGATGAATATTTGATGTTTGGAGGAGCTTGTTTTTGCTAGTGTAATTGAAGTCCATGGATATGCATACGATGGTAATTTAGCCCATTCGTTGTGTTGAAACGTAGCTGAGAAGGGGGCAAACGCTTCTGCGGAACGGCTAGCCAAAGCAAGCACAGATCAGGATTAAACGTGCTAGAAGACTAGGAATAATGTACTCGAGTCCTAACAAACATAAAATAGGTTCGGCTACCACACTTCAAACGAATAACGAACAATAAAATGAGCAGGACGAGAATATATCATGATAAATCATAATGCCTTGCCGCAAAGAGTTCCAACCGTTTACATTTTTGTCAAACGACTAACTATGAAGCAAAAGAAAAGACAACAAAAATCTACAGGATCTTCATGTTCATCAGAGATTGAACAGAAAGTTACCTTCACTCGAATTTACACAGAAGAACAAATACAAACAAGGAAACTACAAAAAGGGAAAAAAAAGTCACTTCAACGCTAAGTAATTATATTGGACAGAGAGATTGTTACAAGATTGAAAAAAATAGGTTAAGCTTTCATAAGCGAGCGGAAGAGGACCTGCTGCTTCAAGGCTCAGCCTCATAATGATAAGAGTAGTAATGTTGTGTATTAACTTCATAGCGATAAGCATGATGAGGAGGTGAGGGCGAGCTAAGTTCGCTCCCAGAAGGGCTGGCTACAGGAGATTGGTGTTTGTCTGCTCTGACTTGAACTACTTCCTCTTCCTCCGCCGCAAATGACCGGAAAATTGGGTGCAGGTACGCGTCAGCTAAGTATGCTTTCAAGTTCAGGTTCGGTTCTTCTTCTCGTTCCGCTAAATCTTTTGCCATTGCTTCCTGTGGAGGAAATAATGATTAAGAAAAAGAAAAGAAAAAAGTACTTCACCATCGACATGAATTCCTGAAGAACTGAAGATAATGGATGGAGTCAGTACGAGACTGTTATCCAAAATGACCAGTAGGGAACACTGGGGAATTACCTCGAGCGGATGCCTCCTAAAGGCAGGTTCAAACCGATGCTTGCAATACTTGTGGAATGCCAACGTGAATACCGGTAATACAACAAGCAAAGGAGTTGAATTAGCAGCTTCTTTGGTACTGAGCAACCCCATTAGCAGAAGTTGGGATATCAGTAAGGCTGCAATAATGCGGCTGTGAACATGGGGCCAGAATGCAGCGACACTCTCATATCGCTGATTGTAGACATTAATTATCTGCAAACAGATCACCTATTAATACAACAGCGGATTGCTCCAACTTAAAAAGTAAGGAGACTAAAGATGAGATGGAACAAGTTTCATTTGCTATCATTGAATTTAAGTTCCGGCAGTTACCAAATTACATATTAGAATCAGATAAAATAAAAACCAGTTCTAAAGCTGAGCCTCATAACTTATCCTGTATCATTTCCCAAGAAAATTTAGCTTCCAAACAATTGCCATCTCTAGGCAGTTCCAGTTTATTATGCTCTACGCTCTACCAAGGTTGTTGTACCTAAAAAGTGGGGGGACTAAACACAAATAAATGAACTCAATGAAGACATGTCACAGGAAAGCAAAGCATTCAGGGACTAACTGACCTGATGACGGTAGACTAAGTATGCCAAGGCAAAGAACACCAGAATAAAAGGAAGAAGAATCGGAGTAACCACAGCATAAACAATTCCCAGAAGAAAGTACAATTGGAGGGTTGGGAGAGTCTCTGGAAACTCTACACTTCCAGGGTCCATGGCCCTCTCCCTGTCGCGGTTAGTCTTCACCAAAAACATATTCTTGAGGTGGTATAGGACCAGTGGCTTTAAACGGAGAATCTCGGCAGCAATCCCAGCCCAACCATCAACCATTATGTAGGTAATAAAGAAAGTAGCTTTCATTGGTATTGACACCCCAATGGTCCTCGGTATCCTGAAACATGATGAAAACTCCATAGAAAATTCTTCTTATGGCAGAAAAAAAAAGTAAAAACTAATTAAGTTCCTGGGGATAAAATGCACCAACAACGGTCAGGTATGACTTACATCTCATAAGAACATACCTTTTAATATGCACTGCAAAGCAGTAAGAAGAATTCTTCCCTATTTCACTCATATCAGCATCTTATTGGTTACTACTGAGAATCTACCAAACTTTGAGACTGTAAACATAGAACCAGGAAAAGAAAAGACTAATGCGAATAATACAAGCAAACCCCATTAGAAAGAAAAGACATTGTATGGAAAAATAATGAAAGCTATTGTGAGGGAAGGTACGACAAGGGTCTCACAAACTAGAATACTGCCAAGGAAAGTGTATGTGGGTGCACGCATGCATGCTTATGTCTGGGAGTATGTGCTTATGCATACACATTTGTATGCATGTGAATAAGTCTCAGCTGTGTCGGCATAAGTGTGTTCATGAATACATCACATGAGAATTATAGTTTCCTTTGACACATCAAATTCAAATTACTTAACCAAAGGAAAATTCAGAAATGCTCCAGAGTCAAGAAGAGGGAAAGAATCTGTAACAGTAAATGCTAAAACTACTGGGTAAAAACATGAAACTCCTTCATCCATGACTTGTTTGCAGTAACAAGTGATAAGTGCTTCAACTAAATTAGAGAGATGGTCCAATATCCACTGAATTAAATCAGAGAATAGACTGATTGAATTGACACTGACACAGAGGTCTACATGGAAATTACGAGCAGGAGTATCTGAGACAATATGCAAAGGCAACTAGCATCAAAAATCAAATGATGTAATCTTACTGGGCAGCTGACTGATGCATGAAAGAATGCAGCTGCTGAAACGCTGTTCCAGTTATAATGCTTCCCAAGAAGACATTAACCAACATAAAGTAGTAGTACTTTGCAGCAGCCCTCCTTTCCAACGTCGATATTGCAATGTACCCCTCAATCTTTGACATGATCACCAATACCGTAGGAAGGATGTACAAGAACATCTTAAGGGCTAGACCAGGGAGGAAACCTTGTAAGAATGACTTGATAAATTTCCTGCAAGTCCAATGTAAGATGTAAGGATAAACGTGCGAACAGGCAGGAACCTCCATGACAATTGCAGCTACAAATCTCATTTCCCCTTTCACAAACTAGAGACAACTCTCACTTTCAGTCGATAATGAAGAAATTACCAAAATTGCATTTTCAAGAGGTAAACAGTCTATTCTGTGGTTTAATAGGTAAACTCATGGGTCCTGTAATATACTTACAGTTCGATCACAGGTCTGAGGAAAGGAGCAACTCTTTCTAGACCCTCCAAATTGGCAAGAGATTGCACAAATGCAATCGGTATCATGTAAAAGAACACCAGAGCAAACACCGACAGGGATATCACAAGTTTCCGAATGGTCAGTGAAACAAATGGTATAGCTAAGTTCTTCCAATAGATGTCCCGAGGTTCTGGAGCCCAGTTTGTCAACCATAAGGTGGGATTCTTGCTTTGCTGCGTCTGTGCACAAACTGCAGCCCCCCATCTTGAATTAAAGGAAACAAAAGCAACTGGTAGAATGGACTTTGGATCTTTAATAACTTTTTCACGCTCCACGGCCATCTGACAAAGGCAGCAAGTAAAATAGAACAAATTGATACAATTAAAAGAATTCAATTGAGAATATTGGAAGACCTAGTGCTGCCCTAAATTTAAAAACTGATTCCAAAGGTAGAGCAGATTAAAATGACAGCCAGAAATTCGCAGTGTGATGTTCAATCCAGATCATGTCTTACTCTTTTGTCAAGAATCTTGATCTGTTCTTTGTAGTGGTCAATTGAATCTACTCGTTCACCCCAGAGCCCGCAAAAACCAATCTGGGAATAAGATTCAAAAAAAAATTGTAGGATTAAATTCTTGGACAAGCTAATTTGAAATCTTAAACCAGCTACTATACCAGGCACAATTACAGACGAGTACAGCTGAAGGAGCATGTTTCTGTGTGGAAACCTTTCTCGGCATTTAGGCTCAGATCAAGTGTGTAAGTGCAGGGGCATGTGCCCAAGAAACCATGTGAACAAAGCCTAGCCTTATGACCAAAAAAAAAAAAAAAAAAGACAAAGCCTAGCTTATGAAAAGACATACCTTGCTCATCGGTCTCTTCTCAGGATGCCTCTCAAACTTAAGCTGATAGTAATCAAGCCAATTCTGGAGCCGGTGTCTTCTTCTCACAATTGCAGCATATTTATTTGCATTATACACTGCCTGAAATGTTTAAAACCTCAGCACTATGTAATGACATAAACATCTCATGTGCCCACAAGCCAAAAGGAAAAATAAAAGACATCAGCTTCTCCTCATATATTTACAACCAAATGAATTTTCTCAGAAGCATTTCAAGCTATTTAAAAGTAAAAATAACTAATTGAAGAGTCCCCATAAGCATACTTTACCTGGTGACAAAGATAGTGTTCTGGGTGATTAGTTTTGAAGAAATGCTCCACAGTATCTGAGACTAACTTGCGAGAAGAATGAGGCACATTTTGAACCACTACCTGCAAAAGATAATTTTCAGCAAAATCCCCTCAGCTAGAAAATATGAGGAACAGTTCAGATTTTTCATCCGGTGGCCTCTTTGGTTTCCAGGTGATCTTTCACACCCTCTCTTTTCGCCTCTTACAGAATCTGCTTCTTATCAAAAGTGATACAAATAACTACAAAAATGAGTCTTTCATCTCTAACACGATTTTCACACAAATATCCAAAGTCCTTCATTGTGCTTCTAGGAATTTTGAGCTCCAATATACTTCCACAGAATGTGGTTAGAGTTCAACTCACTGTGAACTGCTCAACACGGCGCCGTTGTGAAGCCAAGAAACGCAGCCTCATAGAAGCTACAATATCATACTCCTTGAATAACAAGAAGCACGTCCATAGAGTGAACAAGTACTCCAATCCTATGTGAACAAAGAACCTGAAAATAGAATGCTGCAATGTTATCAATGAAATTTTTTGGAGGCAAGAGAATGAGAAACGAAGTTTTGTGAGACAAGTGCAACCTTTATTAAACAAATTAGCACTCACAAGGGAAGAAAATTCATGCTATCATGTTTCATCATGTTTATCTTCAAGCAGTATAAATTACTCAACCTTACTATTTTGTCAGCTGGTGTTGTGTAACGTGTTCTTATGAACAGTAGCTATCTCTGCTGCAGGAGAAAGTACACTTACCTTATTGACTGAGGACGAACATTTGATATTGATAGCTTATCAATGTTGCTTGTAACCAAATCTCTCTTCAGGAAAGACAATGTCCCATCAGATACATTGACTGGTATAAGAATCAAGAGGGCAACCACCGTAATCGGTACAAAAATCTTCAAGCTGCCAGATCGAAGAGAAAAAAGTTCAGTTAAAATAATATGAAAGAAACTTATAGTTTACACAACTAACTGCTATGTATTTGAGCATTGACCATCTCTGGGGATGCTTAGACCATAAATGGTATATGGTCATCAAAGACGAGCTAAACAGTCCCCCACAGTTCCTTCAGGAGAAGGATAACTAGGTCTTCTATTTCCTTCTTTTCTCTTTTTCTACAAGATGCTCTAAGACTGTCTCAAGCAAAACTGGAAATTGTTATAACACAGTGAACACATGTATGCATCCATGTAAATGTATTTCTTCCAAAACAACCTCAATGGTCCATTAGTAAAGTTCAAAAATTGCAGAAGACTAGAATTCTCCATCAATAGATTTGCATTTTTCACCAACAGGTCATAACCAGAGCAAGATTTATATTCTAACATTTACATTGACCATGACTTGTAGCAGCTACTAAGATACCGATGGCATGAGAAAAAATTTCAGCAACTCCACACAAAATATAACTTAAAATCCTGAAATCAACTGAATTGTGGTCTCGCGATTACTGAAAACAACATATCCATCCAAATCTGACAAACATGACTATGAGTAATCACCACTGTCGTAGGCTAAGAACTCTTGTAAGAAACTGAAAGCAGGCAGATGCGCCGCCCGACATTACATAAGAAAGTTAAATAATTACCAGTCCTTCGAAGTTCGAACATCATAATAGTGAACAATCACAAAGCGAAAGAAAGGCGTGATTGTGTGCATGCATTTTAGACAAATTTCATTGCCACAACAAGCAGCTCTAAACTTCCGCACTAGTCAACTAAGAGTCCATTTTGTACTCACCAAGCAAGAAAATGACCAGCAAATATGAACCCAGAAAATAAAAAATAAAATAAGAACCGGAAAATAAAAGTCACGATCACAAGAAAGGGAATTCACGGGGATTGAACTGATTCTCCCGTCACAATTTAGTTAATTATCCAAAATTGCGCCACAAAAATCCTGGCTTTACACAAAATGCGAGACATGCTCGAGAAAAAGTTCGAAATTTCACGAAGAACCAGTCCATACCCAAGAGTGTAAATCCTGAGAAAGACGGCGGAGTCGACACCGGCGTGGCTAATAATCTCGGCCTCGCTCATCTTCAGGGCCTGGGGCATCCAATTCAAGAAGGTCAAGTACGTCGTGACCCTGAGGTTGACGAACTTGCCCACGAAGTTCCGGGACCGCGGGCTGGTCCTCGAACCGGTGATGTACCATTTCGGGAAGTAGACCCGGTCGTTAAGGGGCTGGATCCTGAGCAGCGCGAACGCCAGGAGGAAGGCGAAGGCGCTGGCTATGTTGATGAACGCCGACACCCCAATGTCCTCCAGAGTGGCCATGGCGGCAGCAGCAGTTCATTCAAGTTGCAGAGACAGGGTGCGGAAGAAGCAAGAAGCAGGGGAAAAGCAGAGGAGGAGGAAGTTCGGTGGAGATGGGGAGAACGTGATGGGCCAGGAAAGAGATGGGCAAGAAGGAATTTGACTTTTTGGCTGCTCAGTAAATCACGGGTCGCTCCATTTCGAGGGAATGGCTGATGCTGAAGTGGATTTTGGAGGATTCTGAGGCTGTGGAGGAGCTCTAGCCTCTGGCCATCGGGATCACTTCCTGGCGTTCTTGATGAGATTTGTTTATTGGGTTTTGCACTGTCATTGCGCCACCATGAAAGTGCATGTGCATTGGACTCTGTGTGGAATGATTTGGTCCCTGTTGATGGGGAAAGCTGGTGCTTATTTTATGCCAACTGTTCTGTTCGTGACTCCATAGTCAATCTGTAAATCTCCAGGACAGGAACAGATTGAGGAGAAAGTCCAAAGCAAAAGCGACAGTGCATTAGATCGTGTGAAATCAAGACAGAGTTTACGCTTTGTAATGTCATCGGTCGATGCTGATTGAATCAGGTCCCGACCATCTGCTTCGACTTGCTGAGTTCACTTCGACGTGCAATGAAGATAACTTTCTTTACTTGACAGAAGAGTTGTTATTATAACCTAATTTCAAGTTCTACGTTGTCGGTAAAATCTAGTAATGCGACCTATTTGTATTACAGTACGGGAGGTTGTTTGGTTTGTACGGAATAGGCAAGAGCTTCTGCTTTTGCTCGGTTAGACAATACGCAACGTAAGCAACGGATGTAGGATATATTGTTCTTTTGTGATGGCGATTGAGTGTGGCTTCCTTTAACCCAAAATCCGAATTACTAAAATCTCTCAAAGGGTTGCATCCTTTTTCTTTGTCATCAAGTGGGTTTTCTTTCTTCCTTTTTAGAAAAGTTTTGTCAAAGGTGAGTGGTCTTTAAGAAACAAATCAAATCTGGCCAAAAGAGAAAGGAAAGCAAAAATCACGAGGAGATAAAAAAATGTCGGGTATTTCTACATTCCAGTTGCGAGTACGAATTTTTTTACATGCCAAAAATTTAGCCAAGTAGTCGGTGAACTTTTCCGTATTTGGGGGGCAATTTGTAGCAGTCACCGGTGAAGTTTCTAAGGGTGTGTTGGTTTCATGGAAAACGTAACGTTTTTGGAAAATGTTTTCCGGAAACCATTTTCGAGAAAACTGGTTAGTTTTCCTTTATTCGGTGATACATAACTGAAAATATTTTCTGATATTTGGATTGCATTTGAAAAATTATTGAAGATGTAGAAGACGCCGACGAAGAGGAAAAGGAGGGAGCGAAGCCAACGGGAGCGCCGGAGGGGCTAGAGTTGGAGGAGGCGGCGGTGACGAAAAGGAGGGGGCGAAGGAGAAGGAGAGAGGGGAGGAGGAGTTAGGGTTTATGTTCGCAGGCCAAAAAAAAAAATATATATAATAATAAATTCAAAATTTTTAATTAGAAATTCTTTTTAATAATAAATTTTTCACCAAGCAAGGAACTTAAAATATTTTGAAAAATGTTTTTCGATTTTTTCAAAAGAAAATTTTTCCCGAATTTAAACTTTAGAATGAAAACATTTTTCATTGATTAGGAAAACATTTTCCATCGACTCATTTTTCTAAATTAATTAAATACTGAAAAATGAGGAAAATATTTTCCTAAAAATTATCTTTCGCAAAATAAACACACCCTAGTTATAATTTCTCCACACGAAGTGCGCTTTCCAGTTGTATTTCACTTGCCTTATCCAACGGCGCTCATTGTTTCGTCGCAAATGAACGATGGAGATGAGCCTGCCCCACCAAAATGTAAATGCCTCCTCCGTCAGCAATCCTCTTTTTTTCAGCATGAAAAGGTGCGATGGCAACAAGAAAAAACAAAAGAAAGATGTTAATTGGACTTTAACGGAAGCATCACCTTCCGAAATCAACGGCCGAAAAGCGGGCGGAATTTGGGGGTGCTTATCATGACCGCCGCTCGCTTTATTGAATTATTGACACTTCTCTTAAGTGTACGGGGGTTTGATTAGTTTAAGGAGAAAAAAGTTAAGAGAGAATCTTGAATCCTCTCAAGATTGATTAGGCAGATAGTGGGCTGACAGATCATAAACCAGTATATTATCTCCAAACATTCTTGGTGAATTGTTGGAAACACTTTAAAAAAAATCATTTTTTTGTCAAACTTTTTGTACATATATTATTTTATTCATAACTTTTTCAATATTATCAATTTAATCTTAAACATATCTGCACAGAATGTTAATATAGTCATTTCAATCGCTACATCAACGGTTTCGGCGAAAATTTTATCATGACCACTAGTCACCTTATTAAATTATTAACCCTTCTTAAGTGGATACGGTTTTATTAATTTAAGGAGAGATGAATTGAGCTTGAACCTAGTCCAAAGAATATTTTATTCTCTAGAGATTGATTAAGATAGTTGATGGGCCAACAGATCATGGACCAATATATTATCTCCAAACATCATGAGTGAATTATCTTAAACGTATTGAATAAATCGTCGAATCAATCCTAAATTGATTACATGAATGTCAATTTGATGCCGAACTTTCCAATTTTGTCAATGCAATCCTAAATGTTTTTGTAAAATGTCATCATAGTCATTCCAATCACCATGTTAGCGATTTCCGATAAAAGTTATTCGGAATGATTATATTAGAATTTTATATAAATGTTTATGACTAAATTGGCATTCTTACAATAGGTTTAGGATTGATCGAATAATTTTCTATAACATGTCTTGTTTTGATAATTTAAACACCCAATTTAAATGCCGAAAATAGAAATCAGAAGTTGTTAATGGAATTGTGGTGAATAATCTGTAAGATTCCGATTGGCATTGATTATTTTCCTCTTATAAAGTAACTCTTCCTTACTTACCCCATTAGCTTATTGTTTTACTTGAGAGAATCTTTCTTTAAGTCTTTGTTAGCAATGGTTATCAAACAATCTTAATTTCATTAAGTCATAATTTTTTTGCAACACTTAATTAAACGATCAAACAGGTTGTCCGACATGTACGCAATCCAACATGGAATTTTGCTAAATAGAAGAGTTCCTCCGAGATTAATTAATCTTACCGATTTATATCATAAATCCGATACATTTGGCCGATTTTTATTATAAATCATACATATTTTCAAAACATATTGTATGTTGCTAATAAAAAAGTTTATAGTAAGTAAGCCAGTCGCTCATTTATTGTCAACGCATAGATTTAATCAGCACAGCAGCAATTCAAAGTCCAAGCCTGGATGTCAAGGGATGTGGAAATGCGAGAACAGTTATTATTGTTTTGAATTTCAAAGTGCATTGTGTTTGAGAGCAGTTATGAGGATTATATGTTCATGATGTGTACTATTATATAAAGCACTCATTTTCCAAACATCCATAAAAAATAAAAATAAAAATAAAAATAAATCTTTTTTTAAATATCATATCAGAATATCTAATCAAACCAGATCTTATAAATATTACATATCTATCAAAAATCGAAACCGGGACCACAAGTTCTCGGAGCCTGAGCTTGCGATTGGTTGAAGAATTAGCGAGTCGCTTCAAGTAACGAATGAGGAGAAGCAATTGCCTGAGCAATTGGCCTCTTTGTCCTCTTCGATTCTACAACACTTTGCAAATTGGGTTTAGGGATTCAATTGAAGGTATTAGCCCCATTTCCATCAACTAGGGGCAAAAATAAAAGAGCCAAACACGTCATTTCTACACTTTTTTGCTTATTGAATTTTTCCAACAAGCCGTGTAGCTTCATTTATATTTGATTAAATGTCATGTTGTACAAAAAAAAAAAAAAAAATCACGTCACATTTTCAAACAAGAGAAATCATGGATAGCACTTAAGTAAATAATTTTTGAAAGTCGTTATATTTAGATAATCGAAAAAAAAGTTATGATGCTTAAACAAATGTTATCATTTTTTCTTGAATTAAGTATAACCAAAAAAAAAAAAAGGAAAAGAAAAGTAGGTCTTTACGCAAAATTTTTAAATATTTTCCAATGGCATAGGAACTGAACTCTGACATTACAATTTTCCTTTTGTCCAAAGTTGACGTTACATTAACTGATGCAAATTAGCTACTCTGGCAGCTTTTGTCGTTCCGATACAGAAGTTGGCTTACAATTCCCTTCCCCCCGCCCCCCAAAAAAAAAGAAAAAAAGAAAAAAGAAAAAGGGGACCATTAAAATTCAGAAAATAAAACCAAAGTTTGTTCTATATGTCATCCCTGGTTCACGTGAAACCTAACGAGCCTTACTTTCCATTCCGCCCACGACAAACGGCTAGGGGGGGGTCGGCGTTTTCTCATAAGAACCACCTTTTTCTCCTCTTTTCATCTCATTCCGCGGCCTAAAAAGTTCCAATCCTCAACCTCTTCGAAGAAAAAAATGGCCCCCCGAAACCGCGCGCTTGACCGCATCGAGGCCCCGTGAATTCGGAAACTCTAACCTTCGCGCGTACTATGATTTATGGATCGTCAATGGTCACGGCACAGCGATTGGCGTTCGCGGATTCGTGGGGGCCCCTCGTGTTGAAAGGGGCCGCCGTCCGATCGATCTTTGTTCATGAGAATCTAAGCACGGGGCAAGAGTTCTCGCCTCGTGAGCAATGAGATTCCAATGCCGTGATGGGCCTTTCTTGTGTCCTTACGGCGACATCGGGTGGGGGCTGCCCTATGATTTTGCCCCCACGAAAGACAAGGCGACACGCACGCGTACGTTTTGGACCACCCTATCTCGTTCGCCCTTCTCCAGCGCCTAGGAAGAAGGCCTTTAAACCTCTCTGCTTTCGGCTTCCCATTCCGCAATTGCAAAATCGACCCAGGAACGGAACATTCACTAAACTTGATTAGCGAAATTGGTAAACTTCCTGCTTATGCATTCGCTGGAAAAAAAAATGGTATTTGGCGGGCTCGTGGATTGATGATGAAATTTTGGGTCTCGTCCTTGTCATTGGTGCTGGAATCGTGGTGGACAGCTGTGTATCCGTCCGATGGGATTTTTGTGCGCGGTTGCGTCCAAATGTTATTCCTTTTGCTCGAGGGTTTTCTAATGCTTCCACGCCAAGTGCTGATGGCCTGGACTCGTGCTTGTCGTCATCTCGTGTTTTGTTGTGCGGTTTTTCTCTTGGGTTCACATTCGGGCTCACGAGTTCACATGAGGCGAACGACGTTGGACCCACCCTTTTGATTCTATTGAACGATGCTGCTTGCCATTCCATATTCCATGCAGTCCTCTCTCGCCGTGATAAAAGACGTTGTAAGAAAATCTGTACTTTGATTGATGTGGTCCATCAAAATAGGGACAGATTATTAAATAAATAAATAAAGTATAAACCAATTATATTTGTATCGATCCAGTCCCAAACATTTTAATTAAGTCACTTTAACCAAAAATGTTTTTTCACGTTTTTATAGATCATCGATGATATAGGCATTAAGGGTGCGTTTGTTTGTGTTTCTGTTTAAAAATTGTTAGAGGAAATGAAATAAAAAAGTGTTTACTTCAACATTTCAACAAAAACGCGTTTGTAAAACTGTTTTAATAAAAAATAAATAAAACACGTTTGGTAAGTTTGTATAAAATTTTTATTTCTTTTAATTTTTTAATATTTTAATTTTAATTTTTTATTTTCTTTCTTATTTTTCCTTTTTTCTTTTTCTTTTTCCTTTTTCCTTTTTTTCTACTTTTGGCTCTGCCGCGCCTCGCCATGGCCATGCGACCGGCCGACGAGGGCCGGCGGCCTCGCCCGGCCCACGGCGAGGCTCGCCGCCCCGGCGAGGCTCGATCGTCGACCCCGCGCCGCCCACGACTCGGCCGGCCGTCCTCGCCGCTCCGCTCCTAGACGTCCGCCGCTCGAGACCCCACGGCCGAGCCCCACCGCAGCCCCGCCGCCGCCACCCGGCCGACCGCGACCCAGCTCCGTCACCCGCTCGCGAGGTGGAGACGCTCGCAGCCGGTCGGCGTTGGAGAGGACGACGGTGGAGAAGCCGAATGGTCTCGAGACGGGCGGCTCGGCTCCGGAGAGTGGGAGGCGCCGAGAAGACGACGGTGGAGACGCTTGCACGAGGAGAGGCTCGGAGGAGACATGTTCCCTTTTTGTTCCTTTTTTTGTTTCGATTTGTGTTTGAAACACAAAATTCTCAGGTTTCTTGTTTATGTTTCTTTTTTGTTCACAGGACAAAAGAACAAAAAGGAACAGAAACGCTCCCAAACGCGTTTACATTACTTTTTGTTCCCAGAACAAAAACAGAAAAAGTGTTTAAAAACAAAAAAAAAAAAAAATACAAACAAACGCAGCCTAACCGTCCTATTTAACACAAAATGGTCTTAACGTAGACATATTTTAATAATTTTTTTATTTTTTTTTTTATTGAGGGCCAACAAGGGTCGTCAGCCATAAACAAGAGCCCAACCCTTGCCATATCTAGGCCTAAGCTGGGCGCTGCGGACTTGCCCAAAGCAAGTGAGAACCGTGGCACCCTTATGTGACCCATATCTAGCGACAACATCGTGGCCCTCACCATATCTAGGCAAAGGGCCTCACATTAAGGGCCTCAACATCGTGGCCCTCACCATACCAAGAATCAGTCGGTTTTGCGTAGTTCTTAAGGGTATTGGTTTAGTTTTGGTTCCAAAAAAGTGAAATCGGTGATTTTTGGTCTATTTCCATGCATGGTACTACCCACCTAAACCACCTAGACCGGATCGATACATTACCCCGATTCCCCCATCTCTCATTCTCTCTCAATCTCAACTCTCAAGACTATGTCCTTCTCATCTCATTCTTGTTCTCAACTCCGTTGTTCTTACTCTCAATTCGACCACGCCTCCGCCGTTCCTCGCAATCACGGCCTTGCCCCCCTCTCTCTCACTCAAGTCAGTCATACCTCTAATCGTTCCTTGCGGTTATGGCCTCACCTCCCTGTGTCACTCTCGATTGCCTTGCCTCTGACCTTGTCACACCCCGTCTTGTAAGTTCAAAAGCCTAATTGCCATTTGGAAGAGACAATTTGAGATCCCGTGGCATGAATTTATGGAACCGAGCAATTGCTGCTGATGTCCGTTACTTGCGTGGAAAGTTCACTACGAAGCATTGAAAATGCCGGTGGAATGACTGCCCTGTTGTGTTATCTGTTGAAGAGGATGGACAACGACAATTCGAACTGCTGCAAATTTTGCAGCATTTCTGCGTATTGGTGGATGTAACGTCACCGACGACGTGGTCTCTCTCGAAGAGAGGCTCTAGCGAGTGTTATTGCTAGTGGGAGGAGAGACACATTGAGCTACCGCAAAATTTATGGCTGTGTCTGGATGTAACGTCACCAACGATCAGGTGTTTGTGGATGCAAGATCAGATTTTGATCTCTGAACTACTGAAAATTTGGCCATCTTTTATTTACTCGAGACAACCTACAACTTCTAATAGTAGATGTTGAGGCGATGTATAAATAGCATTCATAAATAGATTGATTCCATGGACCTACTTGGGAGCCAGATGAGACTAATGGTTTAGTTCCCAAGTGCGTCCATGAAACCAATGGGCAATTTTTGATTCCCATCTTGTGGAACTGTCATTAATGGGCGGTTTCCATTTCCAAGGTGGATAACACCCACTTGCCATGAAACCAACCATCCCCGTTGCACGCCCTCACTTAGGTCGGCCAATTAAAAAAAGAAAGATAAAAGAAAAAGAAAACAAAGAAAATATAAAACAAATTCAAAAAATGATTAAAATATTATTAAAATGTCAATGTCAGTGCCAACTGTGCCCATAAGATGGTACGTGTTTACATTAGTAATTTTCAATCAAAATTAATTTGATGGACTAAATTAGCAAAATGTGAAAAATATTTATAATTAAATTGATATAATTAAAATGTCTAGAATAAGTTTGGAACTTTTTTAGTAGTTGTTCCTCAAGGCAGCCGTGCTGGTAGTAGGCAGGAAAAAAACTCAACAAAGGTTTAAAAATTGGGTAAATTCCATTCGTCGGTCCTTGAAGTTTAGCGAACGGGTTGCCGGACCTTGGTTTTCATTCACCCCATGCACTGCATTTATGGACGTTTCGGCAACTGATGCTTTTCGACCGCACCTCCGTCAATTTTCATTTTGAAGATTCCATGTCATTATCGCATGGACACATATTAGTATTTTACGACCAATTTAATTAGATTTGATTAAAGTTCATAAACTACAAAAGAAAAAACGGAAGATTCTAGTACACCAAGCAATTAAAATTGAATTTCAGTCGTCCTATTGTGAAATTCACAAAAAGTTTAGTAACCTCCAAAATTTCAACGAATTTCTCCTCCGAAAATGGGCACTATGAGGCCCATGCGTGTTGGGCTTCTAGCGTTCGAGTGACCCAATGTCTCTTTTGTTGGATCAACTCCTCGTGCATTGGGCTCAGCCCAGGTCCTAGACGGTGTACTTTGCCGGCCCCTCTCTGTACAAGAGCACGGTGCAATTGCCTAGGATTAGGAGAAAGGTCGGATGTGATATAGTGACCAATCACATCGCGGTCGTGATATTTGGATTTTCATCGGCTTTGCTTCTGATTTGAAAAATAATAGTGGGGGAAAATCACGCGGCCATCCAATGCACGAATTAGTTTCTTTTTGTGTCGATCGCAAGGTAAATACGTGTTTGACGAGTCATATTACTTGTGCGACATGTGCGCAGTTAACTCTACATGCTAATTGAGAAAAGGAAAAAAAAATTATATATATATCGAATGGTTGTCTCATATTGAACTAAGCCCCCCATCACATCGGTGTTATGTCATTAAGGGCCTACGGGAGTTAATTACTGACCCAGCAACTCTCGAGGCGCCTGGCAACTCTTGAGACTTGCCCAACCTCATAATACAATTGCGTGGGCCCAAACAAGTGGTTTCTTTTCGAGGTTGCTTGCAAAGTCAAGTCTATTCAAGCCCGGTTATTCGCACAGTCAAAATTAATCAGGCAGCCGTGCACAAGGGTCACTAGGTTCGCTACTCGATCGATAAGACTTACCTATTGATCACGTTAGGTCTATTCAAACCCGGTTATTCATATTGTCAAATTTAATCCACCAGACACGCATAAGAGTCTCTAGGTTTGATACTTGATATGTTAAGACCTACCCATTGATCACGTCAAGTCTATTCAAGTCCGATTATTTGCATGGTCAAAATTAATCAGGCGGAAACACATAAGATTTTCTAGGTTCAATACTTAAACTGATTAGATGTGTCCATTGATCACGTCAGGTCTATTCAAACTGTTTATTTGCACAGTCAAAATTTATCAAGCAGGCACACACTAGGGTCCTTAGGTTCGATATTCAACCTGACAAGACCTGCCCATTAATCACGTTTAGGCTTAAAGGGGGGTTTTGTTGACGAAAGGACATTAAACTATAAAAGGAAAATGGACTAAGCCGTAATTTCTAGAATTCATAAAGCAAATCACCAAATCTATGGCACTAATCAAACTCCCAAGTCACAATAAAAAGCCTCAATTATAGGAACCCAAATCAAGCTTATCTACTTGTAGATTCTTTATTGGACATTATGAGCGTACTAGCTTTGTCGCCTTTTTCCCCCAAGATTTTTCAATTTCCAAGCATGCTGTCTATGGTGTATTCTAGAAGTCAGTACCTAAGTTAAAGTCAAGTCATGGATTTCGTCCTTCCTAAATAGGCTCATGAAAAGGACCTACGTTGTAAGGTCGTGCTTGTAGGGCGAAACCCTAATAATTTTGAAAGAAGAACGTACGAAGGAAAGGTGGAGGTAGGATAGCAATGGCATGGAAATGAATATTTTTATTTGTATTTTTATTTGTCTGATGACGAATGATGAATAAGAATTCAAAAGAGGCAAGGTCGAAATATGCACCGGTTGGAGTGAACTTTCGCTTTCGATAAACCCTTTTTTTCGTATTTCTTATTACTCATACTTTAACTTTTTTTAAGAGAGAAACAGCTAAAATCATTCCAATATACAAATATCATGTAGAATCATAACACAACTGAACGTAATTTAACGAGACTTAAAACATTTTTTTAAATTTTTTTTCGTTTTCGAATTTTGGATGGATGCTCAAGAGTGGAACCAAAAATTAGCTTTTTGCACTGTCGACATTTCATATGCCAAATATGACCTAAATGAATGAAGGAAAAAGAAAGGCTGAAATCAATACTTTGGGCCTATAATTTTATGCAAAAAAAAAAAAAAATTGGTGTAACCTAATTCAATTTATGAAATGACAGCCTCGGATGAGTACTGCTGAAGAAATCATACGATTCCCAATTTAATTAGGCACATGCCTCATCAATGCCCTACCCCTTTTTCAAAAGAAGAAATAAATTAATGGAAAGCTAAAATAAAAGTAAAGAAAAAAAAAGTAAAAGTAAAAAATAGAAAAAGAAAGAAGAAAGAAAGAAGAAGAAGATGCCGCCAGAAAAAATTGCAAATAATTTTGAGCACCACCTACTCCACACTTTCCGCCATTGTTTACTACGCCCTAGATCAAATACCATAATCAATTATTTTATACACTTTACTTTAAAATAATTATTAATGCCCTTATCCACAAGCCAACGGCCTGAGAGATTAAATAAATAAATTTAATTATATAGCTGCTTCATAGGCCACCTCAAAAAAAGATTCCTAAAACTTTATTAAATTAAGATTCGCCGGTGTCTTGAAGACAAAAGAGTGACAAAAGAAAAGGGACCTTAAGAGTCAAAGTGTGAAGCGGACTTTAATGCGTAAGAAGTGGCTAAGAAACATTGTTTAGCAACACAAGAGCCGTTGGCTTCAAGTGTTTTGATGAAGCCTTCGCCCCTGAATTCAAATAGTAATCGCCTCTGATCTTTTGAAAAAGAGACCCTTGATTCATCTTTGAAAGGCGCTTAAGTTAAGGTGAATCTCCTATCTTTATCCACATGTCTTTGTCCAGTGTCGTAACGACAAGGTCATGCTTTAGGGAGGCAAGTGCGGCTTGAAATAGTATTTATTGTAAATAGTGTGGAATTCCTGTGATAATACTCGGTAAGTATTGACAATGTCGGTGTTTTCTTTTTCACGCTTCTGATTTCATCAACAACTAAGTTAGATAGATAGAGTTGTCTATCTTACAACACCAAGGCTAAGCCTGTTTATATTGCAAATGGCTTTTTTGTTGTAGTTGTCATTGTGGTTGTCGTTTAGCAATCTTGTGCCATCAGGTGGGGGCATAAATCCTACCATGTACTTACTACTACGTGGAAACAATACAAACTAATCATCCATCAATTATGCACAATTCCTACCAATGGTTCCATAAAAATTACTGTCTGTTAGAATATTAAAATAATAAATCGCACATTCATTTAACAATTTAAGTTTTTAGAACAGTTGGCAGTAGTTCTGCAATATTTTATACTTACCATTACCTATCTTTAATAATGAAACCTCCACATTACTTTAGTGTATACAAATCTCTTCCTTCTTTGGCCTCCAAGCAAAGCAAATATACGCATCCCTACGCCATCTCCATCGAACCCCACATGAAAATAGATGCGACACAAGCTTGCGCATTCCAACATGCCATGAGCTTCGTTTCGCAATCATAGGTCGCAGGACCATCGTCTTCATCAAAAGTGCTCACGGGTCTGTTGTAGAAAATGGGGTCGTAAGATAATGCAGTTCACGCAGTTCCATGATCTTGCATGAGGGAGACGGCTAGAGAACCCTAAGTTGGTAGTTGAATTAGGGTTTTCTTCATTTAATAAGTTGAGGACTATTGACCGATGTAAGTCGTGTTCGAATTTCTCCTTACCTGGAGAGAATTCACAATGTGTTGTACCGCCGATTCTTTTCATTAAGTACCGTCGTAAGTATTTCTTTCTTTCTTCATTTTTCTTTTTCGGACGAGCCATTGAATGCTCACATAAGATGATGTAGTTCACATGGCTCCATGATCATGCATGAGGAAGACGGCTAGAGAACCTAAGTTAGGTATTTCAATTAGGGTTATCTTCATTTGATAAATGCGGACTATCATCCGAGTAAGCCGTGCTCGAATTTCTCCTAAATTAGAAAGAATTCACAACGTTTTGTCTTGCCGATTCTTTTCATTGTGTACCATCATAAGAATCTTCTCTTTTTCATTTTTATTTTTCTTTTCTGGACGAACCATCGAATCATCACGTTAGACAGATGCATGTGCATGCTTTCTTTCCCTCCTATTTATGTTAAGATATATACTCCTGTACACATCATTTTCATCAAGTACCATCGTAAGTATCTTCTTTCTTTTTCATTTTTCCTTTTCCATACGAGATACCGAATCGTCACGTAAGGTAGATATATGCGCATGCTTTCTTTCCCTCCCATTTCTGCTAAGTATATATACTCCTATACACATCCTTTTCATCGACTACCATCCTAAGTATCTTCTTTCTTCCTTCATTGTTCCTTTCCAGAGGAGACATCTAATCATCACTTAAGGTAAGGTAGGTAGATGCATGCGCAATCTTTCTTACCCTTTTCTGCTAAGTATATAGACTACTATACACATCCTACTCTCTTTTTGTATGGTCCACTTTATGACGTCACTAAGAGGGGGAGTTTTATGGGATTAAATTTCTTCCATGAGTTAGGTGATACCTCCACTTTCCTCTAAACTAAAAACAATAAACTAAAAACAATATTCAGCCACTTAATAAAAGTAGAGGAGGAAAATAAAAGGTGAGGGTTTATGCCTCTGTAGAGCTAAAAGCTCTTGAGCGTGCACCTTATCTTTCTATTTGATGCACTAAAGGTGGGGAAAAGTGGGTTATGAAATGATTATTGGTGCGAAATTACATTTTTCTCCCTCTAATGCTCTTAGTAATTATTGCCTTCTCTTTGTTGACATTAGGATTCCATATAAATCAGGCTTCTTTTAATATATCAATACCATTAAAAAAATTTCAACTCATGTCTCCACGATACATTTGCCCTAAATTAAATGTCATCTTACAAAAAAATTCAAATTGACATTTTCATGCCACATTTATCCCACACTAATTTTTGTCTCATAAATATCTTGAATTGCTACATTGGAAACCAATAAATTGTAGATTTGGTTGAGAGACACCAATTTGAGGTAATATATGACGGAGGCATCGATTTGAGAATTTTTTTGTGGAATGAAAATTAGTTTGGGATAAAATGCGTCATGAAGTATTAATTTAAAATTTTTTGCAAAGCAAAGATTAGTTTTTGACAAATGTATCATGGGGTGCCATTTTGAGATTTTTAATAGAATCATCAATCCTTTTGCACACATGAATTAACTCAAGAACCCTACGAACTGAGTTTAGCATTGGCTAAGAATCTAGATAGCTCATAGCGAAAAAGGAATGGAAACTATTCCTACACAATGATACCAAGAATCGAACATCACGAAATGCGTTCAAATGACTCAAAAAAAGTTGCCCGTTGTGTAAATAATAAGTCGCCAATATTCTTTGCTTCTCATGCCGTATTCGGTCGCAAACCAATTTAATCAAAGATACGTCCATACATGCTCGAAAACAGGGGCAAGAATTAGGTTTTCGAAGTTACCGACGTCCCTAGTTCCCTTAACGAAAGCTGATGCCAACGAAGGTTGTCGTTAGATATTTATTAGGGCACCCGTTAACAAGACCGTTACGTTGTTCCGGATTAAAGCACCCTTCCCTTTCACTTTGTAGCTGGTAATGATAGTGAGCATGATGAGTTGGTACAGAATACCCTCAGCCAAAACTTTAGGGTTGGTTTGTTCAAAAAAAAAAAACTTTAGGGTTGGCGAGATGCCCCCATGCAATATAGTAGCGGGGGCATAAGCATGCTTATATCATCATCATTCCACTGTGTTCTCCTCCCATCATTACAAGCAAACGTGATTTAAGGACTACTCTACTCATCCCGTTATAATACTGCCAAAGATGTAGTTTTAATCTAATGACAAATTGATTATTCCACTGTACTTTCAAAATCTCTCTCTCTATCTCCCCTCCCTTTTCGTCAGAGTCTCCTCAACAAGAAAAAAATAATAATAATAAAAAATTGCATGATAATGTGGCTATATTTGTCCTCCATTCATGAACACAAATTGATCGACTAATTACATGTTATGAATATCACTTATGTTCGAACTTAAGTCAAAATAAAGATGGGATTTGTCCTTATCAACGACCCATTATTCATGAAGATAGTGTAATGTCCAATGATGGAAAAAAAAAAGACTGTTGTGGAATAATGACATTAGAAAACGATTGGACATGAAAAAGTATGCATGTTTCAAACCCAAAATTGATTGAGTTTCATACTTATATTGGCAATAGTGGTATCATTTGAGATCAATTGGTAATCTGTTTATTAAGGACTAATCTTTCACATGAAACATTCCATTTTAACTGTAGAGTCACAAATGCCTTGACTTACAAGATGAGTTTTATAGTTCCTCTAAAAATCGATTCACCATATGATATTTCCATCACATTCTTTCGATATGCTCTTTTCCGATGTGGTTGGATTTGACCCTGAGGATCTATGGAAATGACCCGATGTGGTATTCGTCTCAATACCTTCCATCGAATTACCCTCTTTCGGATCGTGTCGAGAACCGACAATTCACGGCGTAGTTAAATCGTGTGTATCGATGCATGAAATACGGTATGGAAAGCAAGACACATGCATCCCCTCCATAACTACCTTTACGCTTAATTTATTAGTCCCTGCCAAAGACCTGGCTCGCAGTACGTGTCCCTCCCTTTACCCCCAGCAGTACCCCAGTACATAAGAAACGGCCCCTCACAGTAGAGAGAGAAACAGAGAGAAAAAACAGAGCAAAGCAGAGAGAGGTTAGAGATAGAGAGAGAAAGAGAGAGACCATTTGAGCACGAAGGGGCCCCTACCATGGTGGCTTTTTAGGGCATAAAGACACAGCCTCGTTAATGGCGCCCTCTTAAACTGCTTTCCCCCCCTTTCTTTTATTTACGCCTCACCCCCCTTAAAACGATGTGAGCTTTGTTCAGTAGTTTAAGATCAACCCCAAGCTCTCTCTCTCTCTCTCTCTAGACTCTCTCTAGACTCCACAGTCTCAGTCTCTCTCTCTCTTCTCTCTCTTTCTCTCGATAGTCTCGCAAAAACCAGCTGTTCCGCACGCCTTTTTTTTCCTCTCTCTCTCCCTTCCCACCCTCCTCCTCAACAAAATCATTATTCCCACTTTGCCACCTTCGTCTCTCTCTCTCTCTCATTTATACACTCTCTCTCTCTAGAAAACCCACCACCATTTTTCCCTCTTGCCTGCTGCCTTCTCTCTAGGGTTCTTCGTCAAGGGCGTTTGCGTAAATTCTTCCTGTCCTCCTGTCTCGCTAGGCTTACCCAGTTGTCGTCGTTCTCGTCCCTGCTCGGGAAAGCTTCGCGCTTGAGCTCCGGGGCCAAAATGGCGGACGCGGCCGCTGACGGCGGGAACAGCCGGGGGTCTTCTGGGGGGACGTCCATCGGGAAGGTGCTGGCCACGACGGACGCGCGCGGCGGCAGCGGCGGGGGAGGCGGCGGGGGCGGGGTTGGGCTGCAGATAGAGAGGGCGCGGGACCCGTACGGGGCGTACGACGCCATCGAGGAGAAGCCGTCGAAGGTGGAGGTGTGGGGGTGGCACCTGTACGGCTTCTGCACCTACTTCATCGAGACCGCGCTCATCCCCATCGTCTTCCCGCTCATCATCAGCCAGGTCGTCGGCGCCCCGCCGGCGCCGTCCCAGGGCTGGACCAAGAGCCACAAGGGCATGACCTGTCGCGAGAAGGAGATGAGACTGTGAGTTTTCGTTTTCCCTTCCTTCTTTCCGCTCCTTACCCTTCTCCTACGTCTTAAGGTTTTCGCAGTGTTTCGTTGTCATGATGTCTTGCCTGTTGCTGCTAAACTTTTTGCGTGAAAATTATGTCTCCTAGTGTCAAGAACAGAGTGACGAACTCGCACGAAACGTTCAAAACCTTCCCTTTTTTCCCTACTTTTTCTTGTTAAGAGTTGTTGAGCAAGAACCCGACCACCTCGTGAAGCCTTGTTCTGTTCTCGTTTTTAGCTCTCCCCCATCGTCCCTCCTCCTCCCTCGTTCCCAAAAAAAGAGCCTGAGCACGAGAATGTGAGCTCGCGCTGTGAAATAAGGGGGAAAACGAACGGACGAAAGGTAAAAAAGGAAAAAAAGACATGGGAAGCTACATAGCCGCGGGAAAAGATTCACGGGCGTGAGGGTTTCGCTGGTCGCTCCGCGGGAAAAGATTCAGGGCGTTTTGAGGGTTTTGAGTGCTTCAAGTAGAGAAAGATCCAGCCAGTACGACCATGTCCCCAAAAAAAATCTCCGTTAAAATGATGGGTCTTTGCTGCTGGGTTCATGCTAAGCGAGTCCAGACAAATCGAGCGTTGGGAAGGCCCTCTCTCGCTTTTGTCGGCTTGCGGACACTATTATATTATACACAAGTTTGTTACTTTATAACAAAAGAAAAGAAAAAAAACCTCGGAAACCTTCATAGCCACAGAACCAGGCTATAATCATGCGTTTTGAATAAGTATAGATCTAAAAGGATTGATCTTTGCGGAGTCTTTTGGCTTTATTCAATGGCGTGGTGTGGTTCAGTGCCTCGTATATACTTAGGGAAGTTGGAAGCGACCGTTGGTTCTTTAATGGCGTTTAGTTGAGGGGGGGGGCACGGTTGAAAATTCGAACTTTTTCGGGGGTAAAATGGAAAAAAAAGGGGAGAGCTTGCCCGAAAAGATCAGGGGGAAAGTAAAATGAGGGCGAGGAGGGTGTTGAATAATGATGTTTGGATAAAAAAAAAAACAGCTGCTTTAATTGTGAAACCGACAGGAGAGGGCGAGTAGGGATTTGGGGTGGGGGCCACTCGGGCCTTGGGTCTTGGGGTTTGAAACTTTTATATTTGATGTGAACCAACAACAAACGCCACACGCACACAAGATTTCAGAGAGACTTTCAAAATATTTGAAACGACTGAGGAGGGAGGGAGGAAAAGGCCTAGACCTGCTCTGGGGGGACCATGCTTTGAAAAAGAGGTGTTTTGAAGACTGTTTGGTTTGGGGGGGAAAGAAAAGAAAAAGAAAGGACCCATTATCTTTGCGAAATTACACAGAAGGCCCTTCGGAAATGCTTGGTAGGGCGTGTGTATCCGACCGGGGAACGGGGGGGCCATTTGGATCGAGTGTGTCCTGTGTGGGATCCACCTCATCTAATGGTTACCGTGTTGCTTGGTACGAATTCTCCAATTTTTCAAAACCTTGACTGCAATGGTTGGGGCTAAGAGAGTGTTCTTGGGGATATTAGACTGAGACGCAGTGACATTTAAGTGTTGTGTTGTTTGAATGAACTAGAAGGAGCCCTGGACTTACCACTCCCTCCTCCAACGATAAGCTGGCCAAAATTGAATAGTAATGTTCATTCTTCCGGTTCATTGCATTTGAACAGGAGTCTATGACTAGAAATGACCTTTGAAAGCTAACCAGCTCGCATGACCCAATTGAGTCTCACAATTCTTAGACACCTGACCTAATTAAATCTTGCAATTCTTAGGCGCGCTGGCTTATCAATGGATGTTTCGTTTGCCTATGACGTGAGACTTATTTCTTGATTGGATTAATCTCCAGGTTTGTAGGGCTGACGCACCGGTCAACGAACGAGGCTAATATTTCCCCTCTGGAATGGACTGCGGTTTGTTGGTTCATAGGTTTGGTTTTGGCTGCACCTTTGTTGAACTTTGTCTCCATGCGCCTTGACCATGGGCAGTACCAACAGCTAATTGCCGGAGCTGCCACGGTCGTTGGAGCTATCTTCTGTCTTCCGGCAGGATTTTTCCGCACCCCTTGGATCTTTCTGCCATATATTGTGGTGATCGTGGCTGCCAGTCTGGTGTCCTCGGCTGCCCACACTCGCAATCTCGGCCTCATGATCCGTGGTTTCTCGGGCCCTCTTCTCAAGAAGAGCCAATTCCATGTCAGGAGATCTGTCTCGGGTTGGCTCTCGCTTTATGCCACCGCGGCTGGTTGCTTTGGTGCTGCATTAATTTCTGCATTCTCTTATCACATGCTTGATCAGAAAGATAGATTTATCAGCTTGTGGGTGGTTTCAATCTTTGGTGGCCTTTTCTGGCTTCTCGGCATTCTTTACGTAATTGTGGCGTATAGGCCAGGTCCAGAATCTCCTCCTCCACCATTTACTTATATTATCTCCATCTTTAGCTACCCTCATGCAGTGGGAAGCCTTGTTGGCGTCTTCCTGTCATCATTCACAACAATGTGCATCTTCACGGGGGCGGTGCTCTTTTTAGTCGGGGAGTTGTGCCTGAAACCCGTCTTTGTGCTTTATTTCTGGTTGACTTATTTCCTCTTCCCTCTGGTTTCTATGCCGCTGCTGCACCCACTTCAGAACCTCATCAAGGCAAATGCAGTGAAAATGCAGCTAATGGGCTTCCTTCTCTCGATGATCACTTGCGGGGTTGGATTCTACTATCGCAACAAAACTTGGAACAAGGGACATGTGATTTTCTTTGCAACTTTGCAGAGCACGGCAGCAGGAATCTTGTATGCTTATGGTAGGATTTTGGTGTTGGACTGTGCACCATCTGGAAAGGAAGGTGCTTTCTCTGTGTGGTATTCGTGGGTGAAAGTGTTGGGAACCTGTGCAGGCTTTGGCATTGCATCAGTTGTCCCACGGAGTGTGAGCACTTCTTTCGGTATTGCCTTCATTTGCGCAATTCTTGGGGCGGTGATGTTCGTCTTTGGGAATGTAAGTGATCTCGGTGGGGCCCTAGCTGCAGGCAATGTGAGGGAAGACGATGAGAAAGGTTCGCCGAGGCGCGGTATGGTGAAGAACCCCTGCATTTGGAAGCACCATAGAAACCAGGAATTGCTACTAACTCTCTTTCTCTCTCTCCCCCCTCCCCCCCTCCTTCTCTCTACCCCTCTCTCTCCTTCCCCTTCATGATAGAGCTACTTCGGAAGACATAGGAGTTTGTGTAACGATGGCTGAAACGGTTTTTATCATCCTGTGGAATTTAATGGTGGAACTTGTGCATGTACTTGGTAGGGTTGTGTAGAGGAGCTTTTTTTTATGGTAGTTTGGCAATACTGAATTTGTGGTGATGGTGGGTGATTGTGCTTTTGTAAGTGATTTGAGTTGGAATTTATAAGATTCTTTCTGTTCATCAAGTCAGTTCTTCCTAGCACTTCTAATGGGTTTTCTTTATTGCCTATGGAAACTTTGGGAACTCATTTTGGCCAGGGTTTGTTGAACTGGGGAGTGTGCTTCAAACTTCTTGATTCTAGCCTTTTGGTACAGGCCGAGGCAGACAGACCCATCTCCTAAATCATGTGTTACTGCATCATTTTTCTCAGTAAAGCCGCTTTTGATACCGAAAGAAGAAGCTGGTTACGTTCTAATGGAGCCCTTGATTCTTGCAAATCGAGAAAGGGGCGACAAAGGGAATTTTCCTGTCTTGTCTCTACGGCCAAACTCCTGCTGAAGGAGTCGGCTTCTTATTATATTGTCAGTGTCGCCTTCATGCTTTTGCGTTCTGTTTCCCTTAGTGATGTTTTTCCCAGTAAAAGGAAGATAATGTAGGCCACATGAAGGTTCTTTATCTCAAACGTTGATTCAGACCGGGTGAGTGGATGGAGATTTGTTATGAGTACGACTCAACTGTCGTTTTGAAAAATAGGGTGCGCACTCAGGAATCCGAATCAGTCGTTGGAATAATTGCGATTGCGCTCTAAATAAATCTTAACGGCAGCTTTTGTAAATACTCGATAAGACATCCTCTTGAGATGGAAATAGTCGAATATTCTTTTGCGCTCAAGCCTCTTGAGATGGAAATACGCACTCGAATTACTGGCAAAAACAAAACAAAACAAAACAAAAGGTCCAACTGGTGTAAACTTGAAGAACAGATGAGATTTGCAGAGTTCCTGGTGCTTTTACATCCTCAGTAACTGGTAAAATGCAGATGAGAGGCTATGTTTTTCTCTTTCTTTCTTGTCATTCTTATGGCGTTCCATGCTGTATGTCGATTCACTGTCTGCCTTGCCTTCCGTATTCCATCTTCTTTGGTCATTTCTCCACCTTCATTTGTCTGTTTGAGGAGGAGGGCCACTAGTACTTTCTTCATCATTTGTTCCAGCCAAATTTCAGCTGAAATCAAAACCTCGAAGTGGCCCTCTTCTACGGAAAGGATCTCTGCATGCTCTGAGCCCCCGCAACCTCGGTTCATGTATACCATTAGATAATGTGGGATCCACGTAAGGGTCATCTAATCTAAGGACGGGCGTGCAGTTAGGCTCGCTGACTCGGAGCATGCAAGTATGTCTTATCGAACGGAACTACCAAAGTGACTTTGATGAGGTGTGGGGAAAGAACTTGTTCTTTAGTATCTCCTATATAGATTAAAAATTAGGGATAATGACACAAATGATCTATCATGAACTTTGCCTCAATGTATAATATTATCTTTAAATTTTTGATTTGTTCAATGTTGTCCTAACTTCTGATACATTTCAAGGACTAAATTGAATATATACCAAAAGTTCATGAATCACATTAAACAAATTGAAAATTCAAGAACCATATTGTACGCTTGGCTATGGTTTAGGGACCACATTAAGTAAATTAAAAGTTTAACATCGCATATTGAACTAAAATTCATGGACTATTTCTATTTGTATCAGTTTCCATTTAAAGCTAGTGGATGCAATTGTCAAGAATCTAAGTAACCCACATTGGGCCCCATTGGAAAAACCGCGAATCTACAAATAATCTTCACATCGCGATGATTAAATCTGTCCGTCATAAGGATATGCAAAAGAATTGAGAACTGTTTGGATTGCCTAGAACCCAACTAGACTAAACTAGAATAGGCGATTCCCATGGGGCCGGTCTAGTTCTTGGTTCTAGGCGTGGAATTGCTTGCCCGTCCACTTGGACCGGAGCGGTATGTATACATATATATTTAAAAAGAAATTTCATTTCAATGACTAATTTTTCAACCAAATATATTTGTACATATATGTGTATTTGTAGTTATTGAATATTATTGAATAATTTTGTTTCTTTGGTGTGTAATAGGATTTGCCCCCTACTTTTTTTCTTTTCAATTCTAATAATCCATTTACTTTCTTTATCAATCAAAACAAATAAACAAACATAGAGGAAGGAGAGAGACTATTGGAGATGTTCATAAGAGCCAATAGCTTGTTTTAAGAGTATAAATAGATCTCTCTTTAACCATTCCCACGATTAAATTAGGTTGGCTTTGAAAAAAGATGAATCAAGCGATTAATGTTTTAACTTCTGTAAATGTTAGGATGTTTAACGTGGAGTCTAATTCTCTACATGTTTCCACTGTCGAGAAATCTTAAAAGGACCACATCATGACTTTTGAAAAAATTAAGTTTGCAGCTAACGCGTATTATCTATTGGTTTCACTCAATAATTTTCAACCCTTAATAAAAACTAATGGCTTGCAATTCAATCCAAATATAATGGCTAAACAAGCTTTGTATGAATTGGGGATCGATTCCAAGGACTCAATCGAGAATCGGACCGAACCGGTGGTGTGGTTTTCGGATGGGTCCATAGAACTAACAAGTGGGTCTCGATTTTACTTTTTCGGAACCAATTCTTACTGGGTGGTTCTCAGTTACCGTCCATCCGGACCATGCTCACTCCTAGTCCATTGCATCCCTCGCATAAGCTAAAGCCCATGAAAAAAAATGTTGTCTTTTTTTCGTTTGGACCCTTAACATCTCAAGAAACATGAAATCTCAGCATTCGGTTCTCGCCCATCATCAGGGCCCATGGGCCGAGCTCGGCCCAGCCCATTTCGACTTCCGCCATCTTCTGCTTTTTCCCTCTTAAACCCTTTGACTCTCCTTCTCAAGGTTTAACCCAACCTCTTCTTCCCCCCCAAAAAACCTCCCTCGCCACCGCGAGAAGCAACCCCACACCGCCGGACCGCGATTCCTTCCGCCAAGCTCCGGCAATGGCGACGCTCAGATTCTTGATTTCCAGGGCGGCGTCGAGCGGCGGCAACCTCCGTCTCCATCTCCAGCCGCGCTGCACCGCCGCCCCTTCTTCTCCGGCGCTCCATTTCCTCCGGAGCCTCCACTCGCTCATTTCTCGTCGCCGGGACGGCAGGACCTTCGTCTCCGAGCCGGACTACAGGGTCGAAGACGGAGCCGGGGCGGCGGCGGCGGCGGCGCTCAGTCTCGACGACCGCGTGCCTGCCACGGTGATCACCGGCTTCCTCGGCTCCGGGAAGGTTCGGCACCCTTTTTCTTTTTCTTGTTGGCTTAGCGAACTGTTGTTGATTGGTATTCTGCTGCGGTAGTGGTTCTGAGCTGAGAGTGTTTGTGGTGTAGACGACTCTGCTCAACCATATTCTGACAGCCCAACATGGCAAGCGGATCGCTGTTATCGAAAATGAGGTAACCCGTTCGCATCATTTGCTGAATACTGAATCTGAGGGTTATTAATTTCGTCATGGTTCTTGTGGTCTCGCATGGGTAATTGCCAGTTTGCTTAAAAAAGGGCTCTTTCTGGTGTTGCTTATACCTATGTGCTTAGTGGAGATAGTGGCTGTCTGTTTGGGGCGTGCGGTCCCATTCAACAGCTATAGTTTAACGGTTAGGCGATTAGAATTGATGATGCGGATGCTCATTGGTTGTTTAACTCTCCACCTTTTCAGTTTGGTGAGGTGGATATTGATGGTTCGTTGGTCGCAAGTCATTCTTCCGCGTCCGAGGAAATTATAATGGTCAACAACGGGTGCTTATGCTGTACTGTACGTGGAGACTTGGTGAAGATGTTACTGGAGTTGGTTAAGAAGAAAAGGGATAAATTTGATCATATTGTGATTGAAACCACAGGTAACTCATGCGGATGAATAATTTATATCATTTAATTGACTACTGTTGCCCTTGCAGAATTTTGTGTTTGCTCATCTCATATTTTAAATGGCTGCATTTATATATGCTATATTTGTGGGTTTTCAATTGGTTCTGTGGCCTTGTTATTTAGATTATGATACATTTAAACCCAATTTTTTTTTAATCACTTATGCATTAATATGAAACACTCTTGCAGGCCTTGCTAAGCCAGGTCCAGTTATTGACACATTTTGTTCTGATGAATTGGTTTCAAAATACGTGAAATTGGATGGTGTTGTTACCTTGGTTGACTCCAAGCATGTTATGAGGCACTTAAATGAAGTGAAACCGAGATTTGTTGTAAATGAAGCAGTTGAACAAATCGCTTATGCTGACCGTATTATTATAAACAAGGTGGACTAATGCTGGCAAATATTCTTCTATCTTTTGCTTCCATCTTTTCTTTTTAATAAAGGGCCTAGGGGCATACTTTTCATTTTCACTCTCTTAAGATCTTTTTCTTTATATATTGGCAGATTGATTTAGCAACTGAAGCTGAACTGGATGTATTGACTAAAAGGATTAAGGTATGCTTTTGCAGTGAGCACTAATATTCTGTAAGCTCCTTTCTCCAATAACAAACAAACAACAAAAAAAAAAAAAAAAAAAGGAAAAGAAAAAGAAAGAAAGAGGGTGATCTGGAGTTGGATAGGAAGTTTCTTTATGTAACTCTAGAGCTAGAATGGTGACGAAAACACATCTCAACTTCCTCTGGTGTTGGTTAGAACACAGGATGACTGTGTCTTGCAGACCATAAGTTGGTAGCTGGAATCATGTTTAATGGCTGAAACTTGCATATACATTGCCTATAAACTGAATTAAAAGGAGTAATGGCCACGGTAAAATTCTTTCTTTTTATCCTTTTTTACTCCTAATAGCATTTGTGGAAAGCCAATTGGAGATGGGTTAATTTGAAGTATTATTTCTCACTTTCCCACCACAATGAGAGTTTCCTTGGTTCTTCCAAATAGGAGTTTGGGGACAGAGGTCATTGTTCATTTTGCTTCATATTCTGGTTAGCTGAACTTTTCTTTGGCTAAGTTAAATGGAGAAAGTGGATAATCAGTATGGTCTGATGACTAGGCATATTTATCAAAAAAGCACTTAATGAATTTACTGCCAAGCAAAAGAAGTAATTATAAGTTTTTAATGATTAAAATTTTTTACATGACTTCAACTGGCTTTAGATGTCCATAGTTACTCTCTTTTGAAGATTTCCAGTGTTCTATCTTAATAGAGCTAAAATCCCGAATCTTAAAACCAAGAGTGATGAAATGGATAAGTCACCTGAACACACTGTGAGGAAGGATAACATAGTGATAGATGTACTAGTGCAAAATTCTTTGAGGCACATAAGATCTGTTTCGGGGTGATGCCGGCAGTGAATCAGCTATAGGTACCATGACATGAGACCTAAATTTCTGAAAATTTGTGGAAATTGATGGAGTTGTAAGCTGTAACTTCTCCCTAACTGATGTGTGCATCGAGCATCGTATATTTTCTGCTTCTAGTGTGTTATGTTTTCTTAGAGAAGTTTGAATGGGCTTTATCTTAGTTTATTATTTTCTAATTATGACTGCACTGGCACTTTCCAGCACATCAATGGGATGGCACAAATCAAGCTAGCTAAATATGGAAGCGTCAACATGGATTTTGTTTTGGGAGTGGGAGGTTATGATCTGGACAGGTAGTTATTTCTACAATTTGGAAAACAGTATATATATAACTGGTTGTAAATTAAACAGAAGTTTTGCAGCACAGCATGGTGTCATGTTTTAACCTGTCAGTTACCTCTGCAGAATTGATTCTGAAGTTCATGGAGATGACTCATCCTGTCATGCACATCAACATGGGCATGGTAATATGTACAAAACTTCTTTTGCTTTTGTCTTCTCGTATCGCGATTAATTCTATGTAGTTTTGTTACCTGTGATGACTGAATTTCCCAGCATGTGTAGGTGATGCAGAAGAGCACAAAGGGCATCATCACCATCATCATCATGATCATGTGCATGATTCTGCAGTTTCCAGCGTCAGTATTGTTTCTGAGGGTACACTGGATCTTGATGAGGTAAATTTATGTAGCTGTTTTAGATCTTGTTGCTTTAATTTCGATCACCCATGGGGGTGTATGTGCTATATTTTGATTCATTTGGTTCCCCAGTGAAAAGATGTGCCAATTGGATGTTAGTTTATTCTGTACCCTGGAGGCTTTAATTATGGGAAAGTGAATAATATGGTGGCCAGGAACTGTTTGCAGAAGTCTTGCTCCTCTTTCATTTCAGTGTGGTGCATGTATGAGTCTATGAGAAGTATATGCATGCAGTGGTGCGTCTTCTTGTATATTAGTTGTGGTATTGCTGTTGTCAAGGAGTAATATATGAGGGACATGAGTTTCACTATAAGATATGAAGCCATGATTTTGAATAGTCATTCACTTTGAGAGTCTATGGACTAGCCCTGAGCTTCTTGTAACTATGGGTGCCATGAGGTGTAGTGCAGTCTGGTCAGCGTATCTGTAATGGTATAGAGGGCCATAGCTTTGAATTTTGTCACCTTGATCTGATGGGCCAAAGTGCCAGCCCAGCCCATTGCCATTTGGCAGTGAAAAGCAAGCAGTGGGTGCAGTAGGCTCACTAGCTCCATTGAGAATGCATGACAATTGTGTTTTTTGATGAATTTTCTTGACATGCATTTTTTTTTTTTGCTGTGACTGCTACTGATATCTGTGTTCACTAGTTTAGCCCCTATGCACTACTGTTAAAATTCCTTGGTGGAAAAATTCTACTGCGGTCATCAAATGTAGTGAAAGCAGAGAACCTGAAGGAGAAGCATTGTGAGGAGACAAGTGAGACAATAGTTTTGAAAGTTTCTGCCTTGGGGTTGGGTATAAATTTAAATTTATACTTCAGCTCTTCCTGATCTATGTAGCCTGTCTCCCATTTTTGCCCTTTTACTATCTATGAAGACAAAATGATGAGTTTCAGAGGCCTAATGGCATCTTACCTACACTATTTCTAGTTGGGATGAATGAACATTGGCAGCTTGGCTTATGCAAGCACTTTAACGCTTGATGATTTGTTGTTCAGTAAAGTGTGGGTATACTGGTAAAACTAAGAATGTACTTTTACATCTCACATTTGGTGCTTAAATATGTGAAATTCAAATACTGACCAGTGGTCTTAAAAAGGTTGATAAGGCATGTTTCCTTATCCGTGTCTGAGATATAATCTTTATCTCTTGGTTTATGACAAGACCTTTGAATTTGCATAAGTCTATATTTGTCACTATGCATGGGAATTTGCATTCTATATGTTGTCTGTATTCTAGCACTTGCAGTTTGCTTTTGCTCAACTCTGATGATATCTGTTTAAACATGTCTCTCATATGCAATGTCCATGGATTAGGTTGATGATTGGTTTGAGAGACTGACTGAAGAAAAAGGGGAGGACTTGTACAGAATGAAGGGTGTACTATCTGTGACTGGTTATGAGCAACGATACGTTTCCAGGTTCCACTATTTGTATTTATGAACTTCTTTCTAGCCATTTTGGTTAAAATCCTCATCTTATGTTACTTCAAAAATTGCCTATCATTCAGGGTGTTCATTCAACATTGGATGGCTGTCCGGGAAAAGTATGGGGTCCTGATGAGAAGAGAATAAACAAGCTTGTCTTTATTGGGAGGAACCTCGATGAAACTGCCCTACGAAAAGGCTTCAAGGGGTGTCTTGTATGACCTAACCAATCAAAATAGAACGATTGAGAGTATTGGGTATGTTGATATATGTTAGAAACGGATTAACTATAACATGATGCCAATAAGTAGGGAAGGACTAAAGAGGGGTTCCTAACAAATGCATAGTGGGAACACTATTGGGATGACAGACTTGGAATACGTGAACTGCTGCTTCTATGTAACTGTAATATTTTCAAATGACTGGGAGTTGTATTATGACAAAAGAGATGGCTTATTGGCAATACCTGAAATTTTAAGTTGAGTTGTGAGAAATGATCAAAGCCTATTCTTCTTGTGAATCCCCATATGCCTGAGTTATCTTATTGTCACTAATTACAAAAAACAGCTTTTGAATTACCCAGAAATCCTTAGCTAGGACCATTGTAGGAGTACTCTGAGCAGGTTTTTGTTTTCTGCTGAGTTCGTAGAGAGCGCAATCATTGATCACAAATCTCGGCTTAGACCAATTTATAATCGCAGAAATGATAGAATCATGATAGAGAAACTCAAGATTTTTATTTGGATAGCGAGAGCGAACTCCCAGTGGTACAAATGGTTCTTAGTACGATCATGCAAAAATCTTCAGGTATTCATCCATGCGGGTGTATTGAACTTCAGGATAAAGCTGGGAAGCTTCTTCTGCATCTTCCCCAATTTCAAAGTTTGTCAAACAGCCTTCATAGAATATGTGGTAGAAATGCCCCACTCCCACTTGCTGCGCATAATCCAATCCTGAAACAGAAGGATAGCTTAATATCATCTAAATATGGTCTACCATAGATCTGAAGCTATTGTAGCAAGTAATTATGTAGCAGGTCACTCTTGATGGTAAATATACAAAAGGGTTTTTATTAGATTTTCCAGTCAGCGTTCAAAAACAGGATCACCGTCGCATTGTTTAAGTTGTCATTGAACCTAAGGATATGCCAACACTAAATTCTACAAAAGTACATGTCATCTAACGAAACAATAAATCGGATAAGTACCTTTCATGGAGGCAAGGAAGTCTTCTGCAGAAATGCTTCTCTTCTCCAGGGTCTTTCCACTGAGCTTCTCCCACATCTCCACCAGTTGTCTTTGGGACAGAATGTTCTCTGGTGGCCTTAGGTAGACTGTCTTGTTCAGCGTTCTCGGATCATCGATCGTTTTAATTGCATACGTTGCGATATCATCTTCATCGAGATAAACAGCTGCAACAGTAATGCAGTATCAAACATTTTCATGACTTATCCATATACATATCCGCGCATACTCGTGTCTTACCAAAAAGAAGTGTTGAACTTGGCTAAATGATTTAACCAAGCCAAGGTTGTCGACCTTGATAGATTTTGTGATCACTCGGAATATTTTATGTAGTCCTGATTTAGTCTAGATAGACAGAGCTAGTGATCGCCCTTCTGATCAAGTACTTGAGTAATCTAATGGAGATGTTCAAGGATACGACTAGGATGATATTGGTTGATTACGTAAGCTCTTACCTCATTGTTGACATGAGATAAAAACATATTAATATATGATACAATCTCACCTAACAAGATGTTGCTGAAAGATTGAACCCATATATATAATAAAATTTATAGCTCCCTCAAAGTCCAAACTGACATAGATAAATAACCTACTTTGACATGAATTGATCATTTCACATGGTAGCATTTGGGACTTATGTCAGGTTTAGGGGATCGTTGTGTCGAGTAGAGTTCGAACATGAGATTACAGTTTCTTAAGGCCCATTTTCCGATTATTTTACCACTTAGTCAACCCTTTTTAATAAGTTTATTGAAAATGTTATTATGCTGGTATTCTAAATGGTGAACATGGTTTTCTCCGTCTCTAGTTAGAGGAAATTTGCTCCAACCAATCTCCTGATTGGTTGGTTATAAATATGGTTGTAACCCACCAATCAAAAGCATGGTTAGAGAAGATCTTTTCTCTAATATATAACCCTTGTTAATATGCCTAAAGTAGGTTTATGCACCTCACATACCTTTGACGTTGCCATCTCCATAGAGATATACAGTGTCTTTTGGAGGAGTGAGACTCGACATTTGGGAGAGATTGCCCACAAAATAACCGGCAAAGCAGTTGGCCGAGACGTATGTGAAGGGGATCTTGGCTTCCTCGATTGCTTTTCTCACCTCCATTTTCTCATCGAACGTGACCCTTCCTGGCTCAATTGCATGACCCATGAGGGCCGGGTCCATTCCGAACTCTGACGGCAAAAACCGCTACAAAGAATTAGCAAACATTCAAAATCTCATTAGTATATGTTGCATGACGATTCTTCGACACAATGTCGACGTGACTGTACATTAGCAAAACTCGAAAAAAAAAAAAAAAAAAAAAAAAAAAGGCTTGGGGGATAGAGAAAGAGATGCACACACCGTGGTAATGATATAAGATAAATAGCTTTCTTAGCAGAGTCATGTCCAAATTTCAAGAAATAAGAAGATTTGATTGCACAAATTGAGTGAGTTACGGAATCCATTGCTCAAATGGAGAATCGAATGAGAAGATCAACACAAGTTAGAGGGGCAAATTTTCGTTTATCCTAATGCATTTATAATAGAAAATCAGTGCAAGAATTTCTTCACGAATACACTTTCATTGTGTTATACGCTCACTCAACGGAATGTATAATCTATCTTTCTATCTAAAAAAAGTTAGTATAGTTCGAAGATTATAACTTCTGTACTTGAACTTTCCATTTTGCAAACTGCAGGAGAGCAAGTGTTCAGTTCAAGTTCAACCAAAAAGATTATGGCAAAGACAAGATGAATGGACAAGATTTTGAGTCTACACCCGAACATGATTCTGCAGATGCAATTTCTTATTGCATACTGTATCATATAAGACAAGCCGTACTGAAAACATAAACTAGTAAAAGTAAATCGAGTTTTATGATGAAGCAGAAGAAATAAGAAGGATAGGAAAAATTACCTCAGGCAATTGTAAGTATAATAAAATATACAAAATTGTTAACAATTAGGAGAAATCATGCAAAACTCCCCATAAAATTTTTGGGATAGTGCACGTTTGCCCTTTAACTTTCAACTGTTAGACGGTAGGTTTTTAATTTTGATAGAGCCATAAACCCTGAGGTGGGGGGCGACTGGCCGTTCGTTTCCTTAATCTTTGAATATTTCAAATGATCGAGCCGACAATGCAGCGGGTCAAATTAGTCAATGTTGACTTTAGCTAAGCCGTTTCGAACCATCTAGATAAATGGATGACGCCAGGATCAAATAATGAAATGATCATCTAGTAATTGCGTAAAGGAGATGGTCTTGTCAATATGAACACACACATATATATATTTATAGACACACATATATGCTCTTTCCTTATAAGATAATTGTTTAGATTTTTGCACTAAGTGGTGCGAACAATCAATTCTTCACCATCTTGGACCCTCCAATTGTGATAATCATGTAATGTGCACATATATACCGTCATTTGCAATATCATGTAAATATTCAAATCGGTAATTATAACTTATGCCTCAATGTAATTTCTTTTCCTTAAGTGATTTTGTTCACTTTTGATTTGATAGATACTATGAGAGTGAATGATCAAAGCCCTCAAATCAAAAGTAAATAAGATTGTCGGTGCAAAATCTTCTTTTATATTAGCGTTGTATATTCTATTTCTCCTGTTTGAATATCTACAAGCTAAAAAAGTATTGTAACATTTATCCTACTCTTTTGACTTTCTCGACATATTTCGCTATCTACGGTGTGGACATCAGATTGATGTCCAAGTCAAACATGGTATAAGGGCTAGAAAGAAAAGAATAAGAAAAATAAGTGAAGAAAGTCCTATGATAAGTGAAAAATGAGACAAATATTTTTTTTCCTACTCTAAGGGTAAAAAGAATATTTCAACAAATACCTCCAGATTTATATAAAAAAAAAAGAATTTTTGTTACTCACTGAGTTATGTTATCAATAAAATCTTGAAATATTTTTGTTGCTATCAATAAAATTTGAGACAGATATATGTTTGTTGTTATGTAAAAATTTGAGACAGATATATGTTTGTTGTTATGTAAAATCTTGATTTCTTTTTCAAGACACAGATTCCCTATCCCGATTCCGAAGACAGATCTTAGATCAATTATTTTACATGTAGTACCACGAGAAGCTGTATTACTAGGCACACCATAGATATAGGTACTTGCTCTGAAATTGAGCATCATATGAAGTGCTTTATACTCTCTAAAACCCTAAGAAGAACTTCGAACATAACAGAATGAAAGAAATAAGTGCATAGTAGCAACTCAATAAAGACCGCTCTAAAAAGAGAAAAAAATGAGTTTGCGTTACGCTGATTACCTTGACATTTCCGGCTTCTTTGATGGCCTCCACGAGCTTGAGCTGCATCAGGATGTTGTGGCTCCGTAAGTGGGCCCCCGACATGGCACAGACGACAACGTCGACCAGCCTCACGGCGTCGACGAGGCTCCTCAGGTCTGAGAACGAGGCCTCGACGAGTTGGGCGCCGCGCCTCTTGAAGCACAGCAGCATCTGGAGCTTCTCAATGTCGAGGCCGATCTCCGGACGCTGGAGGACGTACGTGGGGTGGCCCTGGTCCAGGCTCGCCCGCACGAACCTCCGCCCGATGTAGCCAGTGCCGCCAACGACGAGGACCTTGCTCTTCGCCATGTGATGTGAGGATTCCGGGAGAGCTTACGTTACTTCTGTGAGGTGATGAATTAGAGCAACGAGTGGATCTACATATAGACAGACAGAGAGGTTTCGTGCCGCAATTTGAATCTTGCGACTTAATCTTGAGTTGGTACGTTATCAAATACTTGAGAATGAGACTGCGTCAAGAATTCCTTTTCCTCCCCTTTTATTTCATTATTTGCGTCTTGATCTACGTAATAATGATGTCTGCCTTTACACCGATTGACTGGTCAGGGTTTAAGCTAAATGTAGCAGATCAGATCATGTATTAGAATAGCAATAATGCCAATTACCGATTCCGATTTGCTATTATTGGAGCCTTAAAGTCGTCCCTTTTTTTTCCATCGCTTTCAAGCTTCTTTCTTTGTGCCTGATTACTGGGTGATTTTAACGTGAATAATGCCCAATGACCGAAAAACCCTTTTCCTAGGAAGTTTTATGAAGAATCTTCGTCGTAGATAGTCAGCATGCAGAGGCAGGACCGCCAGAGTGTTTGGCTTAGTTGGTTTATTTGTCTTTCATGAGATTACGAGTTTGATTCACTTCATAAGCAAATTAATGGAATTGTGGTTATGGGCTCTCTGACCTTGGAGTTATGGATCGCGGGTGGTGCAAAGTACTTATCTATGAAGTATAGACACGTTGCCGTAGCTTCCATGTTGTGTCCAACACGTGTCTACGTGTCTGACACGTTCCAACACGCTTAGACACGCTATCAACACGTGTCGGAAAATTCGGACACGTGATCAATTTTTCTTGATACATATCGGCACATGTGTCCAGTAGAGAGAATCGTTGAAGAAGATGTTGGAGGATGGAGGCGAGGGTGAGGGAGCGTAGGCAAGGCCCTGAGCGACGGTGAGGGGGTTAGAGGAAGAGCAAAGACTGAGGCGACCCAGAAGGTCGCAACTATGATGCCGCAATGGAGGACCAGCAACGAGGCTACAACTGCGAAAGAGGAAGCGTCGGAGGCGAGCGATTGTGATGGCTAATGAGGCGAGAGAGAGAGAGAGAGAGAGAGAGAGAGAGAGAGGTCGCAACTATGATGCCGCAGGAGAGATCAAGAGGAAGAGGGTTGTATGAGAAGGAGGAGGAGGCGGTAGTTAAGGTTTCTGAGGGAGGAAACTAAAAATAAAAAATAAAAATTAAAAATGGGATTTTGATGGACCTTGGCTTGATTTTTCTTTGTGTAGGGTGGGTGGACGAGAGGGTGACTTGCATTTTTAATAAAGGAAGTGAAGCCCGACAGGTGATTTTTTTTTTTTTTTTTGGGCCGGGGGGAGCGAAGGAAGAAATGAGGGAGTGAAATAATTTGGGCGTGCGGGCTTGGGGTAGACTCTCGGGGGTTTGCATTTTTTTTTATCAGAAAAATAAATAAAAGTGGTTATAAAGTGATTTTGAAAAATAAAAATACTAAATATTAAATAATAATAAATTTTAATCATTATAGAAGATCATAAATTTAGTTAAATAGATTAATTATAATTTCTTGTAAGTCATTAATTTCATCAAAACTTTTGTTATAATTAGAAGCATGTTCCCAAATATAGATACACATTAATTATGAAAATATCTTTTGAATTTCCTTTGCATAGATTTATTAATATTATGATTACAATGGTTCTTCTATTATAATTTATTTAATTGTGAATTTGAATCAAATTAATTAAAAATAAAAGTATTCCTTTAATATACAACGTGTCCCAACGTATTTGAATTTTCTATTTTTAAGAAATAATGCGTCGACGTGTCGCATGTTCATATCGCGTATCGATGCTACTTAGATACTTATTGCTCGAGTTGAATATTTATTGATAAGTATGGAATCCTTACGAGTTACGATAATACTCATGGAAGATCATTGGCATTAGTCTCCCCTCCCCGCCCCCGATAACAACTAAAGAAAAAGCATGCGAAGGCTGGCAATTTCAGCACTTTCGATTGCGGATGGTGCAGAGTACTTATTGCTCGAACATGACCTTTGACATTTGCAAATTTTATTTCCGGTTTTATTTGACAATGAAAGTGTGAGTTTTTTAATGCAATAATGACAGATTGGCCTCCCCAGGTTGAAATTAAATTCAACCTAGGAAGGAGTAAACTCGATAGATGGGGAGCAGTACATTATCAGTGCGATAAGTTATGTACGGAAATTACTTTGGTGTCAAAAGTTTCCATCGAATCACTTAAGTTCTAAAAATTTTGAAAAACGATCATTTGGGTGTCAACGTGGATCGGATTGGTCAAAAATCTGACGTGGCAGTTTTTTATTAATTTTTGACGCCGATGTGACTTGTCGGAGAGTACAGTCAGTATGTAAACCACAAAATGAGGTTATTTGGTGTTTTCCCCCAAGTCAAAACCCTAAATCCCCAAATTGAGAGAGAGAGAGAGAGAGAGAGAGAAGGTATGGTGGTGTCATCCTCTTCCCCAAAGAACAGCACCAACGCCAGCCACTCTCTGAGCAGAACTTGATCCACCATCTCTATTTGCGCCCTCCTTGTTTCCCTCGCACTCTTCGTCTTCTCTCTCTTTTTGCACCTTCGACCCGCCTTCTTCCTCCTCCTCCTCCGTCCTCGCCTCCTGTTTTCCCATCGCTTCTTGCCCGAGAAACAACCTCAGTCTCTCCAAGCTCACCTAGTCGAGCAACTACGATGGAGGTCGAGCGACAGTGGTCGAGCATGGTGGCCGAGTGACTGTGGCGGAGCACGGTGGCCAAGCGATGGTGGCCGAGCAAGCTAGGTCGATGAGGATTGAACAAAAAAAATCCTAATTTCAATCCCAAATGAACTGTGTGGCATTGTTTTTGTGAGGCCATCCACATCTGATGGAAAAACGACGTCGTTTTCTTAAGAAAGATGGAAAACGACATCATTTAAAAGGCTCCTCGATTTTTATATTTTTTTAAATAGAAAAGTCACGTAATCATTTTGGCCGGAATTTCTTGCTGGTGGCACCAAAGTGATCGTTTTTTCTCCGATTTGGCACTTAATTGATCCGACAGAAACTTTTGGAATCAAAATGAGCGCCGTACACAACTTATAACACTGATAGCGTATTTCTCTCCGATAGATGTGTAAAAAACTAGTGTAATGGAAGCCACACCTTCCGATTGGTCTGTCGGCTTCACCAAAGATTTCCTTGACAATTGGTGTGAGAACGACCCCACCCCGTGCTGACAATATTTTAAAGAAAAGCTTTGATCGCGAAAGTCAATTATTGCAACTCTATGACCTACAGAAGATTAATGATCTGTTTGTTGGACAGAAAATGTATCATTTCTAAAAGATATTTTTAGTAAGTCTTTACGGAAACTTGAAAAAGACTAAAAAATATAAAATATTGAGGAAAATAATCAAAATTCATATTTCTTAGTTGCTTTTAATTTTATATATTCTTTTCTTTTATGTTTCTTCTTCATTGGCCGGTTGCCGCTACAACGACGATCTTGAGCTCAAGCCTTGCCAGATCGACAAGCTTGAAGCTCAAGCCTTGTAGTTGGTCATTGGCTGTAGCCACAACCAACCAAGGTAGAAGCAAAGAAAGGAAAAATAAAAGAAATGAATATATCAAATAAAAAATAATTTAAAAATTAAAAAAAGATTAAAAATTTGAATTTTTTAAAATATTTTTATAAAAAAAACGTTTTATTTATCAAGGACCCAAACCTGAGCACCGAGGACCTGTGCATGGCCTTTGTGGACTCACACCTAGACCCAAGTACGACCTTTATGGACCTATGCTCGGGTGCTTAAGCATTGGGTATGGGTACCGGTGTTTGGGCTTAGCCTCAATGGATTTGTGCATGGACGCTGGGGACCTAGGCCTGAGCCCAGGACCCAAGCTCGACTACTGGAGACCGGTTGAGGTTTCCATGCCCAGGCGCACAGTTCAAGTCCAAACGTATTTAGTCATATTTTGGAAAAATATTTTCCAATTGTTTCAAATAGAAAATCATCTTCTTGAATTTAATTTTTTGTAGGAAAATATTTTACGTTAACTCATTTTTTTTAAGAGAACCAAACACGAAAAATTAGGAAAATATTTTTCATGAAATAAATGGACCGTGAGAGTAAGATTGAAATAAATTAGGTTAAATCATAGTTTTGATCACGAAGAGACACAGGACAGAATCTTCTATAATTAAGAAGTTAAAATCTAGATCCATATGTTTTCTTAGTCCTATCACGCGCAGATTTTCAGGTATTTGGCCATGCGGGGGCGTTGAACTTCCCGCCTAAGCTGGGAAGCTTCTTCTCCATCTTCCCCGATTTCAAAGTTGCATTGATTAGTCTCCGTAGACTGTGGTAGAGTCCATTGGGTTGCAAATGAGTCATGCTCCTCGTGCTGGACTTTTTCCCTTACTCGAGATCTACTCGAGATTGGCTCGATTTCTTTGAGCTCGACTTGATTTCAAGCAGCTCGAGTAACTTGTCGAGCTGAGTTCGAGCCTAACAAAGTTCGATTCGATTGGCTCGCAAGCTTAATCGAGTGTTTCCGTATGTCCGTGCGTCTGTGTTGGACCGTCTATTACTAAAACCAAACAGAAAAAGGGAGCGCAAGTATTGCGAGCCAAGTCCGATTCAAGCGAGATTACTTAAACTTGCAAATCTAATCTATTAAGGAAACTCTATCTTAAATTATCGTGCAAAAATATAGAAGCGTCGACATGAATTTTGTTTTGGGAATGGGAGGTTATGATCTGGACAGGTAGTTATTTCTACAATTTGGAAAACAGTATATAAATGACTAGCTGTAAATTAAACGGAAGTTTTGCAGCACAGCATGGTGTCATGTTCTAACCTGTCAGTTACCTCTGCAGAATCGATTCTGAGGTTCATGGAGATGACTCATCCTGTAGTGCACATCAACATGGGCATGGTAATGTGTACAAAACTTCTTTTGCTTTTGTCTTCTCATATTGCGATTAATTCTGTGTAGTTTTGTTACCTGTGATGACTGAATTTCCCAGCATGTGTAGGTAACGCAGAAGAGCACAAAGGGCATCACCATCATCATCATCATCATCATCATCATGTGCATGATTCTGCAGTTTCCAGCATCAGTATTGTTTCTGAGGGTACACTGGATCTTGATGAGGTAAATTTACGCGGCTGTTTTAGATCTTCTTGCTTTAATTTCGATCATCCATGGGGGTATATGTGCTATATCTTGATTCAATTGGTTCCCCAGTGAAAAGATGTGATATTGGATGTTAGTTTATTCTGTACCCTGGAGGCTTTAATTATGGGAAGGTGAATAGTATGGTGGCGAGGAACCATTTGCAGAAGTCTTGCTCCTTTTTCATTTCAGTGTGGTGCGTGTATGAGTCTATGAGAAGTATATGCATGCAGTGGTGCGTCTTCTTGTATATTAGTTGTGGTATTGCTGTTGTTAAGGAGTAATATATGAGGGACAAGAGTTTCACTATAAGATATGAAGCCATGATTTTGAATGGTCATTCACTTTCAGAGTCTTTTTGATAAATTTTCATGACATGATGTCGACGTGACTGGGCATTAGCAAAGCTGGAGAAAAAAAGAAAAGCTTTGACGGAGTAAACTCGATAGATGTGTAAAAAACTGGTGTAACGGGAGCCACACCTTCCGATTGGTCTGTCGGCTCCACCAAAGATTTCCTTTGACGATTGGTGTGAGAATGACCTCACCCTGTGCCGACAATATTTTAAAGAAAAGCTTTGATCGCGAAAGTCAATTATTGCAACTTTATGACCTACAGAAGATTAATGATCTATTTGTTGGACGTAAAATGTATATGTTTGAATTTAAGTCGGCGGAGGACGACTTATTTGTTTTCGATGTGCGGTCAACAATTTACCCCAGAACAATCGTTGAATTACGGATGGATCACGAACAATATTACCTCACGTTGGTTTGAATGCAATCATGAGAAAAGCATCTCATTTTCACAGCGTAAATGTCGATTGTTATTGTAATAAAAAAATGTAACGCATTCTTTTTCTTTGATGGAATGAGAACAAACAAAGGAAAGGATTTTCTAAGCGTATGTTCTGCCAACCGTGCCAACGGTTGTCTTCAGGAGTTTTTTATATGACTCATTCACACATTTTCAAAGGTGTTTTTCCATCGTAGCGTATCAAGGTGAAACGGTGTGTTCTCATCGCACCCTATCATGGACGTACTAATTCAGTGCAACATTCATGATGGACTTGATAGTGCTCTATTAAGAATATAAGGCATTCAACATTCATCAACTCTACAAAATAATTCATACTGGCAAGTAAGCCATGCGACCAGTGAATACACTTACACTTGGGAGCTTAAATTATGCACATGTTAGGGATGATATAATGGCTACAACCCTGAAAAAAATAAACAATTGATGTCTCACAGTGCCCCAGACATATTTTGTCACATCAGTCCAAGTATACCTATCCCCTAAATGCTATACTTAACTATTCTAAAAACACCACGTATTTACAATTATATTTGCAACCACATAATGCGATATAATTGATCGACCGGTAAATACATGTGATAGATGTAAAACAACAATAGGCTTCCTTCGTACTCATGTCTCTCTCCATTTCAGATCAATTGCTTTCCTAGATACGTCCCATAAGGCCATATCTATTCATAACCATCGATAACATGCTAAAGTAGCAACATTGATCTTTCACTTCAAGAACATAGTTAGAAGTAACATATGACACAAAATGAGGTAAATTATATATTATTTCAAGGGCTCACACGATGAGTAAATAGGGATAATTTTACTCACCTTCATTTATTGGTTGTACAATGCACATGTAATATGAATTACATGCTATAGTGGATTTTTCTTTTTATAAGAGCGTATGTCATTTATTAAATATATTCACTATACGGATCTTAGCCTAAACATAGTCACGTGCCTCTCACATACTCATGTTTAGCTCGAGTGCTATATCAGCTTGCTTTCTATAGAGCCCAATTAAGTACTCGCATTTGGCATCTTACAGGTATACATGATTGTGGGACTATTATGTTCGATCTTATTATAAACAAATCACAAACCTTATATTGACTCCAATCAATGCAACATATTTTATGTACCAGACTTGCTCTTCAGCATTTATTTGTATATAACGTCTCATCTCAACATGTTAACTATAGCACTTGAGGCGATTGCTCATGTGAATGAGCCAATCATTGCCTACTGACATATTTTACAATAATATATGTGTGCTTGTGCTAGTCTCATAATGGATTTGTACTTATTGATAAAATATCAAGTCACTAATAAACAAATAAGTACAATGCATATATCCACATATACATAAATCAATGATCCATTACAATAACATATATCACATTCTACGCAATTCTAGTGACATCCTGTAGTTCAAGAATATGTCTCTAGGAGTAGCTTTCGTAAATGGATCAGCAACCATTTTATTGGTTGAAATGTATTGTAGAATCACTTCTTTCTGCGCTATAATATCTCTAATGAAGTTATTCTTTATGCCAATGTGCTTCGTCCTTCCATAATACTTGTGATCTTTCACATAGGCAATGGTTGCTTGACTATCGCAATAAACTATCATCGGTCTTGGAACTTCAGCGATAGTGGCTAAATTTTGCAAGAAACATTTTAGCCATATTGCTTCTTGCACTGCGGCAGAACTTGCAATAAATTCTACCTCCATCGTAGACAATGTCGTGGATGTTTGTTTCTTGCTATTCCCAGAAATTGCATTTCCATTGACCAAGAATGCATATCCAGAAGTCAATTTACGCTCATCGAGATCTCCACCCCAATCAGTATCTGAATAGCCCAAAAGGCGTAAATCATTCCCTTGGTAATAAAGTCGATAGTCCATGGTGCCCTTCAAGTATCTTAGGATTCTCTTCATTGCTTTCTAATGTGTTTGATCAGGATTTGACTGATATCGACTCACCAATCCCACGGCATAACATATGTTGGGTCGAGTACACATTATAGCATACATCAAACTTCCGACCGCACTAGTGTAAGGAACAGTTTCCATCACTTTAATTTCTTCTGGAGTCTTAGGACACATTTTAGTACTTAGGTCTTTACTTTGCATGACATGGGTATCAATGGGATTACAATGCTGCATATTGAAACACTCAAGAATCTTCATTATATAAGACTCTTGTGATAAAGTAATGAGTTTACTTGATTGATCTCTTTCGATCTTAACTCATAATATATAAGCAGTTTCTCCCATGCCATTCTTTTCAAAATTGGAGGACAACCATTCTTTTATGGTGATAACCAAAATCTTGTCATTTCCAACTAATAGAATATCGTCCACATAAAGTGATAAAATCACAAATTTATCTTCGGACCGCTTGACATATACATAGTGATCTTTTTCGATCATCGTGAAACCAAAAGTGGTTATGACTTGATGAAAACAAAGATACCACTAATAGGACTTGAAATCCAACTTTCGCAGGACATTTGGTTTCTTGGGTTACTGTTCACGCTTCTCCCTTCTTGGGCGACTGGACACTGTTCCTTCTGCAATCCGAGCTGCTGATTCCAGGCGTTTTGGCCGTTCGTTTGGGCCAATTTTTGGGGGAAAGGGGCGCCTATTGCCTCTCGTTCAACCCCACGGCATCGTCTCCTGGTACGTCTCCTTTTCTCGTTTCGCATGGCTATCTATGGCTAGGGTTCCGCCCGCCTGCTTGCTGCTGTGATTCGTTAGTAGAGATGGAATCGGAGTCGATGAGGGCTCGAAATGACTCGAAATGAGGAGAAAGGGACGAATTCCCATGGTGGGCCTCCCATTCTGACTGAGGAACCTTCGTTGTTGTCTGTTATGGGAGGAAAATTGAGTTTGGACACCATGGCTGGTCCAAACGAAGCGCGAGGTCCTAGCGCAAATGGTGGGGCGCGACCTGTCCAGCGAGGAAGGTCCCGCTCAGCTAAGCCTCAGGGCAGGGACACCTCTAAGAATCCATCAGGGAAATCGTGGGTTGCGGTGGCAAGAATCGTGGCCAAGGGCTACGATCTGGTGTATACCCCACCGAGTATGGTTAACAATAGACCTGTGATTGAGATCACTGATCAAGATCTGGAAGCTGCAGATCCCAAGATGTTTGAGTGTTTAATGGGCTACTTCATTGGTCGCCGAATGCCTTTTAAGGCAGTTGAGGAAGCTATGAAGAAAGTGTGGGGGCCGAACCTTGTTAAAGTCATGTCAAATGGCAAAGGGCTTTTTATGTTTCGCATTCCTGATAGGGAATTCCGTCGAAGTGTGCTTGAAAGTGGTCGGATGACGGTTGCTAGAATACCACTTGTCCTGCAGCAATGGTCCCCTGGTCTTGAGCTAGGAAGAGAGACCCTCCGTACGGTTCCTGTTTGGGTTAGACTATCGAATATTCCCTTTTCGTGCTGGTCCGCCCACTTCATCGGGAGGGTTGCAAGTGCGCTTGGCAAACCCCTTTATGTGGATAAGAGAACAGAGCAGGTGAATTGCCTTACCTTTGCTAGGGTTTGCATCGAAATTACTGCTGATCAACCTGATTGTAAAATGATTGAGACAACCCATAATGGTACGAAGTGTGAAATAGGAGTGGAGTTTGAGTGGCGACCCATTGCCTGTGCTGGATGTGGCATTTTTGGCCACAATTGTGCAACGGCTATTAGGCCTGGTAGACCTGGAGTAGAGCGTGCTGATGCTGGTCGTCCTTTAGAGGAGTCTGAACCTCTCAGCAAGGCCGCAAGTGGCATCTCTCAGTAAACCAGACCACCTTCGGTGGCGTCTGAGGATCAAAGGGGAATGTCTCCGGGTATGCCTTTGGTCTCTCTTCCGAAATCTCCAATTGATGCAGGACAGAACAGGAGCTCCCCTGGTGGTTCCTTTCCTCTCGTTCAGCTGGTTGTGGATCTAGAGGAACCTCTTCCATCGCACCAAAGTGACCTTGCTCAGCATGGGAATCAGGTTGAAGATAAAGAGAAGGAGCAGAATCCACATAATCTGAATGCTTCGCTGATACCATACTCGGAGGAGGGGCAGACTCGCAACCTGAAGGAAGCTGTGCCTGGCCAAAAGCCTCCTAAAGTCCCTGCTAAGCCACTTGAGGCTTCTGACTTGGCACCGGACTTCATAATGCCGCCTGGAGACCAGGAAGATGATACCAACAATTCATCTAATGAAGACGGTGGCCACACGCCTAGACCCGCTCCTTTGAGTGGTCCTTTGGAACCTTCTGGAGTTGGTTCGTGCCAAGATCAGCTTCTCCTTTTGCTGCCTGACCCGCCGGGACCTTCGACTGCGGAGGACTCGAAACCAACTAAAGGTAGGCGTAGGAACGCCAAGCGGAAATAATTCTCTCCTTTTGCTTCTATGTTTTTTGGTTTTTGGAATGTTAGAGGTATTATGAACCTTGTCAGAAGGGCGGAGATTAGGAAGTTTGCTGTTGCAAATAAGCTTTGCCTTATGGGGCTTCTTGAAACTAAAGTTCCAGAGCCTTTGTTTGGTTCCATTTCTTCCAATATTTTGAGAGGCTGGAATTGGATTGCGAACTATGATTTTGCTCCTCGCGGTAGAGTCTGGATTGGATGGGATCCAGCTACCGTCAGTTTTGAGTTGATCTCTTCAAATGACCAAGCCATCCATGGGTGTGTGAAGGGGTTATCTTCTAATTTTACTTGTTGTGTTTCTGCTATTTATGGCGAGCATTCCTTTGTGCGGCGGAGGCCTCTTTGGTCTGATCTTATCCATTGTGACGATCTTTTTCAAGACTATGTCTGGATAGTAGCGGGAGATTTCAATGTAATCAAGGACCCTTCTGATCGCGTTGGTAGCTCTAATGCCTGGATCCCCAGTTTTGATGAATTCAAGTTTTGTCTAGACCAAACGGAACTTGAGGATCTCAGGTACTCTGGCCTTCGGTTTACCTGGTCGACTTCGGCGGGTGCGAATAGGAAGATGCGGAAAATTGAGAGAGTTCTTGTCAACTCTAAATGGAGAATGGAATTTTCATACTCGGAGGCGTCTTTTCTTAATCCTGGAATTTTTGACCATACTCCTATGGTTGTCAGGGTGGTGGATCCGCGTCCAAGGAGGAAGCCGTTTAAGTACTTTGATTTCTGGGTTGATCACCCGGACTTCCATTCTACGGTTTTGCAGGTGTGGGATAGTCAAGTGTGGGGAGTTCCCATGTTTAAACTAGTCTCGAAGCTGAAATTGTTGAAATCTCGCCTCAAGGATCTTAATCTAGAGGCCTTCTCGGATATTTCTCTAAGAACTCTTGAAGCGAGGGAAGCCTTGCGTTCTACTCAAAGATCTCCTTCAGTTGGATCCTAAAAATGTTCCACTAGCTGAACTTGAAAGAGGGCAACGCCGTGCTTTTATAGACCTTCGTGGTCAAGAGGAATCGTTCTATAAGCAAAAATCAAGGATTAGATGGCTAAAGGAAGGAGATCGCAACACGAAATTCTTCCACAACTGTGTTAAAGCTAGACATCTCAATAACCGTATCCTCTCTGTCAAGGACACTGCAAGTACAGTGATCTCGGATCCTGATTTGGTGCCCCAAGTTTTTCTATCTTTCTTTTCGGATCTGCTTGCTCCTCGAGTTGGCTTAGCAAAGCTTGATCTTCAAGAGCTTACTTCTCTCATTCGAAAGCCGTTATCCGATAGCCAGGTATGTTCCCTAGCTTCGCCTGTCTCTGATTTGGAAGTTAAGAAGACCTTGTTCTCACTTGCAAAGGGAAAAGCCCCCGGTCTAGATGGTTTTACAAAGAGAATTCTTTAAAAGTAACCGGGGTATCGTGGGCTCTTTAGTTACGAGGGCCGTGAAAGATTTCTTCTCGCAGGTTGTCTTCTTAAAGAAGTTAATGCGACTATTCTAACTTTAATTCCCAAGGTGCTGAATGCTTGTGAAGTAAACGACTTCAGACCGATTGCTTGTTGCAACACTATCTATAAACTTATCACCAAGATCTTGGCCAATAGAATTGCGCCTGTACTTCAGGATATTGTTAGTTCGTCCCAGAATGCATTTGTGAAGGGTAGAAGAATAAGGGATGATATCTTATTGGCTCAAGAACTATTTGTAGGTTTCCACTTAGACCCATACCTCCCAAGATGTGCAGTCAAAGTGGATTTTCGCAAGGCCTATGACACTGTGGACTGGGATTTCCTAGAGCTTACCCTTACTGCCTTCCGGTTTCCTCTGTGGATTATTCGCCGGATTATGGCTTGTGTACGCACACCTAGATTCTCTATCTCTATTAATGGGGAGCTTCATGGCTTCTTCCCAGGAGGCAGAGGCCTTAGGCAAGGCGACCCAATGTCACCTTATCTATTTACATTGATCATGAAAATCTTCTCGGGAATTTTGAACCAAAGGTCTTCGGCTAAAGAGTTCAAATGTTATTGGAGATGTAAGTCTCCCAAGCTCACTCATCTATTTTTTTGCAGACGATGTGTTCCTTTTTTGCCAAGCAGATTGGAAATCGGCTGTGATGCCTCGACATTTTCTCTTCATGGAGTGGTCTTCTCCCCAACAAAAATAAGAGCGACATCTTTCTGTCGGGAGGCGATCCTGCTTTGTGCAACGGAATCCTCCAAGCATTTGGCTTTCAGGAAGGTAAACTTCCGATTCGATATCTTGGAGTGCCGATCATCTCAAAGAGGTTGACTAAGGCTGACCAGTACTCGCTTAATTGACCGCATTACCGCGAGAGCCCGCTCCCGGTCCTACAGGTTCCTCTCTTTGCTTTGGGAGACTTCAGCTCATAAGGTCAGTGCTTCATGCTATTCAGACTTTTTGGGCTAGTGTCTTCACTTTGCCCTCTTCGGTTATCTTGGGGATTGAAAGCATTCTTCGTAGATTTCTTTGGAAAGGCACCTCCTTGGATAAGGGAGGTGCAAAAGTCTCATGGGCGGATGTTTGTTTGCCTAAGGAGGAAGGGGGCTTGGGTATTAGGTCTATCAAGGACTGTAACAAAGCCTCAATGCTGAAATTTATTTGGATCCTCTTTACGGATAAGGAATCTCGTGGTGCCGATGGATACACTCCAACTTTTTAAAGAAGCATAACTTCTGGGTTGCCCCTCAGCCTTCGGTTTGTTCCTGGAGTTGGAAGAAGATCCTTCATCTTCGGGGCTGTTGTAGACAATCCTTCGATTGGAAGGTTGGTGACGGCCGGTCTACTTCGTTGTGGTTCGATAGCTGGTTACCTCGTGGCCTTCTTCATCTATAAGTTCCTCAATCTTTTTTGTTGGACCCTGACGTTCCTGTAAAGGCGACTGTGGCTTTTTTATATTCTTATGCTGGTAGATCCTGTAAATCCCGGTTAGAGGATTGTGGTTTCTCGCTTCCTCCTCTTTCGGTTGATAGCGATCGTTTTTTGTGGCGTCAAGATTCCTCGGGGGCCTTCTCCGTAGCTTCTGCTTGGAACGTCATCAGAACTTCTAAAGCCAAAGCACCTTGGACTTCTTTTGTGATAAGGATGTAGCCCCTCGATTTCAATTCCTTTTGTGGCTTATTACTAAAGACGCTTGCCAACGCAGTCACTTCTCCTCTCATATGGAAGGATTGATTACTCGGCTTGCACTTTTTGTAATACTCGGCCGAGACTCGACCAACCATTTGTACTTTGATTGCAATATTTCAAATACCATTATCTACTTTTGGGCAACTAGGTGCAATTTGCCGTGGAGGAACGGCACTTGGGCGGAAAACCTTGCTTGGGCTATGAAATTCCTTCTTTGGTAAGGACTTCTTTCATAGTCTTTCCCGCTATTCCTTTGGAGCTCTTTGCTATCTAATTTGGAAGAAGAGAAATGCTATGATTTTCCGAGGGGAATCTCTTGATATTCCCGCTTTGAAGAATCATTTGATAAAGATGATTAAAGATAAAGCAATTATCTACAAGGATGTCCCTGACAATCCAAGGAATCGGCATCTTCAGAGGGGTTGGAATCTCGACCCTATTATCTTCACGTAACCCTTTGGGTGTTATCTTTTGATCTTGCTCGGTCGTCTCCAGTGCGGTTGTTCTGGCTCCCGGATTCCTAGGCGTCCATTGAGGTCTGGTGGCTGTTTCTGGTGGTTGTGTTGTGTTTGTTGTTGCGCTCTTTCTGTCCTTGCCTCTTGAAGCTTTTGCGCGGCCCCCTTCCACTCTTTTGCTCGCATTGAGAGTGTAAGTTTTGGTGCCGTTTGTGTACATTTGTCCTTTGCTTATCAATATATTCTTACCTTACCAAAAAAAAAAAAAAAACAAAGATACCACTGTCTAGATGATTGTTTAAGGCCATATATTGAGTGATGAAGCTTGCAAACTTTATGCTTTTGATCGTTAGCTATGAAACCTATTGGCTGCTTCATATAGATTTCTTCATCTAGTTCTTCATTGAGAAAAACCGTATTTACATCCATTTGATGTAATTCAAGGTCCAAATGTGCAACGATAGTTATGATAAGGCGTATTGAGGCAAACCTTACAATTGGTGAAAATGTTTCCTCATAGTCTATACCTTTTTATTGAGTATAACCTTTTGCTACAAGGCGAGCCTTATACTTTTCAATGGATCTATCCGCCCTTTGCTTAATCTTAAAGACCCATTTTTTTTTCCAATGGACTTACGATTGGGTGATAAATCAACCAAGTTCCACACATGATTTGTCCTCATTGATTCCATTTCATCTTCCAAAGTTTTTCTCCATTCTTCCTTATCAGAAGATGAGAGAGCCTCTTGAATAGTTTTAGGCTGGGTATCGTCTTTTTGAACAATCATAAATGCTTTCCCTTCAATCTCAAAACGACGACAGGGATTACTTTTACGATTACTTTTACGTAATTGAATTTCTCTTGAATTCAATTCGTCAGGCAATGCAATACTCCCATTAGTTTTTGCATGTTGAGGTATATCTTCATTTCCCTCTACAACATTAGTGGGTGTGTTATTAGGATCTTTCATTTCATATAATTGGAAGTTCTCATTAATCTCACATCTACTAAGAAAATTGTTCTCCAAGAACGTGACATCTCATGACTCAATTTCAGTTATACTTCCATCAACTTGTTCACCTATGAACACGTACCATTTTGAGTGTTCAGAATATCTTATAAAGATACATTTCTTCCCTTTAAGACCTAATTTGTCATATTTATGGGAAGAATCATGAACATAAGCCGCAATATCCCCATTGACGTAGACTATTAAGTATGGTTTCTACTAGTCCACAATTCATAAGAGGTGAAAGTGACTGATTTTGAGGGCACTTGGTTCAGTATATAGGTAGAAGTCAATAACTTATTTTCCCAATAAGAGATAGGTAAATTTGCTTACGCCATCATAGACCTAACCATTTCCAATAGAGTATGGAGATCATAAAGACAAAATCGAAACTTCATCTAAAAGTGATGAAATATGAAGCTCCTTGGCCCTTAGAAAGGACCAAGAATGTATGAGTTGCAATTTTCCCTTTACCGAATGGTTTTCTAGTTGCTTTTTCCACTAAACAATGTTTACATACGGGTAGATTTACATTAGTGAGTGACCCTAAAAGGCATTCTCTAGCTAATCTTTGCATTCTTTACAACCCAATGTGACTTAATCTAGCATGCCAAGTACTTGCATCAATCTCAACATTACTAAAAGATACAATTAAAGAAAAATAATAATCGATATTAATATTGTATTGATCATAATCCATGTTTAACACCATAAAATCCATACATGACAGCCATATTAAACTTTATAAAATGTTAACACAATCCTAGAAACACCTAAGAGATGCAAGTTTCAGTCAAATATCCGGATGGAAATCATGTTTCTAACATGTGCTATCCAAGCTTTTAGCATTTCCATCTTCTTCCATGGAGGATCCTACTCGGTCTCTAGCTCGCTGAATGGAGAAGAAGAGAGCCATTTAGAAAGCCATGAGAGATTTTCAAAGCACACACTTTACCTATCCAAGCTGCATTTCTTAGGGACCTACGCCATGAGAGATTTTCAACACATTACACCCTCACTCTCCTCGCCTTATATAGACGATAAGAGGTCACAAAGACACAAACAAGGACCTAGCTAATAGGTCCGGATACAAACAGAGGCACCAGAAACTTCCGGGAGGGAATTATTCGCACAATATGAACAGTGACCGTATTGTAATAGTACCTTCCCTAGCCTAGTGTTACAGTAAAAGTGAACAGTAACTGCTACAGTGAAACTGTACGGACTCAACGATCTCGTCCGTCACGAGCATTGTAGCTACAGACTGAGTCATCTGAGGTGTCTTCTAGGAGATGTGCCTCGTATTTTTGTTCAAGGGTTTCAAGGTCTTCAGGTGAAAGAATTTGACTCAGTCTTCGTGATGAGGATGCTTCTTCATGAGCCCAATGGGATGCTTCATCTTCAGCCCAGTTTGTGTTATCATCTTCTTGAGTGTCGGCAGGAATGCTTGGCTGTGGTCAGTTGGATGGCTGTGCATAAAAGGATGTGTCCATGTTGTGGAATAAGGACGAAGGTCCTTGTTCGTAGGGATCCTAGGACAGAGGACCTTCAAAGCGTGCATTGGGGTCCTAGGTGGATTGGACAATATCGTCTGTTCCTGTCATTTCATGATCTTGAGACGATGCAGCTTGTCTATATTGCTCGAGTGCTTCCCTAGCTTCTGGTGCTAGGTCATAATGATCCCACGTAGTGGGTGCATTATTCCAAACATTTTCAGGAATAGTTTTGTTTTCCTGGCACAAGATTCTCTAGAGTTCTCGGTACTCATTTTCGCAGAATTTAACAGATCTTGGATAAGATTTGTAAATCCGGGCTTCCCTACTGTTCAGATGGGGTTTGTAAGATGTAGTCCCTATTTCCTGTGGATTATCGATAATGGTGCCATTATTTGTGAAAAAATGCCATGGTCGTCGGAAAAGCAGGATGGTGTGGACTTCAGGATTTGGTGTCATTGTTCTCATTTCTTTTTCCAGGTCTTGTTTCTAACATGTAGGATGATATAACCAATTAAGAAAGTATAAGAGATTTTTATCGCTTTTTCTTTCCACATTTCTTCCGAGTAAGAATATCCTAGTGACGTTTGCAATGAATCTTCTGGTTGGAATTTCAATAGCTATTAAGTACTTATTGGTTAAGTACCATAACAGCGTCTTGAGCTGGTCAGGGAAATCATCTTCCTTCCATATGAGAGGATGAATGAAAGGATAATTCAAATTTAACCCAAAAGGATAGAGAATCGAACCTCCATTGAATCTAAACAGATCTGTGTGACATTGCCACATAAGATTTTCCAGATTTTCAGCAAGATTGTCATTCTCGATATGTTGAACAATCTCCTGGGATATTTCCAGCTTGACAAGTCTTTGATCTTCTCAATCTTGTATTTTACACCATAATTGAGCATATGGAAGGCAGGTCGCTTGATGTACATGTTGATTTCAGCTGGTGCTTTGGGTCTTGACAAAAAGTCAGCAAGTACATTCTTTTTGCCAGGAATGTGTTTGGTTTCAAAAGAATATTTCGAAAACCATTCAGCCCATCTAAGCAGCTGAGAATTTGGAATCTGCTTCTGTTTAAACTTGGTCATCTAAGGGAAAGATGCCATGTCTAATTCTACCAGGAAGTGATGGCCGATGAGATGAAATTCAAATTTTTTGATTCCATTTTTTACTGCCAAGATTTCTTTAAAAGTGGAGTGGTAATGCATTTCAGCTTGAGAGAACTTTCCACTTTTGTGAGCACAGAGGTGTCTCTTACCATCAATTTCTTCGAATAGGATGGCTGCCCAGTATTCATCATTGGCGTCAGTTTGAAGAATTCTTCTTCCTGTTGATGGTATTTGCAGTGGTGGGAGATTTTGCATAATCTCCTTAAGCTCAGCGACTGCTTTAGTCTGGGGTTTTCCCCAAAGTGGGGGATTCTTCTTTAACATGGATTGCAAAGGAATTAGGAGCTTTGCAATATTTGGGACAAAATCCCTAAGATAATTGATTATCCCAAGAAATTGCTGAACTTGTTTTGTGGTGAAGTTGTCTTCAGGAAACTTCAATAATTCTTGAGCAATATGTGGCCCTGGGTAGTACGTACCCTTGTTAAGGTGCATACCAAGAAATTCGATTTCTGTCTAGGCGATATTCATCTTTCTTTGAGAAAGCATGATACCGTGTTTCTTCATAATTTCTACAAATTGCTCAAGGAGTTGACAGTGTGACTGCTCATCAGGACTGTAGAGCATAATGTCATCAATGTATACAGCTGCAGTTGACAAGATTGGTTGGAAAATACGACACATGGCTTTTTGAAAAAGGGATGGTGCTACCTTTAGGCCAAAATGAAGAACTTTCCACTGGAAGTGCTGGTTCGGGATACAAAATCCTGTTTTGGATCTGTCTTCAGGGTGGATGCCCAGTTGCCAAAATCCGGCTTTAAGGTCGAATTTGGAATAGATATGGGCCTTGGTCAAGCCAGCAAAGAGAGAGTCTCTAGATGGTAGAGGGAATTTGTCATCTTGGAGAAAAAGATTAAGAGGCTGATAGTTGATTACCAGTCTCATTTTCCCTATGTTTTGCTCAGCACGTTTATTGACATAAAAAGCTTCACAAGCCCATTGAGAATTGGAGATTTCAATAAGGCTTTGCTGTAATAGTTCTGAGCATTCCTTTTGGGCTAAAACCAGATGCTCTGGATTCATTCCCGTATTACTCGCCTTGGTCGGATTTATATCTTCATTTTTCTTGGAAGGAAGGCGAACAAAGGACTCTGGATTTTTCCACAAAGGATGGGAACATTTTTGGGCAAATTCTGAATGGGATTCAGAACGAGATTCTAACAGCTTTTGCATGATTGGATCGAGTAGACTCATCTGAATGGAAAAGAGTCTCGAATGTTGACAAACTCGGAAATTGGTCTCTATATCTAAGACCTTTTCCGGGGATGATGCGAAGTTGAGAGATTTGAGTCATAATATCCCACCCAATTATCAGATCTTTATTGGGGAGACTTGATCCAAAGATTTTTGTGGTTATGGAACACTGAGGAAAAAACTGGACGATTCTTCGGAGTGGTTCGACACTTGTGGAGAAGGTATCTCCAAAAGCCGAGTTGAAATATCGATATAAGGAGTCTCAAATTCTTCAAGAAGAACTTTAGTATCTAGAATGGAACAACTTGCTCCAGTATCAATGAGAGCAATAACATTGATTGGTTTGGCAAACTTTGAGGTGAGAATTTTCACTGGGAAATGAGGACAGTGGGTTTGACTTGAGAAGATGTCAAGATTTAGTTCTGGAGATGTGGGTGAAATGTGAAAAATGTCTTCAGACTTTGAGTTTGACTCATTCTCACTAGAAGTTTGGTACAATGGAATGGCACAAAGAGTTTGTTCAGATGGTTCTTCATCAGCAGAGAATAAGGATTCAATATCGTCATTTTCAAGAGAAATGCCTGTTTCATTCTCAATGAGATGAATTAGATGATTCGACCTTTTCTCGCTTGAGGACAATTTTTGGCAAAATGTCCTTTTCTGTTGCGTATGTAGCAACGGTTTGATTTCTTGCGGCCTGTGCGATCTTTCCTTTTGCGTAGGTATCGCCATTTCTTCTTTTTCCGGAAATGCTTGGAGCCATGTTTGGGTTTGTTCCACCAGAACTTCTTGTAATGCTTCTTTTTTTCTAGAATACTTGCCATAAGTACCATCACAGTCTTGCTTGGAACATTTGATTTTTAACTTCTGGTGGGAACAGGCTGATTCAAGACGCTTGTCATCCGTGATGTAGGTGCGGATCATCTAGCGTTTTAAACACAATTCTTCGAGACACAGATGGATTTCTTGTTGTATTTCTCCCAAGGGGATATCCTGTACTCTCCTTTGTTTTCCGAAGAACGATCTTTCAACCATCTGAGATAGTTCTTTAGGAATGGAAGTAAGGAAAACATGCTTCAGATTTGGATCTGCTCCGATTTGATAAAAAAGTTGAAGCATTAGTCGGTAATGCTTGTCAAGATGCTTTTTCTGGAGGGAGCATCATCTTCTTTCAAAAAATTCTCTCATTTTTATCTCTATGAGATCAGTGGGTTTTCCCACAAAAACATGATATAAGAGGGTGATGGCATGGCTGAAGTTTGGTGACATCAGAAAATGTATATGTCTATTTTTTGAAAGTGATTGCCACCAAAGTTTGAGACTTCCTGTGAACCTTGTAACAAAGTGGTAAAGAACATCATTCATATCATGGTTGGTAATGGACTGGGTATTCAACCAAGTATGAAATTCTTCAAGTCTTTCTGGCCATTTGGGATAAGGAATATCATCAATGGTGAAGAATTGTTTGGATGCTATGGATGTAGGTCGAGCAGGATTGCTCGTCTGACCATATTCTAGGTCAAAATAGTTTGATTCCATTTCATCATCCGGAGGATCAGCCATGAATATTGATGAAGTGACTGGCACAATAGGAAGGGAATCAACAGGAAGGGAGTCAACTGTAGGAATTGAGAAGGATGAAGAGGAGGAAAGAGATACTGAATCTGATTCAGTATTAGGAGAAGTTTGTTTTACTGGGAACAAAGTCTACTTTTTTGGAATGGCAGAATCTGGTTGTTGTATGGCGGGGTTAGATTCCTGAGTACTCAAATCCTTTAGAAATGATTCCAACGGATTTGATAACATCATCTGATCTGGCCTCTCTCTTATCACAAGTGAACTTGATTCTGTAGGCGCCATTTTTTCTTTCCCTTTATCCTTCTGTAGGGCCTTGAGGCGATTTCGTATTTCTGCCATGTCTGGTTCTCTTCTGTAGGGATCTTCTGGGATAGTGGCAAAAATAGAGGTCTGTGGTGGTGGAGGTACATACCCGGTTCTAACAAAAGGTGCCAATGGATCGAAAGGTCTAAACCTTCCTTCTTCAAGAAGTTGGATTTGCTTCTTGAGCTTTTCAATTTCTGGCTTTGGACTTTCAAGATAATGATACCCAAGATGTTGTCCTGATTCCAAGGCATGAAGCCTTTTCTGGAACTCAAAGAGTATCTTCTTAGTGCTTTCATCATATCTTCGGAGATCTTGTTGCACGTTTCCAATCTTGGAATCAATTGCCTTAAAGGCATTATTCTGTGCCAACAGAGTCTCTGATTGTCAATTTAGAATAGCTTCAGCAGTAGAAGTCTTTTTCTGTCTTCCATGTTCATCCACATCAGTGGGGGTTGCTATTTTCGGAACATGACGATATCTGTTTTTGTGGATCAATGAATTCCTCTAGAGCAGAAAACGAAAGTTTTGAACTTTCTCGACAAGAGGGGAAAATCAGTTTCTTGGAACATGGCAATAGAAGAAGTGGGAGGTGTTTCTCTTGGAGCCTCAAATGGGTAAGAATGTTTCTTGGCCCATTTTTGGATTGGCTTATAAAATGGGGAGAGGGCTTGCTTTTTCTGAGGAGGAGATGGTGGAGGTGATTTTGATGGATTTGGTGGGACTTTAGGTGTAGTATTGAACTCTGGTGGTGGAGGTGGAGCATAAGAAACCATGTACTAGTACTTGTCACACTCACCAAGAGTATCAACGGAGGGATCTCCGTTTAAGTATTTTTGGTACACCTTATTCTTTGATTTTTTCCGTCGAGGTGGAGATCTTGCTAAAGGATCTACCTCGTCAGGGGAATTTGTGCAATGGGAGCATTGGCAAAAAGGATCCCAAAAGCAATGACCATAATTGTCTTTATAGTAATGGACATGATGTCCATCACCGTCAAAGTGTCGAACAAGCTTTTTTGGATCTAGCTCGGAAATTGATTGAGGAACACATGGTTCAATCATGAAGAGGGTCTGGAAGATAGAGGGACTTTCTTCCTTTTCCTTGCCAAATTTGATGGAAACAGTTCCATCTTTTTTCCGAATGAACTCTGAGTCCGTGGACTGGAAAGGCTTGTTATGCTAGTGTAGCTTTTCGTAGTTGGTAATCCAAGTCTTTGGGAGGAGCTTGGCCAACGTATCCTTTGGGATCTGTCTAGGAACATGGATGCACAATGCCTGATCATTTTGCATGGAGATAAACAGAGCATCTTCATTACCATTATTGAAGTTGAGATCAAGGGCATGGTTTTGCACTCGATAAACCATCTGGTAATGAAGTGTTGTAGCAACAGATTCAGCAGTTTGAGGGGCTCCAGTGAGCTGGACTTGAACTTTTAGAAAAGAGAGTAGCTGAGGATCTGAAAGAGCGATGTTGAAGTTTGGATACAAAGTCACGAAGACTGTTCCGGCATTCAAAGTGGTTTGGACAGTACCGATGCAAGCATGCTGGTATTGTAAAAACCTGGTATCCAACAATGCTATTCTCGCCACAATTGGCAAACCTTTACGACCATGAAAGGTGAGAGCAAGTCGGACAACGCCATAGTGGACATGGGTATATCCCTGTTGAGCCCATTGTCTGGGGAAATCTGGAGGGATTTGAAGAGTAACGAAGTACTCTTTTTCAGTGGCAGGAATGGGATGCTGGTCGAATTTGGAGGATTGGACATACTCCTTTACTTGCTTTGGGGTTTGATGAATTAGTTGGCGGATGGAGCAGATGGGTGAGAAAGATGTATGTGGTTTGGCAAAAGCAGAGTAAGGGTTCATAAGGGGAAGTTGGGTTTATGAAATCTTGGTTTCATCACTAAGGAAGACTTCATAAAGATAGTCTATCTTAGAAGCGTTAGAAATACGAAATTATGGAGAGGTTAAAAGATGAAGGAGATGAAGTAAGAGAAAAACAAACCATGGCTCGATGCTTCAAGAATTTCTACTTCCCACAAAGTGTAGACATGATGAGAAAAGATCTTCTCAAGAGACACCGGATTCACATTTCTACCTACCAAGCGCATGGAATGGATAACCTTAAAATTAGATGAGATTTAGCGAAACCATGGCTCTTTTGGCTTAATACCAATGAATGGACCACGCTAGACTTAGAACCAGGTTGTTGAGAGCCAATAAAAGCAATTTTCTGAACTCGATTCAGCAATAAGTATGTTTTCCCACGTTATATCATCAAAAGTGACAATATTCTCATTATGCGTCAATTGATCTTCAACTCCTTATAACAGCTTGTTCAAGCTTGCCGCTATAACTCATTGACATAATAAACGCAGAATCAATACTAGCACACTTTACAGAGTAACACACACATTTAGTTTGCAGTAAAGACAAACTAAATTAATGATAATTCAATAAAAGACACAGAAGCAAAAGTTCACTATGTTCACAATCAATTTCTATGTACGATTGTTCTATTATCATTAATTAGTTTAATTTGGGCAAATTTTAAGTTCTAGGTGAGAACTTCTTTTAATTCTATCAACCTACGAACTCTCACTATGAAAAATAATTACATCACCTCATGTAATTTCTACATTTTTCCATGAATATAAAAAATAGCATGATGTGAGCCAACGTACAAAAATAATCATGTTGTAACTACAATCAAAATCGTAATTCAACAGGTAAAGAAAAATAAGGATTTCCTACTATTGTTCAAATTTTCTTAGAACTAGAAAATAGCAAGTATATTAAACTATATACATGCTACCATCGAACCAAGCTCTACATAGCATATATGACATCATTTTCATACAGGCTAGCTACTGTATTTCCTCAAACATAAGAAAATACAAGCTGAAAATGAATAAATTATGCATTAAATCCCCAAAAATATGCGTACTTAAGGCTTTCTACACATTTTCATACATTTATAAAACTAAAAAATAAAAATAAATATATTACAATGTAGAGCACATCCATACGAACCAAATGCCGCCGATCACGCTCCAATCGGAGCTCCCACGCGCTCACACGCGCCGCTTGAGTGTGCGGCGCATGTGGCGCACGTGCCAGCGAGCCTTACAAGCTTCTAGCCGGTCCGATCGGTCTGACCGGTCAACGGTCGGGTCGGGTCGGGATGGGTTAGGTCACAGGCCGATTGCCGGCCCATGACCAACCGGCCAACTATTGTTAGCGGTGACGTCATCCCAGCGGTTACCAACCATTGGGAGATATCAACATGCGTTGCTTCGCCGATGCGCGCGTGACGCTCACGCGCTGGCGTGCCCAGCACGTCAGGCGCGTGGTGCCCACGTGCAACAGCTTCTGGCCGCGGGTGTGGGCGAGTTCGGCGTCCTCCGGCGGCGCTCGACCCATCGTCGGACTCGTTGCGACAAATACTTTCACCCTGTGTATTTAAAAATTTAATTTGGCCAAAAAAATATTCCAAAAAATGGCCAAAACCGTACGGGTGTACGCCACTTCGAACCCGTTCTTTGCTTCGGTTCATTTTCGACGATTCAAATAGCGATTCCGAGCACTAAACATCCAAACAGTGTAGATTTCATATTCTTGATCTCGATATCAAGTGGTAAACAAGACAATTCGATAAAAAACATGGTAGAAATTACGACTGGGCTCTGATACCAATGTTGGAATTTAAGTCGGCGGAAGACGACTTACCTGTTTCGATGCGCAATCAACAATTTACCCTTGAACGATTGTTGAATTGCAGATGAATCATGAACAATATTACCTCACGTTGGTCTGAATGCAATCACGATGAAAGTATCTGATTTCCACAGCGTAAATGCCAATTATTCTTGTAATAAAGAAATGGAGTGCCTTTTTTTTCTTTGATGGAAAGGGAATAGACAAAGAAGAGGATTTTCTGAGCGTATGTTCTGCTAACCGTGCTAACGGTTGTCTTCAGAAGTCTTTTATATGACTCATTCACACATTTTCAAAGGTGTCTTTCTATCGTAACGTATCAAGGTGAAATGGTGCATTCTCATCGCACTCTATCATGGACGTACTAATTCAGTACAACAATATCATTTCTAAAAAATATTTCTTAGCAAGTCTTTATGGTACCTGAAAAAGACTCAAAATGTATAAAATATGATGAGGAAAATAATCAAAAATTCGTATTTCTTAGTTGCTTTTAATTTTATATATTCTTTTATTTTATGTTTCCTCTTCGTTGGCCGATTGCCGCTACAATGACGATCTCGAGCTCAAGCCTTGCCAGATCGACAAGCTTGAAGCTTGCCGAGCTTGAGCTCACTTGTGGTTGGTCAATGGCTGTAGCCACAACCAACCAAGGTAGAAGCCAAGAAAAGAAAAATAAAAGAAATGAATATATCAAATAAAAAATAATTGAAAAATTGAAAAAATTTGAAAATTCAGATTTTTTAAAAATATGTTTATAAAAAAATGTTTTATTAACCAAGGACCTAAACCTGAGCACTGGGGACCCGTGCATGGCCTTTGTGGACTCACGCCTAAGGGTCATGACCAAATCTTGAGTGTCGGGAACCCAAGCACGACCTTTATGGACCTAAGCTCGGGTGCTGAAGCATTGGGTATGGGTACCGGTGTTTGGGCTCAGCCTCAATGGACTTGGGCATGGACATTGGGGGCCTAGGTCAGAGCTTATACCCAAGCCCAACTACTGGAGACTAGTTGAGGTTTCCATGCCCAGGCGCACAGTTCAAGTCCAAACGTATTTATTCATATTTTGGAAAAATATTTTCCAATTGTTTCAAATAGAAAATCATCTTCTTGAATTTAATTTTTTGTAGGAAAATATTTTACGTTGACTGATTTTTTTTAAGAGAACCAAACACCAAAAAATGAGGAAAATATTTTTCGTGAAATAAATGGACCATGAGAGTAGATTGAAATATATTAGGTTAAACCATAGTTTTGATCATGAAGAGACACAGGACATAATCTTCTATAATTAAGAAGTTAAAATCTAGATCCATATGTTTTCTTAGTCCTATCATGCGCAGATTTTCAGGTATTTGGCCATGCGGGGGCGTTGAACTTCTGGCCTAAGCTGGGAAGCTTCTTCTCCATCTTCCCCGATTTCAAAGTTGCATTGATTAGTCTCCGTAGACTGTGGTAGAGTCCATTGGGTTGCAAATGAGTCATGCTCCTTGTTATGGACTTTTTCCCTTACTCGAGATCTACTCGAGATCGGCTCGATTTCTTTGAGCTCGACTTGATTTCAAGCAGCTCGAGTAACTTGTCGAGCTGAGTTCGAGCCTAACAAAGTTCGATTCGATCTGCTTGCAAGCTTGAGTGTTTCCATTTCAGGTATTTGGCCATGCTAGGGCGTTGAACTTCCGGCCTAATCTGGGAAGCTTCTTCTCCATCTTCCCCGATTTCAAAGTTGCATCGATTAGTCTCTGTAGACTGTGGTAGAGTCCATTGGGTTGCAAATGAGTCATACTCCTCATGCTGGACTTTTTCCCTTACTTGAGATCTACTCGCGATCGGCTCGATTTCTTTGAGCTGGACTTGATTTCAAGCAGCTTGAGTAACTTGTCGAGCTGAGTTCGAGCCTAACAAAGTTCGATTCGATTGGCTCGCAAGCTTAATCGAGTGTTTCCGTATGTCCTTGCGTCTGTGTTGGACCGTCTATTACTAAAACCAAACAGAAAGAGGGAGCGCAAGTATTGCGAGCCAAGTCCGATTTAAGCGAGATTACCTAAACATGCAAATCTAATCTATTAAGGAAACTCTATCTTAAATTATCGTGCAAAAATATAGAAGCGTCGATATAGATTTTGTTTTGGGAGTGGGAGGTTATGATTTGGACAGGTAGTTATTTCTACAATTTGGAAAACGGTATATATATGACTAGCTGTAAATTAAACGGAAGTTTTGCAGCACAGCATGGTGTCATGTTCTAACCTGTCAGTTACCTCTGCAGAATTGATTCTGAGGTTCATGGAGATGACTCATCCTGTAGTGCACATCAACATGGGCATGGTAATGTGTACAAAACTTCTTTTGCTTTTGTCTTCTCTGTAGAAAATCATTCACATACACAACTAATCAATCAAGAAGAAACGGATCCATATATGATTGTAAAACACCGAGATCAATAAACATAGTGAAATTAAAGCGTACCTATTTGAGCCATTGCTTCACTTGAAGAGAAATAGATAACTATCATAATCAGAGATCTATCGGAATGCCAGATCTTCCTCTCTATGATCTATTTTAGTATAGTAGCTTTCAATGGGATTAAAGTAATGATAGGTATAACTTACCATTTTATAGGCTAGAGAGGAAACCTAACAAACCCTAATCAACAGCGTGTCAACTGGGCCCTTCCCATTACGGGCTTCAATCAAACACAATTGCCTACACTTTGCTACTCAATCAGGCCCGTTATCAATAGACGCCAATACCCAATTCAATCAAATCACTTTAGGGTTCAACAAATATTGGAATATCCATTAATCCGATTATTTAAAATAGAAAACTAATTAATTAATGTAAACCCACGTTATAGAAAATTTATAACATTCTCATATCGCGATTAATTATATGTAGTTTTGTTACCTGTGATGACTGAATTTCCCAGCATGTGTAGGTAATGCAGAAGAGCACAAAGGGCATCATCACCATCGTCATCATCATGATCATGTGCATGATTCTGCAGTTTCCAGCATCAGTATTGTTTCTGAGGGTACACTGGATCTTGATGAGGTAAATTTACGTGGCTGTTTTAGATCTTGTTGCTTTAATTTCGATCACCCATGGTGGTATATGTGCTATATTTTGATTCAATTGGTTTCCCAGTGAAAAGATGTGCCAATTGGATGTTAGTTTATTCTGTACCCTGGAGGCTTTAATTATGGGAAAGTGAATAATATGGTGGCGAGGAACTGTTTGCGTGTCTTGCTCCTCTTTCATTTCAAAGGTGGTGCATGTATGAGTCTATGAGAAGTATATGCATGCAAAGGGGTGCGTCTTCTTGTATATTAGTTGTGGTATTGCTGTTGTCAAGGAGTAATATATGACGGACAAGAGTTTCACTATAAGATATGAAGCCATGATTTTGAATGGTTATTCACTTTGAGAGTCTATGGACTAGCTCTGAGCTTCTCGTAACTATGGGTGCCATGAGGTGTAGTGCGGTCTGGTCAGCGTATCTGTAATGGTATAGAGAGCCATAGCTTCAAATTTTGTCACCTTGACCTGATGAGCCAAAGTGCCAGCCCAGCCCATCACCATTTGGCTGCGAAAAGCAAGCAGTGGGTGCAGTAGGCTCACTAGCTCCATTGAGAATGCATGACAACATTGTTTTTTGATAAATTTTCATGACAATACTATTTTTATTTATTTATTTATATATTTTTGGCATGACTGCTACTGATATCTGTATTCACTAGTTTAGCCCCAATGCACGAAAAATTCCCTGGTGGAAAAATTCTACTGCGGTCGTCAAAAGTAGTGAAAGAAGATAACCTAAAGGAGAAGCATTGTGAGGAGACAAGTGAGACAATTGTTTTGAAAGTTTCTGCCTTGGGGTTGGGTATAAATTTAAATTTATACTTCAGCTCTTCCTGATCTATGTAGCCTGTCTCCCATTTATACCCTTTTACTATCTATGAAGGCAAAATGATGAGTTTCAGAGGCCTAATGAGCGTCTTACCTACACTATTTCTAGTTGGGATGAATGAACATCGGCAGCTTGGCTTATGCAAGCTCTTTAACGCTTGATGATTTGTTGTTCAGTAAAGTGTGGGTGTACTGGTAAAACTAAGAATGTACTTTTACATCTCACATTTGGTGCTTAAATATGTGAAATTCAAATACTGACCAGTGGTCTTAATGTCATGTCCCGATCCTCGGGCACACACACATCCTTCCACTTGGTCGATTTTAAAATGCGATATCCCAGGACAATGTATCGCTGACCCTTTCATCTATTATGCACATGCGGAAGTAGTTATAAATCTCCAGACAATAAAACAATGGGATAGAAAAGCAGGCCATATTTTTCATATTGAAATTCACAACTACACTTTTATTAACAGCACAACTCATAGTATATTTACAATACGATTTACAGCAAACAAGTCCCACACATATCTACACTAAGATAGGGTTCACAAAAGGGATGAGATCTCAATCCACACCTGGGTTATACTCAAGATCCCTCTCTGGATCATCTTCTTCTTCAAAAGTCTTTCTCCCTTTCAGGTTCCTCCTCCTCAGCTTCTCCTCGGGGTCCTGAAATGGTTATTCAATAACAAATGAGACCACGTCTCAGCGAGTCCTACCCCCTAAGACCCGATTAGTAAACTAATACGCCAAACAGTTGCCTAAGCACAACACGAGTCAGAGGACTTACCTTGGCCAGGTTAAACACAGATATTCAAACAATTCATGACATCCGATCAAGCATTGATCAATCGACTTAGTCGATTACATGTCAGTCAGACCATCTCTAGGTCATTCCCACTCATACCATGATTTTCCAATGGTGTACTCCACCAAATCACACGTGTTTCTCGGGTGTCGTTTTCGCCAATGACATATCGATCACCGACACCGTGCGTTCTTTAAGGTGCCATTTTTACCAGTGATATCTTCGATCACTGAACCACGTGTCCTTTCTAGGGCGCCGTTTTCGCCAAGGTGACATCGGCTATAGACAACATCGTGAGTTCTTTAAGGCGTCGTTTTCACCAGTGATATTTTCTTAATCACCGAACCACGTTTGTCCATAAGTCATTTACGCGCGTTCTTTAAGGCGCCGTTTTCGCCAGTGATACTTCTAATCACCGAACCACGTATGTCCAATAATATTGTATCTGATTGGTCTCAACCAATAATGTTCTCAGTTAGCTCTTATCATTCTCCCTACTACCAACGTACTAGTGCTATATACCCATGCTCGGCCATTACCAATCAAATATTCAATAACAAACAATTTAGGACAATTCCTCAGATTTCACAATTTAAATCAATTCCATAAAAATTGAAGCTCAATTAAATAAACGGACTGCACCATGACAATCGGCACGAAATTCCGGTCGCCGACCATCCCAGTTGAATTTCCGGAAAAATAATTAATTAAATAATTAATTTCGAAAATTAAATAAATAAGTATTAAAAATCCAATTTAGGCCCATATTGCCTTATTGGAGCCCGAAACGGGTCGAGAAAAATCCCGAGATGCATTCAATAAATAACCGAACCTTTCTACTTGCTAATAACTAGGTCTAACCACCTAACATGCATCATTAAGTCACTAAATTAATTGTTCTAACCTAATCTAACCACCTACTTGCACTTAATTAAATCTAACCAACTAATAAAGCATTAGTGAGTAAAACTCACTTGGTAAAACGGAGACCGAATCACCGGCAACGCAACGGCGAACTCTCGGGCTGGGCCTAAAACCTAGCAAGCCTGCAGAAACTTTGGGCTTGGGCCTGCTCAAATTCTTGGGGCTGAGTTGATCTGGGCTTCAAGACTAAAACAGAACTGAACTGGGCTTGAACTTGCTGAATTGGACCCAATGGAATTAATGGAGAGATGGGCTGAGCTGGACTGGCTTCTTGGGCTGGCTTGACCTCTTTGCTGGGCCAAAATTGCCTGAAGGTGGGTTGAGCTTGCTGCTGGTTTGCGTGGGCTTAGCATGCAAAGATGCTGGCCCGAATTCCAGCGGCTCGTGTATTAGATCCGTGTGGCGTGCGGCTTCAGTGGATGAGCAAGGGTCAACAAGGAAGAAATCAGCTGACGGAAGACACGCGGCTGCTGAAACTTGCTCGACGAAGACACGAGCTGTTGCTGGGCTGCTCGCTTGAGAATCACGGAGTTCTTGGGCCCATGAAATTTCGGTGGAACCGTGGCGTTGAAGCGGCGAGACGGAGCAGCTTCGTCTGGGCCATGAGGGAGTCAACGAAGAGGAGAGCTCCACCGTTCGTTGACGCAGGCGTGAGCTGAAGACGAAGACGCGTGGAGACTTCCTCCTTCGGTGGTGTTGGCGAGCTGGAGAGAGGACGTGCGCCGACTTCAATCCCGTGGGGAGCAGGTCTACGAAACTGGCGTCTGCTGACCGAAGAAGTGGACGACACTTGGCAGAAGACACAGATGGAGGAGCAGCTTCGGTTTCGGTGGAGGGAAGACGTGGGCTTTGCTGGCTTACGGTCAACAAAGGGGAAAACTTGATGGTTTTGTTGACTGAGAGAAGGTAGGCCGTGGACATGCGGCGCTGCAGCTTCGGTGAAGTAAAAGAAAAAGAAGAACATCCGAGGAAATGAAAGCGAAGCCAGAGGTTCACGCGAAGGAGATGAACGGCGGTTGAGCTGGTGTTGCTGGCTGCTTCTGCTTCCGCTGGCTTCTTCGTTGCTGTAGGCGTGCGGAATGGAGCAAAGAGGAGAAGTCTTGGACGACAGCTAAGTGAGAGGAAAGAGAGAGATGGATAGAGATGAGGTTGAGGAGCCCACCAGCCTTCCTTTTCCACATGATTATCCCCTCAAACCCTTCCTAGCCAAGTCTTCTTCCTTGGCTCACCCAGCCAACAATGCACTCTCCAACACATCTCAATTGGTCCAAAAAAATCTTGGGGAAGCAGGGGCTACAATTTTTAAAATCATGGCTTCAAATGGGACACTCATCACATCTCATTTCATCTCATATAGCCCAAAATCAATTTAAAGTCCAAATCAATGCTGCCCTCCTTTAATTCCGAATTTCACAATTTTTCGGGATATCTATTTCTTCGAAAATTTCCCAAATTCGACGTCCAATTTGATGTAAAAAGAGCCCACATAATTTTCTATAAATCTCTGACACTCAAAGGCTTAGTCTGGAAGTCCAATTTTCTATCAATTTAGCCCGTCTGAATTTCTACCAAATTTCCGCGACGTCCGAAACGGTTTTTCGTAAAAATCTCAGGATCTCCGAAAATCTTCTGAGATTGAGTTGATGTCCTAAAATAGCTCGTGACACCACAGAACTTTCAATTTCTGAAATCGAACTCGAATTGGCAGTTAATTTTCATTTGGCGCGTTTTTAGCGTGACCTAAACTACCGGGTAGTTTTCAGAACTTTTCAGGGCAATTGACTCGTGGTCGATTTTCTTCGAGCCACTATGAACCCACTCGACTCATTGGCGACTCTCGCTTGTCGTGAAAATCTCGAGGATCCTAATACGGACACAGGGTACCAAAACAATAAGAAAATCAGTCTAGAGCCAGTCGACGAGAATTTTCCAATTTAGTGGAGTCATCCATGATCGGCCACACATCTTAGTCGAACAGACCTATCTCTGATCTCGAATCGATTTTTAACTGTGTCGTAATGGCCTCTAAAGATGGACACGATCGAGAAGCCGATTTATGATCGAGTTTTCAAGTCTAATTGCCTTAAAATTCCTAATAATTTCCCCAGATAGTCTAGTTATCTCAAGAATGATCAGTTTTGAGAATAGCCCTATAGACGCGTCAATAAAATGCCCGATTTATTCAGTAGAAGACAGGGTTGAAAATCTGGATGTCACACTTAACAAGGTTGATAAGGCATGTTTCCTTATGCAAGGTTGATAAGGCATGTTTCCTTATGCATGTCTGAGATATAATCTTTATCTCTTGGTTTATGATGAGACCTTTGAATTTGCGTAAGTCTCTATATTTTTCACTGGGCTAGTAATATGCATGGGAATTTGCATTTTATATGTTGTCTGTATTCTAGCACTTGCAGTTTGCTTTTGCTCAACTGTGATGATATCTCCTTAAACATGTCTCTCATATGCAATGTCTATAAATTAGGTTGATGATTGGTTTGAGAGACCGACTGAAGAAAAAGAGGAGGACTTGTACAGAATGAAGGGTGTACTATCTATGACTGGTTATGAGCAACGATACGTATTCCAGGTTCCACTATTTGTATTTATGAACTTCTTTCTCGCCATTTTGGTTCAAATCCTCATCTTATGTTAAAAAATTGCCTCCCTTTTAGGGTGTTCATTCAACATTGGATGGCTGTCCGGGAAAAGTATGGGGTCCTGACGAGAAGAGAATAAACAAGCTTGTCTTTATTGGGAGGAACCTTGATGAAATTGCCTTATGAAAAGGCTTCAAGGGGTGTCTTGTATGACCTAACCAATCAAAATAGAACGATTGAGAGTGTCGGGTAGGTTGATATATGTTAGAAACGGATTAACTATAACATGATGCCAATAAGTAGGGAAGGACTAAAGAGGGGTTCCTAACAAATGCATAGTGGGAACACTATTGCGATGACAGACTTGGAATACGTGAACTGCTGCTTCTATGTAACTGTAATATTTTCAAATGACTGGGAGTTGTATTATGACAAAAGAGATGGCTTATTGGCAATACCTGAAATTTTAAGTTGAGTTGCGAGAAATGATCAAGCCTATTCTTCTTGTGAATCCCCATATGCCTGAGTTATCTTATTGTCACTAATTACAAAAAACAGCTTTTGAATTACCCATAAATCCTTAGCTAGGACCATTGTAGGAATACTCTGAGCTGGTTTTTGTTTTCTGCTGAGTTCGAAGAGAGCGCAATCATCGATCACAAATCTCGGCTTAGACCAATTCATAATCGCAGAAATGATAGAATCATGATAGAGAAACTCAAGATTTTTATTTGGATAGCAAGAGTGAACTCCGAGTGGTACAAATGGTTCTTAGTACGATCATGCAAAAATCTTCAAGTATTCATCCATGCAGGTGTATTGAACTTCAGGATAAAGATGGGAAGCTTCTTCTGCATCTTCCCCAATTTCAAAGTTCGTCAAACAGCCTTCATAGAATATGTGGTAAAAATGCCCCACTCCCACTTGCTGCGCATAATCCAATCCTGAAACAGAAGGATAGCTCGATATTATCTAAGTATGGTCTACCATAGATCTGAAGCTATTGTAGCAAGTAATTATGTAGTGATGGTAAATATACAAAATGGTTTTTATTAGATTTTCCAGTCAGCGTTCAAAAACACGATCACCGTCGCATAACATGTTTGTTGTTTAAGTTGTCATTGAACCTAAGGATATGCCAACGCTAAATTCTACAAAAGTACATGTCATCTAACGAAACAATAAATCGGATAAGTACCTTTCATGGAGGCAAGGAAGTCTTCCGCAGAAATGCTTCTCTTCTCCAGGGTCTTTCCACTGAGCTTCTCCCACATCTCCACCAGTTGTCTTTGGGACAGAATGTTCTCTGGTGGCCTTAGGTAGACTGTCTTGTTCAGCGTTCTCGGATCATCGATCGTTTTAATTGCATACGTTGCGATATCATCTTCATCGAGATAAACAGCTGCAACAGTAATGCAGTATCGAACACTTTCACGACTTATCCGTATACATATTCGCGCATACTCGTGTCTTACCAAAAAGAAGTGTTGAACTTGGCTAAATGACTTAACCAAGCCAAGGTTGTCGACCTTGATAGATTTTGTGATCACTCGGAATATTTTATGTAGTTCTGATTTAGTCTAGATATACAGAGCTAGTGATCGCCCTTCTGATCAAGTACTTGAGTAATATAATGGAGATGTTCAAGGATACGACTGGAATGATATTGGTTGATTACATAAGCTCTTACATTGTTGACATGAGATAAAAAACATATTAATATATGACCCAATCTCACCTAACAAGATGTTGCTGAAAGATTGAACCCATATATATAATAAAATTTATAGCTCCCTCAAAGTCCAAATTGACATAGATAAAAGACCTACTTTGACATGAATTGATCATTTCACATGATAGCATTTGGGACTTATGTCAGGTTTAGGGGATCGTTCTGTCGACTAGAGTTCGAACATGAGATTACAGTTTTTTACGGCCCATTTTCTGATTATTTACCACTTAGTCAACCCTTTTTTCATAAGTTTATTGAAAATGTTATTATGCTGGTATTCTAAATGGTGAACATGGTTTTCTCCGTCTCTAGTTAGAGGAAATTTGCTCCAACCAATCTCCTGATTGGTTGGTTATAAATATGGAAATCATATGGTTGTAACCCAGCAATCAGAAGCATGGTTAAATATATAACCCTTGTTAATATGCCTAAAGTAGGTTTATGCACCTCACATACCTTTGACGTTGCCATCTCCATAGAGATATACGGTGTCTTTTGGAGGAGTGAGACTCGACATTTGGGAGAGATTGCCCACAAAATAACCGGCAAAGCAGTTGGCCGAGATGTATGTGAAGGGGATCTTGGCTTCCTCGATTGCTTTTCTCACCTCCATTTTCTCATCGAACGTGACCCTTCCCGGCTCAATTGCATGACCCATGAGGGCCGGGTCCATTCCGAACTCTGACGGCAAAAACCGCTACAGGGAATTAGCAAACATTCAAAATCTCATTAGTATTTGTTGCATTAGGATTCTTCAACATGATGTCGACGTGACAGTACATTAGCAAAACTGGTAAAAGAAAGAAAAAAGAAGAAGAAGCTCGGGGGATAGAGAAAGAGATGCACACACCGTGGTAATGACATAAGATAAATAGCTTTCTTAGCAGAGTCATGTCCGAATTTCAAGAAATAAGAAGATTTGATTGCACAAATTGAGTGAGTTACGGAATCCACTGCTCAAACGGAGAACCGAATGCGAAGATCAACACAAGTTAGAGGGGGAAATTTTCGTTTATCCTAATGCATTTATAATAGAAAATCAGTGCAAGAATTTCTTCACGAATACACTTTCATTGCTTTATACGCTCACTCACTCAACGGAATGTATAATCTATCTTTCTCTCTAGAAAAAGCTAGGATAGCTCGAAGATTATAACTTCTCTACTTGAACTTTCCATTTTGCAAACTGCAGGAGAGCAAGTGTTCAGTTCAAGTTCAACCAAAAATATTATGGCAAAGACAAGATGAATGGACAAGATTTTGAGTCTGCACTCTGCAGGTGCAATTTCTTATTGCATACTGTATCATATAAGACAAGCCGTACTGAAAACATAAACTAGAAAAAGTAAATCGAGTTTTATGATGAAACAGAAGGAATAAGAAGGATAGGAAAAATTACCTCAAGCAATTGTAAGTATAATAAAATATACAAAATTGTTAACAATTAGGAGAAATTATACAAAACTCTCTATAAAATTTTATGGGATAGTGCACGTTTTCCCTTTAACTTTCAACTGTTAGACGGTAGGTTTTTAATTTTGTTAGAGCCATAAACCCTAAGTTATTTTTCCGTGTGCATGTGCAATGCACATGTTTGAGGAGTAAAAGTATATTCTCATATCATTTTTTTAAGGAAATTTCTCTTTTACTCTTGATTGCCGCAAAAGAATAAAAATATAGAAAATGAAAGAAAACTAAATCAACTAAGAGAAACAATAAATGTCAATAATATTAAACAATAAAAACTTGTCAAAACTTGGTAAATGTAGCAGCTTTGATAAAACTCAATAAGGTATTTTTAGAAAAAATCAACCAAATTAAATAAAACAAGGAAGTGCCTCAACAAGAAAAAAAGTCAATATTAAAAGTTTGTTAGTCAAAAGGGATAAAAAGAAATGATGTCCTCAACTCATACAGGGAAATGATTATCTCAAACTAAGGTGGGTTTCAAAGTATTTTTATTGGGTAATCAATTTTTTCATCGACATTTAAAACATAAAGAATATCCTTTTTTTTTTTTTTTCACTTCACCTTTTGTTATTGAGCCTTTTTTAATTGTGTTACTTTTAATTAATTCTTTTATTCAATTAATCTTTCTCCATTTTCTTTACTTATTATTTTTTTACAACAATCAAGGGTGAAATAGTATTTTCATAAAAAAAAGAGGGATGAAAGTACGAATTTACTCCTTGAAAGTCACGTATAATAACGAATTAACAATTTTAATAAAAGAAAAATTAAGAAGATAATGTGTAATGGTTGAAAATTTATGGGTAAATGTGTACTATCCTCAAAGTCTTTTCTTTTTCTTTTTTTGGGGGGGGAAAGTTCGGTACAATTCTTCTAACAATTAGAACTAGAAATACAACATAAATCATAGCCAAAGTTAGAGTTGAATCTATTACCAAAAAAAAAAAACGACATGAAATATTAACCTGACAAACTAAAAGAAATAAGATAGTATTTATCCCAATTTCCGAACATACTGAAGTTAGAAGAATGCAATTTAAACAAAAAAAATCAAAGGCACAACAAGCTAAAATTTTTTATTTAGGAGGGACAAGAAATGAAGAAACTTGTCCTACAGAGACTTCATAGCACAATTCCTTCTCTTTTATCATTGAATTGGAACTTTGATCTTTAGCATGACAAAACAAGAATAAAACAAGACAGAAATCCAGGTGGTTGTTAGATTAAGCAAACGTAAAGGTGCAATCAGTCAAGGGAACATGCACGGCACAAATTCTTTTCCGACAGCAACCATCATAATTCGTGGCAGCCCTCCTTTATCTTCAAATTAAATTCTTATCTAAAAAAGAAAAGCTTCCATCCACCAATGGGAGTAGTTCGAAAGGCACGCATTTGTATTTTCTGACATTATCATATAACCAAATTCGATATGGTCTGCTTAAAATACTGTTAAGTTGGCCCTGTTGCTTCAGTTGCAAGAAATTCTCCACCAAACAAGAGTCGGTGGGCATATCTGGACCATCCTCACCTTAATCAATCATCATGTCTTCCTGTCAGCACCTATTTGCCCCAAATATATGGTCGGTCGAAAAGAGCTTTTTCACATAATCGGCAAAAAATGCAAAGAAAAATGTATGGAGGCGGCGGAGAATTACGTTTGGCAAAGGTATAGCGTGTAATTGTTCATGCGTATGTACCTATTTATTTATTTGTCTATTATATAATATAAGATGGACAATTCAAGCCATGTTTGGCCTTCGGCCTTTTCTGGTTGGAACACTTGCTTGTTCGGACACCAAATTAGGAAATAGTGACATATTGAGGTCGCACGCATCACATGTTTTTTCCGAAAAAATTTCAGAATAACATAACTCAAAGATCAGCATTTTGAGAGTTAATAATATGAGATGCTGCGACTATAGATGATTATATAATTGTCGACATAAACATAATGTACTATGCTCCAAAACTATGCTAGAAATTTGATTCAAGATTATGTTATATCCGGACAAACTATGTAAACGAGCGAAAGTGAATATATGTTTGACATTTTATGAATTTGCAACTCTATTATTTTTTTTCCAATAACGAAATCCACCTAATTTTAATTTATTTGGAACGACTTCTTCGTTAATTTTAACTTCCTCAAAATCTTACTCTTAAATATAAATTATATTTAATTCGAAATATTTTGAACTTTTTATGCCTTTTATCTCAAGCGAACTTCTAGAAATTTTCAATGGTTCTGTTGAGGTGGGGGGCGACTGGCCGTTTTTAGGTTTTTGCACTAAGTGGTGCGAACAATCAATTCTTCACCCTCTTGGACCCTCCAATTGTGATAATCATGTAATGCTCGCATATATACCGTCATTTGCAATACCATGTAAATATTCAAATCGATAATTATAACTTATGTCTCAATGTAATTTCTTTTCCTTAAGCGATCTTGTTCGCTTTTGATATGATGGATACTACAAGAGTGAATGATCAAAAGCCCTCAAATCAAAAGTAAATAAGATTGCTGGTGCAAAATCTTCTTTTATATTAGCGTTGTATATTCTATTTCTTGTGTTTGAATATCTACAAGCTCAAAAAGCATTGTAACATTTCTCCTACTCTTTTGACTTTCTCGACATATTTCGCTATCTACGGTGTGGACATCAGATTGATGTCCAAGTCAAACATGTGTATAAGGGCTAGAAAGAAAAGAACAAGAAAAATAAGTGAAGAAAGTCCTATCATAAGTGAAAAATGAGACAAATATTTTTTTTCCTACTCTAAGGGTAAAAAGAATATTTCAACAAATACCTCCAGATTTATATGGAAAAAAAAGAATTTTTGTTACTCACTGAGTTATGTGATCAATAAAATCTCGAAATATTTTTGTTGCTATCAATAAAATTTTAGACAGATATATTTTTGTTGTTATGTAAATCTTGATTTCTTTTTCAAGACACAGATTCCCTATCCCGATTACTTTGAAGACAGATCTTAGATCAATTATTTTACATGTAGTACCACGAGAAGCTGTATTACTAGGTACACCATAGATATAGGTACTTGCTCTGAAATTAAGCATCATATGAAGTGCTTTATACTCTCTAAAACCGTAAGAAGAACTTCGAACCGAACAGAATGAAAGAAATTAGTGCATAGTAGCAACTCAATAAAGACCGCTCTAAAAAGAGATAAAAATGAGTTTGCGTTACGCTGATTACCTTGACATTTCCGGCTTCTTTGATGGCCTCCACGAGCTTGAGCTGCATCAGGATGTTGTGGCTCCGGAAGTGGACCCCCGACATGGCGCAGATGACGACGTCGACCAGCCTCACGGCGTCGACGAGGGTCCTCAGATCTGAGAACGAGGCCTCGACGAGTTGGGCGCCACGCCTCTTGAAGCACAGCAGCATCTGGATCTTCTCAATGTCGAGGCCGATCTCCGGACGCTGGAGGACGTACGTGGGGTGGCCCTGGTCCAGGCTCGCCTGCACGAGCCTCCGCCCGATGTAGCCAGTGCCGCCAACGACGAGGACCTTGCTCTTCGCCATGTGATGTGAGGATTACGGGAGAGCTTATGTTACTTCTGTGAGGTGATGAATAGAGCAACAAGAGGATCTATATATAGACAGACCGAGAGGTTTCGTGCCGCAATTTGAATCTTGCGACTTAATCTTGAGTTGGTACGGTATCAAATACTTGAGAATGAGACTGCGTCAAGAATTCCTTTTCCTCCCCTTTTAATAATGATGCCTGCTTTTACACCGGTTGACTGGTCAGGGTTTAAGCTAAATATAGCAGATCAGGTCATGTATTAGAATAGCAATAATGCCAATTACCTTATCCGAATTTGCTATTATTGGAGCCTTAAAGTCGTCCCTTTTTTTTTTCCATCGCTTTCAAGCTTCTTTCTTTGTGCCTGATTACTAGGTGATTTTAACGTGAATAATGCCCAATGACCGAAAAACCCTTTTCCTAGGAAGTTTTATAAAGAATCCGATGGGAGAACGGTAATAATTCGAACAATATCGAATCAACGCAGCGGAATAAAATAATCTCCCTTCTTGTGTAAACCTAATATGAATCGATATAGTAGAGTAAAATAAATATCAAGCACGCGAACACAAGATGATTTTTTTACGTGGAAAACCTCCTCGATGTGAGGAGATAAAAAACCATGGGACCGGAGTCCACCTGAAAATCTTCACTATCAATAAAATTGTTCTTTTCTAGCAAATACTAGAGGTACATAGCAGCAAACACCTCAAGAACATAATTCTTAGCAATACACATGAACTTCACAACAGATCAAGGATAAATCTGACTAAAAACGCAGCTTTGATCAATCCACGAAAAACCTGATGTATGGAACTTCAAACGAAAATCAAACCGTTTAGATTCAATTAAATTGCGCCACGAACATGCTGACAAAATTTCAGCTCAATCGGACCACGAATCGACCTCCGACGCCAGCTTAATGTAAATAAGATATTGCCCAAAACTCCAGATTTTCTGCTTTATTTTTTTCTCTTGTTACTTTTTCCTTTTCTGCTGCTACCTCTTTATATAGATAGTGAGAAACCCTATTTCCTCATATAACTTATTATATGGGCTCAAGCTCTCTTTGGGCTTGCAACTCATTGGGCTTCCTCCATATAGGAGTGAACCCAGCTAACAAATCTCCCCCTCACGACAATGTGGAGGGATTCACCATCCCTGCTATCAAACAGCAATGTTCAAGCTTCTCTCTTGGTAGAGTCTTCGTCATCACATTGGAGCCATTATGATCTGTATGAATTTTCTCAAGTTCCAACAAATTTTCATCTAGAACATTCCTTATCCAATGATATCTAACATCAATATGTTTCGATCTAGAATGAAAAGATGAATTCTTACCAAGATAAATTGCGCTTTGATTGCCATAAAATAACACATACCTCTTTTGCTTGAAACTGAGTTCTTCCAAGAATTTCTTCAACCATAGCATCTCTTTACTAGCTTCGGTCGTCGCAATAAATTTAGCTTCTGTTGTAGATAGTACAACACACTTCTGCAATCTTGACTTTCATGACACAGCCTCACCGGCAAAAAAAATCAAATAACCAGAAGTAGATTTACGAGTATCAATATCTCCTGCTAAATCGGAATCTGTGTATCCAACTAACTCAAGTTTCCCGGTCCCGAAACTGAGTTTCAAATTTGAAGTTCCCGAAGATACCTCATAATCCACTTCACCGCATTCCGAGTGCTCTCTACTTGGATTTGACAAATAGCGACTAACAACGCCAACTGCATGCGCCAAGTCTGGGCGTGTACATACCATCGCATACATTAAGCTTCCTACAGCTGAAGCATATGGAATACTTTCCATATCTTTCTTTCTCTTTATCAGTCGTAGGACTTTGCATCATATTTAACTTAAAGTGGGCAGCAAGAGGAGTACTAACCTTGTCCATGTAAAATTTTTGAAGGATCTTCTCGATATATTTCTCTTGCGACAAAAATAACTTCTTAGTATCTCTGTCTCGGGTAATTCTAATGCCAAGAATCTGCTTTGCCGAGCCCAAGTCTTTCATGGCAAAAGACTTGCTCAACTGTTTCTTTAATAACTCAATTTTTGAATCATTCTTGTCAACAATCAGCATATCATCAACATAAAGCAATAGAATGATAAAGTCATCATCAGAAAATTTTTGGACAAACACACAGTTATCCAAGGAAGTCTTCTTATAGTCTTGTTCTGTCATAACTGACGCAAACTTTTTGTACCACTGCCTCGGTGCTTGTTTTAGGCCAAAGAGACTTTTCTTCAATTTGCACACATAATCCTCTTTCCCTTTCACTTTGAAACCTTCAGGTTGTTCCATGTATATCTCTTCCTCCAAGTCACCATGTAGGAAGGCCGTTTTAACATCCATGTGCTCAATTTCTAAATCTAGGCTAGCTACCAAGCCTAGTACCACACGGATAGAAGACATTTTCGCTACCGGAGAAAATATATCATCAAAATCAATACCCTTTCTCTGACCAAATCTCTTAACAACCAATCTAGCTTTGTACCGTGGTTGCAAAGTATGTTCATCTTGCTTCAACCTATATACCCATTTGTTCTTCAAAGATCTTTTACCTTTAGGTAACTTCACCAATTCAAAAGTATGGTTATCATAAAGTGACTGCATCTCATCTCTTATAGCATCGAACCAATTGCTTTTGTACTCATCTTCTATTGCTTCTACATAGCACTCTGGTTCACCTGCATCAGTCAATAATACATACTCATCTTCAGAATACCTGGTGAAAGGTCGTCGGTCTCTAACGGATCTCCGGACTAGAACATCCAGTGGAACATCTAATTGAGCCTTTGGTTCAGGAATAGTATTATCTATTTCAACATATTCAGGAACATGTGCGTTATTTGGAACATTGACTTTCTGCTGCTCTTCATCAACCTGTGTAGGAATATTTGTAAGAGGAACTTGATCTAAATTAACCAGATTATCACTAACCTGTGGTGCTGAAATCATCTTCGATTTCTCAATATCCTCTATTGTTTGATCTTCCATAAACACAGCGTCTCTGCTTCTTACAATTTTCTTTTCAAGTGGATCATAAAATTTGTAACCAAGTATATCATATCCATAACCAATAAATATGCACTGTCGTGTTTTCACATCAAGTTTAGACCTCTCATCTTTGGGAATATGCGCAAATACTTTGCACCCAAAGACACACAAATAATCATAAGAAACTTCTTTGCTTGTCCAAACTCTATTAGGAACATCAAACTCTAAAGGAATGCATGGAGTAAGATTTAATATATGCACAACTGTGCTTAAAGCCTCACCCCAAAGGGATCCAGATAGCTTTGATTGTGAAAGTAAGCATCTTACCCTTTCAACCAGTGTTTTGTTCATTCTCCCAGCTAAGCCATTTAACTAAGGCGTCTTAGGAGGTGTCTTTTGATGTCGAATATCTTGTTGTCTGCAGTATTCATCAAAAGGTCCAATATACTCTCTCCCGTTATCAGTTCTGATGCATTTCAATTTCTTTCCAGTCTGTCTCTCAATTGAAGCCTGAAATTACTTAAAAGCATTTAACACTTGATTTTTAGTTTTCAAGGTATAAATCCAAATTTTCCTTGAAAAATCATCTATAAAAGTAACAAAATAAAGAGAGCCACCAAGTGATTTTGTTTTCATAGGACCGCAAACATCAGAATGCACTAAATCCAGTATACCTGACTTTCTTGAAGGATGGGAGCTTTTAAATGCAACTCTGTTCTGTTTTCCTGCTAAACAATGAGCACACTTCTTTAGTTCTGAACTTTTCAATCCTGAAAAGAGCTTCTTCTTGGCCAATATTGACAAATCCTCCTCACTGATGTGACTGAGCCTCTTATGCCATAACTCAGCTGCATCTTCGCTATCTACTGCGTTAATTTTGTCTGTAGACAACTTTGCCTGCATAATGTATAACGAAGAATATTTTTCACCTCTAGCCACAACAAGAGAACCTTTGGTAAGTTTCCATTGACCATTACTTTTGAAGGTGCTTTGCAATACCCCTCATCATCCAACTTGCCTGTAGAAATCAAATTCAAGCGGATATCAGGTATATGTTTAACATTATTCAATACTAACCTTGTGCCATTGCTGGTTTCTAGGCACACATCACCGATGCCTACAGCTTGAGCTAGTCCATTGTTTCCCATCTTCACAGATCCGAAGTCACCTGACTTGTATGATGTAAAGAAATCCCTACGAGATGTAGCATGAACGGATGCACCACTATCAATTACCCAACTTGTCTCATGAGAAACAAAATTCACCACATCACCATCAAAAATAGTGAGAAAGTCTTCTTTAAGTGCAGCGACATGATTGTCATCACTGTTATCATCACTTTTCTTCTCTTTACCTTTCTCCTTTTGTTTCTCCCTTTTTAACTGGCGACAAAACCTCTGAATATGTCCCTTTTGATGACAATAATGGCACTCAACATTAGCAACTTTATTATACTTACCTCTGCTTTTGTCTTGACTTTTATTTCTATTTCTCGGACCTCGAGACTCACTTCTCCCCATTTCTCAACAACCAAGGCATCAGAATGTGAAGAGGACGATCCCTGTGTCTTCCTTCTCATCTCTTCATTCAAAATACTACTCTTAGCTAAATCCATGGTAATCGTACCATCCGGGGCAGAATTAGACAAAGATGTTCGAAACGTCTCCTATGAGTCCGGCAAAGTACCAAGCAACCATAGTGCTTGTATCTCATCATCAAACTTGATTCTCATCGTAGCCAACTGATTTATAATTCCTTGAAAAGAATTTAAATGATCAGTCAAACGAGTACTATCATGATATCTCAGAGCCATCATCTGTTTTATCAAAAATAACTTATTATTCCTAGTCTTTCGAGTATATAACTGTTCGAGCTTATCCCATAAACTGCGTGCATGTGTTTCATCAATAATATGGTTTAAAACATTATCATCTACCCACTGCCTGATATAACCACACACTTGACGATGAAATATAGACCATTCAACATCGGTTTATTCTCTGGTTTCTCCTCGGCAAATACGGGCAAATAAAAATCTTTCACATATAAAAGATCTTCCATCTTCCCTTTCCAGATATGATAATTCGAACCATTCAGTGTAACCATTCTACTCGTATTCGTTTCCATTGTTTAACACAAAGCAGAAAAATCAAGCAATAACCAGATGCTCTGATACCACTTTGATGGGAGAACAGTAATAATTCGAACAATATCGAATCAACACAGCGGAATAAAATAATCTTACTTCTTGTGTAAACCTAATAGGAATCGATATAGTAGAGTAAAATAAATACCAAGCACGTGAACACAAGACGATTTTTTTTACGTGGAAAACCTCCTCGATGTGAGGAGATAAAAAACCACGGGACCGGAGTTCACCTGAAAATCTTCACTATCAATAAAATTGTTCTTCTCTAGCAAATACTAGAGGTACATAGCAGCAAACACCTCAAGAACATAATTCTTAGCAATACACATGAACTTCACAAGAGATCAAGGATAACTCGACAAAAAGCGCAGGTTTTGATCAATCCACGAAAAACCTAATGTATGGAGCTTCAAACGAAAATCAAACCGTTCAAATTCGATTAAATTGCGCCATGAACATGCTGACAAAATTTCAGCTCAATCGGACCACGAATCGATCTCTGACGCCAGCTTGATGTAAATCAGATATTGCCCCAAACCCCAGATTTTCTACTTTCTCTTTTTCTCTTATTGCTATTTCCTTTTATGCTGCTACCTCTTTATATAGATAGTGAGAAACCCTATTTCCTCATATAACTTATTATATGGGCTCAAGCCATTTTTGGGCTCGCAACTCATTGGGCTTCCTCCACATAGGAGTGAACCTAGCTAACAGAATCTTCGTCGTAGAATAGTCAGCATGCAGAGGCAGGACCGCCAGAGTGTTTGGCTTAGTTGGTGGTTGGCTTAGTTGATTCACTTCATGAGCGAATTAATGGAATTGTGGTTATGGGCTCTCTGACCTCGGAGTTTTGATCACGGGTGGTGCAAAGTACTTATTTACGAAGTACAGACATGTTGCCGTAGCTTCCATGTTGTGTCCAACATGTGTCTACGTGTCGACATATTCCGACACGCTCAGACACGCTGTCAACACGTGTTCGAAAATTCCGATACGTGATCAACTTTTCTTGATACATATCGACATGAGTGTCCGGTAGAGAGAATTGTTGAAGAAGATGTTGGAGGATGGAGGCGAGGGCGAGGGGGGTTAGAGGAAGAGCAAAGACTGAGGCAACCCAAAATGTCACAACTATGATGCCGCAAAAGAGGACTAGCAACGAGGCTACAACTGCAAAAGAGGAAGCGTCGGAGGCAAGCGATTGTGATGGCTAATGAGGTGAGAGAGAGAGAGAGAGAGAGAGAGAGAGAGAAAGTAGATATCAAGAAGAAGAGGGTCGTGTGAGGACAAGGAGGCAGCAGCTCAGGTTTCTGAGGGAGGAAACTAATAAATAAATAAAAAAAATTAAAAATGGGATTTTGATGGGACCTTGGCTTGATTCTTTCTTTGTGCAGGGTGGGTGGACGAGAGGGTGACTTGCATTTTTAATAAAGGAAGTGAAGCCCAACAAGTGATTTTTTTTTTTTTTTGTTGGGGGCGGGGTGAGCAAAGGAAGAAATGAGGGAGTGAAATAATTGGGGCATGCGGGCCTGGGGTGGACTCTCGAGGGTTTGCATTTCTTTTATCAGAAAAAATAAATAAAAGAGGTTATAAAGTGATTTTGAAAAATAAAAATGCTAAATGTTGAATAATAATAAATTTTGATCATTATAGAAGATCATAAACTTATTTAAATAAATTAATTATAATTTCTTGTTAGTCATTAATTTCATCAAAATTTTTGTTATAGTTAGAAGCATGTTCCTAAATATAGATACGCATTAATTATGAAAATATCTTTTGAATTTCCTCTGCATAGATTTATTAATATTATTATTACAAATTCATTGTAGGCTCTTCTATTATAATTTATTTAATTGTGAATTTGAATCAAATTAATTAAAAATAAAAGTATTCATTTAATATATAACTTGTCCCAACGTATTGTAATTTCTATTTTTAAGAAATAACGCGTTAACGTGTCGTATGGTCATATCGCGTATCGATGCTACTAAGATACTGAAGGATTTATTTATTAATTGGGCTTAAGGCCCGTCCGGCTAAGTTGGGCCCATGAAGCCCGGCCCACGGGAATAAGGCCCGTGGAAAGGAGGGGGTATAAAAGGGAGGAGAGAGAGAGAAAACACACCGTTTTTGCTAAAAGAGAAAACGACGTACGTTCTTTCTCTCAACGCACTCTCTCTCTCTCCCGTTATTCTTCAAAGTACGAACAGTGAATCGCTCGAAGGATTTTTGCTTCCTCGGATCGAATTGCTCGGTTTCTCTTCCTCCATCAACATCGGTGTTTAATCTGGGCTAAAGGTACGCTCGAATCGTGGTGTGCTTTTAGGATCGGTGATGCATGTTCGATTTCCGGGCCTCGCTTCCGCATAGTTTTAGGGGTTTGATTCAGTGTCAAATCCTGTTATCGGGTATTAGTCATTCCCAACATTGGTATCAGAGCCCGCTTTCATGTTTTCCCGATCCCTTTCGTGCTGTTTTTGATTGAATTTCGCAAAAAGAGTTTCGGCCGTACGGATCGGGGCAGAAATCCCGACACCCGAGCGCTTTATGGCCTTTTTCCGAGTTTTCGTAACTTGAAATCAAAATCTAATGGCATAGGAAGAAAGGCGACGTCGAGACGATTACGCGATACCTCGAACGCCGCCGGGAGACGCCGCACGCGCCCACACGCGCGGCCAGAAGTGGCTGCGCGTGGGCGCGACGCGCCCGGAGACGCTCGGTCGCCAGGTGCGTGCGGCACACGCGCCAGTCGACGGACCGGCGTGTGCGTGCCGCCGGCCGCGGCCCGCGCGCGCCGGTCCACGGACCGACGCGGCGGCGACGTCGGCATGCGTCACCCAACGGTCGATAACCGTTGCGGTGGCGTCATCGATGACGTCAGCCCGCGTCGACAATTAACGATCGGTCACCGGCCGGCGACCCGACCAGCGACCCGACCAGCGGGCGATGGCACGCGCGAGGCACGTGCCGGCCCGGCGTGCGCGTGGCGTCATCGAGGCACGCGCACGGCCGTGCCGCGACGTCTTCGTGACGTCATCGAGGCACGCGCGCACGGCACGTGCGTCGGTTCGACCGACGCGGTTCGACCGGCTGACCGGTGACCGGCGACCGTTGCCCGTTGACCGACCGTTGACCGTTGACCGACGACCGTTGACCGTTGACCGTTGACCCGAAAAAAAAAAAAAAAAAAAAAAAAAAAAAAAAAGGGAAAAGAATGTGTTTCTTTTCTCAATTAAGTCTATATGTGGATTAGAAGTAATCCCTTATTTTTGTTCTGCATTTGTTGCGGGAACAATGCCTCCCTGAGGTTGCGCACACCTATTCGCGCATTTCCGATGAACAAAGGATAGGCTATCTAAGTTGATAGGCGAGGCGGCCCGATCATCGATGGGAGAGGTGACTTAATTGATCACGTCCTTGAAGTCAACGGGAAAATTCAACAGGTCATATGGAATGGTGTCCCATGTCACGATCGGAGATGGTGCGATTTTTCATATGCACTCTTCCACCGAATGGCAAGATGTGTTGAATCGCATATGGGATGTCAACGGAGGTGCTTCCTATAAGAAAATTGTGAAGGATTTTGTAAATGAATATTTCTGTATTGTCTCAAGGGAAAAGATCAAGATATTAAACAAAAGAGAATCTTTCCCAGTTCGTATCTTGATTAGGTGTTAGTTATATTGATTTGTTTGTTTAGTGTGCTTTGTGGACACATTATGTAATGATTGACTACACGATTGTTGTTGTACAAACAAACTATATGTTGATTGTATAAATTGAAAGCATTATTGTTTTTTATATGATGCCTATTATATGTTGCTTTCGTTTAACTATTTGGTTCTTTGTGGGTAATTAGGCGTGGGTAGTTTTAGAAGTTTTTGTAGCTTCATAAAATTGATTTTGTATATGACAATTATATTAATGATAATTTTAAGTTAGGATTTTTGGAGGATGATTGGAAACGTAGTGACCTTTTGATTCTGAAACCTTACTTGAAATTATTCATTAATATGATGGGTCTATGCAAATAGGGATGCATAAATGATAGGCATTAATAATTCGTGCATATTTGTCGATGTGTTCGGATCAATGGCTTGACCACAAAGAGCATAGTTGCCGAGCTGAACAAAGGTGAAAAGCTCAATGGTGACAACTATGAGATATGGCACATAAAAATCCAATATGTCTTTGGAAGAGCAAGAGGCACTTGAAGCTCTTAACCTAACCATGGTTGAACCTGAAGAGGGAAATCTTGCGCGGCACAAAAGAGATAAAGAAGCTTTTGCTTTGCTTGGAAACGAAAGAACTCTCTCGCTCGCATCACGTTGCTGAGCGGCATGGAAAATGATGTCATGCGGGAGTTTAGGCGTTTCGACAATGCTAAGGAAATGTGGGAGGCATTGGCGCAAGATTTGGTCATACTTCGGTGACTAGGCGAGGCGGCTCACTGTCGGGTTTGACTCTTATAAGAAGCCTCATGGTCGAGACCATGAAGCAACATCTTAGAAAGATGTCAAACATGATAATCGAGCTGAAAGATGCTGGCCATGTCCTCACGGATGAGCAGCGGTGCAAGCGGTGATCCGTTCCTTGCCTCGAGTTGGGAGCATATGAAGGTGCACTGACCCATAATGAGTCCATCAAAACCTTCGAGGATGCAATGCGTCATCTTGAGCTGGAAGAGGACCGCCTCTTGGCGTCTAAGCCGGATCTTTGAACTATACCATGCTAGTTCTAGCTCAAGTGGAGCTTCGGGCTCCAAGCGCAAGCGCCCTACAGGTTTGATAAGGGAAAGGCAAGGAAGAAGCTGGTCATTCGGGGAAGAAACCCAAGTTTAACCAACATGATCGAGGAAAGCGTCCTCGCATGAAGAAGCCGGCAAGGGTGAAATGCTACAACTGTGACAAGAAGGGTCACTATGCTCGCGACTGTCGTGAGCCAAAGAAGGTATGCACCCCTTGTACTTTTCAGAACTTTACTCTTGTGTCGAGTTCTGTGTTCTTGACTGAGTCTAATCCTTTGTGGACTGTGGATTTAGGAGCGACGGACCATGTAGCGAAGGATAGAGGATCCTTCGTGGAATTCCGACAGTACCAACTGGAACTAAGTGGATCTATGTGGGAAACAACTCCGAGCTGAAGTGAAAGGAATTGGCACCTGCCAACTGAACATGCGTGGTGGACGCACTTTGTTCCTTCATGATGTGCTGTATGCTCTGGAGATTCGTCGGAATTTAGTGTCTGTTTTAATGTTGGTTAGACTAGGTTTTAGTGTGAACTTCTGTAGTAGGGGTGTGAATTTGTTTTTGAATACAAATTACTATGGTTGTGGTTATTTTCTTGATGGTTTCATTGTATTGGATATTGATTATGTTAATGCAAATGTGTGTTATTCCCTTATCACGTCTTCTAATACCTATGATAATGATGTGAATGTGTGGCATGCTAGGCTTGGTCACATTGGCCAACAACGTATGAATAGACTAGCCAAAGAGGGCTTGTTGGGCAACATTGAAAAAGTCGATTTGCCTATATGTAAGCATTGCCTAGAAGGGAAAACAACACGGAAACCATTTGGGAAAGGGAAAAGAGCTGAATTTCCTCTGCATTTAATCCATACCGATGTCGTGGTCCAATGAATGTGAGAGGAAGGCATGGGGCTGTTTATTTCATCACCTTTATTGATGATTATACTCGATTCGGATATGTCTATTTGATTTCTCACAAATCCGAAGCAATAAGTTGTTTCAAAAGGTTTATGACCTTGGTAGAAAATCAATTAGACAAGAAAATAAAAGCATTGAGATCCGATCGAGGTCGAGAATATTTATCGATGAGTTCAGAAAATTATGTGATGAAAAAGGAATAGAAAGACAGTTGTCTATTCCGTATACTCCTCAACAAAATGGTGTTGCGGAGAGAAGAAACAGAACCCTACCGGAAATGGTTAGGTCCATGATGGCGCATGCTAACTTACCTATCACCTTTTGGAGTGATGCGTTGTTAAGCTGCTGCCTATGTACTTAACCGTGTGCCTTCCAAATCAGTTACTTCCACTCCATATGAGTTATGGACAGGTAGAAAACCGGACTTAAGCTTTCTTAAGCCATGGGGTTGTGCTGCCTACACACATGAGTCCTCTCACAAGTTTGGGAAATTGGGTCCCAGGAAAGAAGAGTATTTTTATAAGGTACTCGGAACACTCAAAAGGGTATGTGTTCATAGGTGAGCGGGAAAGTGGGAGTATAACTGAGTTTGAATCACGGGATGTCACATTCTTAGAGGATGAATTTCCTAAGAAGGGCGAAATAGGGAAGATTGTTCCTATTTGAAACCTTGGATCGGGATAATGACCTTAGTGGAGTTCGTCCAAGTGGGAGTAATATGAGAAGTGATGAATTGAATTATACTCATTCCCAATTACAACCACATAATGAGACGACATCATTACTACCTAATCCAAGTGGGAGCATGATGGGGAATGATGTGCAAAGTGTACAATCTCCCATACGGCGAACAAGTCGCCAAAGTATTCCCCGTCGACGTTTTGGCATTGAAGGGGAAACTTTTATGGTTGCTCCACAAGATGAAGATGAGCCAAGAAATATTAATGAGGCTCTGAATTGCCTAGTAAGGAAAAATGGATTAATGCAATGGAAGAGGAAATGGAGTCAATGAAATCAAACCAAGTCTGGGAACCGGTTGATCTTCCTAAAGGACGCAGAGCTATTGGGAACAAATGGGTTCTCAAAATAAAGCGAAAGGCTGATGGCTCAATAGAAAGGCATAAGGCTCGCCTTGTGGCGAAGGGTATAATCAACGGGAAGGAATTGATTATGAAGATACGTTTTCTCTGTAGTAAGATTTACTTCGATTCGCATTATTCGGCAATTGTGGCTAGTCTCGGATCTTGAGTTACATCAAATGGATGTAAAGACTGCTTTCCTCAATGGAGAATTAGAGGAAGAAATATATATGGAACAACCTGCTGGTTTCATAGTGAAAGGCCAAGAAGAAAAAGTATGTCGACTTTTGAGGTCGATATATGGCCTTAAGCAATCATCGAGGCAATGGTATATACGTTTTCATAATGCCATAAGGGCATATGATTTTGCGATGATTGATGAGGATCATTGCGTGTATATCAAGAGATCCAAGGATCAATTTGTGATCATATCATTATATGTTGATGATATACTAATTGCCGGAAGCAATATGGAGTTTGTTAATACCGTCAAGAGTTGGTTGTCTTCCAACTTTGAGATGAAGGATATGGGTGAGGCTGCATATATTCTTGGAGTTAAGATTTCAAGAGATCGTTCGAAGAGATCGTTGTCTCTTTCGCAAGAAACCTATATAAATAAGGTTCTTGAACGGTTCCGTATGCATGATTGTAAACCCATAGACACTCCTATTGCAAAGGGTGAAGGATTGAGCCATAGGCTGTGTCCAGGGACTCCACAAGAAAAGGAACAAATGAAGCATGTTCCTTATGCAAGTGCTGTTGGGAGCTTGATGTACGCTATGATGTGTACAAGACCCGACATATGTTTTGCGGTTGGAATGGTGAGTAGATACCAATCCAATCTGGTCCAGCACATTGGAAAGCCGTCAAGAGAATACGAGGTATCGAAGGGAACTGCTGATTTCAAGTTGAATTACCAAGGAAAGGATCTGCGACTTGAAGGCTATTCGGATGCTTGATTGGGAGGAGATTTGGATGAAAGAAAATCTACCTCGGGATATGCTTTCTTGCGAGCAATGGCGCCATATCATGGAGCAAGTAAGAAGCAAACGTGTATAGCCTTATCCACGATGGAAGCTGAGTTCGTGGCATTATCAGCAATGGCGTACAAGAAGGAGTTTGGCTTAAGAGATTCTTGGATCATTTAGGTGTTATTGAGAAAGCTGCAAATCCATTATTGGTTAATTGTGATAGCCAAGCGGCTATAGCATACACCAAAGATCCAAAGTATCATGGCAAGACCAAACATATAGATACCAAGTATAACTTTGTAAAAGATATGGTTGCACGAAAGGATGTGAACTTGCAGTACATATCTACGCATAGAATGGTAGCAGATCCTATGACAAAGCCAATACCTAGAGATGTGTTTTGTGGTCATGTAAGATCTCTAGGATTGCGTAGAGTCGATGTCTTGGATTGTAATTTCCCGAGTAGTTCACTTTTATGAAATTTTGATTTTCATTGATAAATGCCTATGAATCTTTATGTGATCTTTATGCATCTTAATGCTTAGTGCATTACTTTAAGTTAAGAGGAGTATGTCGGACAGATATAAAGATTAGCCCACTCACACGGGTAATCGCCTCATTTTCTTGTGTGATAAATAGAGATGAGACTGTTTTTAAGCTTATTATCTAGGTGATAATCGAGCTCAAGCTTAAAACACGTATGTCGCCTTAACTAAGTGTTAAGATGAGGACATAATAGTTGTGATGTCCGAAAGTAAAATACCCCACATATTTTACTTTATCTGTCTAAGATGCCAGATGTGAGTTCTGATGGATTTTGTGAATGAGTAGATAGGTGAACTCAAGTTAGACATTGGGTATGTCTGAACTATCATCTGTACGGTATTGAATAGTATAGACATACGCTCCATGGGAAAGGAGTTAATACCGTAATACGTATTTCATACTACGTATGCATGAGACGACCAATAAGAGTAGCAAAAAGTTTGATCTCAACTTTTATGACGTGTGAGACTCTTGAGGAAAAGAGTTCCTCAATTATTTGTCCCCTCATGACTCTTACTTATTCTCAAGATTTCTATTTAGTGTTTGCTATCTTAGGATGTTGCCAATGGTCATGTGTTTGATTCGATCTAATGGGACATTTCTAGAAAAGCAAGCTGAACTGAAATTGAGAGTTTGAAGGAAAGAGGAAGATCGATTTTGGAAAATCACATTGTAGTTCTTGTGTTCACTGGTCGACCAATTATGATTGTCTTTGTGATAATTGTAATTGTGAATACAATGTATATATCATGTTTAAAAGAGATCAAGAGAGATATAAATGTGATCGATCGATCTAGGGTACTGCATACTAAATCTACTCGGAGTGTGATGCCCATTATGAGCTGCTATATATTCCTAACAGATGTATAGCAACGAGCTCTCAAAGTATCTTTGGTCGCACGGATTATTCACCGCATATGAATGTTGAAGAGAGGTAAAGAGAATTATGTTCGGCCCACCATGTTAAGAGAAAGTCTATGTTGGATTATTCTCGATGGGGCTAAGTAGGCCTGTCCGCCCATGTTGGTTTTGGACCACCATGTGCGAGTGGGAGATGAAGGATTTATTTATTAATTGGGCTTAAGGCCCGTCCGGCTAAGTTGGGCCCATGAAGCCCGGCCCACGGGAATAAGGCCCGTGGAAAGGAGGGGGGTATAAAGGGAGGAGAGAGAGAAAAACACACCGTTTTTGCTAAAAGAGAAAAACGACGTACGTTCTTTCTCTCAACGCACTCTCTCTCTCTCCGTTATTCTTCAAAGTACGAACAGTGAATCGCTCGAAGGATTTTTGCTTCCTCGGATCGAATTGCTCGGTTTCTCTTCCTCCATCAACATCGGTGTTTAATCTGTGGCTAAAAGGTACGCTCGAATCTGTGGTGTGCTTTTAGGATCGGTGATGCATGTTCGATTTCCCGGGCCTCGCTTCCGCATAGTTTTAGGGGTTTGATTCAGTGTCAAATCCTGTTATCGGGTATTAGTTATTCCCAACAGATACTTATTGCTTGAGTTGAATATTTATTGATAAGTATGGAATCTTTACAAGTTACGATAAAATTCATGAAAGATCGCTGGCATTAGTCGCCCCTCCCCGGCCCGATAACAACTAAAGAAAAAGCATGCGAAGGCTGGCAATTTCAGCACTTTCGATCGTGGATGGTACATAGTACTTATTGCTCGAGCATGACCTCTGACGTTTGCAAATAAAATTTATTTGACAATGAAAGTGTGAGTTTTTTTAATGCAGTAATGACAGATTGGCCTCCCCAGGTTGAAATCAGATTCAACCAAGGAAGGAGTAAACTCGATAGATGTGTAAAAAACTGGTGTAACGGGAGCCACACCTTCCGATTGGTCTGTCGGCTCCACCAAAGATTTCCTTGACGATTGGTGTGAGAACGACCCCACCCCGTGCCGACGATATTTTATAGAAAAGCTTTGATCGCGAAATTCAATTATTGCAACTCTATGACCTACAAAAGATTAATGATCTGTTTGTTGGATGGAAAATGTATCATTTTTAAAAAATATCTTTTAGTAAGTCTTTACGGAAACCTGAAAAAGACTCAAAAAGTATAAAATATGATGAGGAAAATAATCAAAAATTCGTATTTCTTAGTTGCTTTTAATTTTATATATTCTTTTCTTTTATGTTTCTTCTTCGTTGGCCGGTTGCCGCTACAACGACGATCTTGAGCTCAAGCCTTGCCAAGTCGACAAGCTTGAAGCTTGCCGAGCTTGAGCTCACTTGTAGTTGGTCATTGGCTGTAGCCACAACCAACCAAGGTAGAAGCAAAAAAAAAAGAAAAATAAAAGAAATGAATATATCAAATAAAAAATTAAAAAAAAATTATCTTACCAAAAAAAAAAAATTAAAAATTTAAAAAAAATTATAAATTTGGATTTTTTAAAAATATTTTTATAAAAAAACATTTGATTAACCAAGGACCCAAACTTGAGCACCGAGGACCTGTGCATGGCCTTTGTGGACTCGCGCCTAAGGGTCATGACCAAAGCTTGAGTGTCGGGGACCCAAGCACGACATTTATGGACCTATGCTCAGGTGCTGAAGCATTAGGTATGGGTACCGGTGTTTGGGCTCAGCCTCAATGGACTTGGGCATGGACACTGGGGGCCTAGGCCTGAGCCCAGGACCCAAGCATGACTACTGGAGACCGGTTGAGGTTTCCATGCCCAGGCGCATAGTTCAAGTCGAAACGTATTTAGTCATATTTTGAAAAAATACTTTCCAATTGTTTGAAATAGAAAATCATTTTCTTGAATTTAAATTTTTGTAGGAAAATATTTTACATTGACTCATTTTTTTTAAGAGAACCAAACAACGGAAAATAAGGAAAATATTTTTCGTAAAATAAATGGACCCTGAGAGTAGATTGAAATATATTAGGTTAAACCATAATTTTGATCACGAAGAGACACAGGATAGAATCTTCTATAATTAAGAAGTTAAAATCTAGATCCTTATGTTTTCTTAGTCCTATCATGGCAGATTTTCAGGTATTTGGCCATGCGGGGGCGTTGAACTTCCAGCCTAAGCTGGGAAGCTTCTTCTCCATCTTCCCCGATTTCAAATTTGCATTGATTAGTCTCTGTAGACTGTGCTAGAGTCCATTGGGTTGCAAATGAGTCATGCTCCTCGTGCTGGACTTTTTCCCTTACTCGAGATCTACTTGAGATCGGCTCGATTTCTTTGAGCCCGACTTGATTTCAAGCAGCTCGAGTAACTTGTTGAGCTGAGTTCGAGCCTAACGAAGTTCGATTCAATTGGCTCGCAAGCTTAATCGAGTGTTTCCGTATGTCCGTGCGTCTGTGTTGGACTGTCTATTACTAAAACCAAATAGAAAGAGGGAGCGCAAGTATTGCGAGCCAAGTCCGATTCAAGCGAGATTACCTAAACATGCAAATCTAATCTATTAAGGAAACTCTATCTTAAATTATCGTGCAAAAATATAGAAGCGTCGACATGGATTTTGTTTGGGGAGTGGGAGGTTATGATCTGGACAGGTAGTTATTTCTACAATTTGGAAAACAATCTATATATATATATATATATTTATATGACTGGCTGTAAATTAAACGGAAGTTTAGCAACACAGCATGGTGTCATGTTCTAACCTGTCAATTACCTTAGCAGAATTGATTCTGAAGTTCATGGAGATGACTCATCCTGTAGTGCACATCAACATGGGCATGGTAATGTGTGATATGGCTAGTATAAGCACCTAGAGAGGGGGTGAATAGGTATATAAATATTTTTCTCGTTAATCGCACAATATTGGACAGTTAATAGAATTGAGACAATCAAGAATCAAGGTAAAAAAGGCGAGATAAGGGAAGAGAAGATTAAACACAAGGTTTATAGTGGTTCGGCTTATTCTAAGCCTACGTCCACTCTTCCACACCGACACCAATTGGCTGGATTCCACTATGAACAAAAGAGAAGTTACACCACGCTCTTCCTTGATTCCACGTGTAGTTGATCTTCTACACCTCCTCAAGGTCTAGTACAAATATAGACTCTCTTTTGAATATAATGATTCGCTCAAAGAATTTGTCTCAATAACAGGAAGCTTTCAGACTTTGGAATTTTTCTATCGCGCACCCACTCAACAACTAATACGTCTTCTTTATATACTCCCTCATGCCAGCATACCCGTTGGCACTTACCAAAGGAATTCCTCCAATCTACCTGTTGGACGAGATCAATTAAGAAGATCAATTAAGCTATTAAAGGAACGTGTCGATAGCCCATCAATCCCGCCGCCCATACAATCAGGATCTCAGTTTCCATAAGTAAAACCTTCCAAGAATATCCAGACAATCATCGAATCTTCAATCATTGAGTCAATCTCGATCAATCAAAGGATTCTATTATGTCTTCTCCAGCCACGAGGTCTTCTCCAGTTGATAAGGTCATCCCCTTAACGAATCATCTAGATCTGGATAACCATTCTTCAACGGATTAGAGACTGTCAATGAGGATAGACTTTGAGTCTTGAGTCCTACTGTTCGGAGGTCTTTAGACTTTAAAATAGAAGAGTCTGCAAAACCTTCAGACTAGACTGAAAGAAACGTTTTGTCAACTTCAAAACACTTCAAGAAGATTTCTCCAACAATCTCCCCCTTTTTGATGGTGACAAAACTTTCCTGCAAATTTGGACAACATTGACCTGCAAAACATATCTCAAACATATGTGCATATCTTATAGAGATAAATGGCTAACTCTAAAATCTGCAAACTACGTAAAATAGGTTAGTCTCGAATATGATAGAATATCCATAAGATATTAATAGCAGTCAATAGCAATAATCCAAATTCAAATCTAGACAAAAACACACAAAGTTTAAAGTTAAACATCAATCCAAATCAAACAAACCAAAAAAAATTGTTCAAGAGTAATTCAAAAGTAAAGGTTGTTCAAATCTCTTGCATCTCTCCCCTTTTTGTCGATTGAAAGGGTTGAGATGAAAATGGAATGAATTCAAGATTTCTTGGGAACACGAACAAGCTGGAAATCTTCCATTGACTGAACTATCCCTTCCAGCCTTTTCAAGTCTTCCTTCGCCTGAGCAATCTCCTCACCCTTGGCATTGGCCTGAATTTGAACAGAGAGGGCTTGGATCTGATCTTGTAAGGACACTAAAGAGGCTTGACCAGCATTCTGCATATTCTGAACTTTGTATCCCAAGGCATAAATCTGACCACGCATCTCCAAGAGAACATCGAGAATTCTGCGAAAATCCCCTGAGTTATCAGTCTGCGTACTTGCTTCAAAGACGTTACGTAGACGATGGCATGTCCGAATAATCTCGCGAGTTTGGCGTTGAAATTTCATGATCTTCTTCCTGAAATTGAGAGGCATAAACATCCTCTCGGGTCTCAGGAGAACGACTCACTCCTTCACTCATGACGGGATGTGAAGACTTCCCTCCTTTCTCTTGATCTCTCCCTGTTTTCATGCCTATAGGTGGAGAGAATTGATCCTCATGTTCTCCTTCTTCTTTTCTTTCATTTTCAGATTTTTCTTCTTCATCTGCTTCGCCAACTTCTCTTTCTTCTCTTCTTTCTTCTTCTCTTGCTTGATCTTCTTTCTCCTTCTCTTCAGCATTTCTCCCTTCTTGACCTTCTTCTTCTCTTTCTTCTGTCTCACCCTGTTCTGTTGAGTCTCGGAACAACGACTTAGCCTTTTCAAGGCTATTGCCGAGACAAAGAAGATCATCATCTTCTTCTTCATCCACAATGAGAGCTCTTCTTTTCGCTTTGAAGCAATCAAGGGCTCCTTTCCTTTCTTTTTGAAGAAGAGGTTTGATGTGATTTGACCGGAGTCTTCTCCTTGAATTTCTCCAACTCCTTGTTCGGTTCCTTCGGACGCATTTTCGTTACCATCTTCGATCCTATCACCATATGATCGCACGATCGAACACAAAATATTTGCGGAGGCTGAATATTGAGATGTCTCGAACAACTTCGTCACAAGGCTTGGATAAGGCAAAGTTGACCTCCGTCCTTCATCATCGCTCTATACATGTGAAACATGACAAAGGTGAGGAAGAGAAAACCTTTTCCGAGAGGATGGCATACATCAATTTTGCCTCGAACTAGAAACATCGATCTTCGAGGTTGATTTTGGCCGAGCCAATTTATCACTATCTTGTGAAGCAAGATATTGAATGCATTCATCCTTAGATAGGTAATCTTCTCATTTGTTCTCCTATCCTTCACAAGTTCCAGAGTGGCTCGAGCGATGGAAACCTTGATCGGCTGATATCTTCCTCTTTCAACTCCTAACACATCTGCCATCACATTCATATCCACAACATAGTCTTGATCCTTGACACTGAAAGAGAATCTATCCGCATCCAAAAAGCTAAGATTCGAATAGAAATAGGCAGTCAGTTCAGGATAGGCCTCTGTCGAATCAGAACAAAATGATTCAAGTTGAAGGTAACTTAGTTTCTCCCTCAAGTTCACCTTAACTGCATCCAGAAAATCAAAGTCCACACTTCTAGGGTTTATAACCCCACGCTTTAGCAATTTCGAGTACAAATCCTCTTGTTCCTTTGATCGGAACACTTCTCCCATTTTTCCTCGACTGTTAGCCGCAACACCCATTTTTGGCTGAAATTGAGTGTACAACTTGTCATCATCATTTCCATCCACAGGATTCGGTCCCCAGTCACGAGGATCACTTGGGATATTCGCACGAGATTCTTCAGCCACCCCTTGTCGAGCAATTCCCAAACTTTCCATTCTTCGCAAAAAGAGGTATTCATTCCCATAACCTTTGTCTTTAAGAAACGAGTCGACATAGGACAAGGGAGTACCTATTCCTTTCAAAGTGCGATACAACTTATAAATAAAAGCAGGCGTTTGAATTCTTACTGGATCTGCATCCTCAATGATTTCTTCCTCTTTTTGATGATCGACGCCTTGAGGACTAGATGGATGACGCTGCTGAGAATGTTGTGGGCTAGGTTGCTGTTCAGGAGAAGCTTCTTCTTCAGTAAGATCGAAGTGCGTAGGCCCCTCATTCAATCTTCGTGGTCCCCTGTTCACGATTCTAGATGACTTTCTCGAGGACGACATTCTTCTCAGTTTTTGGAAGATTCCTTGCTTGACTTTTCTCAAGAAAGATGAAAATTTTTTTAAGGATTAAACAAAGATGAAAAATGGAGAATGGAGAATTGATGCTTTCTAGGGTTTTCGAGAGTAAAGTGAAGAGGAACAGACAGAGCACTGTCGAATAAAAAGAAGGTGTAAACGAACAGTCACAAAGGAAGGTAAAAAGATACCTTTTAAAAAATAACTAACCCTTTTTCCGTGAAGATATTCATTTGAAAAAAAAAAAAAACTTCTTTTTTTGAAAAAGGAAACGATGCAATAATTGCGTCGATTGAAGATAGCAATAAACCGTGATTGATAATCGTACCTTTTCAAGATAAAATTCGAGAGAGAGAGAGAGAAAGACTATCTTACAGTCTGACGATCGTACCAAGACTAACTTACAGTTAAGATCTTGCATTTCTGAGTCTGAGGGTCTTTAGACTTTGATCTCCTCAAACCTTAAAATGTTGAGTCTGGAGCGAATCAATTCAAATTGATTTTTCTCTAGAGGCTTCGTAAATATATCTGCTAGCTGATTCTTTGTATCAACATATTGAATTGAAACATCTCCATTCTGAACGTGATCTCTGATGAAGTGATGTCGAATCTCTATATGCTTTGCTCTTGAGTGAAGAATTGGATTTTTGGTAAGATTGATAGCACTGGTATTGTCGCAATTTATCTCAGTGTATGAATCTTCAATTCCAAAGTCTCTTAGTTGTTGCTTTATCCATAGAATTTGAGAACAGCAACTTCCAAGAGCTACATATTCTGCTTCTGCTGTAGAGAGAGCCACTGTACTCTGTTTTCTTGAAAACCAAGACACCGTCCTGCCTCCAAGTAATTGACAGTTACCCGAGGTGCTCTTTCTATCAACTCGCAACCACTAAATCTGCGGGCTCGAGTATCCAAGAAGAGTAAAGTCTCATTTTTTAGGATACCATAGGCCGATGCTCGAAGATGAAGCAATGTATTTGAGAATACGCTTTGCAGCACTTAAATGAGATTCTTTAGGATCTCGCTTGAAATCTAGCACAAATGCAAACACTAAACAAAATGTCGGTCTAGAAGCAAAAGATAAAGAAGTGAACCAATGATACTCCCGTATAGCTTTTGGTCAACTTTCTTTCCTTCTTCATCTTTGTCTATCTTCAAGGCACTTGACATAGGAATGTCCGTCTTTTTGCAATTGTTCAGTCCCAAATTTTTGACAAGATCATTAGCATATTTTTCTTGACGAATAAAAGTTCATTCCTTTAGTTGTTTCACTTGAAGTCCAAGAAAGAAGGTTAACTCACCCATCATGCTCATTTCAAATTCTTCATGCATAGTCTTAGAGAATTTCTTGCACAGACTTTCATTAGGAGATCCGAATATGATATCATCAACATATATTTGAACAAGAATAAAACTTTTTTTTTCCTTTTTGATAAATAGAGTAGTGTCTACTTTACCTTTCACAAAATTGTTTTGGATTAAGAACTTACTCAGCCTGTCATACCAAGCTCGAGGTGCTTGTTTCAAGCCATATAAGGCCTTTTTGAGTCCAATACTCGAATCTGGTTTCTTTGGGTCTTCAAACCCGGTGGTTGTTCCACATAAACTTCTTCATGGATGAATCTATTTAGAAAGGCACTTTTGACGTCCATCTGGAATAACCTGAAATTTTTGTAACAAGTAAA